>JAHLKD010000019.1:0-586950 GCA_025526935.1 Cladochytrium replicatum
TCCATGGCCACCGTCCTGCTGTCTAGATGAACTAACACCTTTTGTGGTGTCGAAATAAGCGTGTATTCTGGCACCTTAACTCAACGTTCGGTTCATCCCGCATCGCCAGTTCTCTGCTTACAAAATGGCCCACTAGTAGCCTCTATGCATCTCTCTCCGGGGTCAATTAAGTAACCCGGAGGTCTTACAGATTTAAAGTTTGAGAATAGGTTAAGGTTGTTTCAACCCCAAGGCCTCTAATCATTCGCTTTACCTCATAAAACTGATACGAGCTACTGCTATCCTGAGGGAAACTTCGGAGGGAACCAGCTACTAGATGGTTCGATTAGTCTTTCGCCCCTATACCCAAATTTGACGATCGATTTGCACGTCAGAATCGCTACGAGCTTCCACCAGAGTTTCCTCTGGCTTCACCCTATTCAGGCATAGTTCACCATCTTTCGGGTCCTAGCGTATATGCTCTTACTCAGATCTATCAAAAAAATCCAGACCGGTCGATGTTGCACCTTGCGGTTCACACCAGTTTCACTTTCATTACGCGCAGGGGTTTGACACCCATACACTCGCATATACGTTAGACTCCTTGGTCCGTGTTTCAAGACGGGTGGTTTGAGACCATTTCGTCAGCATCCTAGACGCGTGGAGATAGCGGGGATCACACTTCCTTGCTAGCAATCTGCATGCAGTTTGCAAGTAGGTTACGTGAACCCACCAACCCCGTATCGCGCCGCGGCCCTCAGTCCAACAAGGGGTAGAAACCAGAGCTATAACACCCGAAGGCTACCTTCCCTAGTCTTTTTCCCCCTCCTCAAACTGACGCTGACCTGCATCTAGCGAATTGCACCCCTCGTTAGAGAGGCTGAATTCCAGACGCAAGACTGGTTTCAAGCCGTTCCCTTCTGACAATTTCACGTACTGTTTAACTCTCTTTTCAAAGTTCTTTTCATCTTTCCCTCACGGTACTTGTTCGCTATCGGTCTCTCGCTAGTATTTAGCTTTAGATGGTATTTACCACCCATTTAGGGCTGCAATCCCAAACAACCCGACTCTTAGAAAACGTATCACATAGGAGCAGAGCTGGACCACAGACGGGATTCTCACCCTCTATGATGTACCTTTCCAGGTAACTTGTGCCCAGCCTACCCCCGAAAACGGTTCTATCAACTACAATTCGCCCGTTAGGGAGATTTCAAATTTGAGCTCTTCCCGCTTCACTCGCCGTTACTAGGGGAATCCTTGTTAGTTTCTTTTCCTCCGCTTATTAATATGCTTAAGTTCAGCGGGTCTTCTTGCCTGATTTGAGACCAAGTAGGGTGCTCCAACGTTTTACGGTCAAAGCATAGAGTCCTAAGGTTGCTAGCGAGTTTCGCTAGAACACAAAGGTTCACAAGTCTACAGTCTGAATCCCCGCATAGGAATGTGCCTATGGCCCCATTGAACGAGTGCGTTGGTGAGACTAAGAGATAGAAGGGCAAACCCTCACTAAACGATAGTCTCTGCACAACGTCAAGGCCACAAAGCTCCTTTGACAAGGCAGCGTAGATACTATGTTTAAAGACACTAGCCTCCAGTAAAAGAAGCTAGAAGTCTCATATCCCTAACACTGACTTGCAGCTTCCCAGCTCAAGTTCTCCATTGTGCCTCTATAGATGGCCTCTAGGACAACATGAGCACTAATTCATACGTGGAATTAAGTAATGCAATGCCCCAGAGGCCCGGGTAGTGCCTGTGGAACGCGTAGCACTCGAATATGTGCAAAGCGCAGACGCTTTCTTGCCAGAACGCTGTCAAAACGTGAGCCGGAGGTACCTAAACCTATCGTAACAAATAGATATACAACAAGACTATTCCGTGTGTGATGGAGAGGTCCCCTAGTGCGGGTTTGGCAAAGTTGCTCTCAGAGGCTCGATTTGGTCATTTTCGCAATGAGCCAAAAACACATGCTAAACGTCCTTGCATTGGTGTTTACTGTAGCGTATCGTATGGAGAGCAGTATTTTCTATGTTCTGAGTGACGCTGGAACGGATTAGGATTGTTTTGGTGAAGTTGCCCTCAGGGGCTCGATTGGGCACATCTGCAGTACCCTGTGGAGAGCCTGAGGACACCGCTTCTGCAGTGTTTAACCCAGCGCAACGTTTACGGGGGACTACAAACTACCATCTGTTAGCGCTTGGGGCCTCTCTGAGGTGATGTGAGAGAGTTGCCCTCAGAGACCCGTTCAGGAAGCTCTGCTATTCACGCATTAGGGCCAGAAAACAGCATCTCTACAGTGTTTATCCACGCGTAAAGTACTTCGGAAATGTAAAGGTATTGTATTTAGAGTCCTGGACACTCCCAATGTCAGTTTGGTTGGGTTTCACTGGCTGGTCCACATTAGCCCAGATTTCTCACGCTACTCTTAGGCCCTACACACAGGCTTTGCGGTGCCCGCCCCATCGTGTTGTGTTGTTTGTCAAATAATGTTGCTTCTCTGTCGTTCCTAGGGCGCCGTAACGCGTTTATGCTGAGATATAGGCAAGATTCTGTTTGCGGACGTTTCTAATTGGCCGCAAACGCCTCCAAAACGTTACGCGTAGGTGTAAACCCAATCGTACGATCATTATTACGCATGAATCTAATACGTGTACCAGTCTGTGCCTTGTCGGAGGTGTTTTGACGACAGAATGAGCACGCAACGCTCCTCAGAGTTGCATATTCCTCCACACAGAGGCTGCAAAACACCACAGCGGGATGTTTATCCTATTGCAACATATTATTTACACAGTAGAGCACGTACTGAGCATTTCTGAAGGTATGCGGGGCCATAATGAGGGAGATAGAGCGTGTATTTGAAATCGATGTTTTGTACACAACCTCATCCAGGACCGTAATACCGCAGCAGGCGAGCGTGTAGCCAGCGAAACGTATAATATACGACCATATCTAAGATTCCTTCTAGTAGGGATCGTCGGAAACGGCCAGAGGGCAAAGTTTTTCTAGTAACTACGCGTTTTGCTAGCCCCCACTGTTAACAGGGCGGTTATCGCCGCACTCTTAGGCGTTTTTCTCAGCGGAAACGCACGGTAGACCCCGTTCGATGAACGCGACGGATAAAGTGCATGTAAATTCATGTTTCCTGCCGGTATGAGTGACCTGGCTGGAGCTTCCAGGGACTTTCCCTCAGACAACGTTGGCAGCGGCGCACTGAAACGCCCCCAAGTTTTGCTTGGCAGTAAGTAGGTGGTTGGGAAATTGGTGAACCTTCAAGATCAAGGTTCCGATCTGAACCTCCAAGAGCTAGAATCGTGCGACCCCGGGGAGTTGGAGAAGGAACTGACCGTTGCCCGCTGGCCAGACTCAGTGTACCAACAGCGGGGTACTTCTTCACCCGAGCTTGTATGAGGTGCTACTCGCGCTCGGGTGGCTGAGCGGGAATCCAACTCCAAAGTTTGCTAGGAACGTACCTCAAAAAATTACGTGACCCCAGCGGTAGGATCGGTTACGCATCTGTACACGCTCGCCAGACTCGGGATACCAACATCGATGTACTTCTTGTGGGTATGGTATCACGTGACCTTGGATCGAGGTACAGATCTGGACCTCGAATAGCTAAAATCATGTGACCCCGGGGCAAGAGACGTCCAAACCACAAGACGTTTTTAGCTTGGTTATTAAACCCAGCGGTGTACTTCTTCTGTTCGGCTTGTATGGGGTGCCAGTCGTGCGCGGGCACGGTTGAGCCGGAAACCAACTCCAAAGTTTGCGAGGTACAGACCTCGCGAAGTCGCGTGACTCATAGTACCCGGTTGGAACCACTTTCCCGCGTGCAAGAGCAGGACAGAAGAAGAGCTACTCCACATTGAAACTGCCGTGTTTCCTCTACATTCACCCGAACCAAATTAACTTCTACACTGCGCAGATGCAATCGATGTCAGACCCTATCCATATTCCGCGGACATTGCGCCGTTCTGAGTTGTCTGAGTCGGAATTGGTTCGCGGTTCAGTCTGAATCTGTCCGTCTTTTAACTGACCCTATCGTACAGGAGGGAAATTCCGTGCCTTTACTTGAAAAAGATTGCCTACTTCGTGCCACATCCACCCATTGTCATGCAGCATACGCGATGGAGTCCCTTCTCTTCCCATATCTACAAAATACGGAAAAGTTTACAGAGCTTGCTCGAATTTGCCGTGGTCTTTTTCAGCTTCAAGAAGATGTTACTCTGCTCTCCGAAACTTTCTCAGATCATGGATGCCACTTTCTGGACTTCGCTGTTTGGAAATACCCTCGAGAAGCTGTGGTATGGACACGGAGAGGGAGGTGGGATCCACTATCTATAGCAGCAAGACCCTGTGGTCTGGCCTTGCCTCTGGCTTCCTGACAAGGATATCTCCTGTTGTGGCTGAGAAGCTTGTTATCGCGGTGTAAGGTTGGTGGAGATTTTGGACAATCAAACACAAAGAATCAGTTCTCTACTCCAGTAGCATGCTCTTGCCCACGAAATCAAAGGACTCTCGCCCAACAGCATCATCGCTCGGCCCATGAAATGAAAAGACTTAGTGAAAAACCAGCTACAAGAGAGATTGAGGTAGCATGAATTACAGTTGAAGCCGAATAAATTGCATCTGGAAGGTCCGTCCATGGTTAATAAAAATGGGTTGGACGGTCCGTCCGCGCCTAATAAAAACGCGTTGGACGGTCCGTCCGTGGCTAGTAAATTCGAGGTGGACGGTCCGTCCGCATTTAATAAATTCGCGTCGGACGGTCCGTCCGAATGTTATTAACATTCCGGCTTGGAATAACTGTTAGGTGTGTTTGTGTGCTGGACCGTGGGTGTTGGCGTGGTTGAAATTAATTTAATGCAGGCCGCTAACGCGTAATATTATTGGAGGGAGTTAGACGTCTAACTCGATATCTGATTGGCTAATTTTAGCCCCAGACACCGCTGTTGTGCCGCCATTTTTACCCTTTCCCCTTTTGTGTTTCTCTCGAATTACGCTAGACCATTGTCTAACTAACGCTTTTCACATCTTAGAACTGCGTGCGTCTTTCTGAGCTACGCATGTCCACAAAATACCCCGGAGTGTTAAAGATGAGACGTGAAATGGTTTTGAGATAAAGTATTCAACTACATACGTGTTCTGAAAATCATCATCAGGTTGATAACTTGATCCATTGGTCTGGCATAAACCTGCCTCGGCACTTTGACTGCAAAAAAACTTTGAAGATGCTCTTCTTCGCTAGCAGGAAATGTTGATTGGGATGGAAAATGGACGTGAGGCTATTAGAAGCGCCATTCTGATCCTAACACCAATGAGAGACATTGATCCAAATCTACAGTTGTGCCTCCGGACTACATTATCATGGGGATTGGAAGAGTTGATTAATGGTCGAGATGGTGTTATTGGTGCAACAGTGGATAGACTAACAACAGCGTTGGAAAGCAGTACGGTGAAATCTGCTCAGCAACCTCAGGCATGAGCACCTAGTGTATACTGTACCGTGCGAGAACATTCTTCACCTTGTTGACTAGCTTTGACGAGAGTGGAAGTTGCACTAATAGCAGGTGGAAGCTATGGTATGGACACGGAGAGGGAGTTGGAATCCACTATCAAAAGCAGGAAGACCCTGTGGTCAGGTGGTTTCCCAAAAAAGATATCTCCTGTTGTGGCTGAGAAGCTTGTTATCATGGTGTAAGGTTGGTGGAGATTTTGGACAAACAAATACAAAGAATCAGTTCTCTACTCCAGTAGCATGCTCTAGCCCATGAAATCAAAGGACTCTCTCCCAACAGCAGCATCGCTGGGCCATGAAATGAAAAGACTTAGTGAAAAAACCGGCTACAAGAGAGATTGAGGTAGCATGAATTACAGTTGAAGCAGAATAAATCGCATCTGGAAGGTCCGTCCAAGGTTAAGAAAAGTGCGTTGGACGGTCCGTCCGTGGCTAATAAATTCAGGTCGGACGGTCTGTCCACATTTAATTAATTCGCGTTGGACGGTCTGTCCGAATGTTATTAACATTCTGGCTTGGAATAACTGTTAGGGAAAAAGGTTCATGATGCATGCATACGGCCATGTCACCATAACCCTGCAGGCAGCCAACAAAACCAAGCGAGCAGTACACGAATCTATTTGGAATGCGTAGGCAATGTTTTTGATAGGCGCTTGCCGTGGTCCAGCGAGAACTGACAGATCAAAGCTGAAAGTTTCGAAATGCTGTAGCTCTATGAATCCTCCACCAAATGACGCGAGCAGGGCACCAATCAATCCGGCTTAATGAGACGGTTCTTTTGAGGTACTGTTCGCGACAATCGGACAAGAATTGGCGAAATGGAAAATCGAAGATCGCTGGAGCAGACCAAAGGTAGTGGAAGTTGGTACAAGGGCTCAGGAGCAAAGATGGCAACAGCAGAAAGCGAGGAAAGAGATGGCTGTGGAAATTCCTCTCAAAAAAGTGTGCCAGAGTCCCCAGAGCAAAAGGAAGGCTGAAACCACTAGGGATGCTCGAGATACATAAAGAGCAAAACCCATTGGAATAGGAGGTGAGAATTGATCCTGAGACTCCTCTGTATCTATAGTTCCATGTGTCGGTCCACACAGACTGAGACAAGAAGGTAATAGTTCCTGGATGAAACCACCACCTGTTAAAAACCAGGGGCTTCTCCGGGCAGCGGTAGGGCGTTCGCATAGCTCAGACACAAGCAGTTCTAAGTCTCGCTGAGAAGATACTCGAGTATAGAGTGACGAATAGAGTGTGATTGTGGTGATTTTTGTTGACAGTCAAAATGAGTGGAAGAGAGTTTTGCTGAGCTTGTTTTCTTTTTTGCATGTGTGTTTTTATTTTTTTTGCTATGGGCTGTTTTTTATGGAGCTATGGACGCAAAGTACTTTTTCACATCATTTTATGTTTTATCTCACATTGTATTTGTAGATGCAGCCAGTGGCAGTGCAACAGAGGGCAAATCCACAATTACAAACATACAGATTGACTGGAGTCTTTCAGACATATCCTGCTTGTATCATCAACACATAGAACCAAGTAGCAATAACGGCAGTTAAAAAACACCACATGCTGCGCTCATGTTTCCTTGCAAACACTGTCAATTACTTTTAGGTTAATTACTTTTCTGCTTTTTGATTAGATCGAGAGTTTATAGAATGTTCGTACCTGGATCATTTCAATTGTAGCCCTCATCATTTTCGTAAGGCAAACGCAGAGGTATTCGAATTGGTTGGGATTGGGGCCGTGTAGAGACCAAGAAAGCGTGTATAATCTCAAACATTGTGACATTCCACACAGGCATTGTTAATATGACTGTAAACAAGTAACATGTAATCTAACAGTTTCACATCAATACAAAGCAAAAACTCCATCATTTTGAAACCCCTTAATTATTGTACTAGAAATTTACAGCCGTAATGCCTGTGGAGGTACACAAGTCCAGTAACGGCACAAGTTGCAAGGATTATTGTATCGTGACAAGCATGTCTTGGAGCAACTATTATCAACCCATTTAGGAACATATCCCCTGATGCAAAGAACTATATGGACAGTTAGATTGTTAATTGTCTGCAGTTTGAGGACGGGTTACTTTGAATTGCAGGCAATTGCTGAGTGCAAGTTGGGCAGGTGAAGAACGAACTTGGCTGCTTTGTACACATTTGCGTTGTTACACAGCTCTGATTAATGCAGATTATCGATCAGTTATGTATATGATTATTTGGCACTTTTCACCTGGCAGCTGTCAGAAAAGGTGCATCCGTATCCAGTTGGGCAAACCTTCCCACATCCACGTGTTGCGCACAAGGGGCAGATATCGACTGATTTTGCGGAAAAGCGTTGACATTGAATGAGATCATTTTATGAATTGCATGGTGTCACCTTTCTTTGCACAATATGAAAAGGTTCGTGGTGAGCAGTAAGGGCAATAGGTTGCATCATAGAGCGGGGCGTTCTGGCAGCTTAGGAGTCGGCTACATCAGTTCTGACTTCCTCTCTTATTTTTGACCTTACGCGTATCCTTGCGGGCAGAGAACGTTGCAGACTCGAGTGGGCATTGCAACGGGCGGGAGTGGATCGATGACAGGTAAGGGACTTGAAGGCAACTGTCCACCAACGATTGCTTTTGTAATGTCGGTAGGGGCTGCATGTATCACTGACAAGAAGGTCGCGACAAGGAGTAAGATCATGGCCATTCTGCAAGAACCCAGGCGTGTCACAAGTGGCTTCGTTCGCGATGGTGGTGCTTCACATAATAGGAGACAATGTGCACAGCATCACACATTATGAAGAGCAAAGAATTTCAAAGGAATGCATTAAAACGACCAATGCTGAAATATGTTCAATGCAGCGAGAAATCATAGCTGTGAAAACACTTCCACAAAGGTCTCCGGTTCTTGAGCACCAGAAAGCTGATACTTTTTGTTGATGATGAAGTTCGGTACGCCATGAATATTTTGGCGCTGGGCATTCTGGAAAGAGATTCAGGTTTATTCTAGTTTGGCCATGTGGTGGTGCTTGTTCCACTCTCACCTTAATCTCGTTCTTCACCTCAGCCAAGCCATCATCGGTCTTTAAAAATTCGATAACCTTGGCTTTGTCCAAACCGCCTACCGCAGCTGCATCTCCCAGCACTTCGACATCGCCCAAATTCTTGCCGTGCTCATGGAAGGTTTTAAACAGCGCTTCGACCACTTTCTCTTGCGTCGCAGCTCCTCCCTGCTGCAATGAGTACGCAATAAGCCGGTGAGCTTTTAGCGTGTTTCCGATAGTGCCATCAAACTCAAAGTCGATGCCAGCCTGTTTTCCAAGACGGCCAAGGTGGGCATGAATCTGATCTAGTCGAGCTGCACCGCCGAGTTTTGCGATGAGATGAGTGCGACGGTCGACGCCCGCTTCGGGTGTGGTTGGATCGAGTTGGAACGGATGCCAGTTGATCTTAAAAGTCAGGTTGGGGTTGGATTTATGAGCTTGCTCTATTCCCTGCTCAAGGCGGCGTTTGCCCAAGAAGCACCTGATGATAAATCTTGGTGAGCCTAGTACGATAGGGAATGGTAAGACGGCCACTTACCAAGGGCACACCACATCGCTCGTAACGTCGATGACGATTTCCTTCTTTTCGGACATTGTGGAGAGGCGTGCGGATAGAGCAGGCACCAGGAATGCAGCACGGCCTTGAGTGAGGAACCGCCTCGCCAGTAGAAGCATTTATCATTGTAGGGTTCGGGAACATTTGAAATGCGTTAACCCTAGGACGCAAATTTTCAAGTATGTGAAAATATTTATAAAAAATCTAACATTGACGTGGCTGGAAACTGAATGGCATCTGTGTGCAGCAATCAGAGCTACTCGTTCTCGTCACCCTCCACATCAGCATCGTTCCCGAAACTCTCAAACGTCCCTTGCCGGATGGAGATTCTGCCTTGGTAATCTAAGGCGTCTTCATTCTCTCCTGTGCTGCTCGAGGATGTCGAACCAGCTGATCCATCATCAATTGGCCCGAGTTCCAAATTCTTCATACGTTGTACCACCACAACTTCGTCTCTTCCTCGGATCTCCTCTGACGATCTCGACTTTCTCAACTCCCCCGACCGGAAGTGGGGAAGTGGCCCGCCTGCTGCTAAGCACGAGGTTGAATTCGAAAGCACAGAGCTTGTTTGTAGCGCAGATGCTGAAGCAGCAAATATGGTAATCGGTTCAGAACCAGACGAAGTTGCTCTAGAAAGTGGCGATAGACGAACATGCTTTGAGCTACTTTTGCTTCGCTTCAATTTGATAGTCTTGCGTTTCAGACTCTTTTTCTTCTTTTTCTTTTTGGAATCTTCTTGCGGTTCTTCACATGTGAACCGCGGACTGGGCAATACTGATGGAGGAGTCGGAAATCCATCAACTATCCCTTCAAGTTCATGAAGCGTTCCCTCTGGAAATTCTGTGGCAAGCCGTTGTCGGTTTCTTTGAGAGCTCATGACAGCTGAGAGCACGGATGGTGGAGTCAAAGCAACTTCCTCATCGTCGTGCTGGTGCAATCCCCATCCCTCGATCAAAGGATCACGTTCATAGAGTGGGTCATAGTGACCACCCAAGTGCTCTACAGCGAGTGGTGCAGCCTGCAGCGGATGAGAAATGGGCATGCGAAATGACCGAGATCGATCCGGCGATGAAGCTGACGACGATGTGTTCGACGATGTGTTTGAGGAATGCTTTCGTGTGTTGGTAAGAATTCCGCGAAGCGACTTTGCGAGACTTTTAGATGGTTTGTGAACGACGAATGATGCTGCACGAGGCCGCGGTGGCGTGAAAGGTGTGGATTCCTTTCTCTGAAATTCGCTGGATTCGGTTTCGTTCGCTTCGAATGGCCCCTTTTGTGCTTCGAAACTTGGCTCCGATCCTTGCTCAACTTGGAAAGGTGAAGCCGCCTGAGGAGAGCGGGACGACGAAGAAATTAAATCAAGCGGAGAACCAGTCGTGTACGATCCCGCTGGCGACGACATTGGCCGGTGGTGAGCCTGTTTCCACCAAAGATCGTCTCCTGCGTGAATCCCCGGAGACCCGACCACAATGTCGATCTTTGCACGACGGGAGGACCTGGGGGTTCCTGTTGATGCATCGCGTGGCTTTATGGCCGCTCCCGTCCCCGATGTAGCGGAATCGAGCACGGAGTCGTCCACGAGAGAGCTAAATGCAGACAACGCGCTGGCGCTTATCGTTGGCGGAGGAGCCCGACGCGGTATCAAAGGTGCCGAATGAGTGACAGCACTCACTGATGCGCCAGGATTCGAAGATGGACCACCAGAAACGACAATTGGCGACGGCAGGGTAAGGATTTGCGACGATGGAGCGAACGGTGAAGGCGGTGCGGTAGGCATTTTTAGCTCTCGATTGAATTATTGGCTCTAATGATTTAGTCGGAAGGATGGTTTACATTAATTCAAAAAGACAAACTGGCAAATTCAGTTACATGAATTTCTTCTAACTCTCAGTCCAGCTCGCTCTACAACTCGACTGAATGCCTGCCTGCCGGAAGGTTTTCTATGCGCTTTGACGGTTCAAAGGTTGCAGGGGGCTTTGTTCGCGACGCGACGCGTCAACCGTCAATTCCGCTGGCAGTCGACAACGACGTACTGGAAGAGTTTTGACTGCAGGATAACGTAGAAGACGGCAAGGGCGAGGAAGAGAGTAAGGAGGCCAGACTCAATGCATATGAGACCGGGGCTGATCTCAAGAATGCTAAACTGGCCGAAGAAGACGAGCGCTGCATGGGAGAATAGAAAACGTGCATAAGCATGCGGCAAAACATTACACTGAAAGCGCAAATGGGAAGGAAAAATAGAATGCAGCAAACGAGAAGCATAAGCTATTTTGGACATACCAAGCAAACTCATTATGGGGAAGGAAATCCACAGGCAGCATGTTGCCAAAACAAAGTAGTTCACCCTGACAAACTCGGTTGGTGAAAGGTAACGCTTCTCAACGGACAGTGGTGATTTACACAGCCTGCAGCTGTGTGTGTCCATCTCAAAGACGACGAGCTGGTTTCCTTCGAACTGTGCAACCGGATCCTGATTGATCCACTTTGAGAGACAGGAAGCGTGGGCGAAACGAAGCTCGGATTTCGACTGTGCACAGCGACGACATGGCTCGATCAAGGGGTCCAACAGACACGAGTTGTCGGAGAGCGAGCTGTCAACTTCTTCATCCATGCATATGTAGCAGCATCGAGAAGGTTTCTCAGTTGGGGTTGGATCAGAAGGATCAGAGTTGATGTTTGGCGGAGTCGACAGAAGGGGAGTGAGGCTGATGTCCAGAGCGACGTGATCCATGGTATGGTACGGACTGCTCAACAACTGGGAAGGGCTGCTATTTTAGCAAAGCGCAGAGCGCGAGGCTCCGTACGCCGAGAATAGAAGCACAGGATATAAATAACATCAATAAGAAAGAAAGCCTCCCTCCCTCCAGTAAACAGCAACAATAATTGCCTCAGTTACTACAGATATCTATTTTGTTTATTTTTTAATCTCCGGCTAAATCTCCCAACTCTCCCCAACAATTGCAGATCAATAAATTGAAAATTAAAAATCAACGCGACCTCGTGTGACTCTCGAACCCACAGATTAAGAACGTCACCGTGCGTCACTCACACTCTGGCACTGGGAAGAAGCGACTATGGCGAAACATTCCGCTTCTGGAAACAACTCGGTGCCCGCTAATGGCTCCCCCTCTTCATCAAGGAGGAGCCATGGCATTGCTTCAAGCTCAAACTCGCACTCACATTCCGAATCTCACCCCCATCGCCCATCATCTGTTATCGCTGGCGGGGAGGTCTCTGCCTCTAACGAGAGCACTAATGTTGCGTATGCACTTGTTTTCGCCGATGATGATCGTCTCCGCTCACCTCTTGCCTTTCGTCATATGTAGTTCCGGTGGCATCGGCAGATTCAGGCAAGACCCTGTTGGTTTTATCATGCGTCTGGGCTCAGAGAGCGGTGCTTTCTACTCTGGGGAGGTAGTGCTCTCTGCTTCCTCCCTTACTAAATTACACTGCTCAACCCATTTGTTTAAAGGGTTGGAGAGCTTACCAGAATTACGTTGGTGCCAAGATCTTCTATCCCGAATACAGCTCGGAGATCAGGAATGCTCTCTATGCCGACACTAGAAGTACGCTCACTATTCTCCTTCAATCGCCTCGAACTTTTCTGATCATTACTTTTGCTACAGTCCAAGAATTGATCGAGAATCTTACCACAAAACGAATGGACACTCTTCTCGCATCATCAACCGCTTCTGCTGCCGTCAAAACGTCTTCATCATCGAAGCAAACCACCGGCAAATTCAAAAAGCAAAACGGATCTTCCCAACCCAGCTCAAGTCCGAACGCTCAGGCTTTGATGCTGCGCAGAAAGGTGAAAGCAGACGTTGAAAAGGAAGTCCTTCGAACGATGAATGCGATGGTCGCTGACATGGACAACATCCAAACTATCAAATTCTTTGCTTTTGTCGTCCACAACATGTTGATGCGTCTGTATCATCAAGGCATTCACATCAGAGAGTCGGAATTTATTGAGGTAAGGTGGGAAGGAATCTGGGAGCGGACTGATCAGACTTCTCTTTTCTAACACTCCCGCGCAGCTCAAGAAGGCGGCGGAATACGCACAGTCTAAAAAATACTCCATGATCATTCTTCCCTGTCACAAATCTCACATTGACTACCTCGTCATCAGGTAAGCTATCACTTAAGACTGTCGTACCCTGGTGTAGTTTCTGATTAGCTTCAGTTATATTTTCTTCCGACTGGGCCTGGCGCTCCCGCATATTGCAGCTGGTGATAATCTCAATATGCCTGCTGTCGGCTGGCTTCTCAAGCACTCCGGTGCGTTTTTCATTCGACGTGTATGGGGAGACGATGTGATGTACAACACGCTTATGAGGTCTTACATTGAGGTAACTGATCACTACGTCACTTTCCCTCTTTGCTAATCCGTTTGCAATAGCTTTTGCTTGAGCGCGGGCACAACATTGAAGCTTTCATCGAAGGCACTCGATCTCGAGTTGGAAAATTGCTCTCCCCTAAATTTGGAATTCTCAAGATTATCCTGGATGCCGTTCTCTCCGGAAAAGTTGAGGATTGTATAATCGTTCCTATGTCCATCGGTTATGATAAAGTAAGTGGCGTTGATGTTATCCGTGCAACCTTTCATTATTTTTCCGCGTCATGGTTTAGGTCATCGAGAGCTCCTCGTACATTTCGGAGCTCTTGGGTAGCCCGAAGCAAAAAGAGTCTCTCGGTCGACTTTTGAGCTCGACATCCATTTTATCTTTGAAGTGGGGTCGTATTGACATCAACTTCGCAAAGCCGTATTCTTTGAGAGATTATATCCAGGGTGTAAAGGCGCGCAAGGGGTAAGATACACACTACGGAGCGGTACTAAAGTTGCTGACGGTTTGATTTTCAGGCCTAGCTTCTCGCCATCCGAGAACGCGGAAGACCGAACTTATACATTGATGAACCTGGGCTACCGCGTTTTGAGCGACATCAACTCTGTTGGAGTTGTCATGCCCACTGCACTTGGTAATATCATTTTTGAACTCTTAGGAGACATCTTTTTGAACTCTATTGTACTTGTACTAGTCGGGACTGCATTGCTTACTCTTCGTGGCCGCGGTGTCGGTCGCGATGAGGTATTTCAGCAATTCGAAAGTCCGGCTGGGCCGTGTTAATCTTGTACCCTCTAGCTCATTCGCAAAGTTGACATTTTGGTTGCTATGATTACTTCAAAAGGAGGAAGAGTTGCAGACTTCCAGGGCAACCCAACAAGCCTCATCGTGGACCGGGCTTTGAAGGGTTTGAAAGGCCTTGTGGGACAACGTGGAGACTTGCTCGAACCAGTTTACTACCCGGTCAAGCGCTTCGAACTTAGTTTTTACCGGAATCAGGTGATACATTTATTCATCCAGGAGGTTATTGCTTGCTTGGCCCTGTATTCCACAGTGAAATACGGTATGCAATGTGTCCTGGACGTGGTCTTTGATGCTGATGCTGTCAAATTTCAGGTGGTCCGATTATGGAACAACGTGCTCTCCTCCGTCCCTGCAAGGGAGTTTTTGCAAAGAACCCGTATTTCTACCCGCCAACTCCACCCTCCGCTCCCGGAAGCGCGCCGAAATCTACAAATGTTACGACAACATCTCCATCTCTGATTGAAGACACCGATTTCCTTTCCTCACTCTTGAGAGGGGAGTTTGTGTACGGTCCCAATCCTCTCGAACAAAACCTCACCCAGACGATCAGTGCGCTTGCTGAAGCAGATGTGGTTCAGGTTCAACAGGAAGTTGTCGGGTCGGAGACCCGCGAATGGATTTCGTTGACTCCCGCCGAGCGCAGGATCGGACGTGAGAACTTTGGTAAGTGGCTTAATTGAATTGTCATATTGCATTGGCTTATTCATTTTCAGATTTCTACTGTTTCCTCGGTTGGCCCTTCGTCGAGACATACTGGCTGGCTGCAGTCTCTCTGCTCTCGATTGCCCCGCTACACACCCCGAAACTAGCTGATGAAGTTCAATCCACTGATCCCGCAGACCGCCTCACCGATCCTTCGTCTTGGGTGACCGAAGCTGTTCTCATGAAACGTGCACAGTTTTTCGGGAAAACTCTTTACTATGAAGGAGACCTCACGTATTTTGAAGCGATCAACAAAGAAATTCTCAAAAACGGTTTTACACGCCTGAAGGAGATGGGCGTGCTCATCATGCGCAAAGGAGGTCCGACAACCCCGCCACCTCTTCAAAAGCAGCCTGCAGCTCCCGCCCCGCCCGCACCCCGTCGCCGTGGTGACGCTGAGCGACCCAAGCAAGTCAAAGAGAAGAGCGGTTCGACCGTAACATGGTGCGCACTCCACCCCGATTGGTTCGTGACGACCACCCGTCCATCCAGCCCCTTCCTTGATGAAGAAGCCGACGCGGTCGTTCAGGAACTCCAAAACATCGGGGTCGAAGAGAAACCTACTCCAAAGGTGTTCAACAAGAGCAAGTTTAGCGGCTCATCGTGGTACAGCGAACAACCGGGCGGTCGTCTCTGGGATCTTTGCGAGAACGTGGGGCGGTTTAGACGCGAAGGCAAAAAGCGTCGTGATACCGCTACGGTTGCGGGTCGGGTGTTGCGGTTGGCAAGGATGACCGTGGCGTGGGAGGCCAAGCCGAAACGTGGGGCAGTTAAAGGCAAAGACGAAGATGTTGAGGAAGAAGGACGAAGGCGCGAGGCCGCACGTCGTGTGATCGAGGAGCACCGTCGTGCGCGCGAAAGTAGTGTCAGTAGTTCTCGGGAGAGCAGCATCGAACGAAAATCACGTTACAGCGAGATGCAGCCCGAAGCATTGTATGAGATCTATGAAGATCTGGACAGCAACGGATACGATAGTAGCGATATGAGCGAAACCGAAATGGGCGGGCGATCGATGGTCAGCGACGAAGAAGAAGATTACGATGGCGGCCTTGTTAGTGACGAGGACGAGTCCCCGAGCGATTTGCCTCAGGGAGATATTGAGGATGTGCGTGGTCGTCCAAAAGCACGGCTTTGATTGGTACTTTTTGAGGCTCTGTTGATAGTCTGCTAGTGTAAACCGCATTTTTTTGTTGCTTTTTTCACCCATTATTGCGATCCAGACAACAATCACGGATCTCTTTTCTTTTCTGTGAGGCAAGACTGCCATTCCCAAAAATGTTGACCTTAAAGAACAACGCCTATCAAAAGGGCAAAACTTTTCCTGTGATAAGCACATTCGACGGGTGCACTTTCTCGATCTGTCAGACGAGCTGCATTCGATGATTGCAAGCACCTGCTCACGATGCTGAATCGAGACATGCACTTCATTCTGCCGTGGTCTAAGTATCTTGCTGTGGGATGGATGGTCACTGCGCCGACCCTGCAGGGTCTTGTGAATCATTATCGTCAATTGTGAGGTTGATGGCGACGTGCAAGCTTTTGCGCAATCTCCTCTACCCGTCAATGGCAACGACCTGGAATACGAAGTTTCGCGGCGACTTCACGATGACAATTATATGGAAATTCGATGGAGTCGATTTTGATGACCACGGAAGTGAAGAAACAAACGTCCCACACTAATTCGATTTCGGGAATGCTCCAAGAAACTGATGGACGTGACTCAGAGCGCTTTGCTTGAAGTAACTTTGATGTTTTCTCGACGTGTTCGATTCCTCACCAACTGGCTCACAACCAACATAGCACACATCTTTCAAGTTTACCTTGCCATCAATCCTCGATGACTTGCGGATATTCTCTCTCTGTATGAAGATCGGTTGAAAGCTATTCAAAGGCATGCTCCAAGGATTCAGAGTCTGGGAATATCGTCGTGCGACGGCTAGCACATGCTTTCATTGGCCTGAAGTCTCTGCAGATTCTGTGCCTCGATGCTCCGACAGAGGTCGCCCAAGGCGTGTGCTCACTCCTCCACTCATCAACTACAATCATAAAGCTTCGTCTGTTGAGCTCGATTACAATTGAGTGTTTTGGCGTCCTGAAAGAGTCACTTGAAAGCGAACACCTCAATTACGGACATCGTCTTCTCGAAACTAACCCTAGGATTGGCATGGTTGCACTTGCTCACCATGGAGGATTCACAGTGCGAAACTTTTCAGGTCGTTTCAGGGCTGCCTTTCATTAAAGAAAGTGATTTTACATCACGCCAATTTGGATGAGCACATATCAACGAAAAATTCGAGCTATCACTGCTTCTGCGCCGTCTCCAAAGAATTGCTAGTTACCACACGTCTTCAAAAGAACCCCCAAGCAGCAAAATCCGACCACTAACTATGTGGACATTTTAAAGAAGGAAAATGAATCAGATCTGTCTTGTGCTGGAACAAGTGCAGGGTCAGACTGGCCGTCAAGCTCGAAAACGTGTCTAAAAACATATCCCCTTCACAGAATGCGGTCGATTTGGGGAATGCTCTTGATTGCCATGGCCAGAAGCCAGACAACCGGCACAGACATGAGCGATGAAATAATCCACATCACAAGCGGGTGGACTGGAATGTAAAACACAATTAGTGTAGCGGGGAGTATCACAATCTGCTGGATGAGGTAAACTGTGTAACTCGCTTCATTGATTCGCTTCCACAAAGCCGAAGGCCTGTTGTTTGCGAACCGTCGAAAGACCGTTACAAAGAAAGCCGAAGTCATAACCATGTAGAACATCTCAAGAATAGTATCCACTAACGCCTGCCACGTTGCTCCGCCAAGAGTTGGCACATATGTTCCTTGCATAGCCATGTAGACTCGGTAACTGAAGAGGGCCAAGAAAGCAGCTACCATGATGGGAAGCAGCCAGGAATAAGCATTTAACGGAAAGCGGTCGACGATCTTGCGGTGCTGAAACCAGATCCCGGCCGAAAAGAAGAGTACGTAGGCAAAGAGGTAAGCTATCTGTCCAAGCGCTGGAATCCAGACTCCAATTGGGAACGCAACTCTGATAGCAAAGACGGCAGGAAACAAGACGGCAAAACTCTGAAAGAGGATAAGAAATGCCGATATGTTGGTAAGTGGGGCAGATTCCGACAGAGAGGATCCTATCCTTGCTCGAATCAGCGTGGTGCAGCCATAGATGACTGCGAAGAGCAACGAGAAAATGAAGAGGTTGTAAAGAAACTACAATGCGTAAGATCGCATGAAAGGCAATCTTTCTGCTTTTTGCACTCACCCAGGTGTGATCCATTCGAAATTCCGTGAAGTAATGTCCCCAAATTTTCGTTGATGGGGTATTGGCAGGCACGTTGGGAACCCTCCCCGCTATCACGCAAAGATAGTATGCGAGAGGAGATATAAGGCAATAGACAAAGATGATCGGTAAGAGCAACCGCAACGCTCTGTCGATCAAGAACGCCCCGACACCTTTCCGCTCAAGGCTCCGCAGCACAAACAGTCCAGCAAGGAAGAAAAACAGAGACATGAAGTAACCTTGGTTTGCTCCACCGTAGCACAAGTAGAAGAGCACGAAGACTGGATCTGACGAGGGATAAGGTGGTAATGGGAACCATCCTGCCGCAAGTGTGCTGATGGTGTGGAGCAAGATCACAGCGAGAGTAAGAAATGTGCGGAGGTTGTCGATGAAGAAAGTACGAGGACTGGCAGCGTGAAGGCGATCCGAGGAAAGCAGAGCATCATATTCATTGGAAATCATGGTTGTGATCTGGTTCTGCCACCAAAAAGACAGAAACGCGCGCTGTGCCATCCCCAGTGGAAGAGCAAACTTTTATCAGCCAACCAACCCAGCAACCCAAAAAAGGTGCGTCTTGTTGGTACATGTTAGGTGAATTTCAGTTTCGGCCGCTTTAAGTCTTTGTGCCGAACTGTCTTGGGACTGGTTTTTGACTCTATTAAAGCCTCCGGCTGGTACACTGAGCCTGGAGGCTGTGTGCTTGGTACTGATCCTGCTTTTTTGAGGGATGCAAAGTGCAGGGCATTCCAGAGCGAAAGTTTCTCGAGTATGCTGACAAAGTCGACGAGGGATGCTATGCTACAAGATTCACGTACAATGAATAAGAAGCACACTACTTTTTTTCTTTTATTTTTTAGAAAAAGTTATTGAAAGGAAAATGTGATTCGTTGAACATCACTTTGGCACTCAGCAAAGTTTCAACACAAAAACACTTGCACCAAATATCAATCACCTGCCCGTATTACAATGCTGACCACTTTGCAAAAGAGTTGAGCGAAATCATGTGAAGGACATAGAACCTGACAGCGAGTTAGAAGTTTTCCCCCTACCACCTTAGAATTGGTAACTATGTTATCTGATTCCATAATAGCATAGCTAAATCCGCGGTTATTTTACTTTGTCAGTTGATTTCCTTGCTTTGGACGGTCATCGATCGACAAGCAATCGCTGAGCAACGAAAGCCCGTCTGTGCGTCGAATAGCCAAACAGCGCAATACAATTTCACGATTGCATTATCGGCTCTCGACGAGTGGGAGCTTATCTCGGTGTTGCAACTCGAAAAGTTCCTAAGTTGAGTTTGTCGTCGGAGCATGGTGAGGCTCTCGCATCATCAACGCTATCGATTTTGGGATGAAACCCGGTGGGAGCGATCGACGATCCGCGGTTCCACGACCAGCTGTATCCTAACGAAGTGATGGTCGAGCACGAGTTTAGTTTAGCGACGGTGTCACAAAGGGTTTGTTGAGAATCTCGCGGATGGCCGAGGGATATTACTTGGTGTGAGCATAGTGCATAGGTATGCGGATGGAGTGGTGTTGGGTGGGTTGGCTGGCATTCACGAATAACATCTGAATGTGTGTGAACGTGCTTACATATTAACCCCCAGGAAAAGTACATTACTTAACTTGAAACTTCATATTATATGAGGTTCACTGAGCGAAAGCACAAATCCAAAAACAAAAGGCCAACTTATGCCATTTCCACTGCTACCACCTCGATAAATCAACTACTTTAAGCTACACAGACCGACAACGAGATATGAGAGGTGAGATCACGGCACAAGATGTTAATGATGCAAAAGCACCACCGTTCGGATACACAGTAAGATGCTGGATCAAATCATTTCTCTCAGGAGCAGATAGAAATGGCGGGCCGCCAAGTGTGTGTGAGCCGGGCGGGTTTCATGATCACAGAATACGATCGATCTTGGGAATCAGCTTGATCGCCATAGCCAGGAGCCAGACCACCGGGACTGAGATGACCGACGAAATAATCCAAAGCACCAGTGGGTGGACCGGGATGTAATACACAATGACTGTCGCCGGCAGGATCACGATCTGTTGGATCAAGTAGACCGTATAACTAGCCTCGTTGATGCGCTTCCACCACGCCGAGGGCGGATTGTTCGCAAATCGCCGGAAGAATGTCACAAGAAACGCTGAAGTAAAGACCATGAACAGGATCTCGAGGAATGAATCGAGCGCAGCCTGCCAGGACACGCCACCCAATGTGGAGAGATAGCCGTCTGTCAAAAGCATGTAACCCCGGAATCCAAAGAGTCCAGAGTACGTCAGTGTCATGACAGGGAGCAGCCATAAGTAGGCATTGATAGGAATTCTGTCTACAATCTTCCGATGTTGGAATCCGATTCCCGCGCTGAAGAAAAGCACGTAGGCAAGGAGGTATGCCAGCTGACCCAGAGCAGGGATCCATACTCCGATGGGGAAAGCGATTCTGAAGGCGAAAATAATGGGAAATACAATGGCGAAACATGACAAGAGGATCAAAAACGTTGCCAAATGGCTCAATGGCTGCGTCTTGGAAGGAGGAGTCGTGAGGGCTCTTTTCACAGGTGGGATTTGGAATATTCCCGAGAAAATTGAGCAGAACAAGAAGAGGTTGTAAAGGAACTGCAGGGACGAATTATGTGATCTCGTGAGAAGGAAGAGAAAAAGAAAGCAAGCGTCTGTATCTTACCCAGGTGTGACTCAATCGGAAAGTTGAGAAGTAGATTCTCCAAATTTCAGACCCAGGAGTTGCCGCCGGTATTTCCGGCACCCTCCCCGCGATCACGCATAGATAGAAGGACATTGGAGAGAAAAAAAGGTAGACGACGACGATGGGTAAGACCAATCGCAGGCCCCGGTCAACCAAGAACGCCAACGTGCCCTTTCGCTCCAGACTCCTCTGTACAAATAGGCCAGCCAAGAAGAAGAACAGAGACATAAAGTAGGCCTGATTCGCCGAGCAGAAGCAAACATACACGACAATGGTGGCCAAGTCACCGTATGGATATGCTGGCAGAGGATCCCAGCCAGTCACCAGTGAGTAGAGTGTATGGTGCACAATGACAATGAACGTCAGAAAGGTGCGAAGGTTGTCAATGTAGAACGTCCGAGGTTTGCCTGCCTTCAGGCGATCCGAAGCTGTAACGTGAGGTTGAGCACTCGGCATCATCGCTTTCAGTTTGTGGTATTTTAGCTACAACACCCCGTTCTTTTAAACATTTCCATGCATTAAATCCCCATCTAAACAATGTTCCCTGAACCGTGCCGCTCCGAAAAGGGACGAGGGGCTCTGAATGCACGCACCCCTCGGCGTGGGAATGATGAGACGTAACACCCCTATTTTAGCAAGGTATGTATGTATATTCAAACAACACCTACAATTTGCTCAGGCACTACTTTTTGCTTCCACGAGCGGCTCCCTCCTTCTGCTCCTTCATAATGGCCTTCAACTTTTCCATCACCGCTTCAAGGGCAACCTTCCGCTCTTGCACTTCCAAATGCTTCCTTACCCCTTCGTTCTCCTTTGCAAATGCCACAATCTTGTCCCTTCCCAACCCATAATACAGCGTCTCATCAATCTCCCTTGGCATCTGGAAGAAAAACTCGTTGAGCAGCTCAACCCAGATGAACATAGTGGCAGTGTAAGCAAGCTTCTCTGACACGACAGAGAGGAATGCTTCGGGGCAGCATGCTCGGTTTGCGGAAGTAGCGCACTGTCGAGACCGAAGTGCAGAAACTCGGTTGGTCAGAAGTGCAACTCTATCGTTCAACGCAACTGCTTCCTTCGCCTTCTCAAGCACTGGAAGCGTAAATCCGGCAGCGAGAGCAGCTTCGGCGTTCTCGGCATTCTTCTTTGCAGTGTTCTCGTCCTCGACGACTACCGCTCCGGACGTTCTTACAACGTCTTCTCCACGACGAACCGCAGCAACGGCCTTGGCCTCGTTCTCCTTTTCCAGCTTTTGAAGATAGGCCAGTGCTTGCCTCATTTTCCTCCGACCAAGCGAGCTCTTGATGTCCTGAAGCCTCTTCTTCGTACCGTCCAACTCCCTTTCCATCAAATCTACAGACCGCTTCACTCCTTCAGTCCATTCCTGCTCGGTACACTCGACCTCGTACTTATACGGTTTAATAGTGTTCTCAACCTGATCCACCGCAGTATGGAAATTGTTCCGAAGCAACTCGTTGCTCATCGCCATGATCTTTCGTCGCGTCTCTGGGTGGAACCCGAACGGCTCCGCAGACGAGATCTTCTCCATGTTGCGCATCAGATTGTCCACGACCTGCTGCACCGCTGCCTTCCCAACGCCGGACTTGGTGAGCATTCCCGACGCAATGTCGAGTCTGTTCCCCCAGTACGTTTCTCCAGGAACGATGCATGCCTTCGGAAGTGTACCGATACGTGAGTTCTCCCAGTATAACTCACGCGAGATGTCTACAATTCGCTGTTCGAGCATCGCGCGAACTTCGTCCCGAACCTGGGGCTTGCCGAACGTCTTTGCAAACTCCTTGAACCGGGTCTTCAGCTGGTCCATCGATTCAGCGACATAGGACTCTGCAGAGATTCGGCGGTCATTGTATTGCACTTTGAATTGGTACCTCGCATCGTCAAGCTCGCGTTCAACAGCATAAGTGATTCCGGTGAGCGATTTGCCCAAGTTCTCCTCGAGAACCTGCATCAGACGGCGGCGCAAAACGGGCGTACCGACAGATACTTTGGGCGAGTTGTACTGCGAATGGGAGCGGAAGAATGCATCTTCGCTTCGAATGAGCGCTTTCGACCCGGTCGCAGCTCCTTTGCAGACAACTCCGATATAGCCGAGATTAAGTGGATAATCGCTGTTCGTAAGCGTATGAACGCCAGAGTTTGGATCGACAAGATCCATTTTCGTAATGACACCAATCGTTCGTTTGCCTTGGGGATCGACCTTTCGACTTGCACGGAGAGCTTCTGAGTTGGCAAGGTCGACATCGGCCGCGCAGACTGCGAGAATGATGTTTGGTTCTCGTATATACTGCTCGCAGAGCTCTGCAATCTTTTCTTTGAGAATGGCTGGCTGGTGGCGGTTGTGGATAGCGATGTAGCCGGGAAGATCGATGAGGGTCAGGTCGGGAACGCTAGGTGAATAGAGCTTCAACTCGATCGGCTGTGCGGAAACGCACTCAGCGTCGGACACAGCCAGGTTAAGGTCGGTCAACGTCTTTTGGATTTGCTTGTAGTCGTGAACCTTTCCAAGACCAAGTTGAGGGAACTCGCCGTATTCTTCCCGAGAATTAGGGGTGTTTATGAGGGTTAGTTCGATGGGTCGCCGTGTGACCATATTCGTGCCTCTGCAAAACTTTATCAAACCAAATAAGTCTCAAGGTCTTTGAACAAGCACTCACTTCGGCAAAAATTCGTGTCCCACGATGGCCTCCAGAACAGAGCTCTTACCCGAGCTCTGGGATCCAACAACAACAATACTGGGGAGTTTCAGCGCCTCCTTGGCGGAGTCTCCCGTGTTAACCTTCTTTAACAGATTGCGCACTTCAATCAACTTTTTGGTGAGCAACATGAGATCCTCATCTGGCGGTGGCATTCCCGAGTCCGATAGAGGTGCACCCGACGACAATTTCTGCGACTGTGCGGCGGATTTCATGGATTGAGCGTGAACGATTGGTTCTTCCTTCACCGCAAATTTTTGTGCTGCGCTAGGATCAATGAGAGAGGACGGACCAGAGGGAACGGTTGCCGGGGGTTGGGAGACGGAGCCGAACTTGGAGAGGTCGAGTTCTGGGAGTTTTGGGAGCTCCATGTTTCCAAACTCGACAGAATCGACAAACTTCTTTGCCTTCCCCCATGCATCACTCACCCATTCTGGAACGTACTGCTTCCTCATTTCTGCAGTATCACTAATTCAGTCGATCTTCCAACACTCAAAAATCCAAGTGAATTTATACCTTCAGCTTTATAATTGACATAGGCAGCACCACCAGTGACACCACCGACCAGCATAAAAGGCAGCCTCAGCAGCTTCAAAGTATACCTGGAGAAGCTGAGAAATCTCCTGGACTGCTGCTCCCTCCCCGTTCCACCAGAGCCGTTGAAGCGAGTCACTCGGCGACGCGCAATGGCATGGCTGAATGAGGTTGTGGAGTGTGGTCGTGCATATGGGCGCATCTGGGCGGAGAGCCCCTTTTTTTCCACATCGAGTAAGCTAGGCGGCAGGCAGCAACAGTCTTGTACTCACCTGAGCACGCATGGACGGAGCAGCACCACCAGCGCGGATAAGAGAGTTCATTGTGTTCTACCAGCAAAGCGCTGAATCTTTTCTTTTTTTCGCGCGGGGACCCGTGCCAGGGACAAGCACTTTTTCAAGTCTTTGTGTTTCTTGGTGCTGGTAGGTGAATCTGCGGGGACCGCCGGAGGAGGACGTGGCACTTTAAAAAATAAAAAATCCCAAAAAGAAGATTGAGTGTGTTTATTTACTAGCCATGAACTGCAATATGGTAGGTTGTAGCTATTGTTGCTGCTGCTTATTCATCCGTTCTTTAAAAAATAGTGGGTACTTGAAGTTCAACTCGAATGGAGTGACCTCGATCACAGCGCACTCCTGATCCATGATCGCTGCTCAGAAAAACAATGGGGATCAAGGCGGCCTGAGGGCTGCCTCAAGGGCAAAGCTCCCCTCTCGAAGGGGCCATGTATCGGACATTGTTCTCGGCGATGCAAAGCACTTTTCCAAAGATGCACAGTTCTTGTCCACCATGAAGATTGACTACATCGACAAAGGGTCGCTCAAACATGCTCAGGAGAAGCTCGTCGACGTCCTTGTGGCTCCTTGGAAGCACCGTCACACTGAGCAGGATATCGATGACATTCCAGCTGGAAAGCCTGACGGAGGAAATTCTATAAAGTCCCGTTTCGAACAGCATATAGTTTTCGGAGACCCTCGAAACGTTCGACCATCAAGCACGAAGCTACATCCGCCTGCTATTTTGAGTGACTTAACTGCAGTTGAAAAAGACTCAGATCCCGCACCCGTTGCTCACCGGAGGAGCGTACCAGGTTTGACTGGAGTAGGTGCCCATGTCGGAACACAAACCCGTCTGGATCTCCCAGCGGATGAGCGTCATTTTCGAAGCTTTGCTACCACTCACTCGGATTCTTACACCAACCCGCCTAACCCAGCGACCAATCTTGCTGTGCTTAGTGCAGCAGCAGCCAAGCGTGCTTCGAACAGTAACATCCCGATCGGTGATCTCGAAAAACAGCGTTGTTACAGCACGGTTGCAATGTCCTCATGGGTCCCTTTCCCATCGTCGGAATACAACCCTCCGCCTTTCAGTACGGCGAACCACCACAAAAACCCTGTCAAATCTGTTACTCGCCCCGAAGTTTTGATGGGACGAGACGAAACTGTTTTACCTCACCTCATTAATGGTGTAGTAGCCGGGGAATTGATTGGCACAACAACCCATTCATCCACATTTAAGGGAGAACGTCAGGTAAAGCTCGATCGGTCTCAAACATCTGTTGATGCACACAGAGAGCATCATCCTCCCCTGACGTTAGTTCAACATATTACTCGCTCTACCGACCCCGCCGCTGATATCGGAGGGTTCGGTGTCCACTCAAAGACGGCAGCATACCTGAGATCGAAGAGCACCGTCACGTTTGGTGACGAATCCAGTTCCCATGATGACCTCACACGATACGCTACAACTAGTTCGGCCATTGGGTCCGGACAGACACTAGACGGGCAAGGAAAAGGAGCACGGTCTACTGTTGAGGACACGCTTGTCAGCAAAAGCGGGATTCTTCTTGCCGTAAAGCCGGATGCCCGCTTCCACCACGCGATCTCTGAGACATGCCAACAATCCCACTTCCGCGCTCCGAATGTGGAATACATTTCGCCATCTGGAGCTGGTTGTAAGTACAGAAACTCTTCACGATCGATTTTCATTTGAATTCTCTGAATAGCCAAGGGATGGCATATCCACAATCCTTCCTGTCTTCCAACTGGCGATCCCAGTGGACGTCTTGAGACAAAGTCAACCATCACCAATACTTCATTCGCACCTCCACCGTCCCAGATGTACGAAAACGTCCATTTCCCGGTCCGCGGTGCACACGTTACAGAGTCAAGCTTCGACCTCGGAGATCCCGAATACTACCACTCAGAGCTAGCACTCTCTCAAGAAACAAGCTGCCAACGTTTACGATCGATCGCCACGACCTCGTACATCCCGCATCCCATCTCCCGCGCGAGTGCTCAACAGCTGCCCGGAAATTCAAATGACAGCGTTGCCATGTGTTTACAACAACACCACAGCGTTATCGGCGAGCCTGATCTATACCCAATGGGACCAAACCACACCACTCAGCAAGATCACTTCTCTCCTGAACTAGCTGCCCGCGGTGTTAAACCAGTTGTGGCGAAAGCACCCCCATGCGCACCGCACAACGTCATGTTCCCAACATACCACGCCACCGTCTTTCGAAGGGGAGCTGCACCTGGAGCTGGCCACGAGGCAACCAAATGGACACCTGCATTCAACCCTCATCTACCCCGCGACGAGTCAGCAAGTCGGGAGAATGCTTGTGACGGTGCTGACGCCCACCAAGGCATCACGGAGAAGGAAGCCTTCTATTCCACAACGACTGGGAGGGTGTTTGCTTTAAGGTCAGGTATTGTGGACGTCATTCCCCCCATTTCAACCCAGAAACAGGGACAACCTACCACCACCTCACTATCGCGCATTGGCTAGCTTGAATTCCCCTCATCATGTATTTTAAGGGCCATCTTAAGTTGGGTTTAAATATGCTTAGGTTCAAATATGCATCACATTATAATCTAAGCAGCACAAGAAATAGAGTTTTCTAGAAAACTGCGACAACAAAGCAATCTTTCTCGCCAGAAGCCTTTTTGATCCTTTGCTTTGGAGGGTTGCTCTCCTTTTGAAATGCCAAGGTATGAGATTTACCGGCCACCATGTAATAGAGGCTTACAAGCGAAGGTTAATGTGAGTCCAAGCACCGGAGAAAGTCCCAAGGCA
Organism: Cladochytrium replicatum; assembly: GCA_025526935.1. Lineage (NCBI taxonomy): Eukaryota > Fungi > Chytridiomycota > Chytridiomycetes > Cladochytriales > Cladochytriaceae > Cladochytrium > Cladochytrium replicatum. The sequence goes on from JAHLKD010000019.1 coordinate 27,254, forward strand.
GACCATACCTGGTCGAGATATTTAGCTTAGGTTGCTGGTTGCGGTGTTTAACCTCCAAGTAAAGTCGACTTGCGAATTCGACAGCTCGCGATTCTACATCCAAGATCAAATCCCCCTTCCAAGGCTTCAAGTCAGCAAGGGCCGTGTTACTAGCATTCAACGGAGCGACAGAGCTCTTGGAACGATTTCCTTCGATTGTATTTGATGAAGAAGTCATCTTTCCTTCGCCGTGGATGACAACGATTCCGTCTTTGTATGGCGAAACTGACAAACTTGATATTTCCGAGAGTGGAATGACCTCTTTGAGGCCCCAAGTTTTCGGGTCCACATTATATAAAGCTACCGCTGTTAGGAACGTTATGCGAGGAGCCGACTTAGTCGGCGTATGGCGGTGAAGTTTAGTTGTCGTGAGGCTGGCAATAATGGACTCTGAGGCTGTAGTGCGCAAGATATTTAGATTCCTTTTTAATGAATAATGAGCGAGACTTACTGTTGAACACGAGCTTATCCCACTTTGCTTTCAGGGCCTGGACGGTCTCAGAATCAAGATGGCAACCATGTGATCGCTGCCAAATTCTTGGAGGATTGTAAAGTCAGATCACAGCTGTAGCTTCGGACGATCTTACCCTTCCTTGTATGTCTCTTTTTCTTTGAATGAATCAAGGATTACAATCTTCCATTCAAGCTGAAGCCGAATGTCCAAATCGAGCGCTTTACGATACTTGGCAGCCTAACGCCAAGAATGTAATGTAAAACAAAGCTCCCAAACGATAGCTGATAAAATGGTACCTCATTCCGTTCATACATCCTTTTGAGCACATCGGCTGCTCTCTTCGAGCTTCCAGAAGCCGATCCTGACACAATCCGTTCTTCTTTTTGTGCTGACCGCTTTTTACCACCACTCTGCGGCCTATTTCCACCTCCTCCCGCAAACCTCCCCGACATACGCTTTCCACCGTTCACCCCCGGATGCAATTGCATGGATCCAAACTGCACTACACCCATTCCACCGGGAACGTACGGCCAGTCGACTTTCCTCCACCTTCCATTCGCTATTCTGGCTGCTTTCGCAGCGAGTGACAGGAATATGCAGGTACGGTGACGTCGCCAGGCTCGCTGAATGATGGCGGCGGCATATTTTGGTATTTTGCGTCGAAGCCCTCGCACCAACTTGCGAGCCTGCGCAGGAAAACTATCAACTTGATGTTTTTATCTCAAGAATAAATTACAACAAACCACATAGCCGCGGAAGTTTGCAGTTATCATAAGAGTTGCGTTGCGCATTCTGGAATACTGAGCGCTGGACTGTAGTTGGAAATTTGTCAGACAAGTTTATCATCAAGAAGAGTTGCGGACGCACATGTTTCATCCTAGCAAGCGCTTGGAGCACAATCAAGCTTCTCATTTCAGCTTTGTATAGTTTTCGACGAATGTATCCCAGATACACTGCTCTTATGTGTGTCGCTAGCCCATGTTTCTGCGTATTCCGAGCTTCCTCAATCTGGAAAAGCTAAGAGAGATATGAGCTCAAAAAACATGAATTACAGTTCTCTCATTTACTGTGGATGGATGTTTGATGAACACTTTGGTTGCTCCGAAAGCATACTCTTCTTCCGCAATTCTCAAATCTTTCAAGATCAATTGAGTTCCCTCTCTTGGATCCGCAAAATTCGGCCACGTTGCATTCGATAGCATTTTGAAGCGCTCGAGAAATTTGTCATATCGCAGACGGAAAGCGAAACCCGCCCGCCTGACCCTGACAGATTCTTGGATACCTAAATAGCGGCACTGGTGACGGACAAGCTCTTCATCGAAAACTCCAGGTCTTTTGTCAGAAGGCTTGAGGCAGCGAATATAGTGCGGATTCTTGAGTTTTATGTTCTCAATCAACAGGTTCATTGACGTCTGATGCAGTAGGTAAGGCCTTCAGGAACCATGAAATTGGATCACTCACCCTAAATTGTGTTGCAAGCGTTTCAGGTCGTTTTGAACCTGACTGTTCCGGAAATAGCTCAGCAAACCGGCTGCTTCCCTTCATAGCCTCAAGAGTGGCACTAGTCAAATGATCCTTGTTTCGCTCCAAGAAACCATCGACACTGTAGTTGACATCCCCCGCATAGTGTTTTAAGCGGAAAGCAGCCGAGCTTAAAAGGAACTTGTCAGACTTGGCATTGATCCGTGACTGGAAGTGTGGGTGCTTTGCTTGATTTGTCTCTACTTTGTCGAGGAAGGTCAGATCTGTCACTTCACCAGGTCGAGCGCATTCTTCGTCCAAAAATGCTATGATTCCCGTCCGTTTCTGGAGCGAGAATGTTCATGAGACGCAATGTCGGTTTCAAATATTCTTACTGATTCAATGAGCTCGCAGATGGTGCGGTTATTGAAGTACGTGATCTCGGTCCATCCGATATTCTCACGAGCATACTCGTCTTGTTCTGATTTTAGAGTCAATTCTATGAAAAGCTGCTGAAGTTTCTCATTGCAGTACTAAATAATGATGAACCACATTAGATTTTGTAAGGAAAATGGTTTGATGGTGCCCAACATTGATGAGAAACTGCTCGAATCCATTTTTCTACATTAGAGGTGTCAAAATGCTCTCAAAATCGTTGAACGCTTTTGTACCTGCATAACTTCAAATCCATAGATGTCGAGCACGCCAATGACGTTTCGTTCCTTTTGATTCGTCGTACCGTTTAAGTGGTGATTGATTTTTTGGACGAGGTGCTGAAAAAGACGCCCATACAAGGCTTTCGAAAGGCCATCTCTCGCGAAACATGCCTGGCCCATCGTAATTAGTACCATACACAGTCAAGCGGTGCTCGGTAAACCTGATCAGGATTGAGGGGGACTGAAATTGTATTCTTGTGATCTTTTGCCTGATCTTTGACTAGTCTATATGTCAAACATTGCTTCAACGCACTCGAGGATATGCCCAGCAGTTTTGCCGCGCTTTCCAATGCTGTTTTGTCACAAAACCCGTATGGATAAACAAATCGACCACAGCATGTTTGATCATACCGTCCACGTTGGCTAAATTGCATTCGCCCTCCTCGCCAAGCTCAAACGAAATGTTTCCGATGTGGAGTATTGCAGCGATCCCCTCAAGCAACATAGATATGGTGTCTTTCTCCATCTCGACCATTTGAAGAGCTCGCATAACTTCCTTAAATGATTGACTGTCATCGACGTTTGCCACCGTATCGCACTGGCTCTTTCTCAAGTAGCTGAAGTCGGCGATCGAGCGCTTGAGATGTAGTTTCTCTGAAAAGTTGCTTAGTGTGAAGGAGGCATAATTCCAGCACATAATACATTACTCACCAAGGAGGGCATCATCAGCACCACGCAAAAGTTGGTAAAAGATATGGAAGTTTCTCTGGTAAGAATTCGCATCAGATCAAGATTATTCATCCAACGCAACAGGACAGTACCTCCCCTTCAGCAGCATTGACCACCCGAGATTTTTCCAATAGGTCTAGATGATGAAATCTCAGGAAATGGGAGCATATATGAATATGATTACATACAAGTAGTAATAATTCCACCTGTTGGACGACCTCGAAAGTCGAATTGCACATCCATGTATTTGCCCTATTCATTCGTCAGACCTGGACAAAATTTGACCAACGAAGTTACACACAAAGCGAGAAGAGTTGTCGTTCCTGAGAGTTTTTGCATTTCCAAACGCTAAAGAGTTGTGAGTTTATTTAAACATCGTGTTTGTCAGCAACCAAACCTTCCAAGCACGGATTGGAGTTTAGCAGCCGATCTTTAACATGATCCACTTTGTCTGTCAAAGAGCTGACTGCTGCAATGTATCGCAGAAATATCTTCGATGCTTCAGTTTTCCCAGCACCCGATTCTGTCAAACGAACGTTAGGCGCCAGTTGTGCTATTCGCGTCGAAATACAACCTCCCGTAACAATGACACACTGGTCTCTGTTTCGATCTTGCATGTCTCGAAACGCTCCATCTGCGATCGCATAGCTTAAACAGCCCGGTTTTAACCGAACGATGTTTTTGATGATAACAGCAGGAACCCTTACATATGAGGATCACGTTCCCACAGGTTGGCTCCCTTGTATCTTCGAATCCATTCATCACCATACAGCGAAACGGATTTGAAAGGGTTAAGAGCGACAACAACGTTCCCAATGTAGGTCTGATGTGATGCAACAAACTCTAAGATACAATCGTGCATTCCAAAGAGAAGTCATACATAAATGGCATCGGCTTTGAATCGCACTTTCAAATTTTCGATGATACTATCTTCTGTGATCTCGCTGAGAAGAACGAAATCGGACACGCCAGCATTTCTGTCCATGATGTGAGGTCTGCAAAGCGATCACGGGGAGAGTGATTGGTGGAACTTTTTGTAACTATTCAACATTCCGATTTTATAGTCAGTTCCCTACTGTAAATATTGATGCCTAGTCTATCAATGATTTTCCGTTATTGTTCCCAAAACGGTTGCAGTTTCCAAAGGCATCCCGCTTGCGCCACACACAATTCCCACGATGGTACAACGAAGTTGCTGATTTGATCTGGATGGACATTTCTAACGCAACAGAATGCAGGAACCTCCCTCCGTGAATCTGGATTTCCCGTTAGAAGGTATCCGCCTTTCTTAACTACGTCAGTTTATCGACGAAAATGGTGGTCCCCATGGAATCCTAGCGAACATGACTACCGAGCACGTCTTTGAACGGATTGTCAAACCTCTCACCACAGTCAGCCAAACTGCATTGTGCAAACTACTTCCTTCCCACATGAATGCTCCAAAGTCATCTTGGTTCATCAGCCATGCATGGCAGTACAATTTCTTGGAGCTGTGCGATGCGATCATAACTTGGTTTGAAGAGAATCACCCTGATCCAGATAGCGTTGTTATCTGGCTCGACTTATTCACCAATTCGCAACACGACACTCAAGTGAGGCCATTCGAATGGTGGAGTGAAACGTTTGTTAACGCCGTGCGCGGGATCGGGAAGGTGCTTCTTGTGATGAATCCCTGGAAGAGTCCCGTCCCGTTCACGAGAGCGTGGTGCATATATGAGGTATACTCCTGCATTATCACACAGAGCGAATTCCACGTTGCTTTGACTCGCAAAGAACGGGGAAAGTTCCTTGTGCAGCTACAAAACGATGCGAACTCGATCTACGAAATGTTCCGGAACATTCGCTCTGAGTTCAGGACTGCGCGTGGTGAGCAGGATAAGATCAAGATCCACGAAGCGGTCCGTGCGACTGTTGGGTTCAATGCTTTGGATAACTTGCTTTTCGGCACATTCAACAAATGGACCGAAACGGTCGTGCAATCACAAATTTCTGCTTCTGGAAACTCCAAGGAAACGCTAAAGTGGAAGAATACGCTTGCTGACCTCTATGGGAAACAAGGAAAATACAAAGATGCCGAACCGCTTCGTCATGACTGTGTCGATGGAAGTCAAACCAGCCTTGGGGACTTTCACCCAACTACACTTGCGCACGTGAACAATCTTGCCCAGCTTTACCTACACCAAGGGAACTATGATCACGCCGAGCCAATGTACAGAGAATGCCTCAAGCGAAGCGAAAGGGCGCACGGAGAAGAACATCAAACTACATTGACGTTCATCAACAGTCTTGCAGTCCTCAACTTCAACAAAAATGACTATGGGACAGCCGAGCAAATGTTTCATCGTTGCTTAGACATAAGGAGGCGTACGCTGGGGAGCGATCATTCGGACACTGTGAACACTATGAATAATCTTGCCACGTATATAGCATTCAGCGCAAATTTGAATTGGCAGAGCCACCGTACAAGGAGTACTTGGAGCGGCGGAGGAGTGTTCTTGGCGATGACCACCCTGCCACGTTTCGATCAGTCAGCAACTGTCAAACGTGCACTCTACGTGACCACGTTCCTCTCTACACAAGAGCTAGTAGAGACTCACACGTTATCAGCACACTGCTCCAAATCATCGGCGATCAAGCTCCAAACTGGCCGGAAAACGTCGCACCCGCTCTATTCGAAACAGAAACAGGCAAAACAGCCCACCAGCACAACAAAACTACCACCCCAGATCATCACCACAGCCACTCACCATGTCGAACTTGAAGGGCAAGAAGATTATCCTGAAGACTGATGGATCCAACTGGATTGCCTGGCACGCCAACATCCAGAAAATCGCCATCGCCCACAGTCTCCGGTCATTTTTGGACAAAAACAAAGTTATCCCTGACATAAACGATGATGGCAGAATGGACTCAGCAAAAATCTGTCTGGGTTCCTGTACCACCTCCAGCTCGAACAAAAACCTCCTCAGTTCGCTCATTAGCCATCTACATCGGAGCGAATACACCAAAAATAATCAAGGCCCTCGACCCATATACAGGCTATGTGTTCACTGCTCGCTTTGCTGATTGTGTTTTTGACGAATCTTCTTTCCCAGAACTACATCCCTACCTAAGACCGCAACTACCATCATCTTCACCTCTGACAGTATTCCCAATCGATAACTGGCCCTCTCAGATCCCATTCCCTCACCCGAACCCAGCAAACCGCGAATCTCTCACTCAACATGCGATCGCTGCTGCTGAACCACCCACAATCATTCGGGCACACTCATCATGAAAACAACAACGCCCCAGCAAATCAACATCAGATGCATCACCAGACAGTACACCAACACCAGCGAACGTCCCTCCAGTTCGACGCGCACCTGATGGTCAGCCTAAACACCTTCGACAACAACAACCCGACCAACCACCCCAACAACCTCGCAAACGAAACACTACTCCATCACCTACTTGCCACGTCAACAACACACGCAAAAAGACCTATCATATTAATAGGCCAAAAACATCTCATGTGCAACCTGAAAGTGACAATGACAATGGGGACACCACTGTGGTAGTGGAAAACAGACCCTCTGGCACCACTGTGGTAGTGGATAATGCCGGCGCCACCGTGGGAGTGGGTAACACCTCAAATTGTGAAAGTCACAGCGCTCAAACTGGTATGTAAGCAGCATCTCGATGGAGTTGTGGAGTTGGGAAAACGGTCATTGGTAAATCCATGTTCAAAGGCCCTCCGTCTCGCTTTCTGACAGTTGTTTGCTAGCTAGGTCCTTACTCTTTGTGGTGTATGTTTGGAAGTCCGGCATATCGCTCGAGGGCTGGATTCGATGCTTTTCTCTATCTTTATTAGTCTTCACTATTTTTTTAACATCTTTCAAATCCCAAATCCCAATCACTCACTATCTACTTACTACATTCAGGGACTTCATCAACTAAACCTCGAATCAAACTTGTTCTCAAACCTCCTACCAGCAACGAGGTCCTCTTCAGTAACATCACTGCCACCCGTTCCCTTGTAGACAATGCATTCGCTTTCACCACATACAAAACCATCATGGCTACAGACAACACTTCAACAAACTCCAAATCAAAGATGCAACAACCTTCCCACTCACAATATCGACCAGACCCTATCACGCTGGAAGAAGCCAAAGCTTCACCTGACTGGCCCCAATGGCAAACTGCGATGAAAGAAGGAATTACTGGTCTCTTGAAACGACAAGTTGGAGGCCCTGTACAGGAAGTACCAACCCACAAACTACTTGTGGACCACAAATGGGTTTTTGTTACAAAACGAGATTCTGATGGAAACATTATTAGGTTTAAGGCACGCCTTGTAGCAAAAGGATTCAATCAACGACCTGGATTTGAATACTCAGATACCTATTCCCCTGTTATGGATTCTACTACCTACCGTATTATCCTTGCACTAAGTTATATTTAACGTCGAAGTTCATATTATGGACGTTGTACTTGCTTACCTCTATGGAGACACTGACTGCGAGATCTACATGACGGTTCCTGAAGGCCTATATTACGAAGGTGTTTATGACAACCCTGGAATCCGTCTTCTTAAAGCCCTCTATGGTCTTAAACAATCTGGGCGATGCTGGTTCGAACGACTTGCGAAGTTCCTCGATTCTCGAGATTATCTCTCTATGCCTAAAGCACCTCCTATTTACTATAAAGCCTTTGCTGATGGATGGGTTATTATCGGAATCTATGTAGACGACCTAAGCATTATGGGAGCTCCCGAAGCTATTCGACTAACCAAAACACTTCTCAAATCTGAATTTGAAATGAAAGACCTTGGATTAGCTCAATCATGCATTGGATTCGAATTCCTTCGTACTCCCAATGGTCTCTTTGTCCACCAACAGGCTTACACTAAGAAAATTCTTGACAGATTTGGTATGTCTGACTGCAATGATACTACACTCATCCCACTTGACGTCAGACAAATTGAACCCTGGAACGACAAATATGGTCCTCTCCGCAAAGGAGAAGACATTCTTTCACCCGGTTATCCTTACATGAGCCTAATTGGATCTTTAATTTACCTTGCTAACAAAAGTAGACCTGACATCGCATTTGCAGTACACCTTCTAGCTCGCCACAGCCAAGCCCCTACTATGAGACACTGGGAAGGAGGTAAAATGATTCTAAAATATCTAAAAACAGACTATGGACTATGGGCTCTACTTTGATCGAACAAAACCCGCTTCGATTGTTGCCTATGCTGATGCCTCGTTCATGTCTGACTACTCCTCTTGTAAAGCTCAAACCGGATACGCACTAACCTGCTGTGGCGCAGCTATCTCCAATCACCCAGAAACCTTAAATTCTATCTACAACCTTGCAATTCTGCACAGAAACCAGGGTGAGTTCACAACAGCAGAACAATTGCTCAGAATATGTTTGGATGGGCAACAAAAGCTTCTCGGCGATGCGCACCCGAGTACGCTAAGTATACTCAGCAGCCTTGCGAATCTTCATTCAGTTCAGGGAAACTTCAAGGCTGCAGAGTCTTTGCACGAAGACTGCTTGGCGCGCAAAAAAAAGTGGTTTGGGGAAAGTCACCAGTCTACTGTCCAGTCAGCCAACGAACTGGCTGAAGTTCGCAAACTGATGAAGAGTCGTTTTGAAAGACGAACTTCAATAATATGTTTAGAGAAGCATAACAATGAGGCAATACAACAATTATTGTGGATAAGCATCTCGAAGTTGCCATTACCTGTTAAGGCCATGGGGAGACAATCGGAAATGTGGACCTTTTGTCTGGAGGAGCCCACGCTTATTCCCTCCAATCTCTCACTCTTCATGCTGTTTGCGCAACTTCGATTTCGAACCCCAAATATTGGAACCCTAAACGTGCGTTTGTAGTAGTGAGAGAGACATATGCCCAAGCGTCAAAATATCAACGACCATTCAAGCCGAAAGCGAAAACAAGATCCCTAGAAATGCCACACTCGCCAACGAGGTACTTAATGCACTTCTTCTCCATCTCCACTGGCCCCGAAACGAACCAACGAGCTGTTACCCCCGTTTCCCGATCCCACGACATCTCGTCAACAGCCTTATCGTGCTTCCCTTCGCCCGCAAACACACTCAACTGTGATGGCACAAAAAGATCTCCCGTTTTGATTTGGACATCCAACGCTCCATTTGACCGTGCTGCGTACTGCTCGAGCTCATCACGGAGTGGCTCATTCCTTTCTTTGCAGTTTCGTCTCGGATAGTAGAGGACGGTGATTTGGCATGTCGGGAGTTGGTCCACGTCAAATGCTGCACGAACCATCGAAAAGATTGGTGCGATTCCGGATCCACCCGCAATGAGAATCATGCGTCTAATGCTGTGGATGGGAGAAACTATCCTAGGAACATCGATTCGTCCAGTAGCGGTTCCCAAAACTTGCAGCTCCCCTCCGATAGGAATTGTTTCCAAATACGATGACATGACGCCGTTGGGTGCAACTGACACAAGGAGATCAATAACGCCATTCATGTGCTCGAACTTGGTGGAGATCGGAGTGTAAGACCTGATCGTGTCCGAGTGGTCATCACGTCGAGAAATCATAGACGCGCGAAGTGAAATGTGATGGGCAGGTGGAATGTCGATGAAAGTATTTCGCGTTGTGAGTTGCAAGCGCAGTAGGATGGTGCTGCTGGAGTAAACATGGCGAGCAGCAACTTTCGCTCCCACAAAGGTCCCCGCTGGTGCCGGACGCAATGGCGTCACAAAATATGACCCAGAAACATGCCGGACGACCTTTGTATCCACTTGAGTGAGCTTAATAGCGGGCTCCTTGACCCCTTCCGATAACCATCCCATAGATGGGCTCGCGGAAGCCAGAAAACCTTCGCCGTACATTGCGTAGATCTGGATCTCGGCAGCAAGAGGCAAGATCTGGAAGAGTGCAACGATAGCGCTGCCAAGCACGTCCTCCACATCCCACTGTCGGTCTCGTGGAATATGCGAGCGGAAGATAGCCTGATAAGTAAACGCCAAAGCAGTCCAGGGACGCGAGAAAATGATTCCCCAGCCGAGATAAAAACTCCGTATGATCCACCGTTCGTGAGCAGGGATGTCGTGGTAAACCGCGCTAATGAACGCCTTGTATGCAGAGTAACTAATTGTTGGCGAGAGTTCAAAAGAATCAGCTTCGACATCGAACTCTATAAACCTAACTAAACTTACACCCACAAACTTAAGCCGAACGGGACAGTCCACCATATTGCCAGTCCCCCTTGAAGCTTAACAAAGACCCACAGAAGAAGTACGCCGATTGCGGAAACAGCCTGGAATGGTGGGATAAATCTCAGTCTTAAAAAATTGGTGGATCAAAACCCATCACCTGAACCAAAAAGAATGCGATCCCCAATAATCGGTGTGTTCTGGGCCATTTCTGGCGGAAATTGCTTGAAAATTGGATCGCACCAACCGCAAAGTACACGATGCCCGGAAGAACATGGACAAGATAGGCAGCTACGCCCATCTGGCCAGTGTACGGGATACCTTCCGGGAGGTTTTTGCCTATAAATCAAGCATTTTAATCGTGTAATTCAACCTGAACTTTCGACTATCAATACCTCCAGGATGATAGTCTGGACTCTTTCGAGAGGGAGACGAACCAAATCCAAGTTCATTCGCGAGCTGATTGAACCATACGATCATGAAGAAGAGCACCAGGGTGACTATCTGTGCCCGATACATCCCGTTTAAAAACGAGCGTGAAGCGATGAGGCACAAAAACCAACGGGTCCATTCCGGACGAAAAGTTGAGATGTCGCGCACGGACTCGATAAAGGCAAGAGAAGAAGAGAGTAGAGCGGCCATTAGATTGACAAAGACGTTCAGTTGCAGTTTGTGATGTGGAATAATTTCACATCACATTTTAAAAGACCGAAGCTGGCACAGCCGAACACGTAACATCCCAAGGGCCGGCACGGGCATGGCCGAGCGGATCGCAGTAGCATTGTTATGAGGAGAGATACCCGTAAAAGTGATCAAGTGTAGAAGTCAATTGATTCTAAGACCCTGGCAATTCAGGGAGCACTGCAGGTCCAAGTTGCCAAAAATCTTGCCACTCAAAAGTGCACACAGGACAAGTTCACAACTTTGCTCAAAACATGTTTGGATGGACAAATAACAAGCTCTTGGCAATGCACACGCTCACGATCGACCATTCGGCTGATCTCGCAAAACTACTGAAGAATCTAGTTGGATGGGGAACCTACAAGGCAACACATTCAAGAACCATTCAAACTTTATATTGAAACATCGGAGCTGTGAATTCAGAATTCACACCTTTCTCTTAAAGCCCCCTCAGTTCACTCCACTCCAATTCTTCGATTGAAACTAGCCGGGGCTAGTCAATTCCAGGCTAATTCCAAAGTCCATCCGCTTCGGCTAACTCAACGTTTTAAGATTAACGACCGTTTAGTCGAAATGCCAACACGGGATCCCTAGAAAGTCCGCGCTCCCCAATAAGGTACGTTATGCACTTCTTCTCCATCTCCACAGGCCCAGCTATAATCCACCGACCTGTAACCCCCGTTTCCCGGTCCCACGACATCTCGTGAGCATCCTTATCATGTTCCCCTTCGTCTGCAAACGCTCTCAACTGTGACCGCACAAACAGATCGCCCGTTTTGAATTGGACATCCAACGCCATTTCGAAAGCGCCGCGTACTGCTCGAGGTCAGCACGGAGTGGTTCCTGATTTCCCTTACAGTTTCGTCTCCGATAGTAGAGCACAGATGTCTGTCATGTCGGCGATTTGTCCCCGTCAAAGATGCACGACCATCGAAAAGATTCGTGCATTGAGCAACCAGAATCAGGTGTTGAATGCTGCTGTGGCTTGGCGAAACTATCCTGCATGGATTCCTCCTGTAGCAAACTTGTTGTTTCCAAATACGATGACATGACGCCGTTGGGTGCAACGGACACAAGGAGATCAATAACGCGCATTCATGTGCTCGAACTTGGTGGAGATTGGAGTGTAAACCTGATCGTGTCGAAGTAGTCATCACGTCGGGAAATCATAAACGCGCGAAGCGATATGTGATGGGCAGGTGGAATGTCGATGAAGGTATTCGGCGTTGTGAGCTGCAAGCGCAGTAGGATGGTGCTGCTGGAGTGATCATGGCGAGCAACAACTTTCGCTTCCACGAAAGTCCCCGCCCCAGAAATTTGCCGGACGATCTTTGTTTCGACTTGGGCGAGCTTAATAGCGGGTTCCTTGACCCCTTCCGATAACCATCCGATAGATGGGCTCGCGGAAGACAGAAAACTTTCGCCGTACAGTGCGTAGATCTCGGCAGCAAGAGGGAAGATCTGGAAGAGCGCCACGATAGAGTTACCAAGCAACATCCTCCATATCCCATTGTCGGTCGTGCGGAATGTGCGAACAGAAGAAAGCGTGATAAGTAAATGTTAAAACACTCCCGGGGCAACTGAAGATAATCGCCCAGCCCAAGTAGAAGCTTCGAATGAGTATATCGAGATGTTTATGATAACTAAACTTACATCCAGCGACCTCTCGGACGTCGACGGCTTGCTCTGGGACTTCCAGCTCGACCACTGCGGTTTCGGCATACAAGAAGGGCGAGTCGCTCAAATCGTACTTCGACCGGGACAGTCCACCATATTGCCAGTCCGCCTTGATATGATCATGAAGAAGAGGACCAGGGTGACTATCTGTGCCCGATACATCCCGTCCAAAAAACGAGCTTAAAGCAATGAAACTCAGGAACCAGTGCGTCCATTTCGGAGAAATCTTTGCGATGGCACGCACAGACTCGATAACATTGAGCCAGAAAAGAACTGAGTTGCCATCAGGTCCGTTCAAGGGGCGGTTCGATCCAGTTTTTTGGGGTCGGAGTGAAATTTTTCGTGTTGCTAGGAGTCATTGTGAATAACGGGATGAGTCAGACGATTTTATTGTGAGGGACTCGGATCGCAATTTAGAGAGACAGGCACATGATTTGTATTGAGGTGTGAGTATTTGACCAAGATGTGGTGAGGAATTTCTCTAGAAATCATAGTTCAAAATGGTCAAGACAGGGGGATTGCTCATAGAAGTTCACGCATGAGATGACTGGGATGATGGTTGATGGCTGGCTGCACTTTAGTATGCGGTTGCGCCGATCAAGTTGGCGACAACGTTGGCGGGCTGGAAGTAAGTCGTACCACCAGATTGGCAGTTACCCGAACCGCCAGAGGTCATACCAAGAGCGCTGGAGCCAGAGTAGAGCGATCCGCCAGAGTCTCCAGGCTCAGCACAAACTATACAGAAAGTCCATTCATTAACATTCATGTATTTAATTATTTTTTTGTAAACGTACCTGTGGTGCGGATCAAGCCCGAAACGGTTCCCTGGGAGTAGGTAACAGACGCTCCAAGAGCGGTGACCGAGCCGGTGTGGATGCCGGTGGTGGAACCGCGGCGGGAAACGCTCTGACCCACAACAGCAGAACCAATGCTGGTGATGTCCTGGGAGCCAACGTTGCCAACGCTGGTGAGGCCAGTGGTGGCAGAGTCGTACTGAACGATAGCGTAGTCGCTTCCAGGGAAGCTGCGGCGAGTCACCGCACCAAGACGCCTTGAATCAGAGTTTAGAGTCAGAAGAGAGTTAACTATCGACAATGCTCAATACATACGCGGACGATGACAAGGAGCTGGAGCTGTAGAAAACAGTTCCAACAGTACCGCAGTGGCCAGCAGTCAGGAAGTAGTAGGTCGAGCCAACGCGGACGTTGACACCAAGTGAGCAACGGCCGCTGGACGTGTAGATAGCGGCACCACCGGAAACGGCTGCAGCGTACGACTCGAAAGTGCCATTGACGAATTCGAACTCGATCGCGCCATTGTAGGCAGCGGCTGCGCTCTTCAAGTTCTCAAGGCTGGGGCTCTTGGCAAGTGTCTCGTCGATCGAGATCACGACACGGTTGGAGACGGGGTCAACGTGCCACGCGGATCCAACAAACTTGTTGCTGGCGGTGTCGTCGAGGAAAGCCTTGATGGAGTTGAGCTTGGCGGTGCTGTGTTCGACCTTCTTGGCAACAAAGCCGGCCTCAGTGACGGCAGCCGCAGCTGAAACAAACAAACGACAGTCAGACAGCGTCAACCGTTATTGGGCACCAACTGCTCACCAGCGTCAGTGGTGACTGGGATGACGAAAGATCCAGCTTCATCAACGTAGAGACCAGCGGTGGCCGACTCTCCGAGGGTGGAGATCAAAGCACGTCCGGATTCGGCGGTGGGAACACCAACAGTGGGAGCAGCGACTGCCGATCCAGCTGCAGCAACGAGTGCAAGGATGGTACCAACAATCATGTTTTTCAGGAGAAGGGAGTGGGGATAAGCCGGTGTAGAGCGAGTCGGCTGCCTTTTTATGGGCAAGTTGGTTGCGCCATCAAAGTAGATTTTTAGAAATCACGGTGATATGCTTGCAAGCGCGAAAGTTTTTCAAGGGGTGATGAATGATAAGTGAGGCGACCGACAATTTTGGCGGTGTTGCTCGTGGGGAGATAGTTGGGTCTCACCGATCGACGCATATTGGAGAGGTCGACTCGCACAACGATGATTAGATTTCCAAAACCTACTTTGGATGTATGCGGATTAGCTGACCAGTTCGGCTGCAATTTCGATTCGGCAATATATCAATAATAATGATATACCCCCATAAAATAACATAAATACTATAAAATACTGATATGAAAAATTGTTGCCAATGCCCACGATTGTTGATGGCACTTCCAGATAGCGAAGTGAAGAAGTTCATGAGCACCGAGTGCACGGGCGTGCAAGCGGAGGGGTATTCGTTCGGCTACCACTCTTCATCGTCTCCGCACGACCTATAGTGTCCATATGATGAACATAGGCAGCAACCTAATAAATAAACATAGTCTCGATTCTGTTCAAATTTTAGAGTTGCATCAGATGATTCGTGATGGGTTGATAATAATCCATCGGGTTGGAAAATAAAGGAATAATAATGATCCAATATGCGGTAAATATAATATCCAGGCGCAGTAATAGTATTGCTCATTGTTTTTATCGAGTGTACTTTCGGCTTTATTCCAGATTGCCCCATGTCCAAACCTCCAGATACCGAAACTTTCCGCAAAAGACAAGTCAATCAACTGGAAAAAAAATGCGCAAAGGATGAGGAACGACAACGATTTATGTTGAGTGATTTGAAGATATATTGAGGAAGTTTTTGACCGATGTGGTGGTTGAGACGTTTGTCTCACGAAAAATCATAGTTTGGAAAAACGGTCATAATACAGGGTGGACCATTGAGTTTCATAGAAGTTTTTGCGAGTGGTGGTGATGTTTTAGTAGGCGGATGCGCCGATCAAGTTTGCAACGACGTTGGCGGGCTGGTAGTAAGTGGTACCACCGACCTGGCAGTTCCCCGAGCCCCCGGATGTCAAACCAAGAGCGGTAGTGCCGGAGTAGAGCGATCCACCAGAGTCTCCGGGCTCAGCGCAAACTACAAAAATTGGGGTTCGCAATGTGTTAGAGCGAATACATTTTTCAAGAAAGTGTCATTTCCCAATTCATACCGGTGGTGCGGATCAAGCCCGAAACGGTTCCCTGGGAGTAGGTGACCGAGGCTCCGAGGGCAGTGACCGAGCCAGTGCGAATGCCGGTGGTGGAACCGCGGCGGGAAACGCTCTGACCCACAACAGCAGAACCAATGGTGGTGATGTCCTGGGATCCCACCGTTCCAACGCTGGTGAGGCCCGTGGTTGCAGAGTCGTATTGGACGATCGCGTAGTCGCTTCCCGGGAAGCTGCGGCGAGTAATGGCACCGAGACGGCTATTGACAGAACAAGAAATTTGTGTCGGCATTGGGGTCAGAGAGAACCAAAAAAAGCAGACAAGTCTCGTTACTTGGCAGATGAAAGCGAGCTGGAACTGTAGAACACAGTTCCGACAGAGCCGCAGTGGCCCGCGGTCAAGAAGTAGTAGGTCGAGCCAGCGCGGACGTTGAAACCGAGCGAGCAGCGTCCCGAAGACGAGTAGATGGCGGTGCCGCCGGAGATTGCCGCTGCGTAGGACTCGAAAGTGCCGTTGACGAACTCGAACTTGATCGCGCCATCGTAAGCGGCGGCAGCGCTCCTCAAGTTCTCGAGGCTGGGGCTCTTTGCGAGGCTCTCATCGATCGAGATCACGACGCGGTTGGAGACAGGGTCGACGTGCCACGCGGATCCAACAAACTTGTTGCTGGCGGTTTCGTCGAGCAGCGCCTTGATGGAGTTGAGCTTGGCGGTGCTGTGTTCGACCTTCTTGGCAACAAAGCCGGCCTCAGTGACGGAAGCAGCAGCTGAAACACACAAACGACAGTCAGACAGCGTCAACCGTTATTGGGCACCAACTGCTCACCAGCGTCAGTGGTGACTGGGATGACGAAAGATCCAGCTTCATCAACGTAGAGACCAGCGGTGGCCGACTCTCCGAGGGTGGAGATCAAAGCACGACCGGCTTCAGCGGTGGGAACGCCAACAGTGGGTGCACCAACAGCCGTGCCAGCTGCTGCAACGAGGGCAAGAATTGTTGCGGCGATCATGTTTAGTTGGGAGAAGGGGGTGGGGATGGGTCATAATTGGAGGATGAGTTGCCCTTTTTATAAGAGCGCGAAAGTCCTGACTCCTGTGTGATTACCTCAACTGGTTGCGCCATCAAAGTAGAATTTTTTGGGAACCATAAAGTTTGAAAGATTTTGCCCAGGGGTTGCAGCGTTGGCCAGTAGCGGACCAGCGACATTCCCACGTCCGGTTTCCCGCCGCAGCCCTCCTGCTTGCAGGAAGCACAGATGTGCACGACACTACCATACTATCAAACTATTCACTCATGATACGCCGTTGATTTGTCGTTATCGGACTCATTTCAGCTGCAAAACGGACTGGCCATATGAAAAATTTTGTACCCAACCCCATGCCTTACGGCCCGGAAACCTTGATCATATCAATAAACTCATCAACGCTCAGTGTGGGCCAAGGCGAAAGACTCTCCTTCGAGATCATGGGTCGCTATCCTTGTACATGCAACCGTCAGCTGATGCTCAATAATTTGCTCGGCCTGCTTTGTTGCCTATCGGGGTTACTTTAAACAAATTTTAAGGTTTATAGGAGGGTAGTATTACTACATCTAATATATAATAAACAATAGCCTGAGAGCTTACGAACATCTGCTGAATCGATTAAGCCGGGGATGCAAACCATCTCATCGCCAAGCAGTAACATGTATGATGCTATCCGTATCCACTGATCCAATTCATCACTCCGATGAATTCTACCGCGTCCAATCGATCACTCCGATTAATTCTACCTTGTCCAATCGCTCTCGATTCCAATCCGGAATTTTTTCAATTCCAAAAATCAATCATCTAGTTTCTGCTAAATACTGGTATCTCGTTCCATTGAGCAAGAATATATTTGAGGGGCATACATATGCGACACATAGTTCCTGGGACAATAGTCCACCAGGGTTGGGGGTTGATCAAGAATCACAAAAACCATCATAGAAAGTTAATTTTTCCGGGTTGAAGTACAGATGAGATGTGGGTGGTTTGAGTGAGTGAGTTTGAGGTTTGATTTGAGGAATGCATTTTTTTGGGGTGTGTTGATGAGATAGAGTGATGGTGGGGTCCCGACGACGTTTAGTACGCGGACGCACCGACCAAGCTGGCGACAACGTTGGCGGGTTGGTAGTAAGTGGTCCCGCCCACCTGGCAGTTGCCCGAACCACCGGAGGTCATACCGAGAGCAGTGGTGCCAGAGTAGAGCGATCCGCCAGAGTCACCGGGCTGAGCGCAAACTGTACAAAAACATGGTTGTTAATCATCTGCCGAGCAAAAAAACTCAGTTTTGTTTTTGCTTTGGTAACCTACCGTTGGTGCGAATAAGGCCACGGACTGTACCTTCCGAGTAAGTGACCGAGGCGTTGAGAGCGGTGACGGATCCGGTGCGAGTCCCAGTGGTCGAGCCACGGCGAGAAACAGGCTGACCAACGACCGCGCTACCGATAGCAGTGATGTCCTGTGTACCCACGTTTCCGACGCTGGTCAAACCGGTCGTGGCAGCATCGTACTGCACGATCGCATAGTCGCTACCGGGGAAGCTTCGGCGAACGATGGCGCCAAGACGGCTGTCATAAAAAATTCGTCGTTATTTTCAGAGTGCTTTAAATTTGATATTTCCAGCTTACTTTGCGGTGGAGGCAGTTTGGGCGCGGTAAAAGACGGTGCCGACTGTACCGCAGTGACCAGCGGTAAGGAAGTAGTAAGTGGAACCGGCACGGACGTTAAATCCAAGCGAGCAACGACCCTGGGTGGTGTAGATCGCGTCACCACCGGAAACAGCCGCGGCGTAAGTCTCAAAGCTCCCAGAAACGTACTCGAGCGTGATCGCGCCGTCGAAAGCCGACGCGACGGTCTTCAAGTTCTCGAGGCTGGGGCTCTTGGCCAGGTTCTCGTCGATTGAGATCACGACGCGGTTGGAGACGGGGTCGACGTGCCAAGCAGATCCGACGAATTTGTTGCTGGCGGTGTCGTCGAGCCGCGCCTTGATCGAGTTGAGTTTCTCGGTGCTGTGCTCGACCTTCTTGGCAACGAAACCGGCCTCGGTGACCGCAGCGGCGGCTGGAACATTCCAGAATAAAGAGATTCAGAACACGGCGTTTATTTTCACAGCTATGCCAAGCACACTCACCGGCATCAGTGGTGACGGGGATGACGAAGGAACCAGCCTCATCAATGTAAAGTCCGGCAGTGGAGGATTCTCCCAGTGTTGAGATCAGAGCACGACCAGCTTCGGCGGTTGGGATACCGGCCGTTGGGGCGGAAAGGGCGGTGCCAGCGGCAGCGAGAAGTGCGAGGAGAGTTCCAGCAAGCATGGATGTGTAAATGTGTTGTGCTGTGAGACGGGTGAGGAAAGGTGGGTGGGGGTTGGACTGCCTTTTAAAGCCTTTCTTGTTTATAAAATTGCGTTTAGCAGTATTATGATCTGGATCGGGCAGATGAATACGGTGTTCATTAGGTATTAGAGTTTTGCTTAAAGGGGTTGATGAAAAACTTTGAAAAACCGTGGCGCGGCGTTGTGGACGAGAGGGGAATGTTACGTTGGCTGGGAGGAGTCGGTCGGTTGTCACTACTGGACAGTGGGCGGGTGAGAATTAATGTCCATCAAGGATCTCATTGCTAGCAGTGCAAAGAATGGAACAGAACTCATTCGACACTGATCACTTGATATTGTGGAATCGGGACACTCGAAGCATGATAATATGAAGCTGATATCGGCAATAAGGTTGGCAGAAATGAACCCAATCGATCGATAGTATTACAAATTCGAGGTTTTTCCGAGCCATATTATATAATGTAGAGAGCCAGAAATGAAACCCGGATAACCATACACATTGATCCGATGCTTAAAAGCTTTTGAGTATTCTTGTCATCCGGTAGTGGAATTAGGATTTCGACCCATTCCCCATTCAGCCAGGTGCAACAGCGGGTAACTAATAATAGCAGGAATAATAATGATAATAATAATTTAATAATAATAATAACAATAATACTAGTACTACTAGTACTTACACTACCAGTTGTGCAACTACTAGTACCAGCACTTAAAATACTATCACCATTATTCTGCTGCTTGTAACATCCTTAAATTCGCCTTGCATCCACATATGTCAAGCTGTGTCTGAGACGTGCGACCCCAGTACCACCACCACCACCAGACTGCGGGTACCAGAACCAGTACCAATGGGCCACAGCCTGTCCAAGGAGCAGCAGATGCTGCCCTTCGCCTACGGAAAGTGTGACGACTCTGCTCTGCTGGATGTTGGAAATACTACCACTACCACAATTGATGAACTGAATTCAGCCCAGGACTCCCTCACCTCAATATCTGCCTTGTCGCACTTTCGTGCCCCAGCTTCTCGCCCATCGCCTGCCATACAGAATGCCCTTCGCCTCAGACTGCCCTCCTCCTCCTCTGCTGAGGACGACCGTGACTCGACTCTACCCTTGGGTGCTTCTGCTGCTGCTCTTGCTTCTGCTGACCACAACCACGAGGATCCCGTCATGCTCTTCTCCCCACACCTATCCAAAAACCTAATCGACTCGGACTCCATTTTCAGTGCCGACGACTTGGACGACCCCTTTGCCGACCTTGTTGCTGTTGTTGGGCAGCCCGACCCGCTTGAAAATGGAAAGCGTAGGAATAGTGATGAAAAACTGCTCGACGCTGCATACCTCGACACCCTCGACGAGGAAACTCTGGCCAGAGACTATAATTTACGCACTTTTACTTTTGGACAACTCTCCCTAATGACCATTGGCCTGTGCTCTCAGTCGCTCAGGGCAATTTCCCCTAATATCGGCTTGCTGTTCTCTACAACCATCGTGCAGCTGTGAGTGTGATTAATCACTTTCATATTGGAGTATTGTCTCTTACCCCTTTGGCGTGCACAGCTGCTGCAACGACCTAACTTCCATCCCTCCTGAAATCGGCTACATGAGATCCTTGACCAGCCTGTCGGTCGCAAAAAACAAAATCACTTCGTTGCCCGACACTATCGGCTTCCTCACAAAGCTGGTCGAACTCAACGCCAGCGACAATCTTCTCTCCTCCATCCCTACCTCCATCCAGACTTGCACCAAACTCACCACCCTCTACTTGGAAAACAACAACCTCGCCTCCCTTCCCCCGGAGCTCGGCAAACTCAAGGATCTCTCCAGCCTCAACATCTCCCAAAACCCCCTGACCGTCCTCCCCGCCGAAATCGGTCGTCTCAAACTCCTCAACCTCCGCGCCGAGGACTGCCCCAACCTGATCTCCAACGACCTCCCCGCAAACCAAACCCACCCCTTCCCAACCCTCAAAGAGCTCGCCGCGCGCGTCATCGTCCGCCACCAGCTCCCCATCCTCGAAATCACCCCCGACGACATCAAAGACTACATCTCCTCCGCCCAGGTCTGCTCCTTCTGCAAAGGCCCTTTCTTCCAATCCGTCGTCACCCGCCACCGCTGGCTCGAGCGCGTCGAGCGCGAAGTTGTCCTCCGCTACCCCCTCGAGTACCGCCTCTGCGTCCCGCACTGGAACTCCGAACCCGAACGCATTGCCGCCATGTTCTGCCCCGTCCCCTCGACCGCCCCGAGTCTACACACACCCCCACCCACCCGCTACATCTCCTCCTCCGCCTCCGCAACCCCCGCAGCATCCCCGCCCGCCTCTCGCTCCCTGAGCACAAGCAGCATCTTTGGCGCCTCCTCAAGCAATAACAACAACAACAACGCCGGCACCAAACGCGGCCGGCTGACTTCGTTTCGTTCTTTCTCATTCTCGCGCTCCTCGCTAAACCTCTCTACCACCACCACCAACGGCTCTGCAAACAACAACTCGACCCCAAGTTTGCCCTTCAACAACGCTACCGCCGCAACAACAACAACGACGACGGGACATAATAACTCGCCGACCCCGAGCCCGCAACCATTTCAACTACAGCAGACCCCCCCGCTCCGCTCAGGCTCCCGAGCCTCCTCACAAACACCCCCGCCAATGAATCTTCTCGCAGGACCCGCCGCTGCTGCGATCCCGATGGTCACTTTGCCCTTGAGCTCGCTCACAAAGTCCCCGAGCCTACCGAGCCTCCCGGCCTCCGTGACGTTGACAGAGCGACGGTTCCCGAGGAGCAGTTTCATGAAGCGGCAGGGGCAGATGCGCGTCGCGAGGTCCATGAGCTTTGCGGGATAGTTTTCATTGTGGTACTTTTTTGAAAAGGCTTTTTTTTAGTTCTAGAGTGTGTCTGTGTGTGCGGGTGTGTATGGTGCGTGTGTTTTGGTGACCTGTCCCCCCCTTGTTTTTGTCGGGGCGGTTTTTTCCCGCAAAAGAAAAACCAGTTGGATAATTAGCGGATAAGCTTTTGTTGTTTTTTTGTTTTTTCGCCGGGGGTGACCAACCCCTAACACCTTTGAATTGTTTGTATGGGAAATCTACCTGTTTTGTTGTTCGTTTGTGCGGATGGTTTATTTAGTGGTATACTTTACAACGGCTAATTTGGGGGGGGGAAATGAACTGAGAGTGGGGAGTACTTTTCTTCCTTTTTTCAAAGGATCATACTTTATAGTTTTGTGTTTGACTAGCCTATCCCCTTTTTCCGTTCAGCGACCAAAGATCTTTAAACAAAAGAGAATGATTCGCTTCCTTTCAGTGGAGTCCATTCCCATGCATTTGTCCATACGTTGTGTAAGAGTATCGTACCATGTGTTTTAGATCGGCGTGTGTACTAAAGCTCCCCCGAGCTTGTTCAACATGCCGAACTTACAGTTTTAATTCTAGTGAAAGTATCATCGAAATACGTTCAAAAAGTAAGATAAAAACTACAAGAAACTCGTCAGCTGAGCCATCTGTGTCAATTCTCCTTTGGGAAAGAGCGCGTTTCGTTCGTGGTCACCCCAAAAAAAAACCAGAATGGCTCCCGCACCCACTCCCGGCCGCAAATGTTCAGCGTCACAGCCAGCAGCCCGTAAACCCACGATCAGCTTGTCCAACCGCACACTGGTACCCAACAAAACCCCCCAACCTACCCACACACCCCCTCCACCCCCAACTTTTCAAATGACATTTCCTTTGTCTTCTTAAGCACATTCTCATCCCCGATGTGATCGGCGACGACGCCAAAGTCCGCAGCCAGGAAGAGCGCTCGACGCACAACAGCGAGAAGGAAGATTACATCGAGGAGCTGCGTCAGCTCTCCCGCGATCTGGACTTTGACCCCGTGATCCACCGCATGACCCTCGAGAATAAGCAGGCTGAAATCGACGGGATCCCCGAGGAAGAGCTCATCATGAACCTCTGCGACGGGAGCGACATCGACGGCGTCCCAGGTCCCAGCGTTGGTAAAAAAGCGCACCTATCGGGGGTCCTGCCCTAAAATAACTCAAAAACGATTTATTCTCTTTGGTAGCGGAGCACCTCGAATCCAAAAAGTTCCCCAACATCATCGGCTGCGACTCCCTCTTCATCAACAACACCCTCACAAAGGCAGGCATGAAGTCCATCTTTGCCGATCACCTCGTGAGCTCGCCCCCCGGCTTCCCGGCTACAAAGGCAACCGATCTCGCCGCCGAGGTCGCCGCGAACGGGATGACGTACCCGCTCTTCGTCAAGATCTCGGACAGCTACGGCAGCATCGGCCTCGACGACACGAGCGTGTGCCATGACCACGCCGCGCTACAGAGCAAGTGCGATGCGCTGTTTGAAAAGTTCGAGAATCTGGTGATCGAGGAGTACATTGATGGGCCAGAGTTTTCGGTAAGTGCACAGGGGACCGGAATACCAAAATTTTGCAAACGCTTTCTTCTTTTGCTGTGTGTTTGCAGGTGCTGATCTCGGGGAACTGCAGGGATCCCGGGCAGCCTGTAGTTGTGTACCCTCCCGCAGGTGATTAAGTTTTTACAACATCGATTCGCTCTCTCCCCCTCTGATGTGAAATATCTTTATCGGAAGAGAGGGCATTCAACAAGGACATACCGCGATTCCAGAGGTTTATCTCGTTCCTGCGCAACTGGGACGAAGCGCTCTACGTTCACAGGTACATTGCGGTCGAGGACCAGAACGACTTTACCGCACTTCAGGACATTGCGCGACGTGCGTACATTGCCGTCTCGGGAAACTGCTACGGAAGAGTGGTGAGCATTGGTTTTATCCTGTGGTTCTCCAAGACGACCACACGCACTAATACCCAAAATTGTCGTGCAGGACATTCGCAAACGAGATGTGAATGGTGCCGTTTACACCTGATGACGATGCTGTTTTGTTCTCCCACTGACAAATTCTCTCTTCTTTACTTTCCACAAAGGCAAGTTTTACGTTCTGGAAGTGAACGCCAGCTGCGGTCTCGGCAAAGGCAGCTCCTCGGACTTTATTCTCCAGCTCGCGGGCCAGACCATGAAGGAATTTTTCCAGATCCTGCTCAGCAGCGCCCTGCAATCCACTGCAACTGCTTCCGTCGCCCCGTGCGCAACCGAATCCACGGACCTAGCCGCCGCACAGATCTTCCAAGAACCCTCCCCGGTCGACGACGTCGAGACGACCGACAAACTGACGCCATTGGTCCCCGTGATCCCACAAGCGATCGAAGTCAAGCTCGCCAAGCTGCTCCGCAACCCGAGTCTCGGTATCACCCCGACCCCCGTGATCCACGTCATCGTTTCCGCAGTGCTGGTGGACGCGGACTCTGGGATCCCAGATCCGGAGGGCAAGCTCGCCCAAGCGTGGGGGAAAGACGCCGAATACGTTTCCGAGCTTGAGGGAATCTTTAGGAGCATCGGGTACGATCCCATCGTGCACCTGTACCATGTCGACGACATCGAGTCGGTTCTCGGGTCCCTCGACAAAGACGAGGACTTGGTCTTTAACGCGTGTCTGGGCCAGAACGGTCTCGAGGTCGCCGGGATGCTCGAGTCGCGCGGGTTCACACGGACCGTCGGGCTCAACGCAGCCTTCTTTGAGGAATCGAGGGACAGGTCGAAAATGAAAACCCTCCTGAGGAACAACAGGCTCCGCGTCCCCAAGAGCGTTGTGCTGACACGGGACAAGATTGTCGAGTGGCTCGCGAGCCACGACAATGCAGACGAAAGCATCCTGAACGGTGTGCGGTTCCCGGTGTACATCAAACCAACCCTCGCGCACCGCCAGCCCCCCGGGTTCCACTCTGGCAGAAAGATCCCGACGGTTGCGGCCTTGCGCGAGTCGCTCTCGGCAGACGCTGGGAACGGCGACATCCTTGTAGAGGAGTACATTCGCGGCCGGGAGTACCGCGTCCTAGTCGCCGGAGACGCCCGCGATCCCATGGCGGACGTCATTGTCTTCCCGCCGATCGAGTACCTGCCACCCCCGACCCCGCGTCGTGCACCCGTGTCCTCCTCGCAGCATACGAACCCGGCAGCGGTCAAGGACATGGTCTCGGTGCTCTTCAAGCGTCTCAGCCTCACCACCCTCCGCCCTCCCGCTGCACAGACCACCAACACCACCACCACCGCAGTAGTAGTAGCAGCGGCACAAGATGAGCCCGTCGCGGCCGCCGCCGTGGTCGTCACACCACAGCAGGGAACTAACCCCGCGGCAACCGAAGAAAAAAACACCACTGCGGCCGTCTCAGCACCAGCACCGCCTCTTCCAGCCCCTCCGGCCGGTCAGAACGCTTCCAGCAGCGCCTTTGGACAATGGATTCGCTCCACCACCGCGGGTGTGACCAAATCCGCCTCGGCGATCCGCAAGCGCTACAGGCCGATGAAGCCCGAGGACCTCATCGTGCAGATGGACGTCCAGGACCTCAGCCGTCGGGCGTTCGTCGCGGTGCACGGGAGCTGCTACGGGCTCGTCAAAGTGATCGACTCGGAGTCTGTTGCGACTTGGCCGTCAGAGGCCGGGGATGAGACGGTGGAAGCGGAAACAGAACAGGTTCCTAGCGAAAGTTCCGGGGACAGAGAAGACGGCCTGGTGGTGCTCGAGGTGAGCGGCGACTTGCGTTTTGGAGAGAACAGCGATGCGGCGACGGTGCTTCAGTTGTCTGGGCTGAACACGGAGGCGCTGATGACTTGGTTGTTGAAACGTGTTGGGGATGGATCGCACTTGGAGCTGGCAAAGAAGGGGCTAAAGTCGGTGGAGAAACTGTGAGATTTTGTAAATGACGATAGAGACAGGTGGGGGGCGAGGCAGCACGAAATGTGAAGTGATGGTAGCTTGTAGAACTTGAATGACGAGGGACGGTTTGTTTTTTCAAAGTTGATGTGTTTGAAGAAGTAAAAGCAGAAAAGGACAAAGATGTTGGCAATGGCTTGAACAAGAGCAACATAGCAAAGATGTTTTCAGAATCGAAA
This sequence comes from Cladochytrium replicatum, assembly GCA_025526935.1. Classification (NCBI taxonomy): domain Eukaryota; kingdom Fungi; phylum Chytridiomycota; class Chytridiomycetes; order Cladochytriales; family Cladochytriaceae; genus Cladochytrium; species Cladochytrium replicatum. The sequence goes on from JAHLKD010000019.1 coordinate 53,494, forward strand.
CAATTGCGCTATTGCTGGTATCTCAAACAGGCACGGATCAACCTTCCCGGGTTCATCACCACGTACGGCACCTGCTTTCGCACCGCACCGCTTATGAATTCTTCATTTCCAACCAACTCCGCTTCCACCATTCAAGGATCTCGAAGGATAAAAGAGACCTGTTGTTAGCAAGCGAAATGGATTTACACTGCTGTACTGCTTCTACGTTGCTCAGTCCACATAAAGTGATAAATTGATACAAAGTCTTGATTAGATGAATTCCATTTAGTCGATATTAGCAATGGCTAAAGCAATATTTCTTGTTCGTCTCAATGGATCTGCATTGTATCTTCCTCTTTTTTTCGTACTTTTCTAAATATCCCTTCCACCATCCCAAATGAATCCCTTCTCCCAGAAAGATTCTCCGTCAGAATCCAAAAATCGCCCTCCTGTCCCAAGGAAAAGTCTGGGTCCGCTCAAGTGCCGGTCAGACTGTGATTCTAAAGACGACTCCTCGTGTGTCTCGTCCTCGTCGCCATCGCCATCGCCATTATCGTCATCGTCATTGCCAGTCCACCAAGACCGCCCTGCCATCTCAATCGCCTGCGGTCGGCTTCCTCTCGCTTTGCCAATCTCTGACCCGCAAGCGTACGCTCCTTCCGCAGCAGAACCCTCACTGCCTTGGAATTTCGATCGGGACGTCCGTGCCTGCGAAATGGATCACAACTCTTTGAACCAGAACAACCGCGATTTATCCCAACCGACCGCTGCTCATATCTCCACCACCTCCTCTCCTTCGTCTTCTTCAGCTGTACGCAGGTCGCTCGGTATGACGTACGCGCGCAGGAACAAACCATCCTTCGGCCTGCTCAACCGTGACCCCTACAAGACCCCCTTCTTCTCGTTCAGAACCACCTCACATAAGTTACACATTTCCCCAAGCTCGCTCGACATCAACGGGAGCTCCAATACCACTAATTCCTCACCATCTCCATCGCCGACGACACCGCCGACCGTAATCCCAACAACCTGGATACCTGCCTCGACAGATCTTCCCGATTCAGACGGAAATCAGTCGAAACGTTCGTTCAGCATCAGACTTCGCCCCATCGAAGGAGAAATTGATACCCAGACCCTCCGCTCGCTCTTCGACGCAATCCTCCCCGTTCGCTACAATGACCAGTTTTACAACGCTGTTTGCCACATCAACGGCCAGGATATGAGTCTTCTTGGTACATATACTTTCGTTAATGACACAGGGGTTTTCTTTCAAACTAATTTTAAGCTTTGCAGCATATTGGAAAGATCAGTGCATCGGATCCATCTGTTGCCGTCGCGAACCGCTCTCTGGTCCCCCTCATCCCTCCCAGCCTCCAATACCCGTCGAAGAACTCAGACGTAGCCCGAGATGCTGCAGAATCTACATCATGACCCTGGGTGTGCTCGCACCTTTCAGGAGATTGCGCGTCGGTACGGCAAGTCCTTATGCTCTCTCTCACTCTCACATTCTCTGACAATTCGTTTGTGTTGTGACAGGAACGGCACTTCTCAATCAGATGATTTCAACTCTCACGACAGACCCCTCGGTCGATCACATCTGTCTTCACGTGCAGACTTCCAATGAGGAAGCACTAAACTTTTACCGTCGACATGGTTTCGTTGTCAGAAGTAGGATCGACGGGTACTACAAGCAGAACCCGGGTGTCTCACCTCCAGATGCGTATTTCCTGACTCTAAACGTGTAGAAGTGGCTGGATATGTTTATTTTGATGCCGCTTGCCGAGGGATGTTAGGAGGAGCAAATGGTGGATTTGCAACCTCCTCACTGCATGGAGACTTTGTCAGATGAACGTGCATAGATCCTTTTTTTAAATCATTCAAGAACATTGTGAATTAAGCACTGGGCGTTGCTCGGAACATTGTCAAAGAAAGCTCTGGCCGGAAATGTTTTGCTTCAGTTTGATTTTTGATCGATTTTCGTGGGAAACAATGTTTCTTTTGAAAGGACAAGATGTTTCTGGTCTTCAATGGCTCGCGAGCGTTCACAAAGGGAGACACATTTCATCCCATACTTTTCTCCGAACATCCTATGATGTAACGTAGTCCCTACTCAAAAGCATTAAAAAACCAACCGCCCCCCGCTGATATCCCGCCTCGTTCTTTCTCCCACCGCATCCACATCCAAAGCAACACCAGCATGCTCTTTTCTCTTGTTTTCATTCTTTCCATTGTGCTCAAGTTGGTTGAGGGAGCTCCGTGGTCCCTCGCGTCATGGCTCTGGCCCAACTCTGCTCCTCCCGCGCTTCCCACCGTTGTCCATCACATGCCCGGTCACCACCTCCCCGTGGCACTCCAGAACAACAGCGGATCAGGGGCAGAATCTCCGAACGAGACCAACATCACCGGGATCCTGCAGCAAAACTCCACCTTCAGCGTCTTCACGTCACTGCTGAACCGTACCGGGTATTTCGAAAAACTTGGCGTCGGGAACGTAAGCGCCGCGGAATACAACGCACCGCAATACACTGTCTTCGCACCCGACGATGCAGGTAAGACAGGCGAAAAGCCAAACAAAGAACATAGGAGTGGGCTTGTGTGGGCTGTTGTTTTTGTCAAACTCCCGTGCTTACATTCCGGAAGCCTTTGAATCACTGCCGTCGTGGATCACGCAGTCATTCCAAAACGGCTCGGTGTCGCCCGCCATCCTCAGGAGCCTTGTTGCTTACCACATCCACAACGCGACCGCGCCGCTCCCGCTCCCGCAGAACACCACCACCACCGCTGCAGAGGTAGCAAGGTCAATGACGGTCCGGAGCCACATTCTCCTTGGGGCGCGCGTGTTGTTGCAGCAACAGCACCAGAACAGCTCCGTAGGGACTTGGGGGACCGTTCCGAACGCGACGGCGCCCTGCGGCGGTGCTGGTGCTGCAGGGAACTACACTTCAGTTTCATCCCTCCTCAGTTGGGCTAATTTGGTATTTCTATTGCGGTCTCGAGTTTCTTTCTTGATTTATGACACTGTGATCCTGGTTGTGTTTTGTTTTTTCAAGACATATTATGTGAACTCGACGACTGGTCAGCCGTTCGTGAACGACGCCGCGATCACGTCCCAGGCAAACGCAACCAACGGGAGGATCTACGGGATCAACCGGTGAGAAAAGAGAGCACTTTGATAAGTTTCAAAGACTCGTCGTTTTCGTTCGGAAATTTTAACCATGGCGCATGTCTAAAAGGGTTATATCTCCTCTGTGGTACTTCAACACGAGCCTGTACTCGATCACAAACCCCCCGCCTCCCCCGCCTGTTTCGGGTCCGATTCCAGGAGGAGCGAACGGAGGCGGTTCTGGAAATACGAGTGCAGTCGTCGCTGGGGATACCTTAACATCTGGCTTTGGAATGGATGGTTTACTGAGAGCGTTTGGAGTTATTGTGTGATTGTTTTCTTTTAATTTTCAATTTTTGACTTTCGTCACGAGGAGACAGAAAATTTGGGGTCTGGAGTGGTATTGTTGTCGATCGGGGAAAGGTTTGTATTTATAATAAAAAGTTATTGTGTTATCTTGCTGCAGTTAAGATAACGATAATGGATAATAGCCATGTCCGTCGGTGATAACGACCATGTGTGGAACATCGGCGCGATAAGGCTATTTTGGCCCTGTCCACAACTGCATGGGCTTTTAAACCTTGTCTGTGGCACTTCCCACGCTGCAAAATTTTGGTGTTTTTGCAGACATCGTGGCTGGATGCTTCCATTTTGGAAGTTCTACGGGAACTCTTGGTGGTACAAGTTCTGTAGCTGATATGGTCTTTACTTTGTGGTTCACTTTCGCCTCAGCTGCCTGTCTCACCCAAACCTGCTTTGCTCCTCAAATGACATCAGTGCATTGCCACTACATATCAGTGGATCGAAAATTCTCAACCCGAGCCGCGCCTCTAATTTTTTTTTTGCTTTTGTTTTTGCTTTGGATCATCAGAAGAATAAATTAGTTGGATCCCCACCTCCTCTTCCCCCACACTTTGTCCAAATGGCATCGAGCGACTCTGACCCCGTCTTGCAAAAGAAGGCTTCCGTCATGACCTTGGACGAGGTCATCAACGCTGGCGATGAGGAGGCGCCCAAGCTTTTGACGGAAGAGCCCGCTGCTGTCGAGGCCACCATCACCACTGATTTGCTCGGAGATGAGGCACCAAAAGACAAGAAGTCCTTCGGGAAGCGTCCCGTAAAGAGCGCTCTGATCCACTTGGGAATCTGGCTCGTTATGACCGCGTACATTGTCGCGTTCGGGATCCTCGGAAAGGGGAAGGCTGGTTACGAGTTTGGAATGCTGGTTTACGTTTTCATCTCGCTCCGCTTGCTCGCTCAGCATGTTTCCATGAGCAACCTGATCTACGGTGAACAAATATTCTGAAATGATAGAAAGTTCGAAATTGACTCCATTTTGGTTTGTTCTTCCATTCAGACCCTATTGGCAAGGCCTGGGACCTCTCGCTCGGTAAGATCCCCTCAAAGGTTCCCGAGAAGATTCAGCTTCCCCTCCTCGGTGGTATCGTGGCCTGCATTTTCATCGCTACTTCGCTCGGTTCCCCCACCACCGAGTACAGCACCCTAGTACAACGTGTCCAGTCGATCGCCGGTATCATCATCATGCTCGGTATCCTTTTCGCAACCTCAAGGAACCGCAAGGCGATCCAATGGCGCGTGGTCATCGTCGGCATGTTCCTGCAGTACCTTCTTGCCTTGTTCATCCTCCGCACTCAGCTCGGTGTCAACGTTTTTCAGTTCATCTCGAACCTCATCACAACTTTCCTTGGTTTCGCCTACGACGGTCTCGCTTTCATCTTTGGAAACGTCCCCAAGGCTAGCTTTGCCGTGAACGTGCTCCCCGCTATCGTCTTCTTCTGCGCTTTCGTGTCGATGATTTACTACCTCGGCGCTATGCAGTACCTTGTCACCAAGGTCGCCTGGGTCGCCGTGCGATTAATGGACACTTCTGGCTCCGAATCCGTTGTCGCTGTCGCTTCTCCCTTCGTCGGCCAGGGCGAATCTGCTTTGCTTGTGCGTCCTTTCGGTATGTGTTACTTAACGAAGCTGACTTGTTCAAACTCTGGCTAAACTACCTATGTTTGTTTTTTTGTTCCAGTTCAATACATGACCAAGTCCGAGCTTCACTCAACCATGACCAGTGGTTTCGCCACTATTTCTGGATCCGTGTTGCTCGCCTACGTCGGATACACCGGTAACAACCCTTCGTCGACCGCAGCCATCCTTACCTCTTGTGTCATGTCGGTCCCTTGCTCGCTTTTGGTTTCCAAGCTCCGCTACCCTGAGACCGAGGAATCCATCACCCGCGGCAAGGTTCGCATTCCGCCTTCGGAAGAGCAGGATGCCAACGTGCTCCACGCCCTCGGAAACGGTGCCGCTACCGGTATGAACTTGATCATCTTGATCAGCGGTGCCCTCGTCGCCATCGTGGCTCTCTACAGCATCCTCAACGCTTTCACCGGCTACCTTTTCGACATGATCGGAATCCACAACGAGATTGACGGCGGTATCTGGGTCAGCTTGCAGTTCATCTTGTCGTTCGTCTTCACGCCTTTCGCATTCTTCATTGGCATTCCCCCCGAATTCTGCCGTAAGGCTGGAGAGTTCATTGCCACGTAAGCTGAATGAGCGAAAAGTTTTCCCCTTTGCTTACGCTAATGTGACACGTTTGTTTTCAACAGTAAGATGGCTGCAAACGAGTTCGTTGCCTACTCAGGTCTCCGCGACTACGCTTTCCTTCCCTCCCCCCAGGCCAACCCCGACGGTTCCCTGATCTCCAACGGCAAGTTCGACATCCGCACGCTCCGTCTCTTGACTTTCGCGCTCTGCGGTTTTGCAAACTTTGCCTCGATTGGTATCCAGATCGGCTGTCTAGGTGCCATTGCCCCCAACCGTCGCAAGGACTTGGCTACGCTTGCCTTCTCTGCCATGTTGTGCGGTACGATGTCCACCTGGATCACAGCCGCCGTCGCTGGTGCCCTCATCTAAACCAAACAAGCCTGAATTCTAAAGATGCACTTGCCCTCCCCCTTTTTTTTTTCTAAAGGACAATCAATCTATGAAGGGAGAGATATATTTCAGCTTTCAACTTCGCCTTTTTTTGAGTATACTATGTTGCAGACGAGTACGTTTTTTGAGAGGCGCACTGTTTTCTTCTACAGCATTTCTGCACGGACTATTTTGCTTCAGTATCATCAATAAAGTTTCTATGCATGTCGCAAAGCAAGCAAACAAACATATACGGCTCATTCAAAAAAGAGTACAAAATTACGGCTCTTATTTTCGCAACTCAGTAGTGGCTGAGCGTTCGTGTTGACGGCTCCCCTGGGCGATCTAACACTCACCAAAACCCAAGCAGCGATGGCAGGACGACTGAACGACAATGAGGTTGCCAAGGAGATGGACAAAATGGTACGCTGGACTCGAGAAATATAATCCTGCCATGCAGATCTTGCTCATCCGTTGCAATTAGGTCCAGTTCATCAAGCAGGAGGCCTTCGAGAAGGCAAAGGAGATTAAAGTGAAGGTACGCACTCACAGAGCGTTGGCGCTCAGCGATTCCCCGCACGTTGCTCAGATCGACTTTTAGGCGGACGAAGAATTCAACATTGAGAAAGCCAAACTGGTTCGTCAGGAAACCCTTGCGATCGAGGCTTTCTACCAGAAGAAGATGAAGCAGGCTGAGGTCCAGAAGCGCATGTATGTACCCGCTAAATTGCATTTTTTTTTCCTCTTTCTCTTGATGACCTTTTTCAAAATCAGTGCACAATCTACTCATGTGAACAAGTCTCGCTTGAAAATCCTTCAGGCTCGCCAGGCAGTTTTGGGCACGCTCTTCACCGATATGCGTAAGCGCCTCCAGACGATCTCCCAGGACCCTGCGAAGTATGGCGGATTTCTTCAGAACCTTATTCTTCAGGTATGTTTGTTGGACTTTCAGCGCTATTAAATTCGAAGCCCTCTTATATTGAACTTGAAAAATAGTGTTTGTTCAGGCTGATGGATCCACTAGTTACCGTTCAGGGCCGCAAACAGGACATCGCTTTATTGAAGGCTGCTATTGAGGGAGCGAAAAAGGAATACATTGCTACATTTGGCAGCGATGTAACTATCGTGCTGGATGAGAGCAACCCGGTCCCTGAGTCCAGGTTTGGTCATCTGCAACGACTATGAGCGATATGACTTATAAGCATTACCCCCAGTGCTGGAGGGGTGGTTGTCAGCAGTAACGACGGAAGAATACGCTTGGACAACACACTGGAGGCTCGATTGGACATTTTAGCTGAAACGGTGTGTTTTGCACGTAGATATCACGCTTCTGTGCTAAAATTACCCTAGATGCTGCCCGAAATTCGTTTGGAGTTGTTTGGACCTTCGCCCAATCGCAAGTTCTTCAACTAGGGGTTATATTTTTCTTGAAGGATGACCTTTTCTCAACATTGTTCACCTTCAACAAAAACTCACGAGTTTGTATTGAAATCATATTAATATATCCAACATAATGCTAATAATAGGACGGCAAAGGAATCAGGATAAGATTTGCACCATGTCGTTTGGATATCCAAGATTAGAGAGCATTTCAGAGACAGTGAGGTTCATCCCAGAGGGCCTGTATGAATGCAACAGTTATCAGGACCCCCACCATTTCCTTGATTGCACGCTATTGCTCACCCGCAAACGAGAATCACACAATGATCCTGACGACTTTCACCATTCTGACGTTTGACACGATTATTTGAGGGATTGCTCATCAGCTCGGAGCTATTGACGCTGTACATGTCCAAACTTCCATCAGGAGCGCGATCGACAGGGCGCATCATTGAAGGGTGCGTAACCACAATGTCCGGTCTGTGATCCGCCTCTCCTGCACCTTCTTCTCCGGTGTGCGACGATATTTTCACCCCGCCTTCTGCCTTCCAAACTGGCAAAAGCAGTGAAGTTGGAGTTGGTTCCGGGCTTGGAGGAGCGTTGTCCGCCGATGGATTCCCGACGTCGGACCCACTGCTATTCTGTAGCATCTTCCTGCTCCCGTTATGTAGACCAATTCCCAGTTGTATCTCTGCCTGCGACGGTGCGGAAGGCGAGCGCGAATTGTGTCTCTGATGAAGTACGCTCAGCGAGCCGCGTCTTTCTCTCGCGTCCGAAGGGATAGAGGTCCCGCCGGACCGTTTCATTGTTTTGGAGTCTCTCGAGGAAGTTACAGAAGCTCTCCCAGCTCCAATGTCGTCCCCGCTCAGCCGACCTCGGCGTCCGAGTGTTCCTGTGACATTACGTGGCAGTCGTCCGGTCGGTTTGGGCATCGTAGCGTCCAGCATGTCCTGCGTGAGCTCGCCGACAAGCACTTGGCCAGTTCGTGGACCCATGCCCCTTGACTTTGCAATGATCGTTACGGTGAGAGTACCCATGGATTCGCCTTGGATACGCTCGAGCTCGTCCACATAGAAAGCTTCGTCTTCGCTTGTCACCACGTGCAGGAGGTGAAGATGTACCATCGGTGTTCCGGTTCTCGGATCCCGAGGAGAAAACTTGAGGTGACTGATAAAAACATCCATTTTGTCAGACCCAAATGACATCCTTACAATGAAACAGCTTACTAGTCGATCATCAAGAGCATGGGTGTTATTCCTTGGGAACAGAATGCGGAGATTAGTCGAAGGTGGGGACGTCAGGTGTCCGGTGTCTTCTAACTAACCTGTTCCGCCGGCAATCATTCCCACAATTTTCCACAGTCCCAGTGGGGTATTTTGATTCAGAGCGGACCATGATGCTACGAGTGGTCCTCTAATTCGCATCGCCCGAGATTGCTCGATATGCTGTGTCATTCGTCCACCTGGATATACCTTAATCACAAGCTCGAGGGAGCCTTTGTTGACGCACCGAATAGGGGTGTACGCACGAGTAACGATATTTCCGTTCTCAAGGTCAGGAAACTGGGTGTGGTTGATTCAGATACAAACAGCATTGAGAGAGAAGATCTCACATCTTTACCTGCAAGTAAACGTGCTCACCCGGTCTGACAATCAGAATATCTTTTGGGTTACTGAACAAGAACACAAACTTGTACGTTTCCGGTTTCCCAGGCACTGAGTACTTGATCACTTTCTTCTTATTTACAAGTGAGAAATGTCTATACTCGCTCGCCGAGAGGGGTGAAGATCTGACAGCTCCCCTTCGCATAGGAATCAATGTTGCGGTTGGGCCAAACAATTCGTTTTTCGGCGCGACGATCGTGAGCCCCATCATCCCATCATCACCTTCCGAAGAATAAACGATCTCAACCGGCTGCTCTTCATCGTGCAAAAGTTTCTGCATCCGGCTCTCCTCGTCTCCGTCGTCAACATTATCGCCCTCATTTTCGACCACGCTGGGCCTCTTCAGCCTTCCCATGGCAAGAGCCCCAAGCTGGAAATGAGCAAGCCTGGAGTGCTCGTGGAAGAACCCGATCATTTCGTCGAAGCCGTCCCCACGACTCTTTCCTCCAGAGTACCCCTCATTGCTTGCGCTTGGTCTCGGGTCTGACCCGTCGCTGTTCGAGCGGTCGACGGTGGGATAGTTGCTACTCGCGGCAGAAGAGCTTTTTTCTATGGATTTGATAGTCGAAGCTCTCATTTTTCTCGACAGGGACTCGGGTGCAGTACTACCGTTCGGCGACTTCCCACGAATGGTTCGACGGCCTGTGATATGGCCCATCAGTGTATTTGTTCCGTTGCGAGGTAATCCTACTGGTGCAGATGAATTGTAGAATTTTCCAGCATCCAAACCAATCACTGACCACAGGGGTTTGGGTCCCCCGGGATGGCTTTTGGCAAAGTTCGAGACGTCGTCTTTGGGGGTAAAAGGTGAAGTATGTTAGACAATTTGGAAACTCCAATGAGTTAGTGACAGGAGACTCACATATTACCCCATTAATGACGATCCATTTAGCCCCCAACGACACTCGCGTGTGGACATCTTCCCATTCAAACTCTGGGAGATTGTCTTTGACAGTGCCCACAGTTCCCTTTAGCAAAAGCGACTTGTCGGTCCGCTTCAATTTCTCTCCGTACCAAAGTAATCCTCCCGCAATCATTAAGTTTAGTCCGAGATACACCCATGGCAGCCAGGGGCGAACCCACGGCACGTTGAGCTCCGTGATAAGCTGAACACCAAGTACGCAGTTATATAGCCCCATGACGTATATCGAGTAGCCGAGAATCTTGTGCAAGTAGCGCACGTAATTGAGACCGCGCTTTGGGATGACTTTGGTGATCCACATCGAAATGGCGTAACCACTGACAGTTGTAACACAGACCACACCGGCAGTGATCATACCCATGTAGTTATGGAATGTGTTTTGAGTTCCGAACCCAGATACGAGGGCAGTCAAGAACGAGATGATGACCTTTTTTTGAAGTTTAACCCTCAGCCTAATCTTGCTCTTTCACTTACATTGGACGTGATGGTGGACATGAGCGCGATATGTATATCCAGCCATTTACCCAAACCTTGGTAGTACCTTAACGCATTCATCAACTTTGAGTGAATCAGAGTTCCTGATTTACCTCTACCTCGCGACAAAAATTCCCATCGGATACACAAAAGCAAATGATAAGCTCATCAACGTTCCGTGAAGGGATTTGAGCTGAGACAAACCACCCGCAGCAGTTGTGACAATCACGGCCGAGTTGCTTGAAGTAGGGCTCAATATGTTGAGTTTAAGTTGAGTTCTATTCATCCCATGGTATGCTAAAACTGGGTTAAGCGACCAAGCAAAGAGCATCGGAACCTGTCCTGACGCGATCGAAATGCCGGAATCTGTGGAGACACCGAGGTTTCTCGAAAATCGAAAGGCGAGCTTGGACGACACTGATGTGAGAGGGGTCAAGTTCTCGATATTTGATTTGATTCCTTGCTGTTCTACAGGTTTCGGGATATCATTCACAGTGCTGGAATCCAAGTTCAGCTAAGAAACATTTATAGGTTCGATGGAGCAGTCTCACCTGCGCGCCTCAACGATCGTATAGTTTCCATTTCCCCCACTGTAGTTATCCGTACACAGATAAATGTTTGCGTCTCTCATGTTCGGTCCAAATCCGATCCCAAACCACCCGGTTGAGTTGCTCATCATGGCAATCCACACCTTCCCACTACCCTGGATCACCATCCAGCTCATCTTAATCATGCCAACCTGAACCGTGCTCCAAACATACGCATCGCTGACACCCGCGATACCGTTGAGTTCGTCAGGGAGCCCATCGGTGTTTTTTGAGCTTGGAGTCGATGAAATGTCAGAGGAAGGTGTGAAGGCTGGGACGAGGAAGGTATTGTCAGGGAAGGCGGTGATGTTGGTGTTGAGTTTGATGAGAGTTCCGAGCGAGATGTCGGTCAGATCCAAGGCTTCCGAGTCAGTGAGTACACCAGGGTTCTGGTACCACCAACGATCCGCTGCACGAAGTCGCAGAAATTGGTCCTGAGAAATACAACGGGTTGTGGGAAACGCTTGTGTGAACATGTCAACTGAATTGTACCTTCAGAGCGGCTCTGATGAGGGGTCCGGCGTTGTGCGTTCCGTTGTGATGCTCCGCAAAAGCACCTGGAGTTTGTTGGGTTTCAGAAAATAATGGATCTGGTAGTAAATTCCCGAACGAACGAACGCACCAACATAAGCATCAACTGTGTCAATACTTCCGTACACCTCTTTCATACGATTCTGCAGATCTACATCGGGGGTGATATCACTCCAGTTCTTTACTTTCGGAAGCCCGTAAACGCCGCGGCAGGTATTGTAGTCGGGCAAGCCAAGCTCCCTTCCTCTAACATTCACAACTTTGAACCAAGGTCATAATTAGACTTACTAATTATATTCACCTTTCAATTCCAATAGAAATCAGATCGTAAGGTGCTTTCCCATCATCGTTTAAGGGCAAGTAACTCCTCAGGTCATCAACAACGTATCCATCAATGTTTTGATCGAGCTGCGACAAAAATCCGCGGAAATATGGCTCAAGTCCGACAACGAGATAGTCTTCTGGATTAAATATGGTGTCCCTTAAAATCTTCATTCACAGTTTGGAACAGAATATTGAAATTCAGTTGTCACCCCTGCACTAAAATTTCACTTACGAGATGGCCTTCGGGAATGGGTTGCCAGTCCTCATCGTAGCGGAGAACGAGCGTGTTTGTTGCAGAGTGGCCGTACCTGAGTGCGACGTTGGAGAAGAAGAGCGACACGGAAGGATCCACAGAAGAGTTGTACCCCGAGTACGGCGGCGCCGGCTCACCAACGATGAGTGGGTAATACTATTATCTTGTCAAAAAAGATTCGGGTAGTAAGCTCGAGGCCTCACCCAAAGCATAGTTATCTTCTGAATGATTGCGATAACCCAACGTCTCGCGCGATGAAAGATCTGGTCGTCGATCCACTGCGGATTCAGTGCAGCCAAATACCTTGCACGGCGGTTGTGCTCCCTCAGCAAAAGTGTGTATAATACCGAAAGTTGCTAGCGAGCAAATTTAACCAGCGAGGTGACATAATCGTTGATGTTTATCTCGTAGCTCTTACCGGCACGATGTTGATGGCCTCATGTCCAAACCAATATCGCTTCCCCCCCTTCGAAATGGGCAGCTCGCCAACACCCTCCACAAGCTGACTCTTCATCAAACCCCCTTGGTAAGCTCTCAGAATCTTGTGACGTTCCTCAGTCGGCCCGTAAAGCCCTGATCCATCAATCCAGTGGGTGAACGAGTTCGGGTGAATGCGTGCTCCGGACGTGTCGACCCCGGAGTACACCGACCTTGTTGCCGCGATGGGAACATTGAGACGTCGAAAGGCGTCAAACACAGGGTCATTGTTTGGAACAGGGATGGGGATAGGGTCTGAGTCATTGCGATCCAAGATCGTGACGTCGAGATGGAGGTAGATACCCCAGGTCGGAAGTAGATCCGAGACACCATTTGGATTCAGAACGCCGAATTGGACAGAGGGGACGCCCAGGACACGAGAAGACACAAGCCGTGCATTCGGGAGCGGGGACTGTGTCGCTGTGGCAAGAAGATAAGTAGGGGATAAGCTGGAGTGGACCCTATTAGCTACCATTGCCGTATGGGGCGACGTAGACGAGAGGGGTGTTTCTTTGGTATGGGCTATATGAAGATCCCAAGTCTGGATGTTGTAGATTATTTTTCTTCCCATCGATGGCCTGGACTTCGCCAGGCATGATACCCATGAGTTCAATCTGTCCTCGCTTCACAAAGTCGAGCTGGTCCTCGGAAGTGCCAGATACTTGGTCGACCACGATCTGAAATCGCAAAATGTCGGGGATGCGTCAAATGATGTTCCTCAACTTACATGACGATCATGGCTAGTGTCGGCGGCGAGCTTGTATGCTCCCCACACAAGCACGACGATACAAACATAGGTTATCCAGTAGCGAAGCATTTATTGAATATTTTGAAAGTTTGATCCAGAAGATCGTTAAACACTCGAGAAGGAGATTTAATCAGTTTGGAGTGTTGTTCTTTTGCCAAGCAAACATAGAATAGTTTTTAATAGCCGAAGCTCTGATTGGACATGCTGCTTCTCGAGGATGTGAGCAAGCAGATCGGACTGAGTCTACTGTTTTCCAACGTGGTTCCTCCGTGGTTGATATCCCTCTGCTACGAGTGACGAATGCCATCCCAAAACATCATTGCAAAATTTGAAAACAAATCACTTCAAAATTTATCACTCGCTCCACGACTTCTGAGTTTCTCCGCGCTCCTCCAGAGAAAGCCGTCCTAATGGTGCGTGACTTTGCGCGTAGCTGTGCATGCTTTCGTTCTTTGCTGAACGTTATCTGCCTTGATTTCTGCCAGTCGCTGGGCTTGCCCTCTTACTCTCCCCTCGCTTCGGACGAGAAATCCCCTGCACTCACTTCTGACCAGCTTCTCGACAAAATGCAGTCTTCATGGCCTCGCAAGACCCGTCGCTCGCTGTTCCCGCGCTCTTTCTCCCGCAGTGCAAGCATCCTCGCTCTCGGGTCCGGTCTACGTAAGCCTCGATAAGTGAACATCCTGGGATTATCCCGCTGAACATCTCAATCATACAAGTCCTTTTCGCAACCGCCGTACTCTACATTGACTCTCAGAACCTCTCCCCGACCCCTCGAAAATGTAACTGGCCCTTATCGTTGCCGTTTCATTGCTCAACACTCAAATTCTGTTCAGACTTCCCCACTCGACTCGTTTCCTCACCGCACGCAGCTGTCGCGTCGGAAAATGAACTTTGTAGCATCATCGGTCGTGACGTACTCCAGGACGGTGGCAACGCGGTTGATTCTGTAGTTGCTGCCTCCATCTGTATCGGCGTGACGAACATGTACTCGTCAGGAATCGGGGGTGGCGGGTTCTTGGTCCTCAGGACACCAAACGGAAAGTCGGAGTACATTGATTTTCGAGAAGAAGCACCTGCAGCGGCCAGCAGGGATATGTACGAGGGGAATCCAACTGGGTCTATGATCGGAGGGCTTTCCGTTGGAGTTCCGTACGTCATCCTTGAAAAAAGGAAATCAATATTGAGATCTTTTAAATTTTAGGGGCGAGATCCGTGGGTTCGAGTATGCACATAAAAAGTGAAGGCATCCAAATCTTTTGTGCTTTTGGGATGCTTAACGAAAATTCGTTTTTAATAGGTACGGAAAGTTGCCATGGAAGCGACTCTTCGAGCCATCCATCGAGCTGTGCTTGAATGGATGGACAGTAAACCGCGTCCTGGCGATGCGGATCAATGTGAGCACTTTGCCGTGGTCGTGACACCAACCTCACACACTTGTGTGTAAATATAGACCTACGCTGGTCTTATGCTCAACAACACCGAATTCAGTGAAGTCTTTGCACCCAATGGCCGCATCCTTGTCGAAGGAGACACCATTCGGAGGACTGCGCTTGGTCACACCCTCCGTGCAATTGCGGACGAAGGCCCCGAGGTGTTCTACACTGTGAGTGGGATCGATTCCACTCTACTCTCATTTGCTGATAAAGATCACATTTTGAAGGGCTGGATCGGAAAGTCATTGGTCGACACCACCCGCGCGAACGGGGGAATTCTAACGATGAAGGATATGAGTGCGTACGAAGTCAAGACTTCGCTGCCATTGGTCGGGACCTACCGCGACCGAAAGATCATCACCAGCCCGCCTCCAAGCAGGTGTGTATTAATGCAGTTCATTCCCCACGCATCTCTCATATCAATGGTAATTTTTTGAAGCGGGCCGGTTCTTTTGTCGGTTCTAAACATTCTGGAGGGGTACGCGCTTGGGAAAGAGGGCAGGACCCAGTTGAATTTCCACAGGATCGTGGAGGCATTCAAGCACGGCTTTTCGCAACGTAGTTTCTATGGTGATCCATCAGATGTGAGTCACAAGTGATTACGTACTCCCCCCCGGGGTTTCTTTCGCTAATGGAATCCTGTCTTTTGTAGCCCGAGTTTGCTAACATCACCGAGATCGCTGATGATTTCATGAGGAAGGAGAAAGCTGAGGACATCCGTGCTCGAATCTTCAGTGTATGTGTAAAGATCCACTAGATATGCACCCGATTGAAGCTGGAAAACTGTTCATTCATTGCAGGACCGTACTTTTGATCCTTCGTACTATAACGCCGAGTTTGACATCTTGGACGATCATGGCACGGTGAGGACCGTAAATTTCTTGATGCTTATGTAATATAACACACCAAATGTCCATTACCATAGATGCATGTGTCTGTTATCGATTCTGATGGAATGGCAACGTCACTCACCTCTACAGTAAATCTCGTGTTTGGAGCCCAGCTGATGGATGCCAAAACGGGGATTATCCTGAACGACGAGATGGACGACTTTTCGCAACCCAACATAACCAACTACTTTGGTCTCAAGCCATCCCCCTACAACTTTATCAGTTGAGTCGACCAGTCCCAGGTACCTTTGGTGTGTTCACTTACGGAGTATTTTGTAGAGCCGAAAAAGCGACCTTTGTCCTCATGCGTTCCCACGATCGTCGAAAGGGACGGCCAAGTAGAGTTTGTCGTCGGAGCATCGGGAGGCTCTCGCATCATCACCGCCACAGCGCAGGCCATCGTCAACGCCATCGATTTTGGGATGAACCCTTTGGAAGCTATCGACGATCCGCGGTTCCACGACCAGCTGTATCCTAATGAAGTGATGGTCGAGCACGAGTTTAGCGACGGGTTCACAAAGGGTTTACTGAGAAGGGGTCACACGATCTCGCGGATGGCCGAGGGATATTACTTGACTGGTGTGAGCATGGTGCAGCGGCGTTCGGATGGAGTGGTGTTAGGTGAGTTGGAATTCAACAATCTCTTCTGACTGTGTTTGACCGTACTTAACAAATTAGCGGCGGGTGATCATCGAAAAGGAGGAGCAGCGGCGGGTTATTAAGTTGCTCAAGTTGAAAATACACTCTGAACGGACCATTTTGTTTTTCTTAGGCTCTGCCACTGAGCGAATTGAGTTCATATCAATATTCAAACTCGTTAAGAACCACATATATAGTTTAATAAGGAGGCTTTTGCATGGAGGCTATTTCTGCAGACTGCCAATAAAACGTGGAAGATGAGATCCACAGACAAGCTAGATAAGCTAAAAAGATAGACAATCACAATCTCGAATGGGAAATATGCTGGATCAAACATTCTCTCTCAGGTGCGCGTCTCTGCCCAGACATATATGAACTTGACATGGACGTTGAGGCCTTTCACAGAACATGGTTAATTTTGGAATCAGCTTGGTCGCCAATGGCCAAGCGCCAGACCACAGGCACCGAGATGACCACAGAGATAATCAACAGAACAATCGGGTGAGCGGAATGTGGTACACGATGAGCGTTGCCCGGGAGGATCACGATCTGTTGGATCAACCGTTCAAGCTTAATTTCCTGAGCGGAGGTTATTGAAGATTCTTCGTACAACATAGAGTAAAACATTATGGACTCGGTAACTTTCGCAAAAATTCTTGGAACTTTCGCAGATGCACGATTCCGTTATCGATTAGCAAGATATGAACAGTGAATATGGTGTTTCGGCATCCAGCTGATGGGATGGCCCGGAAAAAGCATTTATGGTACCACTCCCTTGCAATTTCTCTCCAGAACTGATGGATACAACTTGGGGTTAGCCCGATGCAGCGGTGTGCGGAATTGAAGGCAATACGTGAGATCATCGTCCCACATTGAACATGATGAAAACTCATCCTGTGTGGACGAGCAACTATTGCCCGTGTCGCGTCCTGTACAGGTACAGGCTGTTGTGAACACAGACACTTACGTTACTAAACTTGATACTTCATATTATAAGAGGTTCGCTGAGCGAAGGCACCAACCCAAAACCAAACAGCCAAACTATTTCCACTGCTACCACCACGATAAATCAACTACCTTTAAGCTTGCACCAACACTCGACAACGAGACATGAGAAGTGAGATCCACGGCACAAGATGTTAAAACCGTTCGGATACACCGTAATATGCTGGATCAAATCATTTCGCCCAGGTGCAGATAGAAACGGCGGGTCGCCAAGGGTGTGAGACGGGGGGGGAGTCTCGTGATCACAGAATACGGTCGATCTTGGGAATCAGCTTGATCGCCATAGCCAGGAGCCAGACCACCGGCACCGAGATGGCCGAAGAGATGATCCACAGAACAATCGGGTGAACGGGGATGTAGTACACGATGAGCGTGGCCGGGAGGATCACGATCTGTTGGATCAAGTACACCGTGTAACTAGCCTCGTTGACACGTTTCCACCACGCCGAGGGTTCTTTGTTCGCATACCGTCGGAAGAAGGTCACAAAGAATGCCGACGTGAACACCAAGAACGCCGACTCGAGCAGAACGTCCACGGCCGCCTGCCAGTTGGCTCCGCCCTCCGTCAGTGGGTACGATCCTGACAACGCCATATAGCCGCGGAACCCGAAGAGCGCGCCAAAGATGATCGCCATGGCTGGGAGGAGCCATCTGTTTGCGTTCATGGGGATACGGTCGATGATCTTGCGTTGCTGGGAGGCGATTCCGGCAGAGAAGGAGAGAATGTATCCCAGGAGGTAGGCGAGCTGGCCCAGAGATGGAATCCACACGCCGATGGGAAAGGCGATACGGAAAGGGAAAGTGACGGCGAAGAGCACACCGACGCAGGCCAAGAAGAGCAGGAAGGTTGACACATGAGTCAGTGGGTCGGTTTTGGGGGGAGGCGAGGTGAGGGCTCGGCGGATAGCGGGGATTCTGTAGAACCCTGCGAAAGTGAGCGAGAAGATGAACAAGTTGTGCAGGAACTGAAAAAAGGTTTTCACGGTCAGCTTCGAGCTCTATCCTTTGGAACTGCACGTTACCCAAGTGTGATCGACCCTGTACGCAGAGAAATAGATTCCCCAAATATCTGCACCAGGAGTGTCTGCAGGCACACCAGGAACCCTTCCGGCAATCACGCAAAGGTAATAGGAAAGCGGAGAGAATAGGAGGTAAACGAAGATGATGGGAACGAGCAACCGCAGGGCTCTGTCAAGAAGGAACACTCCGGTGCCCTTCCGGTCGAGACTCCTGTGGACGAAGAGTCCGGCGAGAAAGAAAAACAACGACATAAAGTAAGCCTGGTTCGCGCCGGCAAAGCACAGATAAATGTATGCAAAGGCTTCGTCGGAATTAGGGTAGGGCGGAAGAGGGAACCAACCGGCGGCGAGGGTGTACATGCAGTGGTGAATGATGACGATAAAGGTCAGAAACGTGCGGAGGTTGTCGATGTAGAAGGTGCGTGGTTTGGCATCCTTCGGAGAGGAAAGAGCAGAGTAGGTTTGCGACATGTTGATGATTTGAGGCAGCACAGGCTTGATTGTTTCACTACTAGAGGACAAGATCGGCGGTTTTAAAGTTTTGCAAAATTTGTGGAAACAACCGTGCCATTCCAAAGTTTAATTTGCCGGTGCATGCACAGGAATAATGATAGGGGTAACCCCCCGCAATGGTGGATACCGTTTGGATACTGTTAGATGCTCTCTGGGGCTTAGGGTTGGGTACCATTAGGGGCTTAGTGATGTTGGTGGTGACGAGAGACACCAGAGCCGCATGGGAAACTGCTACACTGCCACTGTGCTAGCTGTCCATCTATTGTTGTTTTAATTAATCATCAGTAAATCAATAAGCACATCCTTTGCTCAGAGTACTGCACGTGTGCACGCGTTGCGTTGCCGATGGACAAAGCCAACCCAAACCAACACCGCAGACCTTCGTCTCGTTCGGAGCGAACATTGAGAGGCTCGTTACAATCACTCACCACTAATGAAACCTCACACCGTACAGAGTCGGTCCTAAAAGATGGAAATGACCTCGACATACCTGGGACGCACCATTCATCGGATGTGGTGGATCGGGCCATCGCTGAACGAAGAACGAGTGGAATCCATCCTCAGGGAAACATACCCAACAATTCAACCCTCTCAAAGCAAAAGAGTGATCGCGCGAGCCAGAAGAGCACTTGGCTCGCCGCATGGACCAACCCGAATGCTGCAATACAACAAACCATCAACCCATGCGTCGCACTACTCCAGTGCGGAGAAAATCAAAAAGGTCCTGCTGATGAAGGTTATCTAGTTATTGTGGACTACGGCTCGGCGGAGGACGACACCAGCAGGAGCAGCAGTGTCCGAAGACCATCCTCTGCATTCAGTGTGTACGGCATGGGGAGACAGAATGCAAAAACGCAAACACCTAGATCAATATTGAAGCTGTTCAAGGGTACGTACAAGAGCCTTGACGAGATTCACAAGGTTCAAGTAAAAATTCTCTTCAGCCGACCAATGCGTGCTAGCCTTTGAGCTCGATTGCCCACCATCCGCAGTCGTCCCTTTGCCAAATTCCGCCATGTTTGCAGTCGCAGCTGGAGACTCAATCACAGTATATTCTCTGTCGCACACTCCACAGCCAGCGCTGTCGACGTTTCGAACAATCCAAATCCCCTCGATCGACCCACATCCCATCGAATCAGAAATATGGACCGAGCAGCTTTCTGAAGCGAACATAGGCGCTACGGAAGTTGATTTCAACCCTGTCCCGATCATTGAAGCTCGTTCTAAACTGGAGGAGATTCGCACAATGCCATTCGTTGAGCTTTCTTTGCGAAGCAAAATTTTTCTGAGCATTGACGCCGACGAAGAAGTTGTTGCCTTTGTGAGAAAGTATGGCGGGGTAAAGCCCATCGTCAAGGTACTTTCGTGACGGTCCGCAAACATTCGCGATAACTTATGATTAAAAAGAAAGTCCACTGTGACAGCAATGACATCGATATCACGAACCGGGAAAGATGCCTCACTTGTTGTTGGCATTCTGGAGAAGATGATTTATATCCTATCTCCACCTGGTTTCTCAATCACTCACAAGGTCGGTCGTTGATCATCTAAGCGTTTTTCTGACGAGCTTTTAGTTCCAACTCTCAAGCCCTGTTGTAATGATTTCTGCCTGGGGAAACTTGGATTCGGATTTTCATCTGATCGTATGCTGTCGCGATGGTCATGTTTATCTGTTGAAAGAGTTTAGTTGACAGCCCCGCGCATAGTCCAAAAATAGCTGAACAACTTGAACAGAAACGCATGCAACAGACTCGGACAGCTCGAAATTCTTGCATGCGAAGTGATCGCGTTTCGAAACTCGGTTGTCATCGGATCAATGGCTAGCCGTATTCACTCATACTCGCTTCAGGCATGCATTAAAAATGCAGATGTACAAGTTTGCCAATAGTAATGTACTGAACTTCCCAGGGAGTCAAGCAGTTTACAGTTACACTTCCGAGTTCCATAACTGCAATGGAAGACTTCTTATCAGCACCAGGCTCGCTGGTCGACCCTTACCTTGTTGCGCTCGCAAACGGGCAAGTACGAGTATACTCACATCAAACATGTGTGTCAATTATAAAATATGAGGTTTGATCTCACTTTTGTACCGGGAAAGCTCACTGAAAGTTTTCGAAAGGATGCGGCCATAGGAATCGCGTTTGGAACGTTTGCGAGGGCTCAACATAGCTTGGTGGGTGTTATGAAAGGGGGAGGAATCAATGTACATGTCCTTCGTCGCGGCAAGGCTTTGAAGATTGAATCGCCTGCGGTGGTGTCAGCCAGCAACGAAAACATATCGCTAGATCCCGGCAGTTTCCCATCTTATCCACCGAAAGAGCAAGAGATCCCCATAAACGTACCGAAGAAAACCAAAGCTTTCTTGGACATTATGCAACGCGAAAAGGCAGATTCGGCGGGTGGGTTCACTCCAAATCATTAAATCCTGTCGTCTATATTCTTTCAAATAGGAATCTACCAACGCTTCCAGAGAGATCTTTCAAGATTGAGGAATCTAATCGAATCCAGCCATTCTAAGCTCCAGTCATCCACGTCCGATCCTACCGCTGCACCTCCGCTTATTGGCCCTGACAGAACTGAGAAGCTCTCTCTTCGCTCAGACACCACCCTCTCCTCCAGAATTTCGCTTTCCCCGCCACCCAGCACAGCAACATCGTCGAAAAACGAAGTTCATCCCTTTGAAGCACTTTCGGATGGGATACCGTTGGAAGAGATTCGCATCAAGCTCGAGACGGAGGTAAGACTGCCCCCCCTTTTTTGGCCGCTTCTGTATTTCCAAAACGATCGATCAAGGTCCTCGGCAAAAGCGCGCCAAGAAAAATTAGGCTTCACCTGCAGAATATGAGCAGCGAAGGTCGTGCGATCGCCCAAGGACTTTTGGTCATATTAAGACATGATGACACAATCCTCAGAATATCGCCGCCAATGCTCCAGGTAACGTCAACCATGCCGATTTACAGAAAATAAAGTCTGACACTTTATGAAAAGGTTCCTTTCATGATCCCAGGGTTTCGGTACACACTCGAGTGCGAATGTGATGAAAGAGAGTCTGAAACCAAAAAAGAGGCGAACGGATCGAGCTGTGTCCAGGTCTTTGTTGTGGCTCCACCTAGTTTAGCGGGACAAAGCACTGGATCTTTCTCGGGGCGAGTAATTGTTTCTTCCCAGCTTGATCTTCTTTGCCTTGACTATTTGCTATGAGATATATTGGAACAGAAGTTTAAGAAGCTTTTTTGCTAATATTTTGATGAACAAAAATTTGAGGATTTTTTACCGATCGGCGTGGCGGGAGTGGCTGACGGTTATCTATTTCTGACAGGAAAACTTTCCCACGTTTCCCATTTTTCTTTTGTATTTCTGGCAATGGCCAAAGCAAAGGAAATCATCGAGGATGGCCAGCAAGTCGAGGCGGAAGCAGCCACCACCTCTGTCTTGGAGCTGAAACAGAAGAAGAAGTCGAAGAAGAGGACCGATGAATCCGTCGAAGAAACGAACGACGAGGTCCCCTCCACACCAAAGAAGTCCAAGAAGGCCAAAAAGGAGTCGGATGACAACGAGTCTCAAGAGAATGCCCAAGAAGAGCAACCAAAAAAGAAAAAGTCAAAGAAGAACAAAGACCAAAACGATGAGCAATCAAACTCTGAACAAGGCGAACCAGCCGATGCAAAAGTCGAAAAGCCAAAGAAGAAGAGGAAATCTGAAGACGCCGATGATGATTCGAAGAAGAAGAAGCGTTCATCATCCGACGATGATGCTTCCTCTTCAGAGGAGAAGCCGGCGAAGCGTGCAAAGACTGGCGCAACCAACGGAACTTCCACAAATATCGCCGTAAAGTCTAGCGAAGGTACTATTACGGTGAATGCAGTGGACATGTCCAAGGAAGACCAGATTCCCGAGGAATTGAGAGTCAGCTCTTTCAATCTGGCGCAATCCACAGTCGCCGCATTGAAAGCCCGTGGAATCGAAGCCCTCTTCCCGATTCAGGCGGCAACCTTCACTCCCATTTTCGTTGAAGGCAAAGACTTGCTCGGGAGGTGCGTGTTTTGAAGTATCTATTTCTTTCCGCAACAGACTCACAATTGTGATGTTACCCTCTCAGAGCGCGAACGGGAAGTGGAAAAACCCTTGCGTTCTGTCTTCCGATCGTCGAAAGATTGAAGAAGGAACAGGCAAACGCTAGCCTTCCGCGTGGGAGGGCCCCGAAGGTGTTGGTCCTCGCTCCAACTCGCGAGCTCGCAATGCAGGTCTCTCGCGATTTCGAGTCCATGTTCACTTCTGGATCCGATGCCGCATTCCGCGTCTTGTGCTGCTACGGTGGTTCCCCGTACGACCCTCAGAGTAAGCCTAATGTTATACTGTCATTCAACCATTTAACTGTCACCAGTGGATGCTCTCCGCAATGGCGTCGACATTGTGGTCGGAACACCCGGCCGTGTCAAGGATCACATTAACCGCTCGACGCTGAAGCTTGCAAAGATCCGGTTTCTGTGCTTGGACGAAGCAGACCAGATGTTGGACCTTGGTTTCAAGGATGACATCGACGAGATTCTGCAGTCTGTTGTAGACCAGCGAGCCTCGGAGGGAAGTGCGTCACTGCCACTACAAACCTTGCTGTTTTCCGCGACGATGCCCACCTGGATCCGTCAAGCTGTCGAGACATACATGCGCCCTCCTCCCGACCGCGTCACAGTCGATCTGATCGGTGACGCCAAGATGAAGACCGCCGAAACGATCCGACACATTGCCATTCCCACAAGGTGGCAGAACATGAAGGGTATGCTCGGCGATATCGTCCGAGTGTACGGTCGTGTCGGTGGTCGCGCCATGATCTTTGTGGAGACAAAGAACGAGGCGAACGAGCTGGCTCTCGACGACAAGCTTATCGCCGCTGCGACTGGGTCGCTTCAGGTCATCCATGGAGACATTGCACAGAAGAGCAGGGAGATTGCAATTCAAGGTTTCCGCGATGGGAAGTGCAGGCTGCTTATCTGCACGAACGTTGCAGCCCGCGGTATTGACATTCCCGAAGTTGACCTCGTCATCCAGACCGAGCCCCCATGGGATGGTAAGTTTGCCAAGACTGCTGGTTCTTCCCAGCAAGAGACTAAAATATTCCTGTGCCTTTCTGCAGTTGAATCGTACATTCACAGGTCTGGACGAACAGGCCGTGCTGGGAAACGTGGAACGTGCGTCACTTTCTTCAAGCCTGCATCCGAGCACATGATGAAGCGCATTACACAAAAAGCAGGCAAGTGCATGATGATCAGTCCTATTTATCACATAAATCTGACCATGATTTTTTTAGGTGTTCACTTTGAATACGTTTCGGCGCCGCAGCCCATGGACATTGTCAACTCCCTCGCCCGAGACACTCTCGACACCCAGTTGCCCAATGTCGATCCTGTCGTCCTACCCTACTTTACAAACACAGCAGAGATGGTTTTGTCTCGCTACGAAGGCGACGCGCTTCAGGCCATCAGCGCGTGTCTTGCACTCATCACGCACACCACAAGGCCGCTCTCGACCCGCTCGCTGGTCACTGCGAATCCAGACTGGACGACGCTCTTGTTCAAGGTGAACGACAACGTAGCGCGTCGAGGTGAGTCTGGGATGCTCGCTGCTGTGCGTAGCGAGGTGCTGCGACAGGCACCGCAGATCGTGTGGTTCCAGAGTTTCCAGAGCTGGAGGTACACTGTAGACGGGAAGGGGTTGGTTGTGGACATTCAAGCCAGCAAAATCTCTGTCACCAAGGACGAGAACGATTACGATGAGATTTGGTTGGATGGGAGCAAGTGGACGGACCCTGACTCGTTCTCGCTTGAGGTTTTGAAAACATTGCCTGAGCTAAAGGAGTTGGATAACGGTGGTGGGGCTGGTGGTGGATGGGGTGGTCGTGGAGGCGGAGGATGGCGAGGAGGTGGACGTGATGGTGGAAACGGTCGGGGTGGTTACGGAGGTCGAGGAGGTGGTGGTGGTGGTGGATATGGTGGTCGTGGTGGAGGCGGTGGATTTGGTGGTCGAGGAGGTGGTGGATATGGCGGTCGCGGTGGCGGCGGCGCGGGTGGTGACCGTGGATCTCGCGGTCGATGGTCACGGCAGTGATATGTTTTTCAGTGTTTTCAGTGGAACATAAGCTTCCAACACTTTTCTTCTTGGATTACTTTAGATGGTAGCGAGGATCCATATTTGCAGCCAATATATTATTACTCGTTTCATGCAGAGGGTCCTTGGTTTTGTTGCTGCTGCTGCCTCTGCATTGCCATCTGGCGAAACATGTCCATGGTGGCCTGCTCCTTTTGCTGGAACACCGCTGCTCGCTCACTCAAGCTTCCTGCTCTGTCTGTCTGTCTTGCTGCCTTTGCCTCTTCACGCCTAGCCTTCGCCCTATCCCGAGCAGCAATTCTAAAAAGTTAATAGAAGAGCGTGAGTTGACATTAATGGGGCTGTGACCATGATCAACCTCGCTTTGAAATCATCTCCGCCCATAAGATCTGCATCATTCAGCTCAACATCGTAATCTTTTTCGGCTCTGCTCCGATGATATGCAGTCTCAGCCCTCTTTTTCTCAAGTTGCGCTTCTCGTGCGTCCGCTGGTTTTGGAGCGATATCTTCCAATGCGACGTCTTCTCGTTCCTTTGAATGACAGCACTCATAAACGTTTGACTCACACAAAAGTACTGGAATTGATACCTTTAAAGCCCTGCGCTCCCGTTTCTCTTTCAATCGTGCTTGTTCGCGTGCCTCCTCTAACTCGAATGTATCAAGAGCCTTAGGAAGCTGTGGCCCAACCGGTCCCCGTCGCGAGCTGGAGGACTCTTCGGGCTTTTGTGGTTGCATGTGATACACCAGTTGTTGAGTAGATCGATTTAGAGAATCGACACTATCCTTCGCTGCTTCCAACTGTACATCATCCTATGGTTTTTTAAGTTGACACAATTAAGAAATATAAATTGACCATTAATTCACCCAAGCTTACGACATTCTTAAACTTCCACTTGTATTGGGTTCGAGCGGCGGCTGGGATCTCCGAAGAAAGAATTCCTATGTAGTATTTCTCTAAGTAGAGAAAGGTTATTGAATGGTACCTGGAATTACAAAAAAAAGGGTGCCGAGTCCAACCGCCACTGTCTACGGTGCTCTTGTTAGTCAGTGATCCTCACCTTCCAGCTTTCCGTTGTTCCACCGCTTAACGAATTTCTCGAATTCCATGTGTGATTCTACTGAGCTCATGTCCCCAAGATGCTTCTGCCTTCGCTCTGAGAGATAGATTTGGAATTCGGACGCTCGCTGAAAGTAGTCGTCGGTGCTGATAGCTACGGAACAAAGCACAATCGTTCAGCATCAAAAGGTATTACACCTCGCCAGCATACGTGATATTGGCCCTGCGTAGCGCTCATGTCTCTTTTCCCTCTTTTCCTTCTTCCTGCCCTTTTTCTTCTTCTTCCCGATGTCCTCCCCAACGTCCCCGTCGTTCCTTCGCTTGCCCATAGCCCACAAGCCACGTTGATGAGTGTTCCAACGCTCGAATGGCTGCCCGAAGACGTGCTGGATGCGCTAGTGAGGTGGGTCGACGACGCGGCATCGTGGAGACTGGCTCAGGGATGCCGTCGCTTGAGGACAATTCTACTGCCTGCTGCTCTTTCGCATCGACCCGTCATCCTTCACTCCCGCGATAAGGACAGTCTTGAAGCATTTTGCCATGCGTTTGAAGACAGGCATGATCTTTTGGAAATGTTCAGCGAAATCCAGGTTACGAAGGGTGATCCGGAGCCGTTTGCTTTCAGAAACAATCCCAACTATGCAACCATGTTTCGGATTCTGAGCACATTTTGTCTGCACAATCGACTGAAATCGCTCAGCTTAACGCTCAAGCAGGCATCGAGTCACGACCAACTTGATGAAAAGCTTGTGATTCACTTCTTCGGTGTCGTCAGGGAACAAGTTCGGCTTCAGCACCTAACTTTCAACGCACTCTATCTTCGACGCGGAATGCTGTCATATCCAACCATCAAAAGCGTTTCCGAAGCACTCGCCAAAGTTCGAGATACAATTACTCGATTTGAGTGGAGGGTTGATTGCTCCAACTCGGTGGATCATGCAAAAGTCGTTCTTCTTCGCTCATGTCCTGAACTGCGGGAACTTCGATTGTACACCCCAACCTCGAACCCTGAACTTTTGGACGAGTCTCCAACCGCAATTTCTCAAAATGAACGAGGTAATCTGTGGGAGCTGGAAATTGGATTCATAAAAAGCAACTTCCAGCCTCAACTACTGGCTCGCTGGTCGAAAACAATCTCCACATCCTCGATCTTCCGAAACCTCCACGCTTTAACCCTCCACGTATCTTCCCCTCGCTGCGATGAACTTGCATCAATGTTGCGTGGCTGCTTTCAATTAAGGCGGTTGTGTATCGACTTGCATACCACTGCGTTCTACGAGCCCTACAAAGCCGGCTCTCCTAGCTTTGAAGCTGTGGCCCGAGCCATTTCAGAGCACCCGAATGTATCGTACTTCAAGTTCTCCTTGTTATGGCTTGGACTACATTTTGAGCAGCGGATGGTGGAAGATTTGGCTTGGGCTATTGCTAAGAGTGTCTCGATAACATGTATCGATGTTTCGGTAGGCAACTCTAGTTGCGCGTTTGCGTTCCTCAAGCGGCTGGCAGAGGAAGTGTGCCCAAAATTGGGAGAAATCGTTTTTTCAGGTAAAATTTCAAAGCTGCTCCTATTTTGTTTTCGCTTTAATTGAAAAGTCGTTTCTTTTGGTTTCTCGTTAGTTTTCTTCGATTCAATAAGTCAAGCGTGTGAACGCGACTGGCAGGAAGAGCTGTCCCCCACACTTGCATCGGCTCATGCACTGAAAACATTTACTCTTCACGTCCATGCCCGAAAGTCCAGCAAGCAGGACATGGCGGTTCTTCGCGACAAGCTAGCTCATGTTCGCGATGGCAGGGCAAACTCCCAAGTTCAGCTTACTTTCTCCGTTTTGGTTTCTTTGATGTCAGGGCCGGACGTGAAGTTGTTTTGAACCGTTCCTGTAACGAAGATCTGTGTAACAAAGATCTGTGATTGGCAAGTTATTTTCCGCTTCCATGCCGGAGATTACCGCTACAACCAGGCGATCTCAACCAGCGTTCATCGACCTCCCGGTCGAGCTGGTTTCAAACATCGCTGCACTTATCGCCACGGAGGAGCATGGATCTGGGTGCCCCCTGGAGCATCAGCATACCGACATTTTTGGCTCTGAAAACGGTAGCTCCTGTAGGGTCGGTGCATGCCAACGACGGTCGCAGAGGCCAATACGGAGCGATCGGCAGCGCCGTGCAATCTTGCCCTTTTCGCAAACATGCCGAAGAGTGCATGAAGCGCTTCTACCCCTGATTTACAGGAGAGTCCACTTTTTCGACGAAGAGAAAGGCGCACAGGACGATATCAGCACTTCTTCGGAGGGTTGGGAAACGAAACAACGCAGGAAAGTTGAGGTGGTCTGTGCACTAATGACGGAGCGACCGGAGCTCACGACACATGTTCACACCGTGGA
Organism: Cladochytrium replicatum; assembly: GCA_025526935.1. Lineage (NCBI taxonomy): Eukaryota > Fungi > Chytridiomycota > Chytridiomycetes > Cladochytriales > Cladochytriaceae > Cladochytrium > Cladochytrium replicatum. The sequence goes on from JAHLKD010000019.1 coordinate 81,906, forward strand.
CATTGATGCAGCTGTTTGGAGCAGCTTGCCTGCGTTTATCCATAACCTGCTCAGCAGCTTATTGGTCAGAGTTGAGCGTGCCAACATCCGCTTGTCAAACTCCAAACACTTCAAATCGCTATCGGTTGCGATAGCCTGTCTTGTCGAAAACTCACGTCTGAGAACGCTTGCAATATCGGATCTTGTGGCCATGGAAGTCGGAGTATCTGGATTGCTTGGAGCCATACTTGCGCGAAGGCAGGTTGAAGATCTGAGAATCGGTATCGCCGGATACGAGCGCTGTGCGATCCCTTCAAGACCTGCGATAGCACTGAGTTACGCTACCGAGCGTTTGAAGTCCGTCAGTATTCGCTTCAGCTCACGAAGAAACGATGCCATGTTTTTGAGAGCTTCTGGAATGATCCTGCGCGAACTTCGGTATCTTCCAGTAACACACGTCGAGTTCTCCTGTGTTCGAGAAATGGGGTCGATGATCTCAAAGTGGCTCCAGCACTCATTCACACTCCAAAAGCTCAAGACTTTGATCTTCGAACATATGGATCTTGATCGAGTGCTGACGTCTCTGTCGACGGCCATGATGAACGAAGAGTCTGGATTTTCACCTCGAGAGATTGTGCTCGATGACGTGCAAGCGACTGACGCTAGCTGGGAGAGTCTTGGACAAGCAATACGTTCCTCGAAAGCACTCCAAAAGTTTAGCTTGAGCAGATGCCTCTATTTCGACCCGCGAATCTTCTTGGTCGAAATGCTTGCGGGGAATAAATCGTTGATATCACTCTCGTTGGACGGTCAGCGGTTCGGAGGGTCTTTGATGCCCAGCGTTTTCAAGTACATAGGTTCGATATTAAATCTGAAACATCTCGAGATGGGCTTGCTTTTAGGAAGCCCGCCTTTGAAATCGATCCACGAACTGGAGGCGCTTCTAGTATCTCTGCGATCGTTAAAAACGCTCTGCGTCGAGAAAACATCACTGGACGACAAGCATGTCTGCGCCGTTCTCGAGCGCTTGAAATTAAGAAGCCCGGATTTGCGAACTGTTATTTTCGAAGGTTGGCTCTGACTCTTTTCTCTACTTTGACAACAGTGCTTCCACCTGTGGGCGTGAAGGGGACCGTTCCGAAGAAAATATTGTAGGATGGGAAACCTTTTGCAAACACCACAGTTCCCGCACGTTCTTTTTCCTTAGCATGTTTACAGTTGATTTATTAACAAACTCATCAAACACTGCACTATTTGCACAACAATTTGCACTTCACACTACGCCACACCATGTTTATGTACAATCTGCCTACTTCACTCTCAAGCGAGGTCCGACGGAAGCTGAACATCATCCGGAATGAGAACGTTGTTGATCACATGCAAAACGCCATTCCCAGAAAGACCGTCGGTGAACTGAGTGAATTCCCCCCCTCAGTACGCCATGCAGAAATTCTGGATCTGTATAACTCACCACAATTCTTGCTTCGCCGTCGTTCACGGTGAACAAATATTGATGAGGGGACCGACCACGCGAGCCATCGCCGCGATCGGGTTTATCCTCCCCGCCGAACGCAAGAACAATCTCTTCGTCGGCTTCACGGCTTCGATCGTTGCTGTGGTGGCGTCGGCGTGCTTCAATCTCGACATCCCGCTTCCCGTGAAGAGTGCGAAGATTGACCTTGCGGTCTTTGATAAAGTCTGGCGAATAATGAAGCTCGGTTCCGATCTGTTACATTACCTGATCAACGATATGGTTTCAAAGTAGGGAAAACAGTGACATACATGGTATTGAACAATTTTTTTGAGTTCGTTGATGCCGCGGTCGCTGAAGAGGTAAGCCAAATTGTGGTATCCCAAGTTCTTTCACAGAGATTTGCTCCAGAGATGTTGCAGCTTCAATCAACCATTGCTTTTACCTTCCAAGCTGCATTGTTTGGAGCAAGTACAGTCAATCCTTCTTGGTTGTTCCGTCCCGAGCTCTGTCGCTCCTTCTCATGCTCTCGAAGCTCATCAAGAAGCCCAGTGCGTGCTGCGGCAGTGTACAGAGTCGAAAACTCCGTTGGAATGAGTGCAAAAGTTTCCTCAAGATCAATCCTGGTAAAAGTAGACATGAGGGTTGCTGAGACAATGGAATCAGGATGCAAGCTCACGGAAGGTGCAGAACGCGGTCGACAATATACAGTTCTCCATTTTCCGCCTTTTCCCCCTCATTCAGTTTCACATGTGCCTGCATGTTCTGAAAAGCATGATCCGTAAGTGCACAGAAGCCAGCAGAAAGAACGCTACATACCAAAAACACAGCATCCTGACGATACTTGAACACACGGATGCGCTGCCGCTGGCCTCCCAAAGACTCGAGCTTTAGGTGTGTTTCAAGGACTTGTCCATCGTAGAAATCGCCCTCATGCAGAGCATGATCGCGAACAATGTGGTAGCGCAAGATTTTCTCCGGGTCCTCGTCTTGATGCTTCTTTTTATGGTGATTGCTTGCATCGTGGCCGTCTTCATCATCGCGTCGGTGACGCTCGTGCTCGCGCCAGGCATCGTCAGTCCAAGCAAACCTTATCAACATCAAGATACAAGATAGAAGCAGATCTTGGAGACTTACACCGTGAGCTTGCTGCCTTTATTGTACAAATCATCCTGAAGGCTGCGTCCCGCTTGCTGCAAAGTTTTCTGGAAGCGCGAAAGTCGATCGTCTCGTTCGATAAGCTCTCCTGAATAAGAGGTGTGAACGATCCTGCCAATGAAGAATTTTCAGAAGATTTCAAACCAATGGTCTTGCCACGACGGTCTCGATCGTTAATTTTGTGATCTCTTGATAGCCAAGACGAGACGAAGGAACCTAGTCCGTCTCCAGGAACACCTGCAATATCAGTCACCCAGCTCGAAGGACCAAAGAGCGGGCTTGAGGATCCGACAGCTGCCAGCGCAGCAAAAACTATTGGATTCGTGATGTGCATTGGATTCGAGGGCTCGAGTAAGCTATGGAGTTGAGGTTGGAGCAGCGATCTTTTATTGGGCAGCCGGCGGAGGTTTGGTTCACACGATAGGTTGCGGGAAGCCGGGATCCTTCGCACGCAATGGCTCAGAGACGGAGAGGGGATGAGATGCTTTGATGGAAGTGAAGCAGTATATGATTGTGATCTTGATCTATGATTACATTTCGCGGCAGACAAAGCGTGAGGGGCGTGTGCCACCTCTGATCCTTCCAGAAAGAAAATGATGGTGAGGATTAGATTTAGAGTGGAATCATAACGTCTTTTTCTGCATGGAGCCAGAGCTGGGCTCAATAAGTTCACAGGTTGGGAGACTGTTTCACACATTTCCCTGGTTGGAAAATCTGTATTAGGAGTTTTGTTTTTGGTCAATGGATTCATCGCTTGCAACCATTTTGTATCCGCAGATGCGATTGAAATCTTGAAATATTCTATGTGACGCAGTTGATTGGTCTGACCATCTCTAGCCTCTTTTTTGGGGAACTAAACAGATATCAGTACAGAAAATATAAACCTGAAAGAAGAACCAGAACTAATTGTACAAAACGCAATAGAGGAGCACTGCATTTGGCAGTGGTATTAAACCAGTGTAATATCAAAAACTCTGATCCTCGCACCTCGGCCTTTGGTCAACCTTGTGGCTGAATTTTTGGGAGGGATTTTGTTATTATTTTCCGAGCTCAGTGACAATTTACCTTGTGAATTGCCCACTAGAAGATACACTAGAAGAAGATGCAGTTGATACCAGCGGCCTGTAATCACAAGAGCAACCGGGAGTAATCGGTCGTCATGCTATTGTTCCTGTCACAGCGTTTATCATATAATGCAATCAAGCTACAGGTGTACCTGCTGGAAAGCTTGCACTCTGAACGCAAGCTTTTCTAGAGCCAGACGGGTGACAATTCCAACTCACTGCAGCGAGCCCACCACAGCACCTCTTAAATCTTGTGTCTCCATTTCCTGTTTTCAATACCCGCGGAAGTTGAAGTAAGAAATACCTTTTGGGCAGGCAAATCAACCCAATCAAGAACCTCGAGGTCAAGAAACATTTCCACCAGCTCCTCGTACATTGGAATTTCAGATATCCCGATGCTTCGCACATAAAGCAAAGCTTGCAAAAGGCTGTGCGGAATAGTTCTCGCATACGGCAGTGAAAGAATGGCCGCTTTTAAGCGCACAGTTTCCAGCCACTGGTCAGCGGTACCGATCAGGGTTCCAAGGGAGCGTTCTGTTGGATTGCACCGTTTAGTCAAGCACTTCATGTGTACTTTCACGTGAGTTACCCCACGGCGAGCTCCATCGCTACATAAACTAGCGACTCTAGGTCGTCTCTCCAGGGGCGGCGACATTCCTTGAGAACGTTAGCCGACGCATACCGTACGTTGACAGGTGCCCGCGGGGTATGTGCCTGACCTTCAAATTTGGACAGCGCAAAGTCAACCAGGAAGTAGTTGGCTGCCGACGAAAATCCTCGCCGAGTCGCCCGATACAGAGCTGCCCGGCGTTCTGTTTGGACAACAGAAAAATGGGGGAATTAGCAGAATGGAGTTGTTACCACATCGCAGTGAATGATTCCTTGTGAATGGCCCCTTATAACTTCATGGTAGTCAATTTAGCTATATAATCTGGCACGATCCGCTCATTATGTTATGAAAGGTTGTGGAACACTTTGGTCCCAGACTGAATCAGATGCTGCAAATAGCACCGACTGGATTGCCGCTCCGCACCGTCGGGTATGTGATGGAACAGGCAGTGAAAAGAATCAAGTTCCTGCACGTTGCCCACACCGGAACACCTCTGGGAAGCCCGGTGCACCACGAATTCGATCGTAACAAGGTCCTTTGAAAAAGTTCAATGCTATCCATTTACTTTAGATCTATCACCTACGTTCTTGCAGAAGACTCGCTTCTTGTCCGGCTCATTCAATCTTAATAGCGACTCTTGCTCCCGTCAAAGAGTTAACTGCTTCCCACACTGCACTGAAACCCCTTCGGCCAGCTTTCTCTGAGTGAACATTTACCCTCTTTCAGGACATTTGTGGTGGCTCACTGAAAAAATGTGCCGTAAGTTCATATCTACCAAGAAATAATGCCATTGCTCTTGAGGGTCAGTCGGCGAGTTTCGTAGTTTGAGTACAGTTAGACGGAATCATCTAAGAACCGGAGAATTGAAGAATTTGCTTGTAAAACAAATAGGTAGGAAGTTTCTCTTCTTTTTTAAGCCGAAGTTAGTCGGCCCAATCACTGCATCAGTTTCTGTTTACAAAGCAACCGTTTATGGTCATTTTGTTTTGTTTCCTGTGAGGATTCTTCCAATTGGCACATTGCACAACATCGCCTCGGAGCATAGAAACTCCAGATAATTCCGATCCAAAAAAAGACAACGAAAAAGCTGGAAACTATTTATTTGTTTTCATCAGAAGCTTTTTTAGTTTGTATCGCATTTTAAGTGCACGATTGCCCGAACCCGTCTCAATTATGTGATACCGTTTTGTGAACTATGAAAACTGACCACTTCAATACACAAATCTCCAAGCACAAATTTCCCAAATAACAGTTCTGTTTCAATCAACCAAGACTCTCTCGAATCTGCCAGATCGGTTGGATAATCAAGACCGCATGTTTTTGTATCTAACCGTTACACTTGTCCACACAAATTTTAGGTATATGTGATGAAGCCAATAATGCCCGACATGGACCATGGTGAACGTTATTCATTAGCACGCGAAGACGTCCGTTTATATACAATATTGGCTGGAACAGGACCCAACCAGGAACGCTTCGACTTACCGGCATCCACCTTTGGGTCGTTTCCTTCGACACTTCTGTATGAGCGTACCCACGCCGCCGCCTTTGAAGGTTCTAACGAATTCCGTCTTTCGGAGTGCTCTCCGGAGGTCTTCCGTCGGATAGTTCTCACTTTTTACAATACATCCAAGGATTGGAAGGTGCCGGGTTTCTTCACGGGAGAAACTCCGTCTTCCGACTTGCGTCGAAAAAGCAGAACTTTTTTCGGATTCCTCTTCCAACGACGAAGCGATTCCCGATGAAGGAGCAATCATTGAAAATCTGATGACATTCTTAAGAGCCAAATCGACTCCAGAGCAACATCAACAAAGCAGCGAGGATGGAGATGAATTTGCAGTTCTACCGCCTGTAATCAACCAGGAACTAAGTTTTCTACGTATCCCTTTCCCAGTCAACATCCCACATTCGATCCAGACATTCTGCGCACCTGAAGACAACGAGACTCTTCAACGGATGCTCGATGTAGTGCGAACCTCGACATGAAGTGGAAAGGAACCACCTACTCTTCGCCGACCTTCGGAAAGAGGTGTGGGAACGAGTGGGGAAATCTGTATTTCCGGCGACTCGATATATTCGCGAATGTGCATAGAAGGTCAGCCCGCTCGAAACTCCTTCCAACTAGCACTGATCGCTTGTCCTATTGCTTGTGATAGGTGTGACGCCTACAGCAGCTTGTTCACCGGTGACGGGCATATGGAAACTTTAGAATACGCGCTCGGCGACGAGTACCGTCTCATTCCTGAAAGAATGCGTACAAATAGTAAGGGGAAGGTTCTGCCCATCGCCGGAAATGTCGACAAGCTTCCGGAATCCGACGGTGGGAAGAAGGTTTACAGAGGTGAGGACATTAGACGAGTGACAAGGGCAGTTTTGACTGGTCGATACTATAAGAGGGAATATGGGTATGCGGAACCAGTAGATATGTGGATCTCTGCTCGCCCGTGCGACTGCGATGGTTTCGAGGTGGTTGATCCATTGTTGGGAATGGTCATATTGAAACGTTGACCCCCAATGCTAGGCTGCTTCAAAATGATTACAGGTGATCATCTGTGCGATTTTTTTTCTTTGATTTGTTTTCCCGCAAGATGTTTTCATAAAGTTTCAATGTTCACTTCTTTCCACCAAATCCAACCCAAAAAACCACAGTAAAGCGAGAAATAAACTGCGTGAGCAACCTTCCGATGTGTTAGTCGAGGGTTATTACCAATCAGAATAGCAACAGATCATGGAAATCAAATTACCGACCCAACTCGTTTGACTCTCTGTTGTTTTTCGTTCGGGCATCCCTCTGCTCTTCGTTTTAGCCCTTTACCTTTCCACGCAGCTGCCTTCTGTGAATCATCTCCAAAGACTTTTCTGCAAATTGTCGTACCTTGCCATTTCTTGATCTTATTTTTGAGCTTACACGGCTCAGTCTCAGCAATTCGTCAGTAGAGAAAGGCCGACACATCTATATAGAACAGTTGGGTCCCTGGGGACAAAACGATATCCGGAGAGTGCGACTCTCGTAACGGCTACTCATCGAAGTGGGGATTACACGTAGATCAACCACGCAAAAGTGGTTTGGGCAGTTGGGATCAAAGCGAGTGCCGGACGTCGAGGGGTGGATGTTGAGAAGAAGAGAAGAAAATGGGTCACGGCGAATAAAAAAAATTAGAAAAGCAGTTTGAAAGTGCCATACTCGCACTGCAGCGACAGGTAGTGAACAATTCGTTATTCACACCACCACCAGGTTGAACTTGACTTGCATAAGAAGATTGTAGACGCAGTCATGGTATCACAACCGTTCAAAGCCAGCTCTTGTTTCATCTGTATCGAAAGCATATTTATAAGAGTTGCTTTCGATTAATTGTTAAGCCACCGTTGGGGCCACAAACAGATATAGCATCACCATTTGCATTGTTGCGATTATTGATATATTTGCAATTAGAAACCATATCTACACATCAGATCACAGAACCCTCCTCCAAACCATTACATTCGAATCACATCCCTGCATATCCGACAGCATTCATTCCTCCGTATCCACATCATCATCGTTTCGCTGGAAATAGTTCACGAACGCCGAGCGTGTGGGCAGGGTGTCGAGCTTCCAAACCCCGCAGCACGGATTCGTTTTTTCAAAGCGACTGTTTTTCACCACCTTGTCCCTCCTGCACGACCCAAACACCTCAAACGTGCCCTCGTCAAGATCGACGACGTACGCCCACTCACAGAACAGGGTGTCGTGGATAAAGTTCAACGAAATCACGATGGGGACAGGCTCGGTCGCGTTGGCGACGAGGTTGAGGATCATTGCGCCCGTGTCCCTGTTCAGCGACCGAGGCAGAGTGTCACCCCTGTACTGGGCGTTCTCTTCTGCTTTGAAGAGGACGTCAGAGTCAACTGCAGACTTTAGAGAGTCCAGGTTTGATGGGTCTGAGATGAACTCGAGGATGGTGACGCCTGTGCCCTCAGGGTAGCCGTCCCACTGGCCGTACTGTGCGATGCAGTATCTGCCCTTGTAGTAGACGATGGTGAGATTGCGCGTTCCCATTATGTGTACAAAGACAGGATATTGTTGGAGCGCTTTAAAGTCACCTCTGCGCAGCCCTTGCCACACCCTGTGCCACAATAGGCTGCGGGAATGCCCTGTCCACAAAATGCTTTGAAGTAACCAACCTTCACACGCTCGCTCATCGGCTTCCGCATTCGCAACGATCTCGAGCATCTTTGCGCCGGTTTCCTGGTCGACCGAAGGGGGTAGGTCCTTGAACCGGGTATGTTTTTCAGGGATATGGAGCCAGTGGATGTTTCACTTTCGAAAGCAATTCCAAAAAAATAATGCAAATAATCACTTTGTGTTGGGCCGAATAAAACATTCATCGAAGCTACATGAATTTCCTCTGTCCCATATCATGCTCTCGAAAAATTGCCGTCGTTGCTCCGCATGTAGCTCTGCCTCGCCGCTTCCTGCACGACCGTCTGCCCAACTCCCGACTTGACTCCAATTGTGACCGCCTCATTCCTCGCGCTCTCGAACGTGTGTCCTGCGGCCCTAAAGTGGTCGTTCACGAGCTTCCACATCCAGAACCCGAACAGCGCCTCTGCGACCCACCCGAGACACCCTATGCCGGTGAACACCCCCGCGACGATGGCACCCCCCGTGGCCGTGGCGAGAAAGCTGATGAAGCCAGATGAGCCCGAGCCTGGAATGCCGACGGCCATGTAGGCAGCAAAGAGGCAGTGGAAGCCCGCAAAGACCATGTAAATGTCTTTGTTATGAAAAAAGAGTGAGACTCAAAAAGAAGATTCGTTTGGGCACATACAGAACCAGAAGGAGGACTCTTTTTGGTAGGCTTGGTAGACGGGGCGGTACCAGAGGAAGAAGGAGCCCAGACCAATGGTGAATACTAGAACAGAGCATTAACACACGGGGAATTACCATTGTATCAACCGGAAAACTCACTGTAAACAAAGCTGACCTGTTGGAAGAAAAGTAACAGTCAACACATCAATGAGTTCTTATTATCTTATGTTTACTGTACCCCGAAATCCGAAGCGACGTTCGTCATGCCCTGGGGATGGCTCACCATCATGGCAAGGCAGGCGATCATATTGAACAGCAAGAGTCCGAGCGTGGCGAGCCAGTAGTAGTACAATTTCCACATGGTGGTCCTCGCCAAGCCCTCTGGAATCTCGTCGTTGATGTCATGATAGATGTACGGATAGAACGGTGGGAAGTTGGGTGGTTTGAACCCGGCGCGCCGGATTTCGTCCTGCTGCTGGTTCAGGCGCGCCTCCCTGGCAGCAAGCTCCTCCTCGCGTCGCCTGAGCTCCGCTTCCTTTGCGGCAAAGTCGGAGAGATGGGTTGCGGAGTCGTGCTTTGGGGGGTAAGATGATGCGGTGGTGGCGGAAGAAGCAGCAGAGGAGGCGTTTACAGAATGGTGGGCCTGGGGAGGCGGGTTGGGGAGGTAGGAGTTTGAGGAGATGGCAGTGGAGATGGAGGGGTCTGCGAAGGGGTTGCGGGTGTCGTCGTCGGCCATCTCGAAGGGATTGGTGGAGGACATTTTTTTTGAACTTGACGAGCACAAGCGACCAAGCGACAACCCAGAAAGTGAATAAGTTGATGAAATTACAACCAAATAAAAATAAAATCAAGAGAGGTTATTAATACTAGTTATACAATACTACCAGCAAATGTAGAAATATCTCATAACGCACAGACGAATTAATTACCCTAACACTTTCAGTTTGAAATGTCTTATTTTTCAACTCGAGAGTGACGACGCGTCACCACCCAGCAACCCACCCAGCAACCCTCCACGTAAACAGATCTGACACCCACCTGCCCTGCTGAACTAGCCGCCCCCGTCTTGCCCTCGTATATCAATCTCTCTACCAATGGCCTCAAGCAAGGGGAAACTGCCGTACGTATATTCTGCAGATCTACACTCCCCGCTACTCGCTTCTCACTGTCTCTTGTCTCTGCCGCCAGCGACATCAATCCCTCGGACTTCTCGCACGACAACCCTGATGACACCGCCTTCGCTATCCTCAAGAAGAAGCCCGCAAAGAACAAGCTCGTTGTCGACGATGCCACCAACGACGATAACTCGGTTTGTGCAATGAATCCCGCCACAATGGACGCTCTCGCTCTCTTCAGAGGGTAATCATCAGAACTCACCCCCCTTCCGATTCACTACTTTAACCATCGTCTCTCTTTTATCAGCGACACCATCCTCATCAAGGGGAAAAAGCGCAAGGACACCGTCATGGTCGTGCTGGCGGACGAGGACGTAGACCCTTCAAAGATCAGGATCAACAAGGTCGCAAGGAACAACCTCAGATGCAGGCTCGGCGACGTCGTCATCGTCAACCCGCTCGCCGACATCGCCTACGGAAAGCGCATCCACGTCCTACCCATCGATGACACCGTCGAGGGCGTCACCGGTAATCTCTTTGACGTCTACCTCAAGCCCTACTTCTTGGAGGCCTACCGCCCCGTCAGGAAGGGCGACACCTTTATCGTCAGGGCCGCAATGAGGGGTGTCGAGTTCAAGGTCATCGAAACAGATCCCGCCCCTTACTGCATTGTCGCCCAAGACACGGTTATCCACTGCGAAGGAGAGCCGATCAAGCGTGAAGACGAAGAGCAATCCCTCAACGACATTGGCTACGACGACATTGGGGGTTGCCGCAAGCAGCTTGCCCAGATCCGTGAGCTTGTCGAGCTGCCCCTCAGGCACCCCCAGCTCTTTAAGAGCATCGGTATCAAGCCTCCCCGTGGTGAGTGTCCAGAAATCACTTGAGATTTGATAAGACTATTATTTACAACAATTTTTTTCGTTTTTAAGGCATTCTCTTGTATGGTCCCCCCGGTACGGGTAAGACCTTGATAGCTAGGGCAGTGGCGAACGAGACCGGCGCTTTCTTCTTCCTGATCAACGGACCCGAAATTATGTCAAAGATGGCCGGAGAGAGTGAGAGCAACTTGAGAAAGGCGTTCGAGGAGGCTGACAAGAACAGCCCCGCCATTATTTTTATTGATGAAATCGACGCCATCGCTCCCAAGCGTGAAAAAGTAGGTTACAAGGGAATTGTTTTGTACCCATTATTAAATTATGCTGTTGCTGTAGACCAACGGAGAAGTTGAGCGCCGTGTGGTGTCTCAGCTGTTGACGCTCATGGACGGTATTAAGGCCCGCTCCAACGTTGTTGTTATGGCGGCGACCAACCGTCCAAACTCGATTGACCCCGCTCTCCGACGATTCGGGCGATTCGACCGTGAGATTGACATTGGTATTCCTGACCCTACGGGCCGATTGGAGATTCTCCGTATCCACACGAAGAACATGAAACTTGCTGATGACGTTGACCTCGAACAGATTGCTGCCGAGACTCACGGTCACACTGGTAGTGACATGGCGAGCTTGTGCTCCGAAGCGGCCATGCAACAGATTCGTGAAAAGATGGACTTGATCGACCTTGAGGAGGAGACCATCGATGCCGAAGTTCTTGACAGCTTGGCCGTCACCATGGAGAACTTTAGGGTGAGTATCTGTTTAAACAGTCTGTCTGAGAAGGCATTAAATTCTCTTCTCGCTAGTATGCCATGGGCATTTCGAATCCGTCTGCGCTCCGCGAGACCATTGTCGAGGTTCCCAACGTACGCTGGGACGACATTGGAGGACTCGAGAATGTCAAGCGCGAGCTCCAGGAGATGGTGCAGTACCCCATCGAGCACCCGGAGAAGTTCCTCAAGTTCGGCATGTCGCCCTCAAAAGGAGTTCTCTTCTACGGCCCTCCCGGGACCGGAAAGACGCTCCTTGCGAAGGCTATCGCCAACGAGTGCCAGGCCAACTTTATCTCGATCAAGGGGCCGGAGCTCCTCACCATGTGGTTTGGAGAGTCTGAGGCGAACGTCCGCGACGTGTTTGACAAGGCACGTGCTGCAGCACCTTGTGTGCTCTTCTTTGACGAGTTGGACTCGATCGCTAAGGCGCGTGGTTCGAGTCTTGGCGACGCCGGCGGAGCGGGAGACCGTGTTCTCAACCAGATGCTGACAGAGATGGACGGTATGAATGCCAAGAAGAACGTGTTTGTGATTGGCGCTACGAACCGGCCGGACCAGATCGACCCTGCGCTGCTCCGACCTGGACGTCTCGACCAGCTTATCTACATCCCACTTCCGGACGAAGCCTCGCGTCTGCAGATCATGAAGGCCACGCTCCGCAAGTCACCTGTCGCCCCAGACGTGGACCTGGTTTTCATTGCCAAGATGACGGCCGGGTTCTCTGGTGCTGATCTGACTGAGATCTGCCAGCGTGCGTCCAAGCTCGCCATCCGTGAGTCTATTGAGAAGGACATGGCAGCTGAGCGTGTGCGTCGCGACGCCGCTGCGAACGGGGAGGAGGTGATGGAGACTGACGAAGGGGAGGACCCTGTTCCGGAGATCACCAAGGTGCACTTTGAGGAGGCGATGAAGTTTGCAAGGAGAAGTGTGAGCGACGCGGACATTCGAAAGTACGAGATGTTCTCGCAGACTTTGCAGCAGAGGCTTGGGATGGGCGGGTTCAAGTTCCCTGAAGGCGGTGCGCCAGCTGCTGCTGGAGGTAAGTGTAGCGAAACTGCATGGAGAAACGGATGGTTTTAACACTGCATGTGTTTTTTTAGGTGGAAGCGGTGGAGCAGGATTCACCGAGGATGTTGGAGCCGACGACGACTTGTACTCTTAAACAGGGAAGAACTGGGGGGGGGGATGTTAAGACATATTGGATAGTTCAAAAGAGTTGATTGTAAGCAGACTTTGTGTACGTAACAACGTTACGATCGGCTGTTAAATACACGGCACACACGGAACATTTGTGACTTTTTTTTCCATCGATATGGGGCAAAGAGACACCGTGAAAATTCATCACACATCCCGAACATGGCAACGGCCGATCCCGACTCGCTCGTGCCGCTGATCCGTGCATTCCTGGCGAGCCAAGACGTAGACTCGGTCACGACACACCAGATCAGAACAAGACTGCGCGCAGATCTCGGGGACATCCTGCCGCTTAACGAAACGGTCGTCAACAACGTCATCTACGCCGTCTTTGCCGATTTCTTGCGCGAGAAGAGGGATGAATCCGCAGGGCAAGGGGGAGTCGACCCTCCACGGGGAAATGAAGAGAACCTGGTATCGACGCAAGAACATGCAGAGTCTATCCAAGGAACAACATCGGAAGACACCTCCCATCTCCCGGCTGCGGGTGCGATAGTAACGCTGACGGCGCCCGAGTCCACGCAAACGCAGGATCCATTCGGGTTTGAAACCGACACCGACGAAGCGTCCACAACTTACAAATCGCACGCCGCGAACCTGCAAAAGCCTCGATCGCGGCTCGTGCGCGCGGGGACTGCGCTGCTCATGGTCCTAGGCGTCATCTTTGGTGTGCTCATACTCGGGTTCGCGCTTGGGATCCTGCGGCCGCACGATAGCGAGTCGACGATCGTCGTGGTGGATTTCGACGAGTGGTTGCGGAACATGGTGGCGAGTCTTCCGGAGGAGGAGGAAGGTGGGGGCAATTGGAGCCGGAGGCTGTTGGAGAGCATTAATGTTTCGGTGACGGCGATTATGGGTGGGCCTGGGAGGACCGACGCGGGGATGCCGGTCGAGTTTTGGACCGACATGGCTTTGGCGGGTAAGTTGAACGCACGTAGCATGTCGAAGACGAAATCAGCGCCGTTATATTTAACCAAGATGCTTGATATTCACGACGCACGGCGCGAAGCGCCGTTGCATTACCATGACAAAACCCCACCGCGCTGACACTTCTCGATTTGAGTTTTGACCGCACCCCCATCTCTCTTTTCTCCGTTGTGGGGTGTTTTTAATTCTAGTGAACACTACGATTCTGAATATACGGGGACTGGTGTCGTCTTCGTCTTCGGTAGATGCCGAGAACGAGCCTCGCACGCTCGCGAGTTTTCTGCAGAGGGTTCTTTCACCGAGCGGGAACGGGACAGGTGTGGGTGGAGATCAGGTTAGTTGGACGCTCAGGGAATGGGTAGCGAGTTTCAACGTGACCAACTCGAACGGGACCTCGTGCGCGCCGGGCCAAGAACAATGCGTCAACAGCACCGTTCCGACATTTCTGGATCTCGTCAACAAGATCACAGATTTGCCCAACCAGCTGTTTGGAAGCACGCAGAGCGGTTCCGGTTCCAGCGGCACAACACCCGCCGCGTATGCGCCGTTCCAACCCGCCACCAGCCTCCTCCAAAACGGCGTGCCCCTGACCCGCAAGCACCCCATCGTGATCATCCCCGGCATCGCCTCGACGAACCTCGAAGCCTGGCCGCAGGCAACGAACGCCTCAAAGTCGTGCGGGAGCCAGCACTATCGCAAGCGGCTCTGGGGTTCCCTGGAGCAGTTTGGGATCATGCTGACGAGCAAAGATTGCTGGATGCAGGCGATGATGCTGGACCCCGAGACGGGTCTCGATTCGCCCAACGCGAGCATTAAGCTTCGGGCCGTGGAGGGGGTCACCGGGGCGGATTACATGTTTACGGGGTACTGGGTTTTTGCAAAGATGATTGAAAATCTGGCGTATATTGGGTACGATACGACCAACATGGCGGTCGCGGGGTATGATTGGAGGCTGAGCCCGACGCTGTTGGAGGAGCGGGACGGGTACATGACCGCGCTGAAGAATAGGATCGAGAGGATGGTGAAGGTGACCGGGGAGCTGGCGGTGGTGGTGCCGCATTCGATGGGGAACCTTGTGTTCTTCTACTTTTTGAATTGGATAGAGAGCGTGGAGCCCGGTTGGGCGGGGAAGAATTTAAAGTCGTGGTTTGGGATTGCTGGACCGTTGCTTGGTGCGCCGCAGTGTAAGTTTTTCTTCTCTCTCTGGGAGTTGCTTACTGTTTCGCTGCTGTCGCTGATCCCACGAATTATTTTTTTTTCTTGGTGTAGCTCTGGCGGGTGCTGTGCTGACGGGTGATATGGGTAACACGGCGTCGTTGTCTCCGATGACGTACAAGGCTGTCGAGCAGGTGATCAGTCGGAAGGATCGGCTGGCTTTGTATCGAACCTGGGGTGGGGTAGCTACGTTGTTCCCGAGAGGTGGGGACGTGGTTTGGGGTGGGGATATGGCGGGAGAATTTGGAGCGGACAAGTCGCGAGACGACGGCGATAGAGCTTGGGCGATTCCTGCGCCAGACGAGGTGCATCGTTCTATCGAGAGTTTCTGTCTCAAGCTCGTGGATGCACTCCCGCTGGACGAGTCTGCAGACGAGTTTCTGTCTACGGGATGCAAAGTGTACAGACAGCTTCTGAGCAAGCTGACGCCGCCGTCCCCGACGTCGAGCACTGTTGCGTTGGCGTCGCCGTCGGATGTGTCGGGATCGAATTCGACGAGTGGTGTGATGCGCCAGCTGCACACGTCGTTCTCGCACCTCATTTCGATACGTGTGGCGACCACCGCATCGACGTCGCCGTCAAACACCCGTTTCCCGGGATCCTGGCTATTCGAGTCGGTCTTGCCGACCATCCCACCGACGTGCGATCTTCAAAGCGCATTCGTCGACGTCTGTGACCCCTCGGAGCTGGAGGCGAGGTTTGACCCGGACATCCCGACCTGCCGCTGTGCCAACGCCATGAAAACACTGTTTCCAAACTGTTTCCGCGAGGCGCCGACGTCGCCATGCCCGCGCTCGATGCGCTCGCTCTGCGCCTGTGCGTTCAGTCGGTACATTGACACGCCGTCCACGACGCCGTACAGCGGCGCGATCAATCTGACTGTGTCTGCGGCACACGCACTTTACTCGTACCTCAACTCACACCTGCGCGACAAGCAGCACTACCACCTCGCGCAAAGCAAGTCGGACCTCGAGTCAGCGCGGCACGACCCGCGGGCATGGACCAACGTCTTGCTGACGCCGTTACCCAGCACGCTCCCGCGAGATTTCCAGATCTACTGCGCGTACGGGCTCGCGCAGCCCACGGAGCGCAAGTTTTTCGTAGTCGCGCAGCAGCAGCAGCAGCAGCAGCAAGGAGAGAAGGCCGAGTGGGATTACAGGATCGACGCGGAGCTAGTGGACGCAGACGAAGGGACGCGGAACGGGATGCAGCATACGGACGGGGATCTGACGGTTCCGATCATGTCGTCGGGGTTCATGTGCGCGCGGGGGTGGAGGATGCGGAGGTACAACCCAGCGGGAGTGGGAGTTGTGACGAGGGAGATCGAGGACCGGAGGAGCAGTGGGGATCGTGGGGGGCCGGGGGCAGCGGATCACACGGATGTGTTGGGGAACTATGCGTTGGTGGAGGACGTGTTGAGGGTTGTGAGCGGGGTCGGGGGCCTCGAGGACCGGATTGTGAGCGAGATCCGGAGGATCAGCGAGCGGGTGAGGCTGCCTGAAGGGCTGGACGAGTGACCAAGACTCTATGCGATTTTTTTAGGGAGATTACAGTTTTGCAAATGGGATTAAGGCCCCAATAGACAGACGGTGACAGCCGAGCAGCCAACACGGCACGACCGCTTTTCCGCATTTCCACTTTCCCATTATTATTATTTTCCACTTTCCACTTTCCAGTCCACTGCCCCACGTGACCCTTCTCACCTCCCAACGTCAAATCGACACGGAGAGGAAGTCCTCAGGTTCGATTCGGGTTCGATTCGGATTCGGTTCGATCCTCGTCTTTGCTCAGCTCGGTACACACCCTGCAGCGCTAGCTCGGGCGCTTACTTACTCTACACTGCTTCGCTGCATTACTCCAGTGGAGCGCGCTGCTCACTGATCCTTACTCTGCACCCGCCCCCGGATCGACATTCGATTCAGGCTCTTTCTTGCACTACTGACAACATTGGTTCGGAGCGACGCCCTCGAGTTTCTGATTCGCTGCGTGGATCACCGTTTGATTGTTTATCATCAGCTGTAGCTGTGATTCGGACTCCACACATTTTTCAGCAAACGTCACCGTCAAATCCCGTTTGTCACTGCAAAAGTCTCTTATTCCCACCATCTCCCGACCAGTGCGAATACGGTGGAGTCCCCCGGCTTCACGTTTTTGAATAGAGAGTGATAATGTCACAACAGAATTCCGCACAGACTCCTACTGCGAATGTATCGCCCAACGTTCCCCCAGGCTTCGATGTCAGTGCACTTGCGGCCGCGGCTGCAGCCGGCGGACGGCCCAATCCAGCGCTCCTTCTCCAAGGGAACCCGGCTCTCCAGGCGGCGTTACTGGGCCGTGTTCGACCACAGCCTCGACCTGGAATGCCGACGATGTCGCCGGCGACTCTGGCTGCTGCGGTGACCGCTGCTGCTGGCCGTGGGAGGGGCATGATGGTCGGTGGAGTACCGGGGATGAATGCCCGGCCCGGTATGCCCAATGTCGCAGGGATGCCGAATGTGCAAGGCGCACAACCGTTCTTGAATCAGCAGAATCTGTTGAACACCCCGGCAGGTCAGACGATGCTTGCACAGCAGCAGCAGCTCGCGCAACAGTTGGCGGCTCGGCCGGGGATGACACAGCAGCAGATCAATCAGCTTAATTTCTTGAGGATGATGAGGCCTGGGAACGCACAGGTTGGAGGGCAGGGTGTGAATCCCGCTGCAGCGAATTTGATGAATGCGATACAGCAGGGTGGGCAGATCAATCCGATGCTGGTACAACAGCACCTTATGTTGCAGAGAATGCAGCAGGAGCAGCAGCAGCAACAACAGCAACAACAACAGCAACAGCAACAACCACAGAATCCGCAGGCGCAACCCATCAATCAGATGACTCCACAACAACAACCGGCTGCCCAAGCCGCTCCACAGCAGACACAGTTTCAATCCCCGGCACAAGGGACTGCTCCTGTCAACCTTGCCGTCTTCCGCTCCCAGGTTGAAGAGCTATTGAGAAATCCAAACCTGCCGCAAGCACAACGCGAGACCATCGAGAAGGCACTAGCCTCTGCTCCAGCTCCGCCGCAACAGTTGGTCACTCAACATAATTTGCAGCAAGCGATTGCAGCTCAACAACAGCAGCAGTCCCAGCATATAGCTGCGGCCATCGCTGCACAGCAGCTCCATCAACAGCAGCAAGCCCAGCAACAGCAGCAACAACAGCAACATCAAAGCTCACCGGCGCTTCAGAATCAACAGCAGCCGCAGCCCCGACCCGCAATGTCACCTGCAGTGTCCCATGCATCTCCGTCTGTACAGAACATCCAACCCACAAAAGATGCTATGCCAAAACTCTCGACACCTCCTGCACAGATGCAACCACAACCACAGAACCAGCAGCAGTTCCAGCAACAACTACAACAATTGCAGCAGCAGCACGCGGGAGCAGCGCAAGCGTCCCCGCGATTGCAAAATAACCTCCCCCTCGCACAGAGCCCGCAGTTTGCTCAAATGACTTCCCCATCGTTCTCAGGTATTGTTTGTCATTGCCATTTAACAATGTTGCTTTTTGAAAGGTTGATATATTTTTTGTTGGTTATTCGTTTTTTTGTTTGTTTTAGCTGCACCCGCACCTGGCTCAGCGACGCCCGCTGCTCCCGTCTCGGCGGCGGCATCGTCAATGGCACAAAACGCAATTGCGAACCAGCTGTCGGCGCTGGTGCAGCAGGGGATACGGCCGGGAGCGATGAATCCGATGGCGAACTGGGCCGCGGCTCGACCCAACCAGGCCGGAACAGCTGGGGCAACACCCAACCAGCTAATGAACTCATTGCCTTTCGCACAGAATCCGGGAATGTTGTATGCGATGGATGCTCTGAGGCAGCAGCATCAGCAACAGCAGCAACAGCAACAACAACAGCAACAGCAGCAAAATGGTAATGCTAATTTCGGGGCAGGAGGTGAGTGTGTGAGAGCAGGAAATAAATGTTTTGATTGCTGAGCTGGGATTGTGAATTCGTGAACGTAGGAGCACCTGTGCAGCTTCCAAACCGACCGGAAGGACAGGTTGCGAATCCGCTCCTGCAATACCAACTCCACCAGCACCTCATGATCCAGCAGTTCCAGAAGCAACAACAAGCGAATGCAGCCGCCGCAATCGCCGCCGCAGTGCAGCAACAGCAGCAATCGCAAACCGGGGGACAGATCGCACCGTCTGTGAACCTCGCCGGACTCAACCCCAACAACCTGGCGCAACATTCCGGTCTAGCGGGTCAGTCTCTCCCCGGGACACCTGGCAACCTTCCCAAAACCGACGGGAGCTCGACTCCGTCCATGACGCAGACCTTGCTTCCGAACGGCCAGCCGATCGCGGTTCCCGGACTGCTCTCGGCCGTCCTCGCGACGCCGGTGCTGCAGCACCTCCAGGCGCAACAGCAGCAGCTTCAGCAGCAGCAGCAGCAGCAGTCCAACGCACGGGGGTCACCGCAGTATCCGTACAGTCCTCACCAAAGCATGAAGATATTCTCAGAGATCCCGACGCACGGCGTGGGGACGGTTCCCAAGCCATCGCCGACGGGGAAACCCGACACTTCGTCGTCGTCGAGTGACAACAGTGCGATTGTGAAGCGCGGAATCGTGGGCCTTGGCAAGGTGGCTTTTGGCGGGATCTCTGCGGACACCAGTGCGGCGGAAAAGGGCTCGCAATTGGGCAGCGCGACGTCGTTGTCGCTGATGTATCCGAATGCAAGTGGGGAGGTGGAGAGCAATGCTGCAGTGGACGCGATGGTGTGTTCCGAGGAGGACGTGCTGAGTATGGTCGGGACGCGGAGGCGGGAAGTGGAGGTTTTGAGGCGGGTGAAAGGGCTCGAGGCGTCAGCGCAGATCAATCAGCCTACGAGGGCGAAGAGGAAAATATCCGAGTTTGTGCAGCAGCTGGACCCTAAGGAGAAGCTTGATCCGGATGTGGAGGACGTGAGTTTAGAAGAATGGCGAATATTTAGGGTTTTTGAATTTTTGTTTCTTTTGAGCTAGATTTTGCTTGAGATTGCCGACGATTTTGTTGAGCAGGTGACGACGTTTGCGTGCAAGCTCGCGCGACATCGAAAGTCACGGCGGGTGGAGCTCAAGGACATACAAATGCCATTAGGTACAGCAGAGGATGGGGGAAGGGGGATTGTAAAAGCTTTTCCATTTACGTTTCTATTTCTTCAGAGAAAAACTGGAACATTCGGATACCGGGGTTTTCCGCCGACTCGCCGATCCGCAGCAACAGCAACAAAAAGACCAACCTGAACACGCACCACACAGCGCGCGTGGACGCGGTTCGGAAGAGCGCCAAGGAAGCGCAGGTGCGGGCCGGGATGGAGCGAGCGCGAGCGCAGTTCAACGATGCCGAGCGGGAGCAAGGGGAGGGAGCAGGGGGGCCGATGGTGGTGAACATACACGGGACGCTTGTGAATCTGAAGGATGGGACGATGAGCACGCATTATCCTGTGCAGCACGTCGGCGTAGCGGCGGTTGCGGTGGGAGGAACGACTGTTGTTCAGGGGCAACCGAGCGCGGTGACTGTGGTTCCGAACGGGGGGACTACCACTGTGGTGGCAAGTCAAACAACTGTATTAAACCCGGATGGGGAAGGAGCCAAGGTGGATGGGGAGGTGGGTGAGAAAGTGAGAGCGAGCGGGGTTGAAGCGATGGCGGTCTACGAAGAGGGAGAGGCCAGTTGAAATGGAAGAGCAGCAATTGCAATTCATGAATTGCCAGTTCTTGTTAGAATATACACCCGGTATGCAAAGTTTGAGACCAAACTTACCATGGAGGTTCGGACATTTTAAAACATGTTAACAAGCCTGATCCCGTGTTGGACAAACAGATCTGCATTTAGAAGAGGACTCAGTCCTCGTCTTGTTTTCACAGTGTATCTGTCATGGACTAATGGCATAACGGACAGTGACATTCATCGCTGTTCAGCGACCAATAACTGTGACCATGGATTCTTGTTCCTAGTCGAGAACAAAAGAACACTCTTGGATTGATGACCTGGAAAAGGAATTATTACCAAATGTGGTAACATCATAGAAGACACTTAATTACACTGGAGGAATACTTCCACGCAAAGGGGCAAAGTCCACCGCTACTAGCGACGTACACGCAAGGGTCCAGGACTTCAAACTTCGCCTGCTCAGTTGATGTTGCCTTTCCGGATTCAGTTCTCTCCTGATGTTAGTACTGCAGAAGCGGATGATGTTCAAGTACGAAGTCCTGAAATCATTAATCCTATATCGTACAGCTTGCGAGTTAGACGTGCCCTCCACTCTGGACGGTTGTTTGGACAAAGAAACAGACACAAACGTTAACGCGGAGGACGTTCCTGGTTACAGTAACACGGATATATGTGGGACAATTGATGACTTGAAAGACGCAAATCCACATCAGAGGAGTGTTGTAATCCAGTTTTGGGGCAAAACTGGTGTGGCCACTGTGATCCCTTGCGTACTGGTGAAGGTTTGAACCCTACATGCCCACCATGGTGGAGCATAACCAAACCCTCGCGTTGCTCCGAGATGTTCATGAACAGCTCCAGGGAATGGTGACGACATGTGGGGAAATAGATAAGGCACAGAGGCAGTGGAAAAAACAACTTGCTGATGAGCTGCCATAGATCATGACCTGCATCGCTACCTATTACCTTCCCATGAATAATATTTTGTGACTATACCCATGACAGCTAGGCAGCAGCACTTACACGACTCAAATGATTGCAGACATGCAAATGCTGTGTGGTAACTAAGTAACCACGGGAAGTTGGAATTGTATCTTTCCGCAACGTTGTGGAGTCCATATGCGTATGGAATTCTTGTTTTGATTGGGGAGGCAGGTAAGGTTCTTGATAAGAGGTACTTGTTCACATCTATTGAAGCTAAATGCTCACACCTTTTATAGGTTCTCCTCTCCTCCATCAAGCCTCCCTTACTTTAGTCCACGCCACTTCCCACGTAAGCAGCGGCGCCTGCTCCTCAGGGAAGTTCCTTCAAGCCTGCTAGTGCTCTGGAAAATGCTGGAGCACCAGCTGAAAAATTCTCCTCCCAAGAATACTAAATGCTCAAATATAAGCAACAAGCAAATTGAGTTTTTTTGTAACAATATTATTTATTTATTTTGCACCTACAATGCATAACAATAAACAACGTCCCAAAGTGCCTTATAGGATAGTCATGGACCAGCATATAGGGAAGCTTACATAGCATAAGCAAAATCAACAAAGAAAACAAAGAAAGTAAGCTCAAACTGTGGCTACCCATCAGATACTTCTAAGGTGACAAAAAAACAGGTGAGTAATAAATAATGAAAAAAGAAAACGTTAGAGATCCACAGATGCAGGGCCAAAAGGCCGAAAGGGCCAAAGAGGGAGTCTGGAGGAGAAACTTCTAATGGCAGACCCAGACAGTGAAGCCAAATCTTATAAAGACACCAGAAAACGAGATATTACAGTGGAAGATTCGCTGGGTTGACAATGTGAAGTGGACAAAGGCTATTAATTGCAACATCAAGCGGAAGCCGTAAAATAGGAACAGGAACAGGAGGCAACAGTAGGTCAAGACGCAAACATTCTGAAACATGAGATCTAGAGAGAGTTGCAGTACAGCAGCCACAATACTGCTTGCAGTGGTGATAAAACACATGTCCAAGACGATTCTGCAGAAGCCTCGAGATTGACGAAATAGGGAAGCATGGATGAGCAACATGCTAGCGCATAAGCGTGGGCAGATGCAAGGGGAGCAAAGCTAGCAGCTATAGCAACCAAGGCAGATGAGGCTAATTGGTGAAAGTGATTTGCAATAACATCAGAAGGTTTAGGAACTACAACATTTGCAGCTGGGAAGAGGAAGGGATTGTTGAAAAGGAACAGGAGAACAACAAAAATACTTTCCCTGGTGAAGAAAGAATGACAACATAGAGTGAACCATATCAGTGGCATTAAGGTTCAGCGGGTCTGGGTCGGTCAGGGTTTCAGAGGCAACCCCAATAAAACCCTTATGTTGGGTTGAATTTGTCCAGGCACCTGCCAGGTGACTTCGGGTAGCTAGTATACCTGGACCGGAAGTGGTTGAAACCTGTACCTGACCCTGACCTGCCGGCTTTTTGCTGCTCAGGAGAGGAGTGATTGAATGACCAAGAAAGGTCCAAATTGGCTATACCATATCCAAGTCGCACTATTGTAACAAACTTGGATGTATTTGGAGTTTGGTGTGCTAAGAAGTTTTCTAACCTCAAGTCAAACCCTTTTGCTGATGCACATGCTAAGTGGAAAAAAATAGCAAAGGATCCCAATGTCAAAAATAACTCAGTTGAGAATCAGCAACCATCATCATCTCAACAAAAGCCTGAAAAAGAATCGTCCAAAAAGTCAAAATGCTCCTATCTGCCAGCAAAAAGTGTTTAAAGTGAAGTTGAAGATCCTGACTGGCGAAAAGCAAATCCGCTGCTTGGAAAGGAGCTAAGCATTATATACGGGACTGCTACAATTATCAGAATCAGAAAGACAATAGTGGTTGTGCTCCAGCTACCACTTCCTCATCTTACACAATTTTCAGCATTAGTGCCGCGAGTGGAGATTCTTTGACTGAGGAGGGCTTTTACTGAGAGCTTCCCTTGAGGGAAATAAGGTGGCCTTAGTCAAGTTAGAAGATTCTCTTTCAAAACCCATATTCACTACAACACACAGCAGGCCGTTGGCAGATGCCCCCCCTGCTAGAAAGAATCAGCATCCAAGCGCTCAGTTAAATCCACAATATTACTGAGCATTATGTACACATTTCAACATCTCCCCAACAGTAGAGTTTCTGGGGATGGAGCATCAAGATTGGCAAAGTAGTTTTGGAGCAAAGATCCAAAGATCTATAACTTGAAGGTTGTTTAGGGCCTGACCCTATCAGTTTGGAGAGCGAGACTTATTTTTACTACAATCAGCTCAAGTACCATTCAGATATCGGAGAAAAGGTTTTTGTCAGCAGAACAAACCATTGCCTGATGAATTGGGTCCACCTAATTAGGGGCCGTGTTAAAAACTAGCATATCAGACTGTTTGCTATATGGGTTATCCTTTGGGTTGTCTTTTTTCTCTTTGACCTGAGAGTTTTTTTGTCAATCCCTCTTCATTCTTATTTATGGACTTGTATTTCATGTATTTATATCCATGTTTGGCAGGTCCTGTGTGGAGTGATCTTGGCATTTAGTGGGGAATGTGGTGTGGCTTGGTCCTTTGAGTTGATGTGACCAATGTCTTTGACCACAGGTATGCCCACACGCACTGTTCACTTGAATATAGGAGTTGATGTGACCAATGTCTTTGACCACAGCATTCCCTGGTTGCCTGACCAGCTTGGGTGTAGTGTACAGCCTGTCGGAGTATTAGGCATATACACACCTGGGAGAACAGGTACTGGGCCAAGAGACGGAACCTGGAGCTGTTGTGCTAGCTACAGTACAGCTAAAGACGCCCTACCGCTGCCAGGAGAAGCCCTTGGTTTTTAACAGGTGGTGGTTTCATCCAGGACCCACCATTTTTGGACCTTTTTGTGCGTTCACTCAGGAACGTATTACCGGCTACACAAACACTTCCCTGATTACTCAGAATTACGGGCGATCAGTTTCGATTATTTTACGCATTTTTCTGAGCACAATATGTCGACAACTTCGAGGGTTCAGGATCGCTTGGCGAGGGCTCATGTTGGACAGCCTTTGGAACCTCGGGAACGATTGCGGCATCTTGCGGAGCGCTTGGGGGAACCTCGCAATGCGTGGAGGAATGCGTTTTTGTTGATGTATTCATTGGAGGACGTTGCTGGATTTTTGGCCAGTATTGGATCTGGCCAGATCGCTGTCCCGAATGCACTTGTGGAATTGCTAAACCGTGCGCGTGAAGAGGGACGCGCTGAATCGGCCGTATCGCTCGAGCAGCTTGAAATCGAGAACGATGCACTTGTGATGCAGTGCTCGGCGCTTGCGGATAACTTGGTTCTGGCGACGGATCAGCTTGATCCCATTGATGTTCCTGATGTCGAGGACGATGGAGAGAAGCGTTGGACTGATTCCCAGACCCAGACCGATTTTTGGGATGCCGATTTATCGAACCATGATGGAATTGGCCAAAACTTGGCAGACCTGCAGCAGGAACTGGCTAGTGCTTGTCGAGAGCTTCGCGTTGCACAGGAGAATGCAGCGGAAGCACGGCGCAAGGCAGCCAGTGCTGCAGCGGAGCTAGAGACGGCTCGATCGGTGGAGGCAAAGCGAGTTTCAGCTCTGGATGACTTGGAGAAGCAGTTGAAGGTGTCCCAAGAGCTTGCCAGCCAACTCCGCATCGAGGCCGAACTGGTAGAGGCGGAATTGGCCTCAGTGAAGGCTGCCGGAGCCAGTCTTCGCACTCGTTTGGATCGCGCCAACATACCCGACGGCGAAATGGCGCAGCAGAGCGGGCGTGGGAGCGAGGTCTCTTCACAAAACGAAAATGGACCTCCAACGTTGGCAGATCGATTTTGTGGTCTGTGGCGAGCAGAATGCAGGGCCAACCACAAATTGCGTGAAGCTTTGGATTTATCAATTGCTGAATGTGACAGATTGAAGAGGGATCGTGATCAGATTCGAGCATTACTTGCAGTGTCATCATCATCTGACGATCAGCACTCCGATATGCAAGAGCTTGGACCAAAGGACTCGGCATCACAACAAGCTTCCCCAGTTTTACCATCTGCCCAATTTGTTTTGAAAGATGCAGCTGTACCAACAGTGAAAACACTTGGAACTAGTGATTATCATGGACCTACAGCGGATGTTTTCCAGAGCTTTCCAGTTGGCCAATCTTCCCCTCCACAGGGAAACATTGGACTGGAAATTGTTTCAGCACTCCAACAAACTGGGCTTCTCACCAAACGATCAGAGAAGTTAGACCAGAATGCTCTAAACAGCATACCTCTTTTTGCTGGGACTTCTTCTTCAGGCCAGGCTGATGATGCCAGCTCAAATGAGTTAGGGAAGTTTTTCAAAGCAGTGACAAAAGTTGCAATTAGTCAAGCTTGGACAGAACCAATGCAAGCTCAAGCTATGGTGCTACGGTTCAAAGATAATTCTGCAGTGTCACGCTGGTGGGACGATCGTGATGAACAGTGGAGGCGTGAGCGTGTTCAGGATTTGGAAAAGCCAGCACAGCGTTATCTAGCAATTATAGAAAAAAATAATGGAGATTTGAAGCAGTGCAGTGAGCAAGAGCGAGTCTTTGCCACCTCTTGGGAATTTATAGATAATATTCTGTATCATAATGCTGGAGGTTGGAAGGTATTTGTACCAACTGAGGTTGCCGAAGCAACTATCCTCCAGGATAGACATGAAAGAGGTGGTCATTTTTCTGCTGAAAAAATGTTTGCTGCATTAGCTACAGTCTTCTGGTTTCCAAAGATGCTGCATAAGATCAGGAGATGGGTCAAAGGTTGCCAGGTGTGTCAAGATCATGCCCGAGCACCCCCTCATTCAACTTTCCTCCGGAATATTGCAGCCATAACTGGTCGTTGGGCTCATTCTGTAGTTGTCATCCATTGATTGGCATTCTTGTGTAGTCTGTTGTTTCTCTTCACGATGTCATGTCTACAAGTGCAACATCAACCCAACATCTGTAGAAGTGGGCAATTTGATATATGAGAGATGTCATCCACTCCATGGTTTACCAGAGAGATTCACATCAGATAGAGGATCAGTCTTTGTTAGTGGGATGACGCAGACAGTTCTGAAGCGATTGGGAATCGAACACCTCCTCCCAATCCTTTAACATCGTAAATGTCGCTGGCTGGGCTGTCAAGCAAAACAATTGAGGACCTACTAGATCAGTTTCTATCTATTTTAAGACAAGATCATCTCTAATCCCAATGTATTATGATGTTTAACAAACAACTTGTATGGCAGTGGTTTTGTGAAAATATCCGCAGCCATATCTGTTGTGGAGACATGCGTGATTTGAACTAACTTCTTTTTGATAGATTGAGTATCAAATTTTTCTCAATTATGCAAGTATTTGGTACGTCGATTGTAAGTAATATTGTTTGCAATTGCCTCATTTGACTGTTGTCCTGATACATAAATATAAGTGATTTAACCCTGAAAGCGTCTAACACAAGACTAATTCATGCTATCTCACTGGTCAATTCATACGTGCAATCAGTTCTGCTTCTGATGAAGACAGAGTTATGATTGATTGCGAGTTAATTGCTGCATTTGCAAACATTACACATAAACAGTTCGTGAATACCTTGATGGATCGTTTGCAAAATCTGGATTAGCCTGTGGATGATGAGCTGTAGAATATACATCATATTACCATATGTGGTAACAATATACAAGACACGTAAGTACGTTTCCACCATCATAAATACATATTACTCTTCCCGAGGCGGCAACCTCAGTTAGTACAAATACAGAAAAATGACCACCTCTTTCATGTCTATCTTGGAGGATAGTTGCTTCAGCAACCTCAGTTAGTACAAATACCTTCCAACCTCCAGCAGTATGATAGAGAATATTATCTACATATTGCCAAGAGGTGACAAAGACTCGCTCTTTCTCACTGCACTGCTTGAAATCTCCATTGTTTTTTTCTATAATTGCTAGATAACGCTGTGCTGGTTCATACTGAGTTTTTTGCACTTCATTCTGTAACAATTCTATCAGGCTATAGGGCCCCACAGTTCCCACACTCACCTGATAAATCTCCTGCCTGGATTTTTGACAGCAATACAGCATCCAACTAGATACAGCAATGGGACCATCCATTGCATACAAAGCTGAACGTGTTACTGACCAAGAGTCCTCAGTACGAGGCAACTGTGTCAAAGCATCTGGAACAACAGTAACTCATTTCATGAGTAACAACGCGTTATGACACCAAAACGCGTCCTATAGCAACAAACGCCACAACAACAGTACACCACAAACCACAATACAACATAATACATAGGCTGTAGATGTCCGAGAGTTCTCAATGCGGGATGCAGAGAGACCAGATGGGGTTAGGCTGATAACAATTGTTTACTTGGGAAGATTAATATGTATTACGCATGCTTACATGTCTTCTATGATGTTACCACATGTGTAATATTACGTATATTCCTTGTCATATCAATCCAACTGAATTCTATGTTCTCAATTATGAACAAAGAATTCATTGTCTGATTGAAGCACTATTTAGTAATCCTGGTAATTCCTCAGTGGGAACAGTAGTATATTAATCAAGCCGTATCTGTAAAAAGGTACGCTCAATGGTTGAATGGCGTGTATGAGTCTCAGGATCAACTCTTCTTAACCACGAAGTAATGGAGTTCTTAACCACGAAGTAATGGAGTGCACCTTACTCCTACAACGCCCATTCACCAACATTCATCACATTAATAGTAACACACAAGCATCTTAATCCAAAATCATCTTGACCAATGAGCACAACAGGAAAGCTGTACTGGTGCAATGCATCGCATCTGCGGACAACGTTGCGGACCTTCTGACATTCATCACTGCTCAGCGACCAACAACTCTCTTTTGTGTTTACACATTCACATTATAACGGGCATTTTCCCACACTCTAAAGTGGCAGTGCTACGCCTCTCACCCGAACACTTGACCCACCCAGCACAATTCCCTAGCCGCACCCAGCTCATCTCTCCCATGTCAAAGAAACTTAAGCTGCCCCAGTGGAACTCGCCGGTACAAGGGGACGCTGCTGCCACTAACAGGGGACAGCACGGCTCAAAGCTGTCGGCGTTTGGCAGAGACCTCGACTCGTGGCAGGCTCACAGAACAATCGTAACCCTCGTCCTCATCGACTTTGTCCTCAACCAAGCAGCACTCTCCCTCGCCCTCTACGACCCCGCGGCCTCCTCGTCCATATTCGCCCCTGTCAACCTCGACACTCCCAAAGGCGTTAACGCCTCCACAGACTTTATCTGGAGCATCATCCGCAAGGTTCTCTTTGGTCTCATCGTGCTCTTCCGCGCAGGCTTCTTCCTTGAGATTTGCTTCAAAATCTTTGCCTTGGGCTTTGTCACCGCGTTCAAGGACGGCTGGTTTGTGTTCGACGCCATTGTTGTGTTCGTTGCGCTGCTGGCAAAGTTGGCTCTGCCAGCAAGGGAGTCGCTTGTCGTGTGTCCGGTAGTCATTCTGTTTAGGCTATGGAGAATCAACAGGTACAGACAGTGGAACCACATTGTTCCCGTTCTTTTTAAGGTTACAACAAATAGGGGTGAAAACTGACACACCACTTTTTTCATTTTGTAGAATTCACTACTTGATTCTTGAGCAGCAGCGTTTGCAACACCTTGGCGAGATCGAGAGTCTCAATTCAGAATGGGAGGCGAAACTTTTAAAGGTTGGAATTGAAGTGTTTTTTATTCTGTGGGTGCTGAGAGTTCTTTTTTCCTATGTAGGAGAAGGAGAGAGCAAAGTCGTACAGGTCCAGACTCGAGGTGGCAAACGGCAAACTCAGAGTCCTGATGGGAGAAGACCACATTCTCAGCACAGACTTACCCGACGACCTTACCGTCTCACAACCATCCACCCCTCGCTTGGCGTCAGGACGTGTTGGAAAGTAAAAGAAATTGTCCGGACGTGTTGGAAAGTAAAAGAAAATGGGGAAATATGCTCTGCTTTTGCCATCGCGGATTTCCTTCCTTGACTCGCTCGAAATCTCTTTCTTTTTCTCATGAGGGCAGTGCGGTAACCTTTGTTCCAAAGTGTCATTTCTATTTTCTATCATCTTATCGTTTTTACTGCTTCAACATTATTCGCACTGTTCACACCAATGCGTAGTTAGAAAGACGGAGGGTCGCTTTTTTGGGGAGGAGATCTCAGTTTTTCTTGAATGTTTCTATTCTTTGAGGTTCTCATCCACTCACACACACGCTCTCTCTCGGCAAGTTCGCAGTTTCACTGTTCTGCTTGTGTTGAATGGGGTTGTTTTTTGATACGCAGCTTGCTTGCTGGTTCGACGATGTGTTTAATAGACTGGAAGTTTCTTTCTAATGTAATGCCTAGTGGCCAATACAAGTTTCTTTGTAAGAGTGGCCCCTCAAGGAGATTGTCGTGGCTCGGAGATTTTCTTCTCACACCATCCCAATGTCTAAACGAAATCGGCTGGCTGGTCTATCTTCCGCAGCTCGAGCTTTATTTTCAAGCGCAATGCTGAGCGCGGAAAGCTGTACAACAAGAACGCTTACAAATACTCCAGTACTTAAGTGAGTGATATTTTGGGGAGATCATGACTCAGTGTTGGACAGGCGATCACTGCATGCTCTGGGCTTTCATGAATAGAAAACAGTTGGACTTCCGTGATCATACTACTCGACGCTTAACCCGCATTTTGGGACCACTTTTACAGTCGCTCGACATCTCCTCCGATGGAAAGGAGGGCGTTGTCATGACAAAGTCCAAGAAGGATGGCAACGGTCTCGCAAAGACAAGGTACACCACCGCCATCAACCAACCACCCCACGCAACCGCCCACAGCATCAGCAACCTTGTCCGTCACTACAAACTGAGCCTGTCCAAGGTGCGATGATGATGAGGGAGAGTGTGATGTTTTCCACATATTTGGCGGCATTGATATGTTTTGACAATGATCAGGCTGCTTGTCCCACGGGTCGGCGATCATTGCGAACCAGAAGCCTGGTAAGCCGCTTCACGCCAAGAAGCCGCGTCGAAGAAGGCCGGCTCCGCATAGATGAATAGTTTTGGAACACCAGGTGATGTTCTTGACAAAAACCCCATCCCATGCCAAAAGAACGAATTCTGGGATTAGAATAGAAGGGTGCACATTGCATCTATTTTCTCAAAACACCACAAATCCACATGATTACTGTTTACCCACCAACAAAAGGTACCCTCACAGATCCCCCATTATTCCACCGGATTAGTAATAATAAACAGAAATAAAGACCGCCAAATGCTACCCCACAACGACCCCACAATTCTGTGCCACGCGCGTATCTTTTTTTAAGAAAAATGTCTTGCGAAATGGAACGGGCTGCGATCTCGGAGCTGGCGAGGGCCAACCTCAGCCGTCCCAGCATCCTCATCAAGGGATTCGCAGCATGCAGCGCAAACCCATACCACCCCGACACAAACCCCTCGGGCCTGATCAACCTCGGAACCGCAGAGAACAAACTCGTTGCACACAAGATGGCGGAAAAGATAAGCCAGTTTGTGGAGGTAAAAAAGAGCAGCACCCAGTGACTATATCACGCGCTGAATGGAAAATCCACCAGATCAACGCGGAAATATTGTGCTACGGTGCGTTCGAGGGCAGTTTGGAATTGCGGACTGCGGTCGCGAATATGTACGGACGCACTCTAAAGTTTCCGGCCAGCGTGGCCCTCCAACCGGACAACGTGATGATCACCAACGGATGTGCGGGAGCCGTCAACATCCTCA
This sequence comes from Cladochytrium replicatum, assembly GCA_025526935.1. Taxonomy (NCBI): domain Eukaryota; kingdom Fungi; phylum Chytridiomycota; class Chytridiomycetes; order Cladochytriales; family Cladochytriaceae; genus Cladochytrium; species Cladochytrium replicatum. The sequence goes on from JAHLKD010000019.1 coordinate 113,521, forward strand.
CTGAGGTAAATTTCAGCACACATCCCCGAAATTTCTACTATGCTGTTTTTCCTTAAACATCCCCTTCTATTCACTAAGGTTCTATGCAACAAAGGCGATGGAGTACTTCTCCCCGCACCCTTCTATGGCGGATTCGACTTTGACATCCGTAGCTGCGTAAGTTACGATTCGCCCCAAACTAGGGTCAATATCCAGTTTGACTCCTGTCATCAGAGCGGCGCCAAAATTGTTCCAGTGTACACGAAACAGGATGACCTCGTCCCAACCATCGCCGAGCTCGAGCACGCGTATGAGGCTGCCGAAGGAAAGCACATCAAGATCAAGTACATGTTGCTGTGCAACCCCGTGAACCCTACCGGACGGATCATGGAAGAGGACGTTCTCCGTGCGTACTTGAAGTTTGCTGAATCAAAGAACATACATTGCGTTGTTGATGAGATCTATGGTAGGGGTTTTTTCTAGTTAGAGGGTGGGAATTGCATTTTGTTTTTGTCTCACCACGACGACATTATACCTTGTAGCCCTATCTACCTGGGGAACCCACAAGTTTGTCTCCGCACTTGCTTTGGAAGACGTGCCCGACCCTTCCCGTCTCCACGTCGTGTGGTCCTTGAGTAAGGACTTTAGGTATGTTGTTTGTTGCTTTTTCCCGGAAGCAAAACCCCTTGAACAGAATATTATCCCTTCCTTGTTTGTTTCCCCCGAAACAGCGGAAGCGGTCTCCGCATAGGCGCCATCTTCTCGCGCTCCCAGACCGTCCTCTCAGCCTGCAAAACCTACGCCCATACAAGCGCGATCCCAAACTTCCTCTCCACAGCAGCCGCAAAAGTCCTCTCCGACGAAACCTTTATCGACGCCTTCATCGCCGAAAACCACGCCCTCCTGCGCGACAATTACGTCAAGCTCTCCGCGACCCTCGATGCCAAGGGCATCCCACACATCCCCGCGCAAGCAGGGTTCTTTGTGTGGATGGATTTGGGAAAGTATGTTGCGGCGGCAGCGAGGATCGCTGGACGGAGCGAGGCGGAAGGCGAGACGGCATTGTTTGAGCTGTTGTTGGAGGAGGGAATCTATTTTGCACCCGGATCAGCGTTCTTTGATGATCGGTCGGGGTTCTTTAGGTTGCTGTTTGCGGCGGAGTGGAAGGACATGCAGCTTGCGCTGGAGAGGATCTTTGCTGTTTTGGGTAGGCTGACAGTGTCGTGTAAGTAAAAGAAGGGGCCAAGTCTCTGTTTTAAAAAAAAGAAGAGTCGCCATTTTGCAATGTTTTGCGGGATAAAACACCCCTTGATATATATATATGTGTTCTGCTAAACCAAATTTAATCACCGAATTGCTGCTTGTGCAGTTGGATACAGGACTTTAGTTTGCACTACATCAAAAGAATTCGGAATTGATTGTGGGACTGTACCTTCTGGAATGCTGTCGCTTCGAGAACAAGGTTGGCTAAGGATGATCCTTGTCATCAGTGTCACACAAACTCTATTCCTGGGCTGGCGGTTGTGCAAGTCCCATATATGCAATTCTCACGAAAATGGTTGGGGTTTGCCATTGTTCATAGTTACGGTTGATGTATTGGTTTGCTGGAGGCTGTCTAACGCACATATGATACAAAACTAGGTACAGAAAAGGTATGCTGCTATTGTTTCTTTCTTCTGCGCAAGTGCTGCCTCCCAGGTTCAGACAACAAATGCGATTTAACCGCCTTGTTTAAGGTATGTAATGTCCCAGCTGTAAGTGGACGTCGTTGTGCTGATATTTGATCCCTTTTTGGCAGTGATAGGTTGGATTTCAACAGCTGCTGTTGCGGTGCAGATCTCGGCCGTGTACCAAACTCATAGTGCATCCAAGCAATCGCCGCATCCTTGTCTAGCCCAACTTGTCTTCCTTGGTTGGTGTTCCTCCAAGTTTCCTTTCTTTTTTGGACATCTGATCTAACATGAGAGCCGGGACTGCCCCCCCCCGGATTGTATGCGCTCTTCACATGCTGTTTATTCCCAGAGCCACCTCTAACCACAGCAAAATCTGCTCGTCCGGGTTCATCCCATGCCGCAATCATGCCACTTGAATAACGGCTGCGCGTGTCGTTCATTCCAACGCCGGACACAAACTCTGCGTCATCTGTGTGGTCCCGGTACTGGTTATACGCAGCGACTGCACCGTAAGGATGGGATGCCAGCACAGCCAGCGAAGGCATTGGCATTGTGAAGCCAGGAAGGTCATGCGGGAAAAAATCTCCAGCAAGATGTTGTTCAAAGCTTGACGTGCGTCGAAGGCCCCAAAATAAATCAGAACTCATATTGGAGAGCCAAGAGCGAACTGCCTCAATACTCTCCATTCTTTGCTCATTGACTTCCCGCTGATGATGTTCCAAAAGAAGCTGTGGAAGGGTGGTTGTTTAAATGTGTTGAGCAGGAATACCTCAATTGCTCACATCTAGTAATCGTGATGGTAGGTTCTTTGATCCTATGTTTTTAACAAGGCCAACTTCGATCATTGTCTGGCGTAATGACTCCCTGCAATTTATGCCAAAATGTCGCAGACTGCCAAGGGCCATCAGACTAGTTAACATGTTTAACTCAGGTAAAGGAACATTCATCAAACAAACAATTACCGGACAGTTGAGTTCTCATCCCTTAAACTTCCAATCAGAGCGCTCAAAATTTGGGAGTCTCGAACATTATAGCCAGCCATATTGCTGCAGAGTTGGGCTCTAACCTGGCACAAAAACACAAAATAAACCAAACTTAACAAGATCAGCCAGTATGAAGGCTAACCTGCCAGTTGTCGTCACTTATCCATTCTAACTGAGGTATTAGAATCAGATTAACCGGATCACGGAAATCTGTCTTGTATGCAGAGAATAAGAATAGAAGTGCTTTTGCTGCTTCACACTTTTCTGACCACAATCCACTCCTCATGACATCAAACAGAACACAGATGATATTTGTTAAGTTCATCGGTTTACCCTTTGTGAGTGTTTCATTAGACAGACTCTTGTGTGTTTGAATAGTCAATGCAACTTACCTTAAGCCCTGGAAACCAGAAGCAATTAAGAATGAGGGAAATTCCTTCGGGAATATTCTTGCTTAGAATCTTGTCTTCAAAAGCTGCATTTATTTCCTGGTCGACATCTGTCATTAATGCATCGAGACTGAGATCTTCATCAGTTGTGTCAACACTCTCATCATCGTTATCCCTCCAGTTATCATTTCTTCCATGAGTTACTTCTACAATTTGTGTTGGGTGGAATATAATATTCTGTGATGATTCAAGGCTCTTTGTCTTAAGCTGAGAGTTGTGTTGTTGAGGCAAAGCCTGTTGAGGTTTTAATGGAGCTGTCTTTAAAACTGAAGGAACTTGATATGGAGATATGCTAAACACATTTGCAGGCTTTGACACAGTCTGAGATGGCATTTGAATAAGCTTAGCATGCTCTGTGGTAACTCTGTGTGGAATTTTAGGCTTAAACTGTTTTGTGGCTTTTGGCAAACTGGGTTTTCTGGTGCGTATCTTTTGGTGTTTTGGTTCCACGACTTCAGTTGCTGAAATTTCTTTTGCATCAGGCAGTGATAGTTCGAGAAAGTCGTCCAAATCATCCTTGATATCAAGGCTGTCAATGTTTTCACTAGACACTGCAACTGCTACAGTAATATTCTGATCATCAGTGTCTAAAAATTTTGGATCCATTTCAATCTGATCTAATAGTGCTGATGGTATTGAAATATTCACAGGATCAGATATGGTATTTGAAGCTTTTGGGGTAGCTTTTCCTCTGTAGCGTTGAAGGTTTTCTCGATTTAAAGGTAGTTGAGTGGGTCTGAATTGTCTACTAGGTTGACTCTGTGATATTCTCACAGCATCATTGTTATCTTTTGCGCTTCCAGCAGAACCTCCACGAGATGTTACAATCTTGGTCCTCTGCCTTTGCTTTTCTGGGGGAGGTGCAACTTCAACCAAAACCGATGAGTTTGGCAACATGACTCCAGCTGCTTTAAGTTGGCGTCTGACTCGATCACGACGCTTTGCGATGGATTCTGTTGTAACACTTTGCTGTGGAACAGTTGGTCTTCTAAGCAACTCAATGTATGGGCCAGTTTTCTTTCGTGAGGATTTGGGTCGTTTTGAGGTATTTTTCTCTAACTCTTTTGTGACTTGTGAATGATGCTTCTTTGCAACCTCTAGACCCATGGATATGCTAAGCTCCAATCTAATAGAATCAGGACAGAGCTATTTATTACCTTGAATAATAGGTCCTGGACGAGCATCTTGTGATGAAATCATTTCTACATCAATGACTTCTTCAGATGCCGGAACACTGAACTGACTTTTTAGTTAGAAAAGGGATTAAATTATGTGGGAAAAAAACTTTATTCACCTCTGTTGGTGAGTTTGCTCTTATTAGTTCTACAGGTTGGAGTGCAATGAAATCCTCATATACTGAAGTGACAATGTTATAAACTTGCCCCTTCTTGCTTATGAAAGCCTCTTCATCTGGTTCATTCTCATTTTCGTCACTTTCTGCTGACTGATAAATTTCTGTTTGCTTGCGACTATGTTTGTATGCTGAAACTTCTTGTTGCAAGAACAAACGTTTATGCCGACGCTGCACGTGATTGTTCAGATGCTTTTAAATCGACATATAGAATAAGGTACCTTGTGTGTCGATTTGTCCTGTGCATTTCTGGGCTTCAAGCTAATGGAGTGCAAATGTGCAGGTATATCAATTTCTTTCAAAAACTCATCTCTAACTCTTTCAACAAAACTGCAAATTAGAAGAAACCTAAATTGAACTTTTACTGATTACCGATGAACATGCCAGAATCCATCAATGCTCTTGCTTTGATTATAGTAGTACTGCCAGAAATCTAGATTTGAGTCAAACATTAATGGAATTTCTGCCTCATCATCTGTAAATGTCTTCGATGATATTGCTTTCAGAATATAATGAGGAAGATCTTCAAAAGTGACAAAATTCATTTAGATGAGCCAGATGCAAATACGATCCTTACAATCTTGTATTCTTAGAAGTCCAATTTGGTCTGATAATCCCAAAAGAAGGTCTCCACGACAATTAGCAAATTCGACAGATGCAATGGATTCACCAAACTGAAGCTCCCTTCAATTTATTAACTTTGAAAAAACAAACATAAGAATCTTCACATACCTGATTAGTGTAGCACTTTCATCCCAGATCTTTACCCAACCATCTGTACTAGAAGTTACCCACAAATGCAGCTCAGGCAAATTCGATACACATGTAACAAGACCACTGGATTCTTCTTCTAATGTAAGAACATTAACAATATCTAGAATAGAGAGTGGACTTCAGAGATGGAACAAATTCACGTCCAATATATGATCTTACTGTCAGTATGGTAAGGTTTCAAAACTAATGTCCCGTTTATTGGAACTCCAATTTGCTGTGTCACTGGATTAATACTCACAATAAACTCCAGGGGTACCTGGGAATGCCCAGATAAATGCTCCATCCATCCTGAAAATGTGATTGTATTGTGCAATTCTAATGCAACTGGACAACCTTGTTGGAAAGAAACAGCACCTCCAGGCTGCTTTGTTTGCTCTGAATCAGCAAATTTACATGTGCAATTCTTAAGGTTTGAAGATTTCAAAGTATTGACTGTGACAGGATTAGCAACAGGGTTTTGTGACACTGGCTTAAAATGTAGTTTCCATACATGGACAGTTAAATCTACTCAGTTTTTGTAAATATTTATATAAATGAGAATCTTTAACTCACCTCTTGACACTGAGAGTAGAAGAAGATTAACATGATCAAATTTGATTGTTGCTACTTCTGAGGAGTGTGCCTGAAAAGATCAATTATAAAGCGAATATTTGGAGTTTACATAACAAAATATATACCTGAGCAATAATATATTGCTTTTCATGTGAACTAATATCAATATAGACAATTTGGCCGCCTGATGTTCCAGCCAGTAAATGAAACACTCGTTCTTTCTTTGATTCTGGCCTTGTTTCAAAAACAAAGCTTGCAGCACTGCTGTCAATACCAAGCCGTGAAATTGTACTGTTGAACTGTTGCTCTTGCTTCTGTATGTAGTTTAATTGATCTTGTTTTGGAATGTCAATTGTTTCCTCAAGTTTTGTATTGCGAACTGGCTGGTGAACTGCTGCATGATAATCAAGATGGAGAAGAATATCAATTCCCGTGAAACAAGTTATTGTGTCAGCTTCAAAAGCTCTTTAATGAGTTAAACTTCAATGCAATTTTTTTCTATATTTACGATTTACTGTTGGATTGCGTACTGCAATAATGGAAGCTGGGTTACAAGTAGTATTGTACACCACTATTTCTCCTGCACTGTTCAGCATATAAGCACATCCTTAACATGAAGAATGAATGCATGATTTCCTTGTCAAGTTCTTCTGTTACCTTCTTCTGTATTGAAGACTACATTCATAATGGGGCTGTCATTCTGACTTGGATAACCAGTTAATATGACAGCTCCAGAAACAGGTGATACAAATCTAATTGAACCATCTGTTGCAACTGACAAAATTCGTGATGGAGCTCTATCAAACAAAGACCTCACTGGATTAATGCCAAGGCTTCTCAGGAACATTTCTGATTTCTCTTGGTTATTAAAATGTGAATATGCGTAACGCTTCAGAATAAATGGTTGTGATCTTTGAAAGAACCTTTAGAATTCTTTTCTAAAAACAGAATTAACCTACCTAAGAAATGTCATGGTAAGTTGATTTCTATTTAGCTTCCACACATAAATACAATCTTTGGAGAAATGGAAAAACAAGTCCTTTCTGATCATTGACATTCCCAAACACTCCCCATTTGTGTCAAGCCTGCAGATAACTTGAGGAATGTAAAGATGCTATAGATAATAATAACCTGTATGTACATTGACCAGTTTCAAAATTCCACATTCTGATGGTGCTATCAAGAGAGCATGACATAACTACAGGAACACTTCGAGGTGCTGCTTCACACAAGTTCTCAACTAAAAGAAGAGATGTTACCGCACTTAAATGCTCATAGAACTCATAAACTAGGCAATGTTGAGAGTTCCATACTTTGACTAGTGCTCCAGTTAATAATTCCTCACTGTTGCTTGATACATCATATTGTGATACCTTTTCCATCTTTAGCACCTGTAATCAGATAGTCCATTGGCTCATAAACTGCTATTGCAGTTATTGACATTGAGTGAATATTTAGCAATTTTGACAGGCAGTCTCCAGTTGTGTAATCCAAAATCTTGAGAAGAAAATTTGATTTACAAATTTGTATATTTTTACTGTTACTCACATAAACACTGGACTCAACAGTTGCAATAAGCTGATCAGTACTTGGTTCATATTGTACAGACCCAACCCAATCCTCGTTGCTGAAATGCTTAATTCTCAAGGTTTCTTGCAAAGAATATAAATTCAGGTCACGGTTTTGAAGGCTGGTAGACAAAATGCCGGTGTCAGAAATTTAATGGTCAGAATTTGCAATCTCACCCTTCAGATGCATGTATTCGCCAGAGCTATTTTAAAGTTATTAGTATTTGGTTTTACAGACAAGCTTAAATTCTGATTACTCTCATGCTTCCGATCTCGCCTGTGACAATTTCATAGTTTCCATTTCTCTCCAACCAATTGATGCTAAATGAATAAATCGATCAGTCAGATCTTCAGTGTGGCAATGTAATAATTACCTCAAGACTGGTTTAGATGTTGGAACATTTGACATTTCCAGCAGGTGGGAATCTAAAACCTTATTGCAACATTCAGATGCAGTTTTGATAGAATAGCAGACTTTATACGAACTCTAAGCTGAAGCTGATTGCTTACTACCACAAATATCTTAAGAGGTTCGATATAGATCCACTTGCTAATTCCAAATACACCAGCACGTCCTCCTCCACCCAGTGCCAGGGGGAGGTCATCCTGGTGTTCTGAGTGGATTCCGATTGTGGGGATTTTTTTAATGCGATCTGCTCCGCGATAAACATACACGTTGTGTGCATCGACAGAGACGAAAAAGTCTGCGTTTGTGGGGCTCGGGGTGTGCAGAACGCTCCGTACAGTTGGACGTGAGTGCGGCATGCTGCGAACCAATTGAAATCCATGTGGGATGGTTAGCGACATTGCTGTGGAGCTGGGTACTCCGCCGTGATGCTCATTGCCAAGTCCAGAACCCGTGTCTGCTCCCATCATGCTCACTCGCCTAACATTTTTGTCCTTGGGTTTCTCCACAAAGGCGGGTGCAAGTCCTTTAGAATTGAGCAACGTAGAAATTTGTTCTTTCACCGACTCCCACGGTTGGATAGGTAATAGCGATGTGACAGTGGCACTATCGTTTGGACCCGGTTGATCGCTTCCATCAGCGGTTTTCCTCGCGCGAAACGTAGCTCTGAATTGTGGTGCATTTGTATCTGATTTCTCACCTGCACCGGAAAGATTACGCTGCTTCTGTTCGTACAATTTTCTGATGCGGTCACGTTCTGCGCTGATGAGCCAGTCTTCGGGTTCAGGCTTCAAGCCATGCGGTGCAACATCCTCAATGAGCAGGTTTATTTTCTTCTGCGACGGCGAAGCGTAGAATCGAGCTGACGTGCTCCTGCTGCCAGCTGCCGAGGAGGGCATGGGAAAGTCGGTAGTCCTGATTGGGACGGCGTGTGGCACAGCCAGTTGTCCCGTTTGGGCAGTTTCCAGTGGCAGTGCTCAGCGGACCCACCGTTCGAGCTTCGCTGCCCCGCTCTGCCTCACCGATCTCGACCCCCGTTGACGCTGCGAGAGTAACCGCCCAATATGTTTGCTGTGAGGAATCTCGCCGCCGTCTCTCGCTCGCAATACCGGCTCGTCGTCGTTCGCGATGGCGCTCGTAGCTTGAACGCAGTTGCGGCCAATTTGGGATCCAAAGGTGCTCTTTTAATTGTATACGATTGTCTGGTCCCCCTGACGTCTTGATCTGCTGCTAGAAACGTTGATTCGTCGACAGCTTCGTGCCCTACCGCCCTCCCAGGCTCCGAAGAAACCACCGAACGCGTTTGCGCTGTTTGTGAAGACCAACTTTGAACAGGTTGGGAAAGTGTACAATGGACCGAAGGATGGGAAAGCCCAAGCCATCACCCTGAAGCTCGCCGAATTGTGGAAGAGCGCACCAGAAAACACCAAGACGGTATTTGTTTCTCTATTTTGATCAAACCTGTCATCTAAAGCATAGGGTGCCTCCAGGAATATACCAACGCTGCAAAAACTTTGCGCGAAAAGTACGTCAAAGAGCGGAAGGTATACGAGGCAAACTTCACCCCAACCCAGGCGATTGTTGAAACCCGACGAAACGCTTTGAAACGCTCGCTTGGCCGCCCCACCGCTCGCGTTCCAGCTGATCCTAACCGCCCTAAACGTCCAACAACATCATACATGCTTTTCGCGCGCGATATGCAGGCTGCCAGTGAATCCCAGCAAAAATCCGCTCTTGGTGAGAGTTTGGGGAGTCTTAGCGTGGCCGAACGGGGTCATATTTTGGGCAAGGCATGGAGGTCACTGGACGCTAAAGTCAAACAGGTATTAACGTCTGGATCTGCATATATTTGTTTTGACACGCCTGAAATGTGATCGTTTACAGCGTTATATCGACACAGCAGAGGCCGAACTTAAGGTTTACAAGAAAGAAATCGAGGCTTACAACGGCCGGACGAAAGTGGGAGCTCGCCGTAAGGAGCTATCTCGGGACCTGAGGAGGGCAGCAAACGGTCCCTCCACGGCGAAGACAGGTTCCCGTCGCCCTGTTGCGAAGAAGGCGAAGACGAAGAAGCCCAAGGTGGTGAAGAAGACTGCTGTGAAGAAGAAGGTAGCCGCAAAAGCTAAGACTGCCAAGAAGACTGTCGCAAAGAAGACTGGATCCAAGGCAACTGTAAAGAAGGTGGCCAAGAAAAACTGAAAGTAGGCAGCGTGAAAGTTATTCTGTGGGCCGGGAAAGCGCACTCTTGGGCACACATTTTGTAACAACAAGATTGGACTCTTTATGTAATGTAAGACATGTTAATGCAATCTTTCGAGCCCACGTTCCACAGCCGTCCCGGTCGGAGGCTCCACTTTCCCGATAAGTACCTTTTGTCTCGTGATGGTAGATCAGGCCCCGCTAGCAATTTGGAATGTCTCCACACGAATAAAAATAAGATTTTGCCGGCCCTCGCAGTTAAGAACAACTGTGCAAATCCACAACTCTCTGCAAGTCTCGCATCACAGCTCACATCATGTCTGAAGTTTCAATCCGCTCAGCTGAGCTTCTGGCGAGGATGGCCAAACCGGCAACTCCAATCCCCTACATTCTCAACCTGTTACAACCAGGGCTGTATATCTTGATCATCCTATTGACAGGTGTCCCGCTTGCAGTCCGTGAACAATTTCGCAAATGGAGCTTGAGGAGCTGGGTCAACATATTCCACTGGAGGCAGCTGATCTTCGGGCAAGGTTTTGGCGTGCTTCTGGGCGTTGCGGCTCAACAAAACCTTGGCGTCAAGCGGTCTCTCCTTGGTAGAGCGCATGGAAGAGTGCTGGAGATCGGCGCCGGGAGCGGGGAGAACGTAAAGTTTTACAATCCCGACAAGGTATTGCTACTACTACAAGCTCTTACAAATTGCACTGAAACCCCTTTGTTGTTGATCAGATTGGCCAGCTCTACTGCTTGGAGCCCTTCGACGAGCTCCGGTCAAAGCTTCTGACCGCCCTCTCCAAAGCCAAGCTTGATTCCAAAGCAACCGTGATCGCCGCTGGCCTCTCGCACGACCACACCGCACTCGAGTCCGCCGCCATCCACGAATCGTCTCTGGACACCATCGTGCTCGTCCAGGTCCTCTGCTCCATCCCTGACCCAAAGTCTCACCTCTCGTACCTGCAAAAGCTTCTCAAGCCGGGCGGGCAGATCTTGCTGTACGAGCACGTCGGCTCGGACGATCGTTTCACGAGGTCCTTGCAGCGTTTCTGGAACCCGCTTTGGAAACGGTGCGCGGGAGGATGCGAGATCGTCCGTGACAGCGCGGATTGGTTCAGAGACATTGGAGGCTGGAAGAGCGTGGATATTCAGTACCCCTCTGCAGAGGTGAGCAACTAAATGTTGATGTGAATGGGAATCGAATCGTTTTTTGCTTGCTTTCATCAGAACTCGGCGGACCTCTTCCCACATGCTGTAGCTCGTTTTGTGAAGGCTTGAGGCAACCCTCCATAACTGACCCCTCATCATTTTATGCATTGCCGCCGCAGTTCATCTATCTCATGTACATAGTGTGAAAACTGTAGTTAACTCTTATGCTTTCTGAAATCAACTCTGAAGTATATCATTGCAAAGATTGTCCATATCCTGCACGCAAAGCAGTCGTGCGTAGAGCTCTTTTTTCAAACCACTTCATTGTAGCAACTCTTATTAGAAAATAACCAAACGACCACGGCATACCCAAAAACATAGACTGCAATTGTCAGAAGGAAAAGAAGCCACAGACTGAATTAAACTTAAACTATCTCCGACCAAAGCCATCTCTCATGCCGACTTCAACGTCCCTCAAATTGATACCCGCTTCCCCTCCAATGACCGATCTCATGTCAGCTCGGTTTCGATACGCTCCGTACGCTGTAGAATTTGTGTCGTCCCTCATGGACAAGATAGAAGACCTACGTCCTGGTCTCCCAGTTATCTCAGCAACAGGTGGTGGTGCAGGAATCGGTGGTACGAAGGTCGAAGCTCTTCTGAACGCAGAGGTGGAACTTCCGCCCCCTGGCGTGGTCCCCATTCCTCCCATAAAGTCTTCGGGGATCATCAAAGGAGCCATCTCGATCCCACCGACAATCTTTCGGACGAGTTGTGCGAGCATCTCGATCTCCTCAATGATGCTCTGCTGGGCTTGCGCGTACGCGAAGAAGTAAATGTAATCAGCCTTGCGCTTTCGCCTCGCTCGCTTGTCTTGGACCTTCTCGACGGACTCGAGGAGAAGAGTGTTGCGTGGCGCGAGCTTGACCGTGCCTCCCCCCCGTCGGAGCTTCGGCTCGTTCCCTTTGGTTGGCGTACCGCGCTGAGATTCGAGTAGGTGATGGTCGCTTTGATAGGAATCAGGAACGATCGCAGCGTCGTCATACGAGGCTGGCCCTTCGACTTCATAACTTGGAGCATCGGCACGAATCTCAAGTGATCCTCTCGGAGCCATGTCGTGTTGACTGTCGAGAGATCCGCCACTCTGCCACGTTTGCCCAAGACGATGGTCCTCGTCGTCGTTGCTTCGCGCGCCGTAAGCGCCAAAACTGCTGTCTCGAGGATCTTCTCGATCGGCTAGACTGTCTTGATCGCTGGAATATCTCTCACCTTCTTCGGTGTCAAAGTCCTCCGAATCAGAATAAATCCCAAAGAGGTCTCCGCTATCTTCGTCCTCTTCTTCTTCGAGGAGCTCTCGAGGACGCCGGCCGTAGTACAACCGCATGCCAAAGATCTTGATAAACCGGCCTTCAGAGTTTGCTGTTTCTCGCCGTTCTCGTTCCTCCGACAGCTCCATGCTGTCAAGATCCGAATCGTCCAATTCAGAGTCAAATTCGTCATCGTCGTATTCGTCAATTCTTTCTGCGTCTTTTCTTGGCTTGCGCCGACGCAGGGTCGTTCCAAACTCGTTACTCGTTCTGACCTTCGGCTTCTTTCCAACTTGGATTTGGTTTCCTGTCTCAATTTCTTCTTCCTCGACATTTTCATATTCGCTGGCCAACTGCAGCTGCGCAAGTGAGAACGGTAGCTGTCGCATCTAATGGAGTTCTTTTAAGGGCTATCGATAGCTTGAAAATGAGCTAATTTGTTATACCTCTTCAACAAGTCGCATGCGAGCTTCCCTAACTGCGGGCAGGAATGGAGGAAGTGGAGTCTCTGCGGCCAAAGATCCTGCCAAAATATGGATGTTGAGCAAAACTGCTGCAAACTTTATGGAGAAGATTTTATCAATGTCTCCACCCACAGACGGCTTGTATGGAAACATACCATATCTTGGCGAGTTTTTCTCGTGGGCTCGATAGCTTGTTGAACCACATGTCGACTCCACACACCACTCGGTCTCTTGTCTTTCAGCCCCTTCGCCCTGCGCTTCTTCCTCCCAATCTCGCCATCGTCATCCGCCGACCCAAGGATATGCGCGACGGAAACCATTCGGTCCAGCAACACGACCATACTCTCGACAACGCGCGTGTATAGGTCGGCCGGAAACTTTCGCGAGAGGTGTGGCTCGTTCAGGGCTAGCTGGATCAGTTCCCGCTCTGTGTCGAGTGCAACGCGGACTTTCTTCACAAGACGCTTCAGCGATACTGTGTGTAGCGCGCTCGGTTCAGGAGATTCAGGTGGAGCTGCGGGAACCGCCTTTTCCCTGTCCCCAACTTTTTTCGCGGGCTTCGAGGATGGGTACGAGTCCATGGGATACACGCCTAGGTCAGCAGTTGATGTAGAACCAGCTTTGAGGTTGGCTTTAACCGCCCAGTCTGAGGGCGATTCCGGGGTGTGCGCATGTTTTGCACGAATGGCAGTGCCGTCTTTTCCCTCGAAGAAGGTGACAACAAGCTTCCCATACAGAAAACCGAGGTCTTGAAGTGTTCGACTAATTGAAAGCCGAAGTTCTTTTCCCGCGAGGAAGGGCCACACCTGTGCAGTGACGATAAGTGCAACAATAACTCCAACGACAACCATCAATTCTGTAAATAGTGCCATGTTGAGGAATGCATCTGGGCTGAGGGGTGGAATTGACGTCTGCGCTATGATCTAACCAAAAATCATGAGCGTCTCAAGAATATAGTGATGAAGACCTGACAAATACCATGACAAGCCCAAAAGTAAGAAGCGCATTGATTCCCAAACGTGCGTAAGCGGGTGCGGAAAACAGTACCCACCACCAGGGAAGAGAGAAGACGAGCGCTCCAACAGATCCTACAACCCTGGGACCACAAAACAGCAGATGAGCAAACCTGGGGTGAAAGCTGGTACGATGTCTTACGGGTTCCCAGGTGCGATTCTCCAGACAATGAACCCAAACACAGCTCCAGCAATTGTTCCGAAAATTCGGAAGATCGATGTTGACAATGATCCACCAACAGTAGGACTGAGAACGACGAACAACTTGAAATTAACAGGTTAGCACAAAATTCGGTATTTTGTGCGATTAACCCACAGTAATCATGGCAGAATCGCCTCGAACCTTCGAATATCTAAACAGAGAACGTCTCAGCCAAAAGATTTTTCCCGAAAGCTTCAAGACTCACTCTGTGGGGAACACGTATGTGGGCCATGACAGAATTAAGAAGGCAACCGCGAACTTGATGCCAAATCGAACCTCTAATTAATAGAGCACCATCAGTGAGAAGTCATTGAAATAAAAATGTCCCCTAACCATGTGTCTGAAAGGATGCCCCTACATCAACAAAAAAGTTGATAAGGCGGCTCGAGAAGGTCCTTCTTGGTAAGCCTTGAGCTTTAATAACGAATGAATCGAGTCAATTTCTCGAACTTGTTTCTTTTCATAACTAGACCCTTACGCATTGTCGAAAAATTAGCCTGATAACCCGCATCCCCACCAGTCCTCAGCCATCGGTCAATCCGTAGATCGGGAATCCACCAATACTTGCCGATAGTTATCGAGTCTCCGCTCATGTGGATGTTCACGCTGCGAACAGAGCCGGTCCCTTCCGTTGGATCGTAGCCCGCATCTCTCCGGTTCAAGATGCGTTCAACCTTTTCCGCCAAATTCCTAACTTCTTGCGCAAACTCCCTCAATGAGAACACAAAGAAAGAGGCTAAGAAGTACTCTTCGCGGTAGGGGGTGCGGTTGCTGTCGCTGCTGGTGCCACCGTGGGCTGCACGAGTGCTGAAGGGGTCGCTGTCGAAATCGTCGCTAAAGTAATGCTTGGTTACATCTGTAGGGGTCATTAGGGGAAGGCTTTTCTTTTGGGCTAGCGTTCGAGATGGTGCGCGCAAATCCCATGCAATCGAAGTCATCCTAAACACACAAGAAGAGAGGTTGAATATTTCGATTCCTCGATAATTTCTTCTTAGAATATACCATTCAACTTGGGCCTGATCAAACGCATCGATCATACGGTCCAGATAAGCGGTCACACTCTCTCCTGGATAGGGTCTGGTTGCTGATCCCGAGACAAAGTGGGCTACCGATCCACGCCGTTGCTGCTTCGTCCCATCATTCAAGACGAAATGAGAAATTCTCGAGAGCGAATCCGAAGCTGCGCCAGCAAGCGCACGAATACTTTCTCCGGCGGGACCCAACACAAAATCTATAACGACATTCTTGTCGCCAATTTGCTTCAGGGCAGAGACGGCAGGCATGTCGGTCACAGACTGAAATACACGGGTCCGCGCATCGATGGCTTTTCCCGCGGTGTGCCCCGACCCAGATGATGCAAAGCCGCCGGTCAAATCCGGGTCCGTCGAAGGGGATTCAGACATTGGATTCATAAAGGAATCCAGGTGTGAGCCGCCTGCCTTTGAACGTTCCTTCTTCGCTTCCGCAATGTCCTGATCGCTGACCAGTGTCCGCTCGATTTCGATGCATGATTCCATAGCAGCAAGGTGCGTGAGCATGGTCCAGAATGATTTCGTCATCACTTTGATCTCGGAGGGAGAAAATTCGGAGTATGACAACTCATGAGATGATTCGAGGGTGGTATTAGATAAGGTCTTCAAGGATGCTCGAACTGTTCGAACCAAAGCAGCCATTTCTGGCACACCCTTTTGATTCCCGGGCTTATTGAAAGTAAAGCACTGTGTCAACTCTTTGACCGCGGTTTCAATGTCACCAAGTGATTTTCGCAATGATCTGGATACCATATGTGAAGAAAATCAGAACTAGGTTTGGCGAAGAGTGAAATATGTGGGCTTACACTTTCAGGGCGTTGCTAGCAGTCTGCGGGAATAACAGGACGTTGACAAGAAGACTTGCAGTCAATCCCAGAACATAAGGAACCACACCGTCAACCACAAGTCGCCATGAGTACGTGACGGAAGTGGACTCTTTTGTAAGAGAAAGTGCAATCAAGGCAACGATGGTCAATAGCGGGTTATTCCATCGCGGAATGACAAGGCGCAACCACGAGCCGTAGGCGATGAACACGAAATTCCAGACGGCGAGAATGATTGCTCCGCCAATATTGCCACCAATGGTTACATTGAATGCATAAGCAGAAGCCTGCGCGGCAAAGATTACGATTGCCGCGAGGATGAGAAACACGATCGTAACTATGAACTGCTCAACCATAGAGCCAACGGTTCTCGCGGGGTGTATGAGGAGGTTGGTGAAAACGATGTAAACGGGGTAGGCCCCAATGTACTTTCGCACAAACTCAGATGGAGGCACTCCGACGATAGCAAAGCAGAGTGCGAAGGAAAGGGCAGCCTACAACATAGGTGTTCACTTGTTGTATGTAAAAGCCAGACTCCAACATGCACACACCTTCAAAGTATTCTGAGCCTTGGGCCATGACCATGTCCCGAAGATGCCCCGCAAGAACGCAATGCCCGACGCCCATGCGCCGTCCTTGCCGTCTGTCGGTGCCATCGAGACTGAGCTGTGGTCAAGCCACGGAATGGGGTCAGGAATTGCGACTTAAAAAATAAGAGCAGCTGCTTGGACGGGGCATGCTCTTGTATATGTTGCAATACGTAGATCGGCCATGGAGTCGGACGAAAAGTGCTTTACAAATAGCGATCCAACTAACCCTCCTCCCGATAATTGTTGCATCAAAAGCTGCCGTCGTCGTGGGTCCATGTCCGCACACGCAGCAAAATACTGAAAACACAAACATTTGGACAGCCAATTCCCAAGTTTCGACATGCCTGAGCAACCGATCGTGAAGGGCACAAAGGTCTCCGTGGCCCCCCCGAAGAATGCCTACGCTCCGCTCCCGCCCCGACCCACACCATGGGAGATGATGAAATGGCGGGTCTATGCGATGATTCCCGTCATCCTCCTCCTCGGCCCACAGCGCTACTTCAGCCATGGCCCGTTTACTCCCCTCACCTGCGCAATTACGTCGACCCCGAGGAACCACACCTTCGCGCCTCTGAATCCAGACCTGCCTTATGATTCTACCTGGGAGCGGAACATCAATGTTACCGTTCCCGGATGCCAGACCTACCCTCTGCACGGCTACGCCATTGCAGAAATGGAGCACCTCATGCGAGCGTTCCTCCACAACTTCAAAGTCGGTGACGAAGTCGGCGCACAGCTCGTTGCATACATCGATGGAAAAAAAGTGGTTGACGTGGCCGGTGGTTACAAGTATTGGGGAAAACAAGTTCCTTACAACGAGGATGATCTGCAGCTGGTGTTCTCGACTTCCAAATCGGTTACTTCGCTCATTGTTGCTTGGATGGTCGATCACGGATACGTTGACTACGACGAAAAGGTAAGTTAAACCGAAACACCAGAAGGATTTCTTGATAACACAAACCCCTTAGGTCGTTACCTACTGGCCGGAATTCGGCCAAGGAAACAAATCGGATGTGTCGATCTCTGATGTGTTGGGTCACCGATCCGGTGTCACCTGGGTCGACGAGCCTGTGTCGCCCAAAGTCGCATTGGACGCCGACGCCCTTGCCACGATCATCGAACGGTATTTTCCACAATAACCCTCACGTCTCCAACTCTCCTTCTAATTCCCATTTCAGCCAGCCCCACAACTTCAAGGGCGAAACCGTGCAAGCCTACCACGCCGT
The DNA here is from genome assembly GCA_025526935.1 of Cladochytrium replicatum. Lineage (NCBI taxonomy): Eukaryota > Fungi > Chytridiomycota > Chytridiomycetes > Cladochytriales > Cladochytriaceae > Cladochytrium > Cladochytrium replicatum. The sequence continues at coordinate 131,255 of JAHLKD010000019.1, forward strand.
CACCCGCGGCTGGATCCTCAACGAAATCATCCGGCGCGTCGACCCCGCGCACCGCGGCGCAAGCGATATCCTTAGCCAAGACATCCTACCCACCGTCGCCGCAAAGATCTCCGAAGCCGGCGGAATTCCCCCCGAGTTCTACTTTGGTGTCCCAGACTCTGAACTCCCCCGCGTCACCCCGCTCATCGGTCCCCCCATCCCATGGTTCCTGTACCACCTCCTCCTCCCCGCTCGCATGCAGCGCGACCCTGTCCCGTCGGTCATGGCAGACGCGGTCCTCAGCCGGTCCTCCCCGCCGCACAAGTCGCTCATCAAGAGCTTCAAGACCAACCTAATGAAAGGTATCTGGCCGTACTCATACAACGACCCGGACATTCTGAAGGGAAAGAACGGACTCTCCTACGGCGGTGTCACCAATGCTCGATCGGTAACCAAAAAGAATAGACACTTGTTCAATTGCACCAACTTGATTCGGTTTTGCAAATTTCATAGATCGGAACCCTGGCTGCGTATCTTGCCGGAAACGGCACGTTTAATGGCCACACACTCCTCTCCGCTTCAACGCTCGCGACCGCACTGGAGCAACTCCCACAAATGGAAGACTCCGTCGTTGGCTTCCCGATCAGCTTCACCAAGGGCGGGTGGGGCAAGTTTGACTTTTTCGGGCTGGACATGGAAGGAAAGGTCATCAGTCCTCGAACCATCGGCGGTTGGTATGGCTGGATGGGTTCAGGAGGCTCGATGATGTTCTTCCATCCCCAGAGGAACCTGGCATTCACCTACGTCATGAACGGCGCCAGACCTGGCAGCCTCGGCGACCGCAGATGCCGTGACCTGCTAAGGGCCTTCCTGGAAGCATATGAAGCTATGGAGGACAGGAAGATCGCAACTGCGAGCGAGTGAACGACTCGATCCAAAAAGGAAGTGAAAGTAAAGGTTGCGCTTGGGCATCAACATGGTTTTTAAGGGTTTTTATGTATGCTGGCGGTAATAAGTGCTTGAGTGTGAACTATAACAATTTGTACCGGTTCCCCTCCAAAAGCAACTCTGACTCTTCCACAAGCCCATCCAGATGCCGATAGATCACCCCGGTCTGCACCATCGACAAGCGAGCGTGCTCTTTCGCCATTGTTGCAATTTCTTCCTTTGTCGCACCTAAATGGTATGGAAACGGTGAATACTTGTCCAAGCGCAGCAACTATTTTAAATACCCCGTTGCTTGAACTCTGGAGTCTGTTCCGCGTACGATTGTATCACATTCTTGATCACCGTCCTCATCATACGCTCTGATGTCACACGATATGTGTCCGCCTCAACGTCATCCTGCCGTATCCGTCCAGTCCCCACCAGCGTTCGCATCACCCGACTCATAAGATCCGCCACCGCTCGATCCGAAACATCCTTTTTCTGAATCATCAAAGTGAAAAAAGTTGTCGGGAGCTCTGGGGGGTCAACCTTTCGTTTGCTACCTGCTCCGAAAGCACCCGTCGCGCGCCATCAGAGATCCGAGGCTCGTTCAGGATCTCCTTGAACCCAAACACCGCCTTCTTCGACTCCTCGGCGTAAAGGAGGACCAATCGTCCAAGACTCTGTTCGTTTGCAAACACAGAATCCTCCATCTATTCAAAAAGGAAAAAAAAAAGAGTGCTTTTCCAATGAGCGACGTATTGTCAACGGGAGAGAGAGTCATGCCGCAACGTTACCATTCTGAGTACATCATCCACACCTCTCACTCTTTCCCGTTGATCGTCCGCTGTGTGCACAAACTGCTTATCGCGATTCCAAAACTGCCCACGTCCAGCCTTTTCTAAGCTCGACAGCATCGCATCAGGGTTCTCGATCCGAGGCATGTCGAGACGGTTGTAAACGTTCAGTTGGAGGTCGAGCGTCGCGAGCCAGTGCTGCAGTTCCATGTGAGGATCCGTCTCCTTCTCTACTCTCATCCTCATTCAGTCTTTTTTTTTTGATTTTTTGAAAATAGTTTACCGATAAAGGTCACTTTGATTTGCCGTTGGTCTCTAAAGTCATTTATGTTCCCTGCGACCCGAACAATGTCCCCGAGTTGGTACGTTGGATCGCGCAGAGCGCGAGCGGGTTCTTTGTCGTTGTCGCCAAAATCTACGCATTGGATCAACCCGGTTGTGTCATCCACGAGCTGAAAATTCACAGAATCTCAGGTACAAAGCGCCAGAATCAAGGATGCAGCGACTACCAGATACTCGTGCTTCCCGTTCCTGTCGTATCCAACTACCATTCCCATGATCTCAACCTGGCGCATGGGTTCCTTTTCAAAGTAATAGACGTCTTTTCTTAAAATGAGATCAGAGGGATAGCTTTAAGTTTCGAGCGGATGATTCGGAGTTCTATTCCTGCATACGGTCGATTGCCGGGTGTTTCCGCATGGCCAGGATGTCCTTTACAAACAGTCTCGAAACCGTCCAAAAGGTCGGGTGCAGCCCGAGCAGTGCTGGATTCATTTTTGCGATTTAATCCCAATGGCTTGGAAAACTTCAAATTGGCTCAAAAAAAACAGAAAAAAATGGCACCACTCCAGTGCACAACGAAAGTCAAAGGGGGCAGGGAACAGCTGGGTGAGTCAAGTCAGCCCAGCAGCCCAGCCATTGTTGGCCATAAAATCATCTGAAACAGAATCTTGTGTCCAAAACCATCCCTTATCCGCATTTAATCCTCCAAGAAGAAGAAGTTACCGCTCAACTTCTGCTCCTTGTCCTTGATCGAATCGGCCTTGTTGATCCGTGGACGGAAGTTTGTCGGGTCACGGCGGAACGTAATGTCCAGGGACTTCAAGAAACGGTTCATGCCGCCGAGCAATGCCTCCGGCCTAAAACAACCGTTGATATGCAAAATATACGGTCATCAGGTAAATTTTGAACTTACGCGTTCGCATGCGCTTTGATCGAGGGCTGACCCTCGTATACAATAACTCGGTCGGCAAGGTACGTGGCCATGATGAAGTCGTGCTCGACGATGAATCCAGTCTTCTTTGTGTGGAAAATGAACCTAGCGAATGTCACAAATTCGAGTCAGAGGACTTCTTTGGACGTCTGAAGTAAAGGCATACTTTTTGATGACTTTCGCAGCAATGATACGCTGTTCTGAGTCGAGGTATGCAGATGGCTCGTCGATGAGGTAAATATCGGCAGGCTGGCCCAAGCAAAGAACAATAGCAACACGCTGCAATTCACCACCAGACAGGGTTTGAACCTTTTCACAGAACAATGAGCCTTTTCACACCATGCTCGTATTTGGATTTTGTTTTACCTGCTGATCAAAGAGCGACTCGATGTTAAGCGGTTTGACGACATCAGAAAGGAACTGCGAGTTGACCATCATGGGCCTAATACGCTTCACGAGCAACTGGTGGACCGAACCCTAGAGAACCTCGTTAACACACACACTGAAAATATCGAATCGTCTGTGACGCACCTCGAACTTGGGACTGATTTTCTGCGGCTTGTAACTGACGTTCAAAGCCGGCGCCTGGTCCTCACCGTCCGCAGCAAGTCTTCCAGCAAGCATCTGTATGAACGTGGTCTTGCCCGTTCCGTTCTGCCCCAACATGACAATGATCTCAGAGTCCGTGAACGTTCCACGGTCCACTTCGAGCGAAAAGGCTCCGAGTGTCTTCTTCATTGTAGGGTACTCGTACCGGCGGTTCTTGTCAACGATGAAGTCGTCTGCGGTCTCAGCAAGCCGGAACGACAGCGACTCGTCACGGAATCGAAGGTTCTCGGTCGGGATGGTTCCGTCCAGGAAGATGTTAATACCTGCAAACAAAATTTACTATAACTTCAACGTGCAGGAACTGAAAATGGTAGCCACCAACCTTCACGGACACTGAAGGGCATGGTCACGACACCATAGGCACCGGGCACTCCGTACAAGACGCAAATATAGTCAGAGAGGTAGTCGAGTACGCTCAGATCGTGCTCAACGACGATAACGTAGCTGAATACAACGTCAGCAAAAGGAAGCATCATTCGTTTAAAATCCTACTTGTTAATCTCCAACAATCCATGAATGACCCGGGCAGCGTTCAATCGCTGCTTGACATCTAAGTAACTTGAAGGCTCGTCGAACATGTACCTAATTGCTCAGTTGAGACCTGGGAATGTCAGAAGATGCAAAGATTAACTCACACGTCGGCTCGCTGAACGCAAGCAGTTGCAATGGCAAAGCGTTGGAGCTCACCTCCCGACAAGTTCTGAGGCTCACGGTCAAGCACATCTTTCAAATCTGAAGGTTTCAGACAGTGAGCAAAAACGATCCCAAAAGTCCACATTCTACGGACAAGCATACCCAGTGCATCGACGAGGTAATCAAAGTTATCACGCTCCTTTCGACGGTTCAAGATTTGCCCAACCTTCCCGGAAATCTTGCTGGCCTCGAATTGCTTTGCCAAGTTATCGACGTACTGCGGTTTGATAAGGGCCTTAACGAAAAAATTAAGCGTCATCACAATTAACGATTCGAATGTATTGTTACCTTCAGGTTGTCCTCGAGAATTTTAGTAAAGTAGTTCTGCAATTCAGAGCCACGGAAGTATTTAAGGATATCCTCCCAGTCCGGCGGTTCCTGTGTTGAGACGTTATTGTGAGCACAATGGAGTCCCTCATCGTGTTAAATCACTCTTCGTCGATCCCACTCCCCCTTCCCGGGCACGTACACTGAACCTGCCTAAGTTTGGCTTCATCTTTCCCGCCAAAATTTTGAGTGCGGTCGACTTTCCGATACCGTTAGTTCCGACCAAACCCAACACCTGGCCAGGTCTCGGCATCGGCAGTCTGTGGAGCTTGAACGAGTTTGCAGAGTATCGGTGGGTCGTCTGAGTCTCCAAGTTCGTGGGAAGGTTGATGATATGGATTGCCTCGAACGGACACCGTTTCACACAGATACCACAACCGATGCAGAGTTCTTCGGAGATGAACGCAATGCGCGAGTCGGGCATGACTTCAATGCAGAGCTTGCCTGGAGACAGGCGCATTAGTTATCCGCGGTTCTGAAGTAACATGCGTCTTCCTGGGAAAGGGAAGGCATGCCCAGATTGCAATTTTGGATGACTCTTACCCATCTTCACGACGGGGCACGATTTTTTGCACTCCTGGCGACATTTCTTGGGTTTGCATTTGTCTGTGCTGACAATGGCTGCATTGCAAAGGGGGGTAAGTTATGCATTGAAATCGACCCCAACAGGGTCTACCGTACCGATACGGGTGAGTCTGTCGGACATGGCAGGCGGTCTCGTCCCAGATAGCAGAGATCAACGCTGCAAAACGCTAAACGCACGGCCAAAAAAAGAAAAGTTCGCGTGGCTCAGCGGGGGGGCCGAGCGACTGGACAAAAGGCGCACACTTTTCATGGCATACGGACACTGCTATTTATTTTTATCACTAAACAATGCCATCTTTGCTTCAGTGGTGGTCGTGGTACTCTGATGCCACCAAAAAAAGTGAGGGTGAGCGAAAATGATCATCATCGCCAAATTAGGTGAATCCTACCAGCCTTAGTGAGCCGTTTGGGGTACCATGAACCATCGTCGTTCTCCGTGGTGAACTAAAAAAGGAAAAACTAACTAACTAAATAGCTCGGGAGTAAACAAGACAAGAACTTACGTCAAAGTCGGTGTTGTAGTTGGCAGGGTCATCAATTGGGTTGTACAAAGCGGGCCACTGCTCCTCCTCGATTGACTCCTCAACCGCTGAAGTTGCGGACGCCTCAACGACAGCACCTTCAAGCTCAGGCTTTCAATTAATAAAAATACATGCGTCAGGAATCTATAAAGGACATTGTGCCAAGAAAGAAAAAAGTACCTTTGCAGGAGGAGTAGGGGGAGAGAACTTGGACGGCAGCTCCACCTTCTCGGTGATGGGTTTTGGCTTGTACGCCCTGATTTCGTTGAGGTAGAGCTCCTGGATAAGGTCTGCAAGGAACACCGAAAATAATCGTCAAGTGCCATCACACCAAAAAATGCTTGTTTAAAACACCAACCAGCCTTAACGATGGACGTAGTGCTCAGTGGCCGAGTGACGAGCGGGAGTGCTCGGGTAGCCGATGCACACTGAAGTGAGGATTCCAAAGAGAAAGCAAAAAAATAAGCATTTAGCACCAAAAAGTGTCGATCATGTTGATTTTTCAGAGCCTCGAAACATGTTGCAGCAATCCGATATTTCGTCATTCCCCAGACCAGCAGCATCATTATCAGCTTTGGCGAATGCATGCTGGGCCACCCCTTCCAATCTCACCACGCTCCGCATGCTCCCTCCCGGTGCTCCCCATCGGTGCCCTACCTTTGTAGCGGCGGCAGATCTCGCAACGGCACGCAACATTTTCTCACCAGTGTGGCTGGTAGACGGAGCGTGTGAAAAGCGCTTTGCACTCATTAGGTACAGACATCTTATATCTGATAAACAGAAGGATCTGCAAAAAAGGTTCAATTCAACAATAGCGACCAATTAGAAAGACCTAGATTTACCTTCATGTTATCAAGGACCATCATCTCCAGCAGGGTCCATATCAACATCGTCGTTGACTGAACCGTTAGGTGCATGATGGAAAGTGTTGTCATGGCCGTCGTTGACTGAACCGTCAGGAGCATGATAGAAACTGTTGTCACAGCCAATGACATCATGTATCACAACGACAAATGTGATGCGCTTCGAATCTTCAGTGTCATGGAATCCAGTGATTTGGTGTTCTACGATACATGACGCCAAGAAAAAACATTGCGCGGATCCCATGGGAATTTCATTCCTTGCTTTTTTTTGGAAGCACTTGGGTGCTGAAGGGAGGGGCTGCACAAGTATCCGCTGAAGTTGGCCAAGAGCTGCCAAACCGCAAAGAAATTACCGTGTAGCAAGTGTGTCCTTGTGGAGGTTAGACTGTGTATCATCAACGATTGCAAAAATGGGAAATGACAATTTTCCGGAACCATTTTCCAAAACTGAGCAGCGAGACCAGATAGTCTACCGAACGCCTCAGCCTGCTTATTGGCAATTTCTGGTGGGCACCACGAGCAGAGTGAACTCATCTTGTAGAACAGGCCTGGTATCGCCTTCCGTGGATCTGATTGTGGAAACAATTCGCGATACTCTTTGTAGGAGATGCCATGTTCGTTTGCTGCCAGCTTGTGAACCCCTACATTTCCAACTCCAAAGAAGTTGCAAAACACCTGATGATGTTACATGGTGAAATTTTTCTCTTGCATTTCCTTCACCATGTTGACCCAGAGCCCAGTTGCTTCGTCCGGAATCTGTGTTTTCCATACCAAAGTGGTAAGTCCCACGAGTCTTGTTGGTTGAATTGAACTCATCCCGGTTGGCATGCTGGGCAGCATCACCCTGCGCAGGGCCGTGTCTCGCGCGTGTCCTTCTCCCCTGTTTGAAACGATGGAACAACTGCCTCAAACTCAAGAAAAGCATTGTACGCGTTCTGGTGCTTCTTGTCTGTGAGACCACGAGGAATATACATGAGTATAAGCACATCGTCTGTGCTGTACCTTTGGTAGGCCGCTGCGCATTTGCTTACACCTGCAAGCCTGAGTTCTGCTGTGGACCTTTGGATTGGTCTTATAAAGCTGCTGGACTTAGAAATTCTCCAGTTTAAAACTATCCCATAGTCCTATTTGTTGCCCTGTTTAGCTGATACAGATATTAAAAGCTAGTCTTGAAGAACCATGAGTATGCCTGAGTAGTTTTCAGCTTTTTCTGCTTTAGCCTCTCCTCAGTGGGCCGTTCCTGAAGAATAAGCAGATGATCGCATTAGCAAAATGGAATTAGAGATTGATTCTTAGGACAAACCATTGTCTTTGGCCTTGTTTGATCAATTAATTATCCACATTCTGAAAGAAATCTCGTGGTACTGTCTGAACTTTGATAGCTAGAGCAGAAGTGGGCCAGGCGATTGTGGTGTGGTGTGAACAGCAACAGAATCATCCGACCCCATCTGCATATGTCCAACATACAACCCGCCCGTCTCGAGCGACCCAGGCGACGTCGTATGCCCAGCACCGCCCGCCTCCGCGTCCGCCAACGTCGCCATCTTCACATTCGGCCTTGCTCGCCTCCCCGCTCAGCTCGGTCCCAAGCGAAATCGCAACTCCCCATTGCGTCCGTTCACGCCCGCTCCCACAAGCGTTCTCAAGCAGCCAACGCCGCTCCGTCCGCGATGGCAAGCCCATCGCCCACGCTCATGTTAGGCCCGTTCATCGCGATCGGGTGAGCTGCGTCCCCGATCATCATGATCCGACCCGGGTGGAACTGCGGCGAGGTGTACGAGTCCAGCCACCGGTCCGCCATGTCCATCACGTCCCTCGCTTGGGGTTACTGTCGTCCGCAATGTCCGTGCCTTGGCCGGTAGAGTCCGACTCGGGCTCGTCGCGCAGCCTAACGGTCTCTATAATCGAAATAGTGGTGGTCATGTGGGTCGGAGAGGTGAGGCGCGAGGTCGGCCAGACTCGTCTCGACCCGTTCGCGATGTTGCCGTTCTGCCGGTACAACATGGGCGACTACTTCTCGCACTGGATCGCGACGGGCGCGGAACTTGGCGAGAAAGCTCCAAGGTATTTTATGTCAACTGGTTCGGTGAGAACTCGAGGGTGCGGAAGTGGATCTGCGAGCGGGTTGAGAGTGAGGGCGGTTTGTGGAGACTAGCGTTGGACTGGTGCCCGGTATTGGCGCGGTTGGGACGAAGGGGCTCAAGGGCGTTGATGGCGATGTGATGGAGAAGCTCACTGCTGTGGACGCGGAAGGGTGGAGAAGAGATCTTGGGCAGGAAACACTTTGAGAGGTTTTTTGGCGATTTTCACACGCAACCTCTAATCTGTGGCGGTGGTTGTGATCTTTTTTGCAACCACATCACATTGAACAAATGTTCACAAATTTCAATCTTTCTTTAATGCCGAGATGGTTAGTACACGGGCTAGAACCTTACAATGAATTGAAAGTCCCAGTGTGCTCTAATCCCGCTGAACAAACACAACCTCAATTGCTTTCCGTTGCGTCTCTTTGATGGAGCATCCCAGATCTTCAAGCGTAACAGAGGCATTTTGTCCTTGCTGTTACTGAAATAAGTATGCTTGTCAGACTGATCATCATGAGAGACAAAGACTGCACAAACCTCTTCAAGCAGTACACCGGAGTACGTGGTCATTACCAAATTTTCCCCTGCAGCAGCATTTTGGCTTTTTACATCTTAAAAGAGGCTGTTGCCCTCATCCCAAGCAAGTCGCAAGAATTCCAATTTCAATAAGAGTGGAACCAGTCCTTCCATTTGCTTGGCTGCATAAACAAAAATTCCAGGGTGAATTGGAAAGCAGAGGATATCGTGAGCCAGGGAGAAACCAAGAAGCTTTCCTAGTTTCACAAGGGTGATGTTGTGCCCCTTTGCTATCAACGACTGCTGATTTTTGGCGGCAACGTTTATGTGATCAGTAACCGGAGATTTATAAAATCTTTTTGTAAGTATGACTTCAAAGTTGAAGACTAATCGTATGGCACCAAGGGCCACAGTGCCTGCATCGACTGTGAGTCAACCAGACACGTGAATAAATGCTACAATCCAATGATTAACTAAATGCATATATGAAAAGGTAACTGCACATACTCGATAGCTGGATACCCCTGGTATATTTCTTCCAGTGATGCATTGGCAACTTTAGAGACCACGGCACCTGAAACAGTTCACATTGTCCTCCTGAGTTTGAGTTTCTGTTCTTCTGACATTTTGTCATATGCTTCTTGGCTGAAGCTTGGAAAGTGGTTGAGGTTGATTCTCAAACCTTTCTCGTTGTTGTTGTTCCTCATGACAGCTTGCATACGCCAGACCCACTCTGAATCTGTGGCACAAACTTCCATTGGGCTGGGTGGTGCTGCCTCATCAATTAAGGCACCGATCAGACTTTCAAGTATATGGTTATAGTCTGTATCTTCAATGTTTGAGTCAAAGTTGTCAAAGTGGAAATCATTGCTGGAAGCTGTTAGCAGTAACTGATTGGAGGCTCGACCAGTAGTACCGGCACCCACAGTAGTGACGCAGTTGACAGTCATATTCAATTCAGGCGTGGAGACGACAGGGGCGACAGTGTTGCTAATGAGGCTGCTCAGGCTGGCATAACAACGGATCTGCAGGAGCCAGTGGTGGTGGCAGCCAGGTCCGCCAAATTAATGCACCAGTCAGACCAGCAACAGCCTTGAGCTCTAGACAATGGCATCTATTGCGCAGATGCCTGCCACGATTTTGGCTTATCAGTTGGCGAGAAATCCAACTCATGTTGAGGCAAGTCAATGAAGTTTTTCATTTGGTAGTGGAGATCATCAAAAACGCTGTCATTGTAGAATGCGGGCGATCATATATGCGGGCTCGTGCTTTGGTGGACCTCATGCTGTAGCCGGCAGCCTCATTCACGCAACACATTCGACTGCAAGTGGTGTGCAAAACACCTGGCATGGAAGGTCAGCAAACAGCACTGCCAGATCAGGGAGGAAACCTACTGGGAAAATGAAAACCATGGTATCAAAATACGATCAGGTACTGAATATTTGGGTTTTGAAATTGGAATCTGTGTTGATCGCACAAAGCCAATTAAGATAACTCCGATCATTGCCCTGAAGTGCTATGCATCGTCAAAAAAGGGTGTGCCAGCACATCAGCGGTAGATTGTTTTGGTTAAACAGACAAAACGACGAGACAGAGTTCCGAACAAGCTTCATGACAAATATTGCAGAGGCCATCCAAAGATTCTACCAGGAGCAATATGCACTCCAGTTGACCTTGGTGGAAACATCAGATTTAATTACACCATTTCATTTCCGAAAGGTAGACAAGCTCTCCATGAATATTGTACATACTCACAAATCATGGTGATTTCAAACTCAAATATCTGCGAAATGGGAGTCCAGGCAGCCTTGACCAACAGATTGCAGAAACTGATGCTATGAACGAAGGTGTCGGTATGCACGGAAATGGTTCTGTGTCACTTAGGTACGTAATCGACTTGGTCTTAAATACTAGTATGTGGCATCTCCATTTTTTTATAATGAACTTTATTTCTGTGCAGCTTCAAAAAAATCTGTTGGTTCATACTTTACAGCAAATCTGTACGCTGTCCCAACCAGATGGGAATATCTTCCGAACCTGACTATTGGAGGAGAGTGGAGCGTTCAGCACAAAGATGAACTTAATCAGATGGTGTTGCCCATTGAGAACGCAACAGAAGCATCTGAGGATCAAACTCAGGAATGCATGGCGGAGGGATTGGAGGAATTGGAGGTTCTTCAACGTGGAGGTGGAGGGGGGGCGGGGGCAGGGGCGGGTTCGAATCTGTTGGTGGAGACTCTGAAAGGGGCGGTCAGGGCGGCAGAGGTGGTGACAGTGGCGAATCTGGTGCAGGGAACTATCTGTACTAAGCTGATGTTGACTACTACAGGGCGAGCTGGCCAGTCAGACCTCCAATTCCAGAGTACATGCCTCACCTGTGAGTTTCACCACCAAAAATAGATTTTGTCATTGGCAAGCATGATTTAAATAGGCTTTGCACTGAAGCTGGAGTGGGTCACCAGGTGAGACCGGTGGAGTTTCTACATATCTCTGTCTAAGAGCTGCTGTGGTAGAGTTTGTTGCACAACAGCTGCAGTGAAAATCTCCACAGATGGTCATATTTAATTCCAAACTGTTTTCAAAAAAAAGTGCACATGGTTTGATGGTTCTTGTTTGCACACGTAGACTAAAGTGGTTCGTCTTTGTTGCATGTTGACAAGCTCCACATCCAATGTCATCCATGTAGTTCTGTCATCAGGGTCGAGAACTCCATTTCCTCCATTTTAGGAATTGACCAAGTGTGGACTAGCAGCTGGCCACATTTGTTTGACTATTCAACACACGTCAGCACACTCTCTAAACTACTACACAGTTTATTGGGATTATTGGGACCATGAAGATTCACTTGCACTTCCTACCAAAGGGAAAATTCTTGTTTGTTGAAACTTGCAGTCTGAAGTGACACTTGAGCTCCAACTTGAAGACCAAGACGTGGTCTATATTGACCAAAATGCCATCTCTGGTGATCATTGATTTGCACATCGGTGTTTGCTGGGTCTGCCTGCAGTAAGTGCAGAGCATCCTCTCCAAAAGAGATAGGCCATGGCGTTTGTTCATTTTGTTCTGTTGCATGCACGACATTGTTTGTATTGTTAGGTGTCACACCAGCATGAGAACAAATGCTGGATTCAGAAGTAGCTGGCTACATAATTCCAACAGCAATGTTGTTGCCTGCAACTGGTTCAGACCAACGTGCAGCTGCTGCAGCTGTGCTTCTGCTCAAAGTGTTGATAGCAGCAGAAATATTCCAAATGGTATTACCGCTCTGATCAACAAAAGCGCCATGTCCGACACCTCCCAGGCTAACAGCATTTCCACCGCTAAGGTTCAGCGGGTCCGGGTCGGGTCCGGGTTTCAGTGGCAACTTGCACCAAACCCTTTGGGTCGGGTCGTGTTTGTCTGGGGACCCGCCGGGTCACTGACGGGTACAAAGGGAGTACCTGGACCCGAAGTGGTTGAAACCCATACCCGACCCTGACCCGCCGGGTTTTTGCTGCCCAGGAGAGGATTGATTGAACTTGAGTTAGAACACGGATATTTACATGAACACTTTGTGTCTGTTTGGACAGTGTGTATTTTAGAAACACTATCGTAAAACGAAACAAAACTCCACTGAACAATCACAAGTTGATAGGTGGAACAGCCCAAATCAGCTTCTGTATCTGGTTCATATCGTCAGAGTCCCATCCACCACTGGTTACGTCCTTCGCCAACCCAGTCCTGATGAACTGATCAATGTCGTCATTTGAAAGCATGAAACCCTTGGCTAAACCTGTCTTCCAAGGTTTCAAATCCACCTCAGGGAGCGTTATGGACGAAAGATGCCCGATGTATGCCGTCCAGAACCTTAGCCACTCAGAAGGATATGCATCCACTAATGCCCTGAACATGCGATAGATAGTGGCAGACGTACTTAGCAAATTATTGTGCCGTATCCAGTTTCTGAGCAAAATGTGCACCCTAAGAAGAGTAAGGCTGCTCCGAGCACTGCTACTTGAAGTTGATATTCGGCTTGAGCGGTCGTCTGATTCAACAAATATGGGCCGTAAAAACTCATTTCAGGAGAGGACTTTGTAGTTTACGTTGACATACTTGATTGATGGTGGAAGAGACGGCAATTTAAGGTCACAAATAACCTCATTGATCTTATGCATCTGGAAGCAGATACCCTGGATGACCTCTTTCACCAAAAGGATAGCCGTACGACGGTGCTGCTGCAGGCTAAGCAATGCAAGGGAACTTGTTGGAGAACTGGTTCGATGTACCTTCGGAATTCTACCAATCCCCTTGATAGCCGACGATATGCTTATTGGGCCGCCTGTTGATGTTGGCGCCGCAGGTGCTGCAGCTTCTGAATGACCAGCCTGTCGTTTCAGAGCAGCAAGCTCTCCCTCCAGGGCGGTCACATGTGATTTCCACTGTGAAATCTCCTGGGAAGTTGCCTGCTTCTCCCTTTCCATTGCAGCAGTGATCTCCCTGAATCTTGCTAGCTCTTTGTGCTCGCCGTGCTGAATCAATGCACCCGCCCTGCCCAATTCATCAATGAGAGCCTTCTCTCGCACTTCTGCTGCGATGCGGGTCCTTCTCTCGTTCATTGCAGTCTCTTCAAGATCTTTTGTCATGTTCAACAGTCGTTCTGACTGTTTGAGGACCTGTTTTGTCCTTTCACGGTCCTCATCCGCTCGTTTGATGGTCGCTTGGAACACGTCAACCTTTGCAGTGACAGGCATTCCTCTGTCAATGCCGTACTTGTGTCCCTGCCGCCTGTAAAAGTCCAGAAATGTTGTTTCCTTCTGAAAGGAAGAGCTTTTCAAGCACTCCATACGATAGGCGTTTGCTGCTGTTATGAACTCCGTTCGTCCACTGCATTCATCGTGAATTTCGTTCAGGGCTTGACGAACTAGCTTGCTGTCAGAGTTAAGTCGGTCGATCAATCCTTGAAGAACAAATCTTGGGCCGCATTCATCACGATTTGTTTGACAGTTGCTGATGAAGTCCTCCGAGTCGTAGCTGTGGCCGCTTGCTTTGAATTTTTGATACCAAAGTCGTATGTCTGAAGCAGGACAGAGTCCGTCGATGAGCAAATAGTCAGCATCCCCTTTAGTACCACGTCGCGCCGGTTTCTTTGAAGGAGCTGTCGATTTGACATCATGGCCAACTTCTGCTTCTTCCACTTCAGAACCCGATCCCAGAGATGTTTCAGGTGCAGTCACAGGTTCTGCACTTGATTCTCTTTCAGATGATGGTCTGAATTGTTTTAACGCTCGCTTCTTTGTAGATTGAGGCATGGTGTTTGTACTGTTTGTCGTGGGAAGATACAGGCCTGGTGTTCTTAGCCGGAATGTGTCAGGAATGTATGCTATAATACTTCCCTGACACTGTAGTTTTCTACCCGATCTGAAAATAATAATAAGCTAGGGAAGAAACTGGCTAGTAACATTGATAGAGAGGATTCTGTCCGCGTGGACAGAATCTTATTGCTAGTAAAATTGATAGAGAGGTTAGTTGTATTGGATAGAGATCACTGAAGTACCGTCAATGAGTTGAGAAAGTGTCCGGGTGGACAGAATCCTATTGCTAGTAGTATTTGTAGAGAGGTTAGCTGTACCTGATAGAGATTACTGAAGTACCGTCAATGAGTTGAGAAAGTGTCTGGGTGGACAGAATCCTATTGCTAGTAACATTGATAGAGAGGTTAGTTGTATTGGGTAGAGATAACTGAAGTACGTCAATGAGTTGAGAAAGTGTCCGGGTGGACAGAATCCTATTGCTAGTAGTATTTGTAGAGAGGTTAGCTGTACCTGATAGAGATTACTGAAGTACCGTCAATGAGTTGAGAAAGTGTCCGGGGGGACAGAATCCTATTCTACCCAGACAGACACAGTGACACTGAGTCTCAGATTTCTGTCCACCCGGACACTTTCTCAACTCATTGACGTACTTCAGTGATCTCTATCCAATACAACTAACCTCTCTATCAATTTTACTAGCAATAAGATTCTGTCCACCTGGACACTTTCTCAACTCATTGACGGTACTTCTCTGATACTTCACTTATCTCGATCAAGTACAACCAACCTCTCTACAAATACTACTCGCAAATAGGATTCTGTCCAGGCGGTCACTTTCTCAACTCCTGGACGGTACTTCAACAGATGAACGTTCAGAGTCCGTTTTTTTCTGTCTATCACCGGAAGCTCCGCTCGAATCGTGTCGACGTTCTGGCGTGTTTCCAAAAACATCGGCACCACTGTTCTTGATTTTCCGTGACTTATACGATTCCTCCCAGACTTTCCGCACTAGGGTGACCTGATCCCTTCCTACATCTTTCTCCCAAGCCTTTGAAAATCGATAATATTGATCCTTAAAACGAGGATCAAGTACTGTAGCAACTGCTAAACACAGGCTCTTAGCGATTGAGTAATATATTCTCAGCTTATCTAGTGCATTTCGAAATGCTTTGGTGAAAGTTTCATCCAATTCTGCCTCCTCTAGGTCCTCCAGTTGATCGATAAGATCGTTGTAAAATGGAATAACAAGCGGAAGTGTTGGATATCTAGACCCCTCGATTGCCTTTTATATAACCTCGAAAACACTCAAACCATCCCGGATCTTCTGTAGGACCTCCTATTGCTTTGGATTTATTGACCAATCTTTCATAGAATCTTCAATCCAGCATATTTTGTTCATTGCCCCTCGTAGCTGTAAGGCTCGTTTGACCATATAGAACGTGCTATTCCAGCGAGTTGTCACATCGATAATTGGTAATAGAGGAACCAGTTTCACAAATCGGCACGAATCAATAAATGAGCTTCGTCGTTTTGGGGAAGACCGGATTCCTCTGACTAGCCGTCGAAGAAGGTTAATTGGAGTTATCGTCATTTGCGACTGTGTCCCCTGCGGGCGCGAATGTATCGATAAAATCCTTTGCTGCAAGATTGATAATGTGTGCCATACACCGCATGTGTTGAGTTTCTGCAGACCACGCAATATCCCTATCTTCCAAGAGCGTCTCCAGCTTAGCACTCATGGTAAAGTTGTTTGAACTGTTGTCGGTTGTAATGCACAATAAGCGTTCACCCAATAGCATGCCAAATTCATCCAAACACTTGACAAGCTGACTAGCCATGGCGATGCCTTCATGCTTTCCAACCATCAGAATCATCTGCAGCAGCAAGTCCTGCGGCTCCCATTCTTTCGTGTGAAGTGGGCAGTAATTCCAAGAAAAGAAATCTGGTTCTTCGATGTCCAACAGTCAGCTGTTATTGATACTTTTGAAGGCGAACCAACAATCAGACCTTTAACGAGCTCCTTCTGCCTATCGTAAAGATCCATCTCCTTTGCTTCACTGCTTTTGCCGTCTGTGGTGTATAGTTTGGCTGAAAAGTCTTCAGCATGCTGACAAAGAACTCGTTCTCCACAACAGAAAAAGCCTGATTGTCTGCAGCAATCCAGTCCAAAATTGACCGCCACATTACGTCTGGATTGAACACAAAGTTTTGCTCCTTCTCCTGCGAGCCGAAATTCAATGTCTGTTGTGGGACGATGTCCAACAGTCCAAGCGACCTGGCAATACTTCCATGGTGGTTTTTCAGATGCCGGAGGAAGTTTTTTGTTGATCCCGTCTTATCGACCTTCTGGCTCCACTTGCATTTCGCAACCAAACGTGTTCTCAGACCATTATCAACCTTATAGTAATCCTTCGCTATGCTGCCTCGACTACCTCTACAGTCCGACACGCTATCAACATCTGCGTCTGATGAAAGCATTGATGGTTGAACTGATCCAGCTGCAGGCTCCTGTCGCACTGAAGAGTCAGCAAAACTAACGTCGGCAGGAAGCTCTGGGTGCATGCTGAGAAGCCAGGCCCAACTCGCTGGAGTCATTGGAAGAAGATGTGGAGCTCGGCTCTCGAGCGCTGTTGTTGCCACCGTGTCCTGATACACATCTGCATTTGTCCTGCATGCTGCTCCCCTCGCTGGACGCCTCTGAAATTTGGGGGGCTGGCACTCTTCGCCTCCGTGTGTCAAGCGGATGACTGTCCACCAGTCTTTGGCTTGCGTCGGACGCTGCCTTACGCTTTGGTTTAACAAAGGCGGCGTCCATTTTTGCTGTGGTGTGGCTGGAACGTTACTGACTCTAAGTGTCCAGGTGCACAGAAAGCACAGCTCTCGAGGTCTGTCGTGGTAGAAATTGTTTGTTACAGAACTTCCGTTGTGACTTCTTGGAAAGTGTCCGGGTGGACAGAATCGTATTGCTAGTAACATTGATAGAGAGGTTAGTTGTACTGGGTAGAGATAACTGAAGTACGTCAATGAGTTGAGAAAGTGTCCGGGTGGACAGAATCCTATTGCTAGTAACATTGATAGAGAGGTTAGCTGTATTGGGTAGAGATAACTGAAGTACGTTGAGAAAGTGTCCGGGTGGACAGAAAATACATGCCTCGATGTCTGTTGTGATGCAAAATTGTTTGATACATACAAAACTTATATTGCGTCTTCTTGGAAAGTGTCCGCGTGGACAGAAAGAACAATAGCTTCGTTTTAGCTTCTCTATCACATCAGGTTTTACTTGAGAAGGGTTTTCCTACTGGACCCGATACCCGACCCGGATCCGACCCGAAAATTTTCCATGAAAACCTGGCACTCGGGTCGGGAACATTTGGTCAATGGGCCCGGACCCGACCCGAAAGACCCTAAAACCCACCGATCCTTATCTACCGCCCACCCCATTGCCACTTCCTCTGCTGCGCCACATCCCTGACCACTCCTGCACCACCACTGCCACCACCACCACGACCACCACAATAAACCTGGAATATCCTTCAATACAGCAGTGAATTACAAATCGCCAACACTTAAGCTTGTGATTCCCATCAACATGCCAAAGTGACATGACATCTTTCACTCTGTACACTCGGCGTACAATTGCCAGTGTTGACGTCCCGCAGTTGCCTCAGGGTCTACACGGCGGTTCAAGACTTTGATCTTTCAAGAGGAACATGAATGCGGCACGTTCCTGCCAAATACCCTGAAAGCTTGTTAAAATTACTATTTTGGAATGCTATGTTCAAGTCAAGAGCTTAGCTTGAATCATGCTTGCACCAAATTGTGAGTGCTGATCGTGCGTAACGAATCATTCTGTTGAGCTCTCTGTCTGATACTGCTGAAGCTGGAGTCAGGCTTGTGTAGTGTAAATGGTTGTAGATGGTGTTCCGATGCACACCAAGCAAACCTGATATCTGCATCATGCTTCCCCCCTGTCTCTGAAGGGCATACACCAGTCCAAGTGGCACTCCTTCCGTGGTCACACCAAAGATCCAGTTTGGTGACACTGCCGAAAGCTGGCGCTGATACCGACAGTGTCCCACTCAGCACATCAATCACTCGTTCAATAGCTTGCATGTACTCTATTGCATACTCCACGTGCATTTCCAGCAACTTAAACAGGGCAATGCGACGCTCCTGTAGCGGGACAAGGTCTGGAATGATATCGGTTTCTTCTGAGCCTGTTGTTGCAGACAGTGTGATAGCATAGTCCCTGAGCATTCCAATGAGCACAATATGTGCATCAACAACCATGTCGAGATTGTTCAGATTTGAAAGTCCTCTGACAACAACACTGTTTATCAACACAGTGTGGTGTGCAAACATGGTGTCAAGGTCCATTGAGACTTCGTCAGCACTAAGCTCGTCATATGGATTGCCATCTGCTTTGTAGATATCAGCACCGTTCATTGGCCTATTGG
The DNA here is from genome assembly GCA_025526935.1 of Cladochytrium replicatum. Lineage (NCBI taxonomy): Eukaryota > Fungi > Chytridiomycota > Chytridiomycetes > Cladochytriales > Cladochytriaceae > Cladochytrium > Cladochytrium replicatum. Next base: position 150,117 of record JAHLKD010000019.1, read on the forward strand.
AATCTTGGTGCAAGTTGAGCATCAGTTTCAGCAATCGAAACAACTTCTCTGACAGTGCAGGTGATTTGCATGGGGCTGTGTGGTGTGAAGTCATGAGATTGATAAAGACATAGTATCATGATTCAGAGTTGTCCATGGTGACATTTTTTTAATATACAGAAGTGAAATCCAACACCCATTTTTGTGTGGCGTAAGACACACATATGATAAATCAAACACACGTTCTTGTGCAATTCAAATAAATGTGGCAAGGTAAGACATGTTTTGTTAAATTTCTCAAACAATTGGTAACATAGAGGCTGTTCAATTTTTGTGCGAAAAAGCCGCCATAATGTATTGATGCTTAGAATAATGTATTTGTGTCCGTGTGTGTGTGTGTGTGTGTGTGTGTGTGTGTGTGTGTGTGTGTGGAGATCGGTGCTTGCAAATGACGCTTTTTTGGTTTGCTTGGTGTTCGTTCAAATTCGTTGCAATCAGCGGTGCATTTCGGTGAGGCCGGATGATCGCGTGTTTTGCAGACGACTTTTCAAGGACTCCACTTGTTTTTATCCATTTTCCAAACTTCTGAACTTTGTTTCTCAAGTGGGGCGCTGCGGGTGACTGTGCTTCAGTTGAGCTTCTCATAACTCCTAGGTAAATAGCGTCCGACCGCGTATTCAGTTCCAACCAATGGGCTTCTAGTCGAATGATTAATGAAGGCGGATTGTATAAAGGACCCACATTCATAAAGTCGTCAGTTTGGGAAAGAAATTCCGCTAGAAACTCGCTCCAACAAGTGGTTGCTTCAGCTGCTTACGACAAAGAGTTAAGACGTCCGTGCAGCCTGACATTCCCACAACGCAAGTAGCCTTTCCAGCCAAGGGTATAACGCGCGCGACCATGCGAGCGTCGGGGAGCTTTCTGCCGGACTTGGGTACAGTCGTTGCCAGGATCTTGTCTATGAGCGGATGGATTTTCTTGATGAGGGCTTTCCTGTCTTCCGAAATACTCAGCAGAAGTCCTAGCCTCGTTAGTGTTTGTTTATGGCGTTAAGTTTCAAAACGGTTTGGTGAATCTCTTCTGGGATGATTGCTGGAGTAATACGCTCCGTCATGATCTTCTTAACATAGCCGGCAATAATGTTAGCTTTCGGTTGTTCCGGAGACAAGAGCTGGCAGTACGTTTTAAACCCGATCTTTAGCGTCATTTGAGATTCGCGACCACCGCAGTTCCGAAACCACGAGCTGCAGTCTTGTTGCCTTATGTTATCCATATTAGTGCTTCAGATCTTTCGAACACCGTGGAATGTAACTTACGGGCAACGTCGATCTTGTCGCTCAAGAGATAGTCAATAGTGATGTCCCACTCGCGCATCAAAACTGGGTCGCCAAAGTTACCGACAATGCTGAAAACTCGCAATTTACTCATCATAAGAAACGAGGGGCTGGCAGCGGGGCCCAAAAATGTGGGAAAGGTTAAGAAGGCTACTTATCCAATAATGGTTCACTTTTCCTACAAGGTCACAGCAAAGACGAGTTTCAGGTTGGTTTCGGATTCTCTGTTCTTCTCAATGAGAGCCTCGCGAGGGTCAAGCGGCTCAGCGAGTAACGTGCGAGCATCGACATCGTCGTCCTGCTCTTCCTTTTGACGACTGATGTAGAGCTTTGCTTACAGATTCTCCAACGTTGTTTTGCAACGCCGATGATTCTCAGATATCATCGGAGATCCGTACGAGCAAAAATAGCAGGTGGGCTTTGTGATCTCAACATCCAGTATCATCGACATTATTGTAATGCAATCTTGAATTTGACCCTCGCTCTGATAACGTACAATTAAGTCAGCCAAATGGGGATGGAGATCAGGAAGAAGAAATACAAACCAGATTTAAATTCATTGAGGAGAAGCCAATTACGAGTGCCAGTTGCACCAGTTCTTGCTCTGAATAGTGGGGCTCAAACTATCCCACGCTACTTCATACAGCAATCGCACATACTTTAGAGATAGAACTTCTTCGATTTCTTGTGAATTTTGATCAATTCTTGAGCGAACATGGGCAGGCATGGACAAATCGTAAGCCCATGATATTAACCAGCGGAAAACAGAGGAGTATCACCTTGCGTTTTGCACTTTTGTGGTCGGGTTTCGTCAGTAACTTGTTCTTTGTAATAAGCTTGATCTGCTCCAGTTCCCCAATACAGAAATTGATTCTCCAGAATTGCACGATACTCTTGCAATCCCAGGATCTCCAGGAGGATTCGTACCAGATACAGTGGGCTTTTTCAAGATTCGATTAAGATCAAAGGGTAGCACGATGATTTGATGGCGGCCAAAATCGAGCAACCTCACGGTGCGCTTTCCCAACCACTGTCAAAGATGGGATCGGGAGGATTTGTGACCGTCACTGTTTGGTTGGATACTTGCCAGTCTTCCTCCGACCAACTGACAATAAAGCTTTGAATTTCACTCACAACTGCTTCGTCCATCGTACGAACGAGCTGAAGGAAACAAGAATATCAATCACGTTTGTCGCGATTGCCAATCAAAGTTCAAGCACATACACGATATATAATGGTTGCTCAGGCCATTTATTGCTCCTCACAGTTTAGAAGCAACTGTCCAAACATGAACTGGTGCTTTAGCTGATTTGACTTCTTTAAATACCCCCAGGAGACTAGAAGAATGTGGAAATCGGACACAAATGAGTTCTTTGTCCACTGTGCTCTGCGTCGATTCCTGTTCATTCAAGATCAGAGAATGGCTTCCAATGGCTTATTGTATTTCGTTTCTGTCTAAATGAGCTGGTCCCAGACCGAATATCCAATAACTCGCTCTCATGATTCTCCCCAAAGCTACTATTCTCTTGCGAATTTATGACGCGATGGTCTTCGTTACGTTTAGCCTTTTCCTCAAACGAACCGCCATGGTCCGCCCCTCGCCTCATACTCGCCATGTGCCCATTCAACATACTTAAGGAGTTCTTTGTCATCCACGACCCACGGCCGCTCATCAGCAGCAACACGCCGCCGCTTCTTTTGTGTTTCTTGAGTGTATCGTTCTTCAGTCTCGTCGTGACTTGTCAGCCTCTTCCTCCGTCGTGACAGTTTCGCATCGTTGGGAGACTCGTCAACAAGATTGTCTGTTGTGATGTGATATGGACTTCGCGTTGGAGTGCACGGATCAGCAGGGAGCGTGATGTACATCGGCAATTCGCCTTTACAGAACTGAAAATCAGGAATGGTTTAATCTTCCTAGGCTAGCGCGGTGTTTGAACTAACAATTCGCCATGAATCCTCTCCGTATTTACCGATCCCAGGCAATTTTCGGGGACTGTAGCTATTTTTTCCATCTGTACTATGGCCTTCTTCACCGTTAGCCGTCGGTTCAATTTGAAACTGAATGTAAGCTGCCGAGAAATCAATGAGGCGTTGCGCACGCCGATTGTGCAACCCCAACGGCTTCAGCAGTTCCGCCAATTCCTTCACGTTGGCTTAAGAGAAAGATTAATAAAATAGATGCCGTTCTTGAAATATCATATCCACCATTTGAGGCTGCAGTTGGAGTTGGACACATGTTGAAGAAATCATGTAGGATTGGTAAAGCCACAGAGCCACGGGTTCGGTTCAAGAATATCGTAGCAACAAGTAGGCACCACGGGTTCAGATAAAGGTGCTCTTGGATGAGCTGGTATGGAGATCGTGGAGGATGAAATGGAGGCGTCGTTGATGAGCCTTGGAGTGAGGCGTCCACGATGGAAGGCCATTGGAAGCTGACTATTTCATCATAACTGACTATTTTGCTGGTTTCTGAGGCATGCGTGCGATTAGGGCGACGAGGAGTCGACGGCGGAGTGAAGTACGGACTGAGCTTCGGTTTGGTATTCATGGGCGGGAAAATTTTCGAGTTTTAGTAATTTTTTATAACCAACATGGATATCTATTACATGGAGAAACTCTACGCAGTTAAGCTGTCCGCGCACAACTGCTAACTGAGAAAAGATTAGATATAGCAAGAATATAAAGTAGATGCACAACTGAGCTTCAAGTTACGAACGTACCAGGTGATAGTACGGCCAAAAACTTGGCACCATATGGAAGGGCTGGACGAAAATCTTCCTCGCCCACCCGTGATTCTTCGTCTGTTCCGCGACAGTTGATTGATTGGGCTGTCTGCATCGTAAATCTGGTATATCAGATCGGCAGGACTAGAAGAGGCTACCGATATCCTACAAACTCCACAGCGGGAAAGATTGCTGATTGCACGGCCCTACAGTTGTAAGTTGAGTCTGCAATTATGAAAATACGCCAGGAAAGGAAGCCGACCGCTATACGGAGTGATTTTTGGGCCTCGATCTTTCTAACGGGTATTTTTCGTAGATGAAATATGGCATGAACTTAATAAATGTTATAATTAATTGAGCTGTGAGAGATTAGTGTAGGTCAGTGAGTGGTCCAAGAATAACCACCCTTTCAAAATTTCACTTCTCTTTACTCTATTTCATGGTCCGCACCTTACAACGTTCTGTCGATCAATTTTAAGAGTGATGTTTAACTTCGATCCGCATCTTCTTAGCATTCTCCCGATGAATATCAAATTTGAGCTTGATGTTTAACTTCGATTATGCTTATTATATGCCAAAGGAGAACATTGCTTATGCAAACAGTACAGAATGCCAGTGAAGGATAAGCGCACATAGATGCATAAGCAGCTGTCCAATAATCATAGAATCGTGTATAAGCTTAAATCAAACACAAAGAGAAACATGTTCGGTTAACAGGCGTGGATGAATGGTCAAAACAATGCAATAAAGAGGTCATGAGAAAACACTCAGCCGCTTGAGCGAGCGTTCCAGTAATGGCACATCAAATGGAAAATCTAAGCTTTGGTCTCCTCAGCAACCTTGGCCTCCTCGACGTTCTTGGCGTCGATGTCTGCAGCCTCAACGGCGTCAACCTCGGCAACAGTGGGCTCGTGCTTAACACCTTCTCCGTAGGGGTCGATCGAAGAGGAGTTGGGCACCATCCACACAAGAAGTGCGGGGGCGAAGTTGAGCGCGAAGCGGATCCATACGGCATATTCGAGCTTGACAAGGTCGTATACGCGCTCACCATCAGGGCCAACGGTGTCAACACCAAGGGCGACAAGCATAGCACCACCCCAGAGAGTTGCGACGTTGTTACCGCCGTTGGAGACTGAGGTGAGACCCGCGTAGAAGGTAGCTTCGATATCGGCGGGCGAGAGCTGAGCAGCCATGACGAGGAAGGGCATGGAGGTGAGCTGGTAGAAGGCGTTGGAGAGCGAGGAGTTGAAGAGCAAGAATGGAAGGTCGGGGAATCCAGATGCAACATTCCACTGCTTGTAGAGAGCAACGTCCATAATACCGAGGACACCCATGACAATCTGGGCCCAGAAGAAAATCTTGCGGAAGGGAGTAGCGGTGAAGAAACGGGCGTACATGAACAGACCAATGATGTTGCAGAAAGCACCGAGCTGCTGGATGTAAGCCTGAGTGTCGGCACCGATAGAGACACCTCCGTCGGGACGGTCGTAGAGCCAGAAGTCATATGCGTCAGCAATGTCGACGGAGAGGACGCCACGGAAGAAGATGAACAGGACGGGGAGGAGCACGTATCGGTTTAGGAAGATCGACTTGAGCAGACGCTGACGAAGAACATAATCAAAATTTGCCTTTCGAGTTCATTCACAGTACTTACGATGAAGTTGGTCACGAGAATCATGGGAGTCCACTTGCCCTCACCGGCCTCCTCCTTAATGAAGATAGAGGTAATGAGCAGGCAGACGGCAACCGGCATGTAGGCCCACAAGAACAAGTTGTTGATGCGACCGTCAGCACCACTCTTGCCGACAATGCTACCGGAGATGGGTAGTCCAACCATGTAACCGACGTACAACATGATCCAGCAGAATGTCTGGAGAGCAGCACCACCACGGGCACCGGCCTCACGAGCTTTCTTGACCACAAGAGCATCGGCGATGACATCGCACATAGCCATGCCCATTAAGCAAAGGAAGAGCAAGACAGTGGCGGAGGTGACATCACTGGCAACGCCGCGGATACCGAGGCAGAGAGCCGATGCGAAACCGATAAGGGCAGCAACGATGTACCAGGGCTTGTAGTGACGCTTCATGATAGGGAAGTTGTCGAAGATAAGACCGTACACGAACTTGATGTTCCAGGTAATCTGGATGGTGGAGCGGGCGATTTGGGTTTCTCCGGAAGACAGGTTGAGGTTACGGAGGAACCAGGTGATTGCACCACCGAATGCGTAGTTACGGAAACCCTGAAGGAAGTAGGTGGCCGCAATGATCACCAGGAACATGGTGCCATGAGCTTGAGTGGCCTCCTTGAAGAAGGAACGAATATCTAACGTAGAGAAGAGGTGAGAACTGTCATCTGCGGTTCAGTGTGAAGACAACGCACCATGGAAGGGTTGGACGAAGATCTTCCTTGCCCACCCATGATTTTTCGTCTGTTCAGCGACGGTTGATTGGGCAGTCTGCATTGTGCTGTGGAGAGACGAGATATGAAATGCAGGCTTCTTGACGCTCGGGGGGATGAGGTATCTGTGGGAGCAGAGAGCCTTTTATGTGCCGCCAGGCAATCCTAAAGTGGCTATCACAGCACATTGCGATAGTGCCATGGCCACCGATTCGCATAAGGTTTTGTCGAAAATTTTTGATTTTGATTTTGGGTCGATGTCGGCGCGGGGGTTTGAAACGAATCAGCTGCCGAACCGCAAATTTCACCGGACCGGCCAATTTTGTTATCGCGGAGCTGTTGGCGTCTGACTCTGCTGTCTGCGATGGCATGCGGACTAGCGCACTGCTTGCGCCGATTGTGCCGTAGAGCGCCCCAGTGCTTTTACCAGGAAAGTTCCGATTCGATATTTTGATCCATCCATCCCACACGGATCAATTCAGATGGACCTACATATATATAGATATCAGATGTCAGGGATGAGGCGAAGAACTTAGATTTTAATTGAGGTGTGGGGTTACACTTCAGCTCTGTTATTCAAAATGCTTACTCAGCGAGCTCGTTGCAGACAGCTCATCAGGAATAAGAGCAGTCGCACTGCACTTTGGAGAGGTGCCCCCATTTCATCCGCACGGCCACAACTCCATATTAACGGGCGATGGCGCGACGCAAAAGTTGAGGACGGGCAAATTCTATTTACTTTGTGCGGCCGGCAAACTCAAAAATTCGACGGGACACCTAAAAATTTAAACATGCGGGATGGGCCGGAACCTTCCAAAGAAAGGGTCCAGATGTCTGAACTGTCCAACCTGCAGGACCCACTGAACAAGGATGGTCAGTATGACAGATCTATTGCTCGCTTCTCACAGCCACGATGAAAGGAACTCTCGGACAAATAGATGGGAGTGCCCAAATGTGTTGTCCCAATATCGTATTTTATTTATAGTTGAATAGTGGCTGTTTATTGTTAGACATAAGTCGAAGTTACTCCATTCGTTGCCATTCAGAAGTTACGAGACAGATAGATCGGGTCGCCCATTGCTGAGTAATACTGGACTGTGAACGACTCCCGCTATTGCGGATCCATACTGACATGAAGGCAGTAATCGGCCAACGTGTTGCTGCAATTTGTTTGTCTTCTCTGTTTGAATTAGATATTCGGCGGAACACATTCTTTAAGCAAGAGAAGCGAGGTGAGGGCGTGACTGCCAGCGGTTTGGAAGTCAGGAAAAGAATGGACGACAAAATGAGACAAAAACAGACTTTACGCAGTGCCCGAAACGGTTTGCCAATTGCATTCATTATGATGTGCACGAACTCGATCATCAACGTGTGCCTGTAAATGGCGCGATAAGAGCAGCTCCTGTAGCTCTTCTTTGTGATTTGTTGCTGTAGCTCATAGTTATGGTGCGGTCTCGCTTTCCTTGGTTTTCTGAGGCACATGAACATTTGTGACTGTTTTTCTTCTTGGTTTGGACGCACTGATGTTTTTGATTTATTTCTGCATGCTAGGCTCTTCGATCCGATGGCGGGTACAGCCTCTGTTCAGAGCCGGGGTAAATAAAGATACTTCTTTAATTTCGTAGTGTCGGTGCGTCACACTAACCCACATTGTAATGGTCCATTCTGAACCTTCAGCGTAATACTCGACAGGCTAACATATCATATGGGCTCTTTTGAGAGAATCTTCTCCTCCACGGAACGTGTCGAATACAATCGAAAGTTCGAAATCTGCACTAAACACAAGATTTCCCTGGTGTTCCATTGTCATGTAATGAGTCTGTATCCTCAAGAGATACTGCTACCTTCACCCAGTCTGTGCCATCCCTGTCTTTTCTTTTTTTTTTTTCCTTATTTTCCAACGCCGTGTCCAGCCACCTCACAACCCCCGCTTACGTTCCCAGCCGTTTTTCAACACAACCCGCTGAACTGCCCGGAAGCGTGCTACGCTAGGAAAAGACTCCGCTCCGCTGGAACCACCACTTCTCGCTGAATTAACTGGATTTACGCTCTTGCTCGTGCTACGTTTCTGCTCGCTTTCTTGCTTGATTGGTGATCATCTCAAAGGTGCGTGCATGTTCATCAACCTTTCGCTACCGCCCAAAGAATACCAGTGTGCGTTCACTGCACCGCCGTGGAACATCAGCCTTAGTCCCAGAGGTGGAAGTGACTTTTTTTTATTGCAAATAGGCAAATAGGGTCGTACATACGAATGCTATTTTGTTGTTCTATTGTATGTGTTGTGCTTTGGATATGCTATTACCTTTCTTTGAATATCACTGCGACATTTTGACTCACTTCGATTTTCCTGAATATTAAGTATCATATTCCGTAAAGTAAGATGACAGCAAGTGTTGGTCAGCCTCAATCATCCCCGGCGACGAAGGTAAGTTGCCCTCAGATTCTGCTTGCTTCAAGATTGCTTACACAGATGTGCAGACCGTGGACTCTTTCGAAGTTGGATGGCTCTTTGTTCAGGAGTATTACACCTTTTTGAATAAGAACCCCAAACGCCTTCATCAATTTTACAACAAATCGTCGTTCTTCCTGCACGGTTACGAGAGTGAAGCAGAAAGGACTTGCCACGGGCAACAGGTTTGTTAATTTTGACACTTACCTCGTGCTATGGTCTGACACTCTTGTTCTAACCCCAAAAGGAGATTCATGACCGCATTTTGGAGCTTGATTTCGAGGACTGCAAAGTTCTCGTGTCCAACGTGGACAGCCAGGCGTCGCTTAAAGGAGGGATCATTGTGCAAGTGCTGGGAGAAATGTCGAACAAAGGGGGTCCAACCCACAAGTTCGCCCAAACCTTCTTCCTTGCAGAGCAACCCAACGGTTATTACGTGTTGAACGACATCTTTCGCTTCTTGAAAGAGGATATTGACAACGATTACGAGAACACGGCTGAACCTGACGCCGTGCCTCTGATTCAGGATGAGTACGTTGTCGAGCAGGAGACAGCTGATCTTGGTGGATATGAGGACGAAGTATACGAAGCATCGCGCTCCCCTTCACCCGCTAAGGAAGAATACATCCATTTGGTTGAGCCAGCTGTGCCCGTCAGTGCACCGGCTTCTGTTGAAGTCGAATCGTGGACACCGGAACCAGTTGCGGAAAAGCCAAAAACATGGGCTGCTCCAAAGGCGGATGCGTCCCCTGAACAAAAGGCCACTGTGAACGGTGCGTCAGCCACTGCTGTCACAGAGACTGCTCAGGCCGCCACTGCCCCAACCCAGACGGTCCACGAAGCCGCCGCTCCTCTACGCGAGCGCAGCCCAGTTCGCAACCCCGCACCAAAGCAGCAGGCAACAACCCCGCAGGCGTCTCCCCAGCAAACATCCAACTCTCAAAAGGCGCCAATGTCGTGGTCGTCGATTGCTCAGTCTGGAGGAGGCAGGGTTCAGGCGTCTCCCTCTAAAGTTGCTCCTGTGTCAAAGGTTGTTCCTCCTGGAACTGCAGGAACCCCGGCTCCTGCTCATATCCCTAAGGAGCCTGTTAAGGCCACCGAGGACGCAGAAAGTAGTCCAGTTGACTCAAACGCGGAGGACGGCAAAGAATCACAGCAGGGATTCCGAGAAGTTTCCAACCGTCGCTACGAGCACAGGAGGAGCTTCACCACCAAGCAGCAACCGGATGGTCGGTTATAATATGTTCCTGACTACAATCGTTGCTCATTTAAGTGTATTGTTCATCCAGATGATCTCGAGAAGCGATCGATCTACATACGAAACGTTCCAGAGTCCATGGACTACAAGGAAGTCAAAGCTGTATTTCTGAAGTTTGGACCTGTTTCTCATGTCGAGGTGATCAAGAACAAGGTATGCCTTCCACGCAAATCTTCAACGTCTCTCTGAGTATATATTCCAGCAAATCGCCTTTGTCGAGTTCCCCACTCCCGAACTCGCGCAGAAAGCTATTGGTCAAACTTTCTCGTTGAGGGGTGTTCAAGTTGTTGCGGAAGAGCGGAAGAAGCCTCGCGGTCGTGGTCAGGGCGGTGATCGTCCCCCTTACAACAACGGGCGACAATCTGCAGAAGGAGGGGCGAACGGTGGGCACTACGAAGGTGGTGGACGTGGGCGCGGGCGTGGAGGTCGTGGTCGAGGTGGGGGAGAGGGGAGGGGCGAAGGAGGTGGCAGGGGAAACTCGAAGCCGACAACGCCAGCGCCGGGCGCTCAGGCAAAGGCTTGATGGTTTTTTGGGGGATGAGTTTGTGCTTGGTAACCATGAAAACTGGGTTTGGATTTGTGGACGATTTGTGGGATAGTTTGTGATAGAAAATAGGTCCAATATGTTGCACATACGAAAAAAAAATAGGGGAGTTAAGTTCAATGAGAAGCCGTTTTCAGCACAAAACAGCAAGAGAGCTGCTCAGATCACTAGGAACCTCTTTAAGCGTCCCACAAGGAGCCTCAGCGCCAACTATGCCAGCCATGGCCCACCACCGCACCACGGCTGCGTGTTTGTTTGCTCTTGCCCACTCCAACGCATTCTTGCTCCACTTCAGCGGAAGCCCACTTGACATCCACCATTCGAGCACATTCACCTTTCCCGAAAGGCTTGCAAGGTCCATCGCTGCGTCGGTCCATCGTAATTCGAGTCCGCTGCTCGTCCACCAATCCAACACATCCACTTGCCCATTCTTGCTCGCCCACTCCATTGAGTAGTGAGTCCATCGCGTTTCCAGACCGCTGTCGAGCCACCAGTCCAGCACAGCAACGTGCCCGTTCCAACTTGCACAGTCCATCGCACTCGTGGACCACTGTAGTTGCAGGCCACTGGACTTCCACCAGTTCAGAATATGGACGTGCCCGAACTGGCTAGCAAAGTCCATCGCATCAGTGGACCACTGAATCTCTACCCCTCCAGTTGCTTTCCACCAGTCCAGAACGTCGACGTGCCCGCTCTTGCTTGCCCAATCAACGGCTCGAGAATTGTATTTCATCTCGAGCCCGCTGGTTCGCCACCACTCCATCACCCGTATGTGCCCCGCCTGACTAGCCCAGCACATTGCGTTGGATGTGTACTTTAGTCTCAGTCCACTGCTCTTCCACCAGTCCAGCACATCCAACTTTCCTTGCCAGCTCGCAAGATCCATGGCATTTGTGGACCACTTGAGCTCCAACCCACTGTTCTTCCACCACTCCAGCACATCCACGTGTCCGCTCTGGCTTGCCAAGTCCATCGCATCCTCGCCCCATCGCGCTCCGACCCCAGCGCACCTCCACCACTCCAAGACTCGCACGTTGCCGTTCCTGCTCGCCCGATCCATCACGTTATGCGAAAACTTCAGCCTTCGACCGCTGTTCTTCCACCATTCGAGTACTTCAAGATGCCCGTGATCGCTCGCGCCGTCCATCGCGTCCGCGGTATACGAGAGCTGGAGGCCGCTGCTGTTCCACCAGCTGAGCACATGTAGATGCCCGTTGCGGCTTGCAGAGTTAATAGCAATTCGAGAATATTTAAGGTTTACTTGGGTGCTTTTCCACCACTCCAGTACGTGGACATGACCCTCCGCGCTAGAGAGATCGATAGCGTTCGATGTGTAGTCCTCAGAGCTCAGCGACGCATCGTGCAGCTGGAGGAGATCGGAGCGTCCGAGACAGCTGAGGAGGTCTATGTGCTTTTTGACTGCTTTACCGAGGAACAGGGACCGGACATGATCACGTCGCAGGAAGGTCGCGACTCGAAAGGCGAACACGGTGGAATCAGGGGTGTTCCCGAGGATGGTGAGGATATAGTCCACGATCTCGAACGGAAGATCGATTGCCATGTTTTTCGACGTCCGTGTGATTGGGTGGAACAGCCCTTGTTAAGAAATGCCCCCCTTTCTGCAGCTTTGCAGGTCAGCCATTCAGGTCAGCCATTCGCGATTTCCAAATTTGGAACGTAACCAAATGGTGACTCTGGTGCAACATCCAGAAGGAAGGGTACCGCACACATACAAGCTGACGAGGATGTTGTCTGTGTTGAATTTGCAACGTGAGGATCATCTTATGTCTCTAAACGTGCATGTCCGCTACCAGGAGTCACCCAAAGCCAAACATTGCATAGCGAGTCACAATGTGTAATTCTATTCGATGACGAACATAGATTAAAATACAGCTGTGAACCGGCAGCAAAAATGCGACATGTCCCCCTAAGCGTCTTTGTAATGGCACCACTGCCGGATTGCTCCATCCACTGTTGACCCACCACTATATGTTCACGGTCGCTCGCGTTATTCACGGCGTCTTCCAAGTACCAAAATTGGATCCCGCTGTTGTTCCACCACTCAAGCACATCCAGGTGTCCGTTGCTGCTTGCCGAGTTGACCCCTCCACCGCTCCAGCACATCCACATGTCCTTCAGCACTGGCCAGATCCATTGCCATATGCTCTGATCTCAGGCTTTTATCGTTGAGCTTGAGGAGGTCGACGCGGCCGAGACGACTCCGCCGATCTTGCCGGCGAAGCGGGAACGAACGTGATCGCGTCGCAGGAAGGTCGCGGCTCTGAATGCGAGGGTGGTTTTTTTGGGCGAGTTTCTGGTCAACGATCTCAAGGGGCAGTATTGGTATTGGCGTAGCCATTTTCCGAGCGCGCAAGGCCGTGCAATGATCCCACACCTGTTTTAAGATTTTGCCCGCCAGGCGAAAAGGTCAGTATCCGTGACCGCTCGTCGCTTACGATTGATTGCCCCTACCGCACGAGAAGCCATCATTTTATGCTGTTATTATGTGGGACACCGAACGGTTCGGTGTCGCCAAAAACAGTAGTTCAGTGAGTTGCGACTCAGTCTTTGTTGAAACATCAGGTAAAATCACACTGTCAGCGAACATAATTGGATAATCATGTTAAACTTTTGGAATTATTGCCCAAAATCAACTTGCTGGTATGGGCAACTTAATATGTTTTCGCTTTTTGTTGCAATCGGGAAGCTCGCTCGGTTCAGCTTTGCGGTTTCAAGGCTTTCTTTAACAATTTTGTTGTTTTAATATGTGATACATCATGAAACTAACGGGAAGTGCGTTTCTTGGAGCCAAATAACAGCTTGAGAGGACTTTTGGGTGAGATTAGCAATTGTACCTCTCTGATCGTCCAATCAGACCCTTCCAGTTTGTATCCATATTTAAACGGGGACTGTGTCCATTTTAAGGAAACCAAACCTCAAGAATTCTCACAACGGTGAGTATCTAAAACAGAAATAAAAGTTCACTGTTTTCCAGCCAAGGATCACTGGATTAACAAATGCCGGACGTACTGGAACTGCCTTCGACAATGGCTGCAGGCATCGATGGCGGCACTACCACCGCCGTCACGACGGGTAAGAAGAACAACAACCACATCTGTCCAAAGTGTTTCTGCAAGGCTTGCACGTGCGGAAGGCACAAGGATGTCTGTAGACCCGTTCGTCCAGTTTGGGGACATCTCGACTCTGTTTCGGGTATTTAAGTGAACCAAAAATCTTTGCATCTGTTCGGTTGCTCATGCACAGGGGCTTTTTAGAGTATTCGCATAACTACAAACCGTTTCTTGTGTCGCCTACCAGGAAATGGATTCCGTCGCTGGATATAACCATCGCCGGGGGAAAGTTCTCTGCTAGCACCGAGAAGTGCGTTCAGAGCCATCGAAACTATTTTGACATCCCTTTTTAAAACGTTTTGTTATGCAGCCAAGAAGCGTTTGTACCTCATGAACTTCCTCCCCAGTTTGTCGTAAGTTTAACACCCGATTGGTCGAGCGAACTGTGATCTTAATTTGATTTTTATAAAGATCCGACGACCGGAATGGGTCCCTAATCCAGGGCAATTCGAAGGTATCACGACGCAACGAACGGACTTTCCGGTGTGGCCAAACATTGAAGAGCGTCCGAGGTCGGCACGGCGAGCGCAGTGGGTGAGCAGCTCCGGGCCGTTCTCGTCGGAGACGACGACGCGGCGCGATTTTAGGTCGCGGGAGCCTGTAGGTTCGCGGTATGTGCATGTGCCGCCCCAGTACGTGCCGTCGAACCTGCCGTTTGACGCCGTGTCGACGCAGCGGGATGATTTCAGGGCGGTGAAGGTCGAGCCGCGGCAGGCTACGAAGCCGCAGGCGTACTTGTCGTCCAAGGATGACAGGTAGGTTCGGAAGATGTGCACGAATGGCAATCTGCGGTGTACTCTTCAATCCTAAATGTGTGACCGGGCGGTATTCGTCAATCCTCCCGGTCCTCAAGTGGCTATTTGCGATGACCGGGTGTATTCTTCGGCATCCTCCTTGGAAAACGCTTCTCATGCTTCCCTTTTTGTAGATCTTTTGCAACAACGACGACAGCAACGTATATTACGCACCGAGCGATCCGTGCGGCACCGTCGCGTCCAGCGCAGCGTAGTCTCCCTCCTCCTAGAAAGTTTACTGCAACGACGACAACCGCAGAGTTTTATCAGCCGTGGGAGCTCCCTGCGAGGCCGCCTCCGCCGTCACGGATCCCGCTGCACACGGAGTCCCCTCTTTCGTCAGCAACGACGTACACGACGTCGTACCTTGCACACGAGATACAAGCGCGTCCGGCGGCACCGGTGTTGGCACCGCCAATGAGGACAAGCAAGTTCACTGAAACGAGTACGCAGCGAGCAGATTATGTGGCACCGCCGCCGATGGAGCGTGAGATCGGGAAGGGACCGGCGAGTTATGTGAGCAACCGCGAGACACGGGACTTTGTAACGACGACTGGGCTGCATCACGGGCCGAAGGAGAGTGCACGCTGCGAGGTAGTTGGATGGATTGGGATGGCGAAGGAGCGCAAGGCTGACGGGCACGTCTATGCCATGCAGGAGAGCGCGAACGACAAGGACAACTATTAACCTTAACTGCTTAAAACTATTATTCGTTCCCACGCTGTCGCTGTGGCAGTGCTCCGTCCCCAGCAACCAAAACCTCCTAAACCTCATTCCCTCCCAGTCCCAAAAGTTGCTCAGAGTCGCAGAGATGGCCGCGTCGTCGCAGGATGCCCTTGACAACTACCCAACCCTCTTCGTGTCGGGCCTCAACTCGGCTATCTCGGAGCTGGACCTCGTCAAGGTCCTCAACGAGATGAAGGTCGAGAGGTGTGTATCATATCATACTCCCCTGTCAAAAACTCACTGACTTCGTTCCCCCGGACAGCAAAGTCATCATCGAGCGTGACCCCATCACCTCTGTTCCCCTCGGCCGTGTCAAAATCATCTTCCGGTACCAACCTGACGGTATTCACGAAATGGCTGCAATTTTTCTTTCCACAAAAGCATTCTAACATGGCATTTCAGCCGAGCGCTTTTTTGCCACCGTCAACGGCTCGATGTTCTTGGGCGCTAAGGTCCACCTCACTTTCAAAGACCCGAACATGAACTTCTCCAACACCTCAGGCTCGAAACCGATCGTCGTCAAACACATTCCTCTGGGGGTCACTTCCCTCGAGTTTTACGACACTGTTCGCCTTTTCGGCAGGATCATTTCTTGCAAAGTGTTGATCGACCGCTCCGGTCACGAGTCGTACGCCCTCCTCCAGTTTGAGAACCAGGAAGCCGCTGATAGATGCCTCGCGGACATGAATGGCTCCAACTTCAAGGGGAACACAATGTAAGTTGAAGAGCGAACCTCAGTTTTCATATTTTTGTTCACACACCGTGGACGGTGTTTCCGGCGCTCATTAGTGCCCTTTCATGGCAATTCCCTAAGAACTCACCCTACCAGTACCCGACCAAAGGTCCCCAGGGGTCGCAGCCTGGTCAGCAGCGTTTCAGTCCCTCCCCCACAAACGACCCGTCGTCTCGTACTTCGCCGCCACCAGGGTGGAACACCACCTCTGCTGGCTCAAACCAGTGGTCGTCCCAGGGACAGGGTTGGACCTCTGGACCCTCATCCCCGCAGCAGCCCACCCCGCCCGCGACCCCGCAGTGGCAATCCGGCGGATGGTCCGCCAACCCGTCCCCCACGCCGCCCACCACCACCTGGGCTCCCGGCGCTGCTCCATCGGCCTCGAACAACTGGTCTGCCCCGCCCCCTTCAACTGGCTGGCACGGCAGCACCTCCCCGACCACCACCCAGGCACCGCACGCATGGGAATCTCAGCCGCCTATCGAAGGCGCCCCGTCCCTCGACGACAAGAACCTGTACATCAAGAACCTCGAAGACCACATCGACAACCTGGAGCTCTTCAACATGTTCCGCAAGTACGGCCGCATCGTCTCGGCCCGCGTCATGCGCGACGAGAACACGGGCAAGTCCAAAGGGTTCGGTTTTGTCAGCTACGAGGCCGGCGAGATGGCGATGAAGGCGCTCAGGGAGATGAACGGCCGGAGGTACGGCACAAAGACGCTCACCGTCAACGTCGCGGAGCCGAAGGGGTACAGGGAGAAGAAACTCGCCGCGATTCACGCAGGGAAGCCAGCCGGTGCGAACGGCAACTGAGCTTTTTTTCAAAAGGGTTAGTTTGGATATTGTGGGGGAGGAAGGGGTGCGTTTTGTGCGTTTAGTGTGGACAAAATGGGTACTTGCTGATATTATTACGTATTTTTTTGGATTGGCAGATGGGAGTATGGTCGTTGATTGACGCTGCGGGCAATTTTGGGGAGCTTTCTTTATCATTTTTGTGCATTGTGCAGTCTTTCCCACCTTTCAACTGGCAAGTCTATGCGAAAGGACCAGGGTCCTTTGTTTGCTGACTTGTAGGTAGAGGCCTTTGCCCCCATTTGCTTTCCCTTTACTTGCCCGGTTGCTCTTTCTTCTGCCAGCTTACTATCAGAGATCTGGTGTGCGTGCACTCTTCAAGTTCGATATGTTTGTGACGTTCTAGTTTTATGACCCCATGTTCCTTTCTATTGCACACAATTGGCTCTTCACCTCCAAACCACATTCCCTTTCGAAAAACCAGAAACAAACTGGAAACGCCTCAAGAAAACCAGAAAAAGTGAAAATGTTGCTCTGACGAAATGAAACCCAAAAACATGATATTGTTTGTTATATCCAAAAAGGAGAAATGAATTCATTTCGCTAAACAGTCGGCTCTGAATGCAGACCAACCGAAGATGATCACGGTCCATCCTGGTGAGTTCATTACAAACTACATTCTGCACCTGCAGTAATGCTCGGCATGGAACCGATCATTGTTTTGCACGATACTATCTTTTGATTTATTACAAACAAGCTCATGGCAGGTAAAATGGTGTGTGAACAGTAAAATCGATCAGAAGTTGAGAGCAGCGCCCTTGGTCTAAATTTACAAACAGTGATCAGGTCAACAAAGTTCGACATCTCCCCGACTTTCCTACCTTCTTGTCACCGCCCAGCTCGAAATGCTTGCATCGCTTGAGGGCGAGCTGGTGCTTGTATCTGCAGACATTGCACTCGAGACGGAGCACAACCTGAAAAAACAATCAGGCGGATGTCATCACTATTTCCATCACGTAAATAAAAAACATGAAATTACCTTCTTGGTTGTCTTCGCCTTCTTGTGGAAGACGGGCTTTGTTTGTCCACCGTAACCCTTCTGTTTCCGGTCGTAACGGCGCTTACCTAAAATCACACAATATAAAATCGCATCAATTCACGAAAGTAGAGAGTACATTTTCATCTTTTCACGCACCCTGTGCGAACAGCGAGGCCTTTCCGGTTTTGTACTGGGTGACCTTGTGCGGGGTGTGCTTCCTGCACTTCTTTCCCTTGCAGAAGGTATTCCGGACTTTCGGCACGTTCACCTATCGAGCGCGAGCGATACGGATTAGAATCGGACAATATTCTTCACTTAAAAGGCACCAGCGCCACGCAAAGAAATCGACCTCTCAACCCAATGCGTCCACGCTACTCCAACTCATTGCTTCTCGGAACCCTCTGTTCGCTCGTTCTGATTACCATTTTTGCAGAGATCGAAGACTGAGGCTTGTGCAGGGCATAGCCAATTCAATCAGTGCTGTGCCACAAGTCAGGGCACACCCTGGATGATTGGTGTATCAGAATGGACGGATGGAGAGAGAGGGAAGCGTTCGAGAATTCACAGCACAACCTATCTCAGTCATTGCGCATTCTATAACCATGAAATCAATGTGCTGAATACTCATTGTATGAGTAATTCTTCCTTGTAAATACATACTGTTTTTGTTAAGTAGCAAGTGTTGGTAGGTGGGTTGCTGTTTAAGCTTATCCTATGATGCTCGGTGATTATCCCAACAAACGTACCTGAAATATGCTGAACTGAAACTGAAAACGCACGGAACAATTTTCATCCAAATCACCCGGCCCTCATGTACCCGGGCTAATGGACGGCCCTTTGATTGAACCGCACACCTCAATATATTTATCTCGGCTGCGTTGACCGTCGAGCTCGCCGGCCAAACAAAAAATGCCACTGAAGACTTCTCGCACCTCCGAAAAAAACACCCACCCACTCGCTCAGAGGATCTATGGTGCCTTCCCTGACGCCCGCGGAATCCACGTCAACTTCGACAGCGAGCTTAGCTCTGTGGGTGATCCGCTTGCGGATGCTTGCCTCGATACCTTCTGGGATCCGGAAGCGGGTTTGACTGCCCCCGCTGGCGATATCGTTGCAGCGCTGTTGGAGGAACACACGACTACAAAAGGAGCGATGACTCACCCCGCTCGCAAGGCGTTCATGGATCAGGTCCTTGCGGTTCCCGTTTGGGTCAATGAAGGCCAGATCATGCTTGGACAAAGGGTGTTTTGGTCGTTCGCTGAGCCAATGGTCTTGTCACTGGGTTACGCTGTTTTGGCAGGTAGTCAACCAATGATCCTTCTTTCATCAATCAGCGTAAATTTATGTTCTTGCACGCGCGCGCGCACAGGTGGATTTTCGAGCCCTTCGCTGAGTAGAACGCTTGCTTATACGGGTCACCTTTCCTCTGGGACCCCTCAGCGAGTAGCGGTGCGTCTCCTGGAAACTACCCAGTTTGTAATGGACGTTTGCGGGGGACTTGAGGCGATCATGCCACTTGGCCAGGGCTGGCAAACCACGGTTCGCGTGAGATTCCTTCATGCTAGTGTTCGCCGCAAAGTCAAGGCGTACAACCGCAACCGGCAGACTAAGGGCGAGTTGAACGACACTGTTCTGGAAAACTATGCAATAAAAGACGACTATGTTCCTATCAATCAGGGCGAAATGGTAGGCTCTATCTCCTCTTGTCTCTGAACAGTGTATCTGATACTTCAACAGGCGATGACCATTCTCGGATTCTATGCTTCACCAATCTTGGGGCTTCGCCTTATGTTCATTAATCCCACCGCCGAGCAAGTGAAGAACTACGGCCACCTATGGGCTTACATTTCATACATCATGGGCGTTCTTCCCGAGAACGACCCAGTTAACGTTCCCGGCGGGATCATCCAATCTCTCGGCATGCACGCATCTTACATCGGACAGTACTGCGCTCCAGACACGTACATCATTGACTCGACGAACGGGAAACCCACCGAAGAGCAAATCGCCAAGGTCAAGTCCCAGCCACGCAAGATTGCAACTCTGACGACCCCGACAGCGGACTTCCACGGCCCTGGACGCCTAACCATTTCGGTCCTCCGTGCTTTGTCAGTTACGATGCGGCACCCACTCGGTGTCGACTTAACACTCACGCGGCTGTCGCTAGGTGACGAGATTAGCGACAGGCTTGCGATCCCACGTCCCTCCCTGTGGGCCAAGGCTTACGCGGTTGCAATAGTGGTTTCGATCATCACCTTTACCAATGTCGTGTTCCGCTGGATTGGGCCGTACATCTACCTTCTTCGACTCCAAAAAGCAAAGGACACAGGGGAAAAGAGACTGGGACCAAACAGGACGCTCGCGGATTATCTTGCAAACCGGAAGTCAAAGACTATGCCGGCGTTTGTTGAGAAGAATTTGTTGAGATTTGGTGCCCCTGCACGCACTCCTTACCTTGTCCGCTAACATGCTTGAATGTTCACATATATTTTGAGTTGTTTGCTACCATACTTACAAAAACTGGGATTGATGGCACCTAGTCTGAATATTTCCATGTGTAAAATTGATCAGGAATTCTCCCAACCCAAGTTATGCAATCTATGAGTAATAAGGAGTGAAAATGCAACCGTTTTTCAACTGTTGCTGTCATGTCCAACATAACTACGATTTACCTCAAACACATTTAAAAAGGCAAACTCTGATTAAAGATTTTTGTATTATATTACCGGCCATTGGAACATATTATCTATTTATGTGGTTATTTTGAGCTGATATGGATCATGATGTGTTCAATTCGTCCAGCACTATTGATGTTCACAAAAATAAAATAAAACTGAATTTTGAATTTTGTCAAAATTGTGGCAACATATTGCAAGAGTCCCAGCGTACAACAACACGAGTTTCATGTGTAAAATTGATCAGGAATTCTCCCAACCCAAGTTATGCAATCTATGAGTAATAAGGAGTGAAAATGCAACCGTTTTTCAACTGTTGCTGTCATGTCCAACATAACTACGATTTACCTCAAACACATTTAAAAAGGCAAACTCTGATTAAAGATTTTTGTATTATATTACCGGCCATTGGAACATATTATCTATTTATGTGGTTATTTTGAGCTGATATGGATCATGATGTGTTCAATTCGTCCAGCACTATTGATGTTCACAAAAATAAAATAAAACTGAATTTTGAATTTTGTCAAAATTGTGGCAACATATTGCAAGAGTCCCAGCGTACAACAACACGAGTTTCATGTGTAAAATTGATCAGGAATTCTCCCAACCCAAGTTATGCAATCTATGAGTAATAAGGAGTGAAAATGCAACCGTTTTTCAACTGTTGCTGTCATGTCCAACATAACTACGATTTACCTCAAACACATTTAAAAAGGCAAACTCTGATTAAAGATTTTTGTATTATATTACCGGCCATTGGAACATATTATCTATTTATGTGGTTATTTTGAGCTGATATGGATCATGATGTGTTCAATTCGTCCAGCACTATTGATGTTCACAAAAATAAAATAAAACTGAATTTTGAATTTTGTCAAAATTGTGGCAACATATTGCAAGAGTCCCAGCGTACAACAACACGAGTTTCGCTTCTTCTTTTGGATAACTGAGATCAAGGATTTGTGATCCCCAATGTTCCCAGAAACTAAACCACTACCTGAAATACTTGTAAACAACAAACATTAAACTGTAATAACACATCATATATTGTAAAACAAACTGAGCTTGTTTGCGTTGGACACATGTGAAAAACCAAGACCCTAGAAGGGATAAACCAATGGCGCTCAAAGGTATGCACCGATAGTAAACACGGGACACTGCAAGTTAAATAGGAATATTGATTATAATAAAGACAAAAGGGGATTATTGTAACTGCACGAATCATTGCGTTAATAACAAACAAATATTATCAAAGAGAAGTTGAAATAATAGCTATAAGAGTAATCAATGCCTGCCTTTTGAGCATGTCACAGTTTTCGTTGATCCAAACTTCTTAGTCACTTTCTGTTGGCAAAGTGATCTCAGAGAACAAAGCTGTCGTCTGGATCCTCAGGTTGTATGTGTTTTCACGGGTTAATGATAATAAGAGATGAATAAAGAAGATTGTGAGTCACAAGTGCTGACGCAAGAGAATGCTCCTTGTGTGTCTAGCCACAGGCTCCTTAAATATCCTCCGACTTTGCAACCTTGGCTTTCGCTTTCGCCTTGGCTTTCTTAGCCTTTGCCCACATGGCCTTCTTTGTCCCATTAGGTGTTGAACAAAGATGTAGTCTGGATCCTCAGGTTGTGTGTGTGTCACGGGTTAATGATAAGAAGAGATGAATAAAGAAGATTGCGAGTCATAAGTGCTAGCGCAAGAGAATGCTCCTTGTGTGTATCGCCATAGGCTCCTTAAAAAAGTGTACTGTCGTTTTGGCTTTTCCTTCCGGAAGATCTGGATCGCAGCGATAAGGTTTGACTTTTCTTCTCACATGCGTAGCGAAGCATAATCATGCTTAACTGTGCATGAGATCTAGCTCTCCTCAACGGGATTGTTGTTTGTACCTGTTTCCCATGAACGTGGGAATCATATGTAAACCTTTGCTCTGATCTGATCGAGGCTTCACTTCTACAAGTGGATAATAGAAAAGTAATGACAGTCTACTATACCTATGGCTGAAATAAATATAACCCATGAAGAAATAACCGAAGGTGTCCAAACTCGTAATATCATCATCTATATGCTTTAGTTCAATTGTTAGAAATGTTGCTCAGTGAAGAGTGACATTTCTGTATATCGGGCGTTTGTGCTTTGTGCTATCAATAACTGGATTTGCCAAGTCCATCAATCGAAATACTTAACACACCCCTTCAGTCATTAGATAGGTACATCCGAGAATGTCACTCAATCGATTATATCTTTCTGCAAATGCTGAAGTTGGTATCCCATTGATATAAGGTGAGTTGTATGGATATCGCCAGTCAGTTGTTCAAGATAGTATATTAAGTAACAACTGACTGCTAGCCCCAACGAGCCCATGTGTTTAAGGTATAATTGACTTCCAAGAGGTTTAGTTAAGATGTCCGCGATCATATCAGAAGTATCCATATGGTGTAACTCCTGATGCTTCTGTTCAACTTGGAGATTCACAAATCTCTCGCGAACATCCATGTGTTTGGTCCATTTATTGTTGAACAGATTGTCTGCGATGGTTTCAGTGGATTGATTGTCTTGCCATAAACTGAGCGGATTGAACGACGTAATTATTCCGTTACCCGTCATAAGATTTTTTCATCGACTTGATCTGACGCGATAGTTTGTTCAGTGCATACAATTCGGCTTCCGACGACAAGGCTG
This sequence comes from Cladochytrium replicatum, assembly GCA_025526935.1. Classification (NCBI taxonomy): domain Eukaryota; kingdom Fungi; phylum Chytridiomycota; class Chytridiomycetes; order Cladochytriales; family Cladochytriaceae; genus Cladochytrium; species Cladochytrium replicatum. The sequence continues at coordinate 173,374 of JAHLKD010000019.1, forward strand.
CAAGAGTCTGTTGTCGAATCGACTGTCAACTGATTGCCGCATTAGTGAACATTACCACGTAACCGGTTCGTGAGTATCTATCTGCATCGCCCGCCAAGTCTGCATCAGCATAACCTTGTGGGTTATTAGCCGAATCAAATGTGTAGAGATGGTTGGGTCTTAGCATCGGAGACGTGATACCAGTCCGTGTATAGTGTAAACCGTAATCCCAAGCACCGAGTAAATATTGTTGTAATCGATAGAGAGCCCTTGCTTCTGACTGTCGAGGATCAATCTGATGTTGTGCCAAAATATTGACTGCGTATGAAATATCTGGTCGTGTCTTAGTCGCCACGTGCGATATCTTCATTAGCATTGATTGAAATTGTGTGTTGCCTCGGCATCGGACAGTGCTGGTGTGGTCTCATCAAAGATGTATGATTACGATATCGGTGTTTTGGTCGGTTTGATGTTGGTACCCCATAAATTCGCTTCTTCGAGAATCTTCTTTATGTACAATGCATTGCTAAGGAAATATCCCTCCGTTTGTTAAGTATTTCGATTGATGGACTGGGCCAATCCAGTCATTGATAGTACAAAACACAAACGCCCGATATACAGAAATGTCACTCTTCACCGAGCAACATTTCTAACTATTGAACTAAAGCATATAGATGATGATCTATTATGAGTTTGGACACCTCTGGTTATTTCTTCATGGGTTATATTTGTTCCGGCCATAGGTATAGTAAACTCTCATTACTTTTCTATTATCCACTTGTAGAAGTGAAGCCCGGATCAGATCAGAGCAAATGTTTACATATGATTAACGTGTTCGTGGGAATCATGTGCGAGAACAATCCTGTTGAGGAGAGCTAGATCTCACGCACAGCTTAGCATGATTATGCTTCGCTACACCTGTGAGAAGAAGAGACAAACCTTATCGCTGCGGTCTAGATCTTCCGGAAGGAAAAGCCAAAACGACAGTACACTTATTTAAGGAGCCTGTGGCGATACACACAAGGAGCATTTCTCTTGCGCTAGCACTTGTGACTCGCAATCTTCTTTATTCATCTCTTACAAACATTAACCTGTGAATCGACACACGCAACCTGAGGATCCAGACCACAGCTTTGTTCAACACCGTTGTCTGCAGTAACTCCATCTTCAGAATCCATTTCGCCTTTGAAGTACTGCCCACTGTGAACGAAGTCTCCAAATCAGTCTGAAACCGATGATATGCGTTTGGATCTGTGGAAAAATGTAGTATGTCATCGACATGAATGGTAGTGTGTTCGCGGGTATTATTTGTTGGATTGTATTGCCAGAGATGATAGATGTCTGCAATTCCGCACAAAGCCAACACTAAGATATTGTTTCCAAAGAGTTTTGTACCATTCTTGAGCTATCTGGTGTAGACCGTACAGACTTTTGATAAGTCTGCAGACGATGGGTCGATTCCGGAAATCTACTCGTCCCAAACCATGTGGGAGTTCAACGAAGTTCTCTCCTTCCAGTATTGCATTGAGATATGCACCCTTGATATCAAACTGGAATATGATCATGCTGACTAATGCTGCTAATGCAATCAGAAAACAGATCGTGGACGTTTTTGTAACCGGAGAATAGGTTTCATCGAAATCCAATCCTTCAATCTGTGAAATCCTCGTACGACCCAAAGTGCTTTGAATCGAGTAATATTGCCATGTTCGTCAAGCTTATATGTGAAAACCCATTTGCCCGATAATAAATTCCGTCCATCAGGTAAGAATGTTTCAGCCCAAGTACTGTTGCCGACTAGTTGTGTGACCTCCTCCTTCATCACCGCTAACCAGAATGGAGCCTCATCGGATCGTGATAAACACTCACGAACAGTCTTTGGTGCAGTCCCTAAATTTCCATTCGCAATTGGTTGTGTTGGATGAGGAATCAGCCTTCAGGGTCCAATCAATATTAGGAACGGATCGCGTACTCTTTGCCGGACGAACTCGTCATCAAAGATCTACTGAACCGGTTCCTGCTGCTTCTGCTCAATTTGAAGATTCACAAACTTTTCTCGAACATCCATGTGTTTAGTTCTGTGATCATTAAGCAGGTTATTGGCAATAGGCTGCGTAGAGGTATTATCTTGCCAGAGGATCATGGGCTTACTTTTGGATGAAATACCAATGGTTGTCATGAGGTTTTTCATTCACTTCATCTCACGTGATAATTCATTCAATGCACAACTCAGCTTCAGTGCAAGAGCAAGTTATAACCTGTTGTTTTGTAGACTGCCAGCAAGCAGCTTGGCAAACATTACAAAATATCCTGTCCTGGAATAGCGAGCAGGATCATTTGCCCAGTCTGCATCAACATATCCCATAGGGATGTGTTCATTTGATGCAAACTCATCTACACCGTCAGAGTATACCTTGGGAGTGGGTATGTTATTCCGTGTGTAATGCAAATCATAGTCCCATGTTCCCAATAAGTAACGATGCAGGCGAGCTAGTGCCTTTTGTTCGCAAACTCGTGGTTCAACCTGATGCTGTGCCATGACATTGACAGCATAAGATAAATCAGGTCTGGTCTTCCTAGCTAGGTACGAGATTTTTATGAGTTCAGAGCGAAAAATAGTTGCAGCATTTTTGGATAAAATAGGCAAGTTTGTGTCATGTTTGTAGTGAGAAGAAATAGGTGTTTTGGCTGGTCTTAAATTGGATTCCCATAATTTCAATCTCTGCAATATTTCCTTTGCATATTGAGCATTGGTTATGAAATAACCGTGAGTAGTTTTGATCAATTGCATTTTCAGAATCCATTTGGCTGTAGAGTGACTTCCGACCTTGAATGAGGAATTCAAGCCATCCATGAAGTCTTGGTAGCCATTTGGGTCTGGAGAGAAATGAAGAATATCATCTACATGAACAGTAGTGTGTTCACGTATTTTCACTGTGGAACTGTGAGTAGATGGTTTCATTTGCCAGAAATGACAAGCATCTGAAAGATCACGGATGTATCCCATGTCTTCATATTTCGCCCAGAGGCATTTGTACCATTCTCTAGCAGCTTGATGTAAACCATATAAGCTTTTGACAAGATTACAAACTAATGGATTGCTAGATTCCCCAGTCTCTGTAAATCCATGAGGCATTTCAACATAAACATCTTCCTCAAGTGATGCATTGAGATATGCTCCTGTAATGTCAAATTGATAAATGTGTAATTTGACAATTGCAGCAAGAGCAACTAGTATCGAATTGTAGTGGTTTTCGCCACAGGAGAATAGGTTTTGTCGAAATCCATTCCCTGTATCTGGGAGAACCCTTTAACTACCCATCGTGCCTTGAATCGGATGATGTTGCCATCTTCATCAAGTTTGTATGAATATACCCATTTGCCAGTGAGAAGGTTGTTCCCATTTGGCAAGATGCGTTTGTTCCATGTTCCCAAATTGATAAGTTGTTGATTTTCTTCACACTGGCTGATGGCCATTCATCAGGTCGCGACATAGCTTCCTGGACTGTTTTGGGAATACTTCTCAAGTGTCCTTGAGGTATAGGTACTCGATCTTGCTTTCTCATTTACATTGGCATTGGGGATATTTACATCTCAACAAAGGATGTCTTCGCTGGGGATGAAATCTGTTTGTTGGAGTCACCATAGGTTGTTTGCCTTTAAGTTTGCGATGTTTGGCTTTGTGTGCAACAAATCCATAATCGTTGTCATCATCTTCACCAATCCATTGTAAATCTTCCAAATCACTATGGGAATCATTTTCACTTTGTTCTTGTACGTGTTCTACAGAGAGTGGCACATAAGTGTCATCATTCATGTTTAACGAATGGTTATAGTCGTTGGTGGTATCATGCTCGTCATCAACATTTGAATCATGTTGGTCTATAGGAGTAACATGCATTTGTGAGATATCCATTCGATGATAAAATCGTTGATTGGGATCCAAATGCTCATCAGATGAGGTGTTAGCGCTATCATCAGAATCTGAGTCTGTAGTATTGTCATTATCGCTATTCATATCCGGTAACTTTGAAATATCAAAATGTTGACCCTGAGGAATAGGATAGTGTTTGGTGAGGTCATTTAAAGTTTGTGATGTCAGGTCTAAGCCATCAAATACTGCCTCATGAAAGTAAAATGAAAACACTCGCTTATGCGTTTGGTATTAACATTCAAGGCATGAATAATTTTCATATCTTCACCCTTATAACCCAGTAATAGTCCTAGCTCTGACTTCTCTGATACTTTGCGACTCAAGTGTGTGGAAGACCAGCTGTTTTCAGCATAGACTTGTACATCTCTTTCATTGAATGGACATTCCGTTCAGCAAGACCATTCAGCTCTTTGACTGATGCAGGTGAAGGATGCGCATGTATGCGTGGTACCTTGTTACTACACCAAGTCAAGAATTGGTTTGACAATAGTTCTCCAGAATCGGATCTCACTTCATAGACGTGAAGTGGCAGAAATCTATTTTCAACATCTGCAATGTGTCTTAGCATACTATCAGAGGCTTTGCTCTTTCGTTGCAAGAAGCAGACTGTGATGTGAGAACTGTATTCATCTACAATAATCTGCCAGTGACCTATTGTTTTGCCATTTCTGACAATTGGTACTGCATCAGTATGTAGGCGTATAATTTCCTCAGTGCTGGACTTAGCGTTGAGTAAATTGGAGTTTGTACAGCCTTAGTCTGATTGCAAATTATGCAGTTCTGTAAAATAGACGAGTTAACAAAATCAAGTGCATCACTCCTGACTTTGGGCAGTTTCTTTCCCAGAGAATGTAAAGTTTGCAGGATTTTCCGCAAATGTATGTGACCAAATTGCCGGTGTAATCTAGCTAATTTGTTGATGGTCACAGCTGAAACGTTGTTTACTCCATTATCAGCCATTGTTTAGGAGTATAGACTTAATGTTGCAGATGAAGCTCCGTCTAAAACTTCACCCCCGTAATTTCTAGTTTTGTTAGAATCTTTTGGGAAAACATTGTTGTCCTTCACAGTGTCAAACCTTACACCAGACGTGGTTGTCTGCTGCTCTTGGGCAGTGTTTGTAGTGGTACCAGGTAAAACATTCTGTTTGCCAACAGAGAGTGCAGAATTAGAAAGATTCGTCAAAATAGCTGCACCTATTTTGGAAGAGTGTTTAAGTAATGGATTAGTGGTATCCAAACTTCCATGAAGATAATATAAACCTCCACGTCTTAAACCAATGGTAACACATTGTTCAGTTCCTTTGTTTGACAAATAGACTTTGTCTTTGGTGAAACTGACTATATCACCTTCATCCCCGATGATGCTATAGACAGATATAAGTGTATCCTCTAAATCGGGAACAAAAAGTGCATTTTGAATGTGTTTTATTGAACAATTTGACAAAACAAGTGCAATATCTCCATAGCCTTTAATAGGAATGGGATGATTGTCTGCCAAGTAAACATCTCCTGCATCATTAACGTAACATAAATTCTTGAATGCATGTCTGTCTGGAGTCATCCAAGCAGTAGCACCAGAGTCAATCAAACTGAGAGGTTTGGCATTTACGTGTAGATTGCAGTTGGTACTCTTCAATGCTGTGATAATAGAGGGATGTGTAAAATCCACAATCTTGTTAGCTTTGAAGATTGAAGAGAAGGATTTGATTGATTGTACCTTGCTGGAAGGTTCTGATTCCTGAGAATCGATATCCATGTTCTGGGATGTTGAGGAGGAAGCACGAGATGCTTTCATCTGTTTCCTTTCCTCATCATTCAAACTTTTGGCTAGTTTGCGTTTCCTGCAGAAATTCTGCGTGTGGCCAGATTTGGCACAGAAATTGCAAGAGAATTTGTTGTTCTTCGCATCCTTTGATTTTGATGCGGCACGATTGTTTGTAGTCTTACTGTTGGCATTTCCTTTATGTGAGGAAGCATGTTTCTCAATCAAATATTTGAGTTGTTTACACTCTGCAGAAGAATGAGAAGAGTTGGGATGTAAAACACAAACCTCATGAGCAGCATGAGCTTTCGGTAGTCTTTGGGTCTTTGCTTGCATGGCTTTGCCTTTGATTTGAGGTGAATCTGAAAGAGTGTAATCGCGAGTTACATCCATTTGAATGATTTCTCTCATCTCAGCAAGTAAGTTCTGCATTGTTCTCAGGTAATGGTGTTCTGATTGTATCTTCTGACCAGAATCATCCTCATCATCAAGTAGATCAGGTTCATACTTTGTGAAAGTATCCATTGAGATGTCTCTCAGTAAAATCGAAAATGATTGTAGATTGATATCAGGTTCACTGATCTTTGAGCAAACTCGAGTGAGAAGTTCGTGAATAACAGCTTCAGCCGGTTGGGTTGAAAGCTTTTCCTCGGTGAGTTGAATCAGCTCAGCGATGAATGATTTGACTTCAAGTGCATCTTCACCGTTGGAGCAAGCTAGAGCTTTGAAACGGTCTTCCCAATGGCGGCTCTCAAAAGTCTTCTGCCGTTTAGCTGCGTAAATTCCGCGTAAAGCAACTCGATCAACGGCATTCTGATGTTTTTGTACTAAATTGATGTCGACTTCCGGAAAACAATCGGCAAGACAACTGTTTGCAATGTTGTTGTGTCCTTGAGATCGTTCGTACATCTGTAATCCAGCGCGATATGATTGCAATCGTCGATGATTGTCATTCACAATTGCGTTGTACTCTTTCAACGCTACGTCGTACTCTTTAACGGCATAATCAAAGTCATTTGTTGTGTCGTATTCTTCGAGTGGAGATGGTCGTTCAGGCCGTTCAGGTTCCTCTTCTTTCACAAAGTCTTCTAGCTTTGGGTAGGGCGACTTTGTGAGCAAAGTTCCAGCTTCTCCTTTCGAGTTCGCATAATTATGAACGATCTTCAGTATTTATCGAATTCCCCAAGCGTTTGCCCAGCCAACAGCTTTGGTTTTCCGTCGCGGGTGTCGTTCTTAGGCATACTGTAAGCGTTGGAGATCTGGTGTTGATCGGGGGAAGCGCCTTGTAGCAATAACTATTGTGTCGAAGTTTGGTTTGAGGGCAATGTCATTTGATCAGTTTTAGTGCTGCTGATCTGGGACTTGCGCTAGAGATAGTCCTCAGGTTGATCTGTGTATGTGCAGAGTTTCGTGTTTCTCCAATCACGCTCTTGCGCCACAGCCACCCGAAATCTCATATCGCCACAGGCTCTTTGAATTGTGCAAACAATTCAAATATACTGTCGTTTCGGCTTTTATAATTAACCTGTGGCTATAGATTTATGGAAATATCTAATATAACCATTATTCTCTCGAATAGAGAGATATAGATCCCAGTGATCGTTCACAATAACCATTGTGAGCAGAACATGAAGATTAGCTATAATCTTGTCTACAATGACATGTTCTCTATGAGAAATAAATATGTAGTACCTTGCATTAATATGATACGAGATGTACTCGAGTATGATATAACTGTCAGCAGCAAACTGATTAGCATCACATTCTTTCTCAAACGCGTGATCACTCTCAGAACTCTACAAGACCAATGAGTAAAGGAGGATGTCTTCATGACCAATAGTTGGAAATGCCAGTTCTTTCATGTAATGTATGATTACGCAGCAGACTATTGTAGCTGAATACTGTTCTCAGTCTACTTCTTGCAACGAAAGAGCAAAGCCTCTGATAGTATGCTAAGACAAATCGCAGATGTTGAAAATAGATTTCTGCCACTTCACGTCTATGAAGTGAGATCCGATTCTGGAGAACTATTGTCAAACCAATTCTTGACTTGGTGTAGTAACAAGGTACCACGCATACATGCACATCCTTCACCTGCATCAGTCAAAGAGCTGAATGGTCTTGCTGAACGGAATGTCCGTTCAATGAAAGAGATGTACAAGTCTATGCTGAAAACAGCTGGTCTTCCACATACTTTACAGTTCATAAAATTTGCCATCCTTTATGCTGCGACTGTCAAAAATTGTGTTTACCATTCTAGAACTAAGAATGTACCACATGCTGTTTACTTTGACAAGCTGATTGATCCGGCAATCATTCACACCTTTGGTACCCTGGTTAGTCTCTGGATTTCTCCAGAACAAAGGTCTAGTCGCAAAGTATCAGAGAAGTCAGAGCTAGGACTATTTCTGGGTTATAAGGGTGAAGATATGAAAATCATTCATGCTTTGAATCTTAATACCAAACGCATAAGCGAGTGTTTTCATTTTACTTTTCATGAGGGAGTATTTGTTGGCTTAAACCCAACATCACAAACTTTAAATGACCTCACCAAACACTATCCTATTCCTCAGGGTCAACATTTGTTGAACAAAGCTGTGGTCTGGATCCTCAGGTTGTGTGTGTTGTTAATTCACGGGTTACTGTTACTAAGAGATGAATAAAGAAGATTGCGAGTCACAAGTGCTAGCGCAAGAGAATGCTCCTTGTGTGTATCGCCACAGGCTCCTTAAATAAGTGTACTGTCGTTTTGGCTTTTCCTTCCGGAAGATCTGGATCGCAGCGATAAGGTTTGACTCTTCTTCTCACAGGCGTAGCGAAGCATATTCATGCTAAGCTGTGCGTGAGATCTAGTTCTCCTCAACAGGATTGTTCTCACACATGATTCCCACGAACGCGTTAATCATATGTAAACCTTTGCTGTGATCTGATCCGGGCTTCACTTCTACAAGTGGATGATAGAAAAGTAATGACAGTTTACTATACCTATGGCCGCAATAAATATAACCCATGAAGAAATAACCGGAGGTATCCAAACTCGTAATAGATCATCATCTATATGCTTTAGTTCAATAGTTAGAAATGTTGCTCGGTGAAGAGTGACATTTCTGTATATCAGGCGTTTGTGTTTTTGTACTATCAATGACTGGATTGGCCAAGTCCATCAATCGAAATACTTAACACACCCCTCAGTCATTAGATAGGTACAACCGAGAGTATCACTCAACCGATCATAACTTTCTGTAAATGCTGAAGTTGATATTCTATTGAAATAAAGGTGAGTTGCATGGACATCGCCAGCCGGTTGTTCAAGATAGTATATTAAGTGAAGACTGACTGTTCAAGATAGTATATTAAGTGAAGACTGACTGTTCATGATAGTATATGTTGAACAAAGCTGTGGTCTGGATCCTCAGGTTGTGTGTGTTGCTAATTCACGGGTTAATGTTTCTAAGAGATGAATAAAGAAGATTGCGAGTCACAAGTACTAGCGCAAGAGAATGCTCCTTGTGTGTATCGCCACAGGCTCCTTAAATAAGTGTACTGTCGTTTTGGCTTTTCCTTCCGGAAGATCTGGATCGAAGCGATAAGGTTTGACTCTTCTTCTCACAGGCGTAGCGAAGCATAATCATGCTAAGCTGTGCGTGAGATCTAGCTCTCCTCAACAGGATTGTTCTCACACATGATTCCCACGAACGCGTTAATCATATGTAAACCTTTGCTGTGATCTGATCCGGGCTTCACTTCTACAAGTGGATGATAGAAAAGTAATGACAGTTTACTATACCTATGGCCGCAATAAATATAACCCATGAAGAAATACCCGGAGGTATCCAAACTCGTAATAGATCATCATCTATATGCTTTAGTTCAATAGTTAGAAATGTTGCTCAGTGAAGAGTGACATTTCTGTATATCGGGCGTTTGTGTTTTTGTACTATCAATGACTGGATTGGCCAAGTCCATCAATCGAAATACTTAACACACCCCCTCAGTCATTAGATAGGTACAACCGAGAGTATCACTCAACCGATCATAACTTTCTGTAAATGCTGAAGTTGATATTCTATTGAAATAAAGGTGAGTTGTATGGACATCGCCAGCCGGTCGTTCAAGATAGTATATTAAGTGAAGACTGACTGACTAGCCCCAACGAGCCCCTGTGTTTAAGGTATAATTTACTTCCAAGAGGTTTAGTTAAGATGTCCGCGATCATATCAGAAGTATCCATATGGTGTAACTCCTGATGTTTCTGTTCAACTTGGAGATTCACAAATCTCTCGCGAACGTCCATGTGTTTGGTCCGTTTGTTGTTGAACAGATTGTTTGCGATAGACTCGGTGGATTGATTGTCTTGCCATAAACGGAGCGGATTGAACGACGTAATTCCAATACCCGTCATAAGATTTTTCATCCACTTCATCTCACGCGATAGTTCGTTCAGCGCATACAGTTCGGCTTCCGACGACGAGGCTGCAATAGTCTGTTGTCGAATCGACTGCCAACTGATTGCCGCATTAGCGAACATTACCACGTAACCGGTTCGTGAGTATCTATCTGCATCGCCCGCCCAGTCTGCATCGGCATAACCTTGTGGGTTGTTAGCCGAATCAAACATGTAGAGACCGTCGGGTCTTAGCATCGGAGACGTGATACCAGTCCGTGTATAGTGTAAACCGTAATCCCAAGTACCGAGTAAATATCGTTGTAATCGATAGAGAGCCTTTGATTCTGACTGTCGAGGATCAATCTGATGTTGTGCCAAAATATTGACTGCGTATGAAATATCCGGTCGTGTCTTAGTCGCCACGTACGATATCTTCATTAACATTGATCGAAATTGTGTTGCCTCGGCATCGGACAGTGTTGGTGTGGTCTCATCAAAGATATATGATTTTGACATCGGTGTTTTGGTCGGTTTGATGTTGGTACCCCATAAATTCGCTTCTTCGAGAATCTTCTTTACGTACAATGCATTGCTAAGGAAATATCCTTCCGTTGTCTGCAATAACTCCATTTTCAGAATCCATTTCGCCTTCGAAGTACTGCCTACTGTGAACGAAGTTTCCAAATCGGTCTGAAACCGATGATATGCGTTTTGGATCTGTGGAAAAATGTAGTATATCATCGACATGAACGGTAGTGTGTTCGCGGGTATTATTTGTTGGATTGTATCGCCAGAAATGACAGATGTCTGCAATATTCCGCACGAAACCAACACTGAGATATTGTTTCCAAAGAGTTTTGTACCATTCTCGAGCTGCCTGGTGTAGACCGTACAGACTTTTGATAAGTCTGCAGACAATGGGTCGATTCCGGAAATCTACTCGTCCGAAACCATGAGGGAGTTCGACGTAGTTCTCTTCTTCCAGTATTGCATTGAGATATGCACCCTTGATATCAAACTGGAATATGATCATGCCGACTAATGCTGCTAATGCAATCAGAAAACGGATCGTGGACGTTTTCGTAACTGGAGAATAGGTTTCATCGAAATCCAATCCTTCAATCTGTGAAAATCCTCGTACGACCCAACGTGCTTTGAATCGAGTAATATTGCCATGTTCGTCAAGCTTATATGTGAAAACCCATTTGCCCGATAATAAATTCCGTCCATCAGGTAAAAACGTTTCGGCCCAAGTATTGTTGCCGACTAGTTGTGTAACTTCCTCCTTCATCGCCGCTAACCAGAATGGAGCCTCATCGGATCGTGATAAAGCCTCACGAAGAGTCTTTGGTGCAGTCCGTATATTTCCATTCGCAATTGGTTGTGTTGGATATGAGGAATCGGCCTTCAGGGTCCAATCGATATTAGGAACGGACCGGGTAAACAAGGAATTTTGTTTCCTTTTGGCGTTCGACAAATTTGCACTTGCTTGACGTTTTTGTTTTCTTGCTGCATACGCTTCGTCGACATCTTCTCCAATGAATTGAAGATCACTTTCGAGTTGTGCATCATATTCCTCTACAGGAGATACGGAAGACAAATTCGGAGATTCTTCAGTAATGGATTGTGGAGTCGATAAATCAGCATTTGGATCATAATCAGCATCGTCTGGGTCATCATCGTCTAGTCCATGTAAATGTTCAACAACATGCATGTCACCGGCTTCTTCTAAGCGGTAATATATGGGGTCGTCGTTTATATCCTCATCGATTTCTTCGTCTGCAACGGTAGAAATCGGGAAATTGTCTGAGACAAACTCAACAGTCGTCTCTTGCACCCCCTGATCCCCGGTTGGTATTTGATCAACATCGAAATATGTCCCGGCCTTCAGTGGATATTGTACCGTAAGATCGTCGAGTAACTGTCGGGTAGGATTATAACCAACAAAAACTCCCTCGTGGAACGTAACATGGAAGTATTCGCCTATTGTGTTTGTCCGAAAATTGAGTGCTATGACGATCTTCAGGTCTTCACCCTTGTATCCGAGAAACAGACCTAGTTCAGACTTGTCTCGGATTCTGCGCGCCAACCTTTGTTCGTGTGAGATCCACAAACTAACGAGTGTTCCAAAGGCGTGGATAGTTGCCAAATCTATCCGCTTGTCAAGGTAAGCACAGTACGGAATCGCATTCACAGCTGAATGGAAAGTAGCGTTCTTGACGACCGCAGCGTATAGGATGGAGAGTTGCACGAATTGAAGTGTTCGTGGTAGTCCAGCTTGTAGCAGCATCGCGTCCGACATATACTTGATCGATTGTATATTCCGCTCTGATAGACCATCGAGTTCCTTTACTGACGGAGGAGCTGGGTGGACGCGGATGCGAGGAATCTTGGTATTGCACCATTGGATCAACCGTTTAGTAATCAATTCTCCTGAATCGGAACGTAGTTCAGCAACGTGTAATGGGTGATTGCGATTTTCCACATCAGCGATATGTCGAATCATACTATCCACCGCATCACTCTTTCGATTCAGGAAGTAGATTGTGATGAAACGAGGTTGTTCGTCGACAATGATCTGCCAATATCTCTTCTTCTGTCCGTCGTAGATTAAACGTACGACATCGGAAAACAGACGGAAAAGTTTCCTCGGAGCTCGACTTATTGTAGAATAAATCGGCTTCTGCTTCAGCTTCGTGCGACTACAGACCAAACAATTCTGCATAATTGATTTGTTGACAAGATTGAATGCATCCGGTTCAACCTTGGGCATTTTGATGTTGAGCTTCTCTGCCGTTCGAAAGATTGTCCGTAAGTGGATGTGACCAAACTGCTGGTGTAACTTTGCAAGTTCGTGTACTGTCACTGGCGATAAGTTGGTGCTCACTCCAACTGTATCTTGAGATGCTCGTTGACATTCATCATCGTTCGTTTGACGAATGTTGTTGTCTGACATTACATCGAGACCCATTGCGTGAGAAGATCGTACACCGGACGTAAAGTCCATCGACTGATCGAGACCTTCTGCGGATACCGCTACTGCTTTAGCTCGTTGAGCAATCGCATGCCGCGGTTGGTGAGTTCCGACGGTACTAACATCAGCATAGAGATAGTACAAATCTCTTTCCCGTCGCCCAATAATAACGTGTTCATCCGTATCACCATGCGTGAGGATAACCTTGTCTTTGGTGAAACTCACAATGTCCCCGGAGTCTCCAATGATACTACACACTGATGCAAGTGTGTCTTCGAGATCAGGAACATAAAGTGCGTTGTGTATTATCTTAATTCGCCCATTGGGTAAAACTACAGATACATCTCCAAAACCACAAACTGGAATTGTATGACTATCCGCTAGTTCCACCACGTCCTCGTCATTCGTATACGTCAGCGAACTAAAGGCATGACGATTAGGTGTCATCCAAACAGTTGCGCCTGTATCAAGCAAACCCACACGATCCTTTGCTTGAACATGTACACGGACAACCTTCTGTGCCGAGTGTGCGTTCACTATCGAAAACATATTTCCGATGTATGTGTCAGCATCTTTATCAACAGAAGTAGGTTGGGTAAGGTCAAAGATTACCTTCTTGGTCAACACCGGTTTGGCGGTAGATTCGTCCTCCGACGAATCATCACCTGCATCGCCACGGCTGGCAATGAATGCACGAAAATCCGTGTCTAAACAAAGACTCTTTGCAGTGAGATAGCGTTTACACGCCGACTGCTTGTGTCCTCGTTTGCCACAGAAATTGCATGTGAGATCTGTCTTCTTTGCAGAAGAAGATGTGGACGACCTGGAGTCCTGCGACTGCCTGGTCCGAGTGGAACTGCTACTCCCACCGCTACTGCCTGAGCCACTCGAGGCACCCTGCTTACGGCATTGAGCATTGGTGTGAGATGAGTTCGGATGCAAGGTACAAATATCCTCCGACTTCGCAACCTTGGCTTTCGCTTTCGCCTTCGCTTTCTTCGCCTTTGCCTTCATGGCCTTCTTTGTCCCATTCGGCCCACCGGCATCCATGGTGACGTTGAGTTGGACCAATTGGTTTAGGTCGGTCAAGATATTTGACACTGTTTCGAAGTAATGCGTTGGCTTTTGGTGGAATGGTCGCGGAGCATTCGGGTTTGCAGCATCAATTGGATCTTGTATTAACGCCGGTTCCCATTCGGCATACGCAGAAGTGATCATTTTTCCGAGAAAAGGTACGAGGGTCCGTAGTTCAATTGTCTGCATCGTGATTTTTGCGACTAACCGGTTTAGTAGATCCTTGATTACGAGTTCGTCCGGTAAAGAGTTCAGTTTGAGTTCGAATAACTCAGTGAGGTCGGTCACAAACTGCTGAACGCTTTCTGCCGACTGACCGTTCGTACATTTCAGATCTACCAGCCGTTGCTCCCACATAGACGATTCGATCGGAGCTTGTCCGCCAGCACTGAAAATTCGGCGAAGTCCATCGACTTTGCCTTTTGCTGACGCATAAGCTCTGACTCGATTCATGTCGCGTTTTGGGAAACATTCGCATAGAATTCCAACTGCGACGTTATTGTCCGCTTGTTGTGCACGGTAATCTTGCATCTCAGCACGATATTGCGTACGTAAGTGACTGTTGTGTGTGACGATCGCCAAATGTTCACGTAGTTCTGCTTCCCATTGTGCTCGTGCTTCGTTAGCAGCTCCGCCAGCAGCTCCGGCGATGACTATCGGACGCTGTGGGCGATTTCCTTCCGCCTCGTAATTCGGACTATCAGGAAGAGCCATTGGTTCTTGGAGAAGCATAGTGCCAGCGCCGCCACGTAAGTTTGCGTAAGTCTGCACTTGTTCCATGTACAGATCGAAATCCTGCAGCGTTTTACCGGTGAATGGCTTCGGCCGCGAAGATGTGGCGTCATTCGATCCTGAACCCATCTTGTCGTTGTTGTCCAAAGAAATGTGTTAAGCAACGATTCGTAACTATTGTGTTGAACAAAGCTGTGGTCTGGATCCTCAGGTTGTGTGTGTTGCTAATTCACGGGTTAATGTTTCTAAGAGATGAATAAAGAAGATTGCGAGTCACAAGTACTAGCGCAAGAGAATGCTCCTTGTGTGTATCGCCACAGGCTCCTTAAATAAGTGTACTGTCGTTTTGGCTTTTCCTTCCGGAAGATCTGGATCGAAGCGATAAGGTTTGACTCTTCTTCTCACAGGCGTAGCGAAGCATAATCATGCTAAGCTGTGCGTGAGATCTAGCTCTCCTCAACAGGATTGTTCTCACACATGATTCCCACGAACGCGTTAATCATATGTAAACCTTTGCTGTGATCTGATCCGGGCTTCACTTCTACAAGTGGATGATAGAAAAGTAATGACAGTTTACTATACCTATGGCCGCAATAAATATAACCCATGAAGAAATACCCGGAGGTATCCAAACTCGTAATAGATCATCATCTATATGCTTTAGTTCAATAGTTAGAAATGTTGCTCAGTGAAGAGTGACATTTCTGTATATCGGGCGTTTGTGTTTTTGTACTATCAATGACTGGATTGGCCAAGTCCATCAATCGAAATACTTAACAGCAAGTGTGTCTTCGAGATCAGGAACATAAATTGCGTTGTGTTTTGTCTTAATTCGCCCATTGGGTAAGACTACAGATGCATCTCCAAAACCACAAACTGGAATTGTATGACTATCCGCTAGTTCCACCACGTCCTTGTCATTCGTATACGTCAGCGAACTAAAGGCATGACGATTAGGTGTCATCCAAACAGTTGCGCCTGTATCCAGCAAACCCACACGATCCTTTGCTTGAACATGTACACGGACAACCTTCTGTGCCGAGTGTGCGTTCACTATCGAAAACATATTTCCGATGTATGTGTCAGCATCTTTATCAACAGAAGTAGGTTGGGTAAGGTCAAAGATTACCTTCTTGGTCAACGCCGGTTTGGCGGTAGATTCGTCCTCCGACGAATCATCACCTGCATCGCCACGGCTGGCAATGAATGCACGAAAATCCGTGTCTAAACAAAGACTCTTTGCAGTGAGATAGCGTTTACACGCCGACTGCTTGTGTCCTCGTTTGCCACAGAAATTGCATGTGAGATCTGTCTTCTTTGCAGAAGAAGATGTGGACGACCTGGAGTCCTGCGACTGCCTGGTCCGAGTGGAACTGCTACTCCCACCGCTACTGCCTGAGCCACCCGAGGCACCCTGCTTACGGCATGGAGCATTGGTGTGAGACGAGTTCGGATGCAAGGTACAAATATCCTCCGACTTCGCAACCTTGGCTTTCGCTTTCGCCTTCGCTTTCTTCGTCTTTGCCTTCATGGCCTTCTTTGTCCCATTAGGCCCACCGGCATCCATGGTGACGTTGAGTTGGACCAATTGGTTGAGGTCGGTCAAGATATTTGACACTGTTTCGAAGTAATGCGTTGGCTTTTGGTGGAATGGTCGCAGAGCATTCGGATTTGCAGCATCAATTGGATCTTGTATTAACGCCGGTTCCCATTCGGCATACGCAGAAGTGATCATTTTTCCGAGAAAAGGTACGAGGGTCCGTAGTTCAATTGTCTGCATCGTGATTTTTGCGACTAACCGGTTTAGTAGATCCTTGATTACGAGTTTGTCCGGTAAAGAGTTCAGTTTGAGTTCGAACAACTCAGTGAGGTCGGTCACAAACTGCTGAACGCTTTCTGCCGACTGACCGTTCGTACATTTCAGATCTACCAGCCGTTGCTCCCACATAGAAGATTCGATCGGAGCTTGACCGCCAGCACTGAAAATTCAGCGAAGTCCATCGACTTTGCCTTTTGCTGACGCATAAGCTCTGACTCGATTCATGTCCCGTTTTGGGAAACATTCGCATAGAATTCCAACTGCGACGTTATTGTCTGCTTGTTGTGCACGGTAATCTTGCATCTCAGCACGATATTGCGTACGTAAGTGACGGTTGTGTGTGACGATCGCCAAATGTTCACGTAGTTCTGCTTCCCATTGTGCTCGTGCTTCGTTAGCAGCTCCGCCAGCAGCTCCGGCGATGACTATCGGACGCTGTGGGCGATTTCCTTCCGCCTCGTAATTCGGACTATCAGGATGAGCCATTGGTTCTTGGAGAAGCATAGTGTCAGCGCCGCCACGTAAGTTTGCGTAAGTCTGCACTTGTTCCATGTACAGAGCGAAATCCTGCAGCGTTTTACCGGTGAATGGCTTTGCCCGCGAAGATGTGGCGTCATTCGATCCTGAACCCATCTTGTCGTTGTTGTCCAAAGAAATGTGTTAAGCAACGATTCGTAACTATTGTGTTGAACAAAGCTGTGGTCTGGATCCTCAGGTTGTGTGTGTTGTTAATTCACGGGTTAATGTTACTAAGAGATGAATAAAGAAGATTGCGAGTCACAAGTGCTAGCGCAAGAGAATGCTCCTTGTGTGTATCGCCACAGGCTCCTTAAATAAGTGTACTGTCGTTTTTGGCTTTTCCTTCCGGAAGATCTGGATCGCAGCGATAAGGTTTGACTCTTCTTCTCACAGGCGTAGCGAAGCATATTCATGCTAAGCTGTGCGTGAGATCTAGTTCTCCTCAACAGGATTGTTCTCACACATGATTCCCACGAACGCGTTAATCATATGTAAACCTTTGCTGTGATCTGATCCGGGCTTCACTTCTACAAGTGGATGATAGAAAAGTAATGACAGTTTACTATACCTATGGCCGCAATAAATATAACCCATGAAGAAATAACCGGAGGTATCCAAACTCGTAATAGATCATCATCTATATGCTTTAGTTCAATAGTTAGAAATGTTGCTCGGTGAAGAGTGACATTTCTGTATATCAGGCGTTTGTGTTTTTGTACAATCAATGACTGGATTGGCCAAGTCCATCAATCGAAATACTTAACAACATTTTGATATTTCAAAGTTACCTGATATGAATAGCGATGATGACAATACTACAGACTCAGATTCTGATGATAGCGCTAACACCTCATCTGATGAGGAGTTGTATCCCAACCAACGATTTTATCATCGAATGGATATCTCACAAACGAATGTTACTCCTATGTCCCAACATGATTCAAATGTTGATGACGAGCAGAATACCACCAACGACTATAACCATTCGTTAAACATGAACGATGACACTTATGTACCACTCTCTGTACAACACGTACAAGAACAAAGTGAAGATGATTCCCAAAGTGATTTGGAAGATTTACAATGGATTGGTGAAGATGATGACAACGATTATGGATTTGTTGCACACAAAGCCAAACATCGCAAACTTAAAGGCAAACAACCTATGGTTACTCCAACAAACAGATTTCATCCCCAGCGAAGACCTTTGTTGAGACGTAATATCCCCAATGTCAATGTAAATGAGAAAGCAAAATCGAGTACACCCGACATTCCTATACCTCAAGGACACTTGAGAAGTATTCCCAAAACAGTCCAGGAAGCTATGTCGCGACCTGATGAATGGCCATACTGGCTTGCAGCCATGTGTGAAGAAAATCAACAACTTATCAATTTGGGAACATGGAACAAACGCATCTTGCCAAATGGGAACAACCTTCTCACTGGCAAATGGGTATATTCATACAAACTTGATGAAGATGGCAACATCATCCGATTCAAGGCACGATGGGTAGTTAAAGGGTTCTCCCAGATACAGGGAATGGATTTCGACAAAACCTATTCTCCTGTGGCGAAAACCACTACAATTCGATACTAGTTGCTCTTGCTGCAATTGTCAAATTACACATTTATCAATTTGACATTACAGGAGCATATCTCAATGCATCACTTGAGGAAGATGTTTATGTTCAAATGCCTCATGGATTTACAGAGACTGACAAATCTGGCAATCCATTAGTTTGTAATCTTGTCAAAAGCTTATATGGTTTACATCAAGCTGCTAGAGAATGGTACAAATGCCTCTGGGCGAAATATGAAGACATGGGATACATCCGTGATCTTTCAGATGCTTGTCATTTCTGGCAAATGAAACCATCTACTCACAGTTCCACAGTGAAAATACGTGAACACACTACTGTTCATGTAGATGATATTCTTCATTTCTCTCCAGACCCAAATGGCTACCAGGACTTCATGGATGGCTTGAATTCCTCATTCAAGGTTGGAAGTCACTCTACAGCAAAATGGATTCTGAAAATGCAATTGATCAAAACTACTCACGGTTATTTCATAACCAATGCTCAATATGCAAAGGAAATATTGCAGAGATTGAAATTATGGGAATCCAATTTAAGACCAGCCAAAACACCTATTTCTTCTCACTACAAACATGACACAAGCTGGCCTATTTTATCCAAAAATGATGCAACTATTTTTCGCTCGGAACTCATGAAAATCTCGTACCTAGCTACAAAGACCAGACCTGATTTATCTTATGCTGTCAATGTCTTGGCACAACATCAGGTTGAACCACGAGTTTGTGAACAAAAGGCACTAGCTCGCCTGCATCGTTACTTATTGGGAACATGGAACTATGATTTGCATTACACACGGAATAACATACCCACTCCCAAGGTATACTCTGACGGTGTAGATGAGTTTGCATCAAATGAACACATCCCTATGGGATATGTTGATGCAGACTGGGCAAATGATCCTGCTCGCTATTCCAGGACAGGATATTTTGTAATGTTTGCCAATGCAGCTGTTTGCTGGCAGTCTACAAAGCAACAGGTTATAACTTGCTCTTCCACTGAAGCAGAGTTATATGCGTTGAATGAATAATCACGTGAGATGAAGTGGATGAAAAACCTCATGGCAACCATTGGTATTTCATGCAAAAGTAAGCCCATGATCCTCTGGCAAGATAATACCTCTACACAGTCTATTGCCAATGACCTGCTTAATGATCACAGAACTAAACACATGGATGTTTGAGAAAAGTTTGTGAATCTTCAAATTGAGCAGAAGCAGCAGGAACTCAGAGATATTGATACTGAGAACCAAATTGCTGATATTTTCACAAAACCCTTGACATTCAAATTATTTTCAAAATTCACACGCGCACTTGGTCTTACACGTCAATCTGATTTGACCCTTGTTGACTAATACATACATTACCAACAGACAGACGTGCGACTCAACGCTCATACCAATATCCTCATTCTCTACCGCAGCTTTGACTGCGGGGGTGTGTTGATGCATGCACATATATGGAACTAGCTACTCCAGTCTTCATCCGCTACCGACACTGAGGGGAAATAGCCTTACCAGAGACGTCTGGGACAAGTTCATGCGTAATCATACATTACATGAAAGAACTGGCATTTCTAACTATTGGTCATGAAGACATCCTCCTTTACTCATTGGAATCTAGTAGAGTTCTGCAAGTGATCACGCGTTTGAGAAAGAATGTGATGCTAATCAGTTTGCTGCTGACAGTTATATCATACTCGAGTACATCTCGTATGATACTAATGCAAGGTACTACATATTTATTTCTCATAGAGAACATGTCATTGTAGACAAGATTATAGCTAATCTTCATGTTCTGCTCACAATGGTTATTGTGAACGATCACTGGGATCTATATCTCTCTATTCGAGAGAATAATGTTTATATTAGATATTTCCATATATCTATAGCCACAGGTTAATTATAAAAGCCGAAACGACAGTATATTTTGTTGAACAAAGCTGTGGTCTGGATCCTCAGGTTGTGTGTGTTGCTAATTCACGGGTTAATGTTTCTAAGAGATGAATAAAGAAGATTGCGAGTCACAAGTGCTAGCGCAAGAGAATGCTCCTTGTGTGTATCGCCACAGGCTCCTTAAATAAGTTTACTGTCGTTTTGGCTTTTCCTTCCGGAAGATCTGGATCGAAGCGATAAGGTTTGACTCTTCTTCTCACAGGCGTAGCGAAGCATAATCATGCTAAGCTGTGCGTGAGATCTAGCTCTCCTCAACAGGATTGTTCTCACATGATTCCCACGAACGCGTTAGTCATATGTAAACCTTTGCTGTGATCTGATCCGGGCTTCACTTCTACAAGTGGATGATAGAAAAGTAATGACAGTTTACTATACCTATGGCGGCAATAAATATAACCCATGAAGAAATAACTGGAGATATCCAAACTCGTAATAGATCATCATCTATATGCTTTAGTTCAATAGTTAGAAATGTTGCTCAGTGAAGAGTGACATTTCTGTATATCGGGCGTTTGTGTTTTTGTACTATCAATGACTGGATTGGCCAAGTCCATCAATCGAAATACTTAACACACCCCCTCAGTCATTAGATAGGTACAACCGAGAGTATCACTCAACCGATCATAACTTTCTGTAAATGCTGAAGTTGATATTCTATTGAAATAAAGGTGAGTTGTATGGACATCGCCAGCCGGTCGTTCAAGATAGTATATTAAGTGAAGACTGACTGACTAGCCCCAACGAGCCCCTGTGTTTGAGGTATAATTTACTTCCAAGAGGTTTAGTTAAGATGTCCGCGATCATATCAGAAGTATCCATATGGTGTAACTCCTGATGTTTCTGTTCAACTTGGAGATTCACAAATCTCTCGCGAACGTCCATGTGTTTAGTCCGTTTGTTGTTGAACAGATTGTTTGCGATAGACTCGGTGGATTGATTGTCTTGCCATAAACGGAGCGGATTGAACGACGTAATTCCGATACCCGTCATAAGATTTTTCATCCACTTTATCTCACGCGATAGTTCGTTCAGCGCATACAGTTCGGCTTCCGACGACGAGGCTGCAATAGTCTGTTGTCGAATCGACTGCCAACTGATTGCCGCATTAGCGAACATTACCACGTAACCGGTTCGTGAGTATCTATCTGTATCGCCTGCCCAGTCTGCATCGGCATAACCTTGTGGGTTGTTAGCCGAATCAAACGTGTAGAGACCATCGGGTCTTAGCATCGGAGACGTGATACCAGTCCGTGTATAGTGTAAACCGTAATCCCAAGTACCGAGTAAATATCGTTTTAATCGATAGAGAGCCTTTGATTCTGACTGTCGAGGATCAATCTGATGTTGTGCCAAAATATTGACTGCGTATGAAATATCCGGTCGTGTCTTAGTCGCCACGTACGATATCTTCATTAACATTGATCGAAATTGTGTTGCCTCGGCATCGGACAGTGTTGGTGTGGTCTCATCAAAGATATATGATTTTGACATCGGTGTTTTGGTCGGTTTGATGTTGGTACCCCATAAATTCGCTTCTTCGAGAATCTTCTTTACGTACAATGCATTGCTAAGGAAATATCCTTCCGTTGTCTGCAATAACTCCATTTTCAGAATCCATTTCGCCTTCGAAGTACCGCCTACTGTGAACGAAGTTTCCAAATCGGTCTGAAACCGATGATATGCGTTTGGATCTGTGGAAAAATGTAGTATATCATCGACATAAACGGTAGTGTGTTCGCGGGTATTATTTGTTGGATTGTATCGCCAGAAATGACAGATGTCTGCAATATTCCGCACGAAACCAACACTGAGATATTGTTTCCAAAGAGTTTTTTACCATTCTCGAGCTGCCTGGTGTTAAGTATTTCGATTGATGGACTTGGCCAATCCAGTCATTGATAGTACAAAAACACAAACGCCCGATATACAGAAATGTCACTCTTCACTGAGCAACATTTCTAACTATTGAACTAAAGCATATAGATGATGATCTATTACGAGTTTGGATACCTCCGGGTATTTCTTCATGGGTTATATTTATTGCGGCCATAGGTATAGTAAACTGTCATTACTTTTCTATCATCCACTTGTAGAAGTGAAGCCCGGATCAGATCACAGCAAAGGTTTACATATGATTAACGCGTTCGTGGGAATCATGTGTGAGAACAATCCTGTTGAGGAGAGCTAGATCTCACGCACAGCTTAGCATGATTATGCTTCGCTACGCCTGTGAGAAGAAGAGTCAAACCTTATCGCTTCGATCCAGATCTTCCGGAAGGAAAAGCCAAAACGACAGTACACTTATTTAAGGAGCCTGTGGCGATACACACAAGGAGCATTCTCTTGCGCTAGTACTTGTGACTCGCAATCTTCTTTATTCATCTCTTAGAAACATTAACCCGTGAATTAGCAACACACACAACCTGAGGATCCAGACCACAGCTTTGTTCAACACAATAGTTACGAATTGTTGCTTAACACATTTCTTTGGACAACAACGACAAGATGGGTTCAGGATCGAATGACGCCACATCTTCGCGGCCGAAGCCATTCACCGGTAAAACGCTGCAGGATTTCGATCTGTACATGGAACAAGTGCAGACTTACGCAAACTTACGTGGCGGCGCTGGCACTATGCTTCTCCAAGAACCAATGGCTCTTCCTGATAGTCCGAATTACGAGGCGGAAGGAAATCGCCCACAGCGTCCGATAGTCATCGCCGGAGCTGCTGGCGGAGCTGCTAACGAAGCACGAGCACAATGGGAAGCAGAACTACGTGAACATTTGGCGATCGTCACACACAACAGTCACTTACGTACGCAATATCGTGCTGAGATGCAAGATTACCGTGCACAACAAGCGGACAATAACGTCGCAGTTGGAATTCTATGCGAATGTTTCCCAAAACGCGACATGAATCGAGTCAGAGCTTATGCGTCAGCAAAAGGCAAAGTCGATGGACTTCGCCGAATTTTCAGTGCTGGCGGACAAGCTCCGATCGAATCGTCTATGTGGGAGCAACGGCTGGTAGATCTGAAATGTACGAACGGTCAGTCGGCAGAAAGCGTTCAGCAGTTTGTGACCGACCTCACTGAGTTATTCGAACTCAAACTGAACTCTTTACCGGACGAACTCGTAATCAAGGATCTACTAAACCGGTTAGTCGCAAAAATCACGATGCAGACAATTGAACTACGGACCCTCGTACCTTTTCTCGGAAAAATGATCACTTCTGCGTATGCCGAATGGGAACCGGCGTTAATACAAGATCCAATTGATGCTGCAAACCCGAATGCTCCGCGACCATTCCACCAAAAGCCAACGCATTACTTCGAAACAGTGTCAAATATCTTGACCGACCTCAACCAATTGGTCCAACTCAACGTCACCATGGATGCCGGTGGGCCGAATGGGACAAAGAAGGCCATGAAGGCAAAGGCGAAGAAAGCGAAGGCGAAAGCGAAAGCCAAGGTTGCGAAGTCGGAGGATATTTGTACCTTGCATCCGAACTCATCTCACACCAATGCTCAATGCCGTAAGCAGGGTGCCTCGAGTGGCTCAGGCAGTAGCGGTGGGAGTAGCAGTTCCACTCGGACCAGGCAGTCGCAGGACTCCAGGTCGTCCACATCTTCTTCTGCAAAGAAGACAGATCTCACATGCAATTTCTGTGGCAAACGAGGACACAAGCAGTCGGCGTGTAAACGCTATCTCACTGCAAAGAGTCTTTGTTTAGACACGGATTTTCGTGCATTCATTGCCAGCCGTGGCGATGCAGGTGATGATTCGTCGGAGGACGAATCTACCGCCAAACCGGTGTTGACCAAGAAGGTAATCTTTGACCTTACCCAACCTACTTCTGTTGATAAAGATGCTGACACATACATCGGAAATATGTTTTCGATAGTGAACGCACACTCGGCACAGAAGGTTGTCCGTGTACATGTTCAAGCAAAGGATCGTGTGGGTTTGCTTGATACAGGCGCAACTGTTTGGATGACACCTAATCGTCATGCCTTTAGTTCGCTGACGTATACGAATGACGAGGACGTGGTGGAACTAGCGGATAGTCATACAATTCCAGTTTGTGGTTTTGGAGATGTATCTGTAGTTTTACCCAATGGGCGAATTAAGATAATACACAACGCACTTTATGTTCCTGATCTCGAAGACACACTTGCATCAGTGTGTAGTATCATTGGAGACTCCGGGGACATTGTGAGTTTCACCAAAGACAAGGTTATCCTCACGCATGGTGATACGGATGAACACGTTATTATTGGGCGACGGGAAAGAGATTTGTACTATCTCTATGCTGATGTTAGTACCGTCGGAACTCACCAACCGCGGCATGTGATTGCTCAACGAGCTAAAGCAGTAGCGGTATCCGCAGAAGGTCTCGATCAGTCGATGGACTTTACGTCCGGTGTACGATCTTCTCACGCGATGGGTCTCGATGTAATGTCAGACAACAACATTCGTCAAACGAACGATGATGAATGTCAACGAGCATCTCAAGATACAGTTGGAGTGAGCACCAACTTATCGCCAGTGACAGTACACGAACTTGCAAAGTTACACCAGCAGTTTGGTCACATCCACTTACGGACAATCTTTCGAACGGCAGAGAAGCTCAACATCAAAATGCCCAAGGTTGAACCGGATGCATTCAATCTTGTCAACAAATCAATTATGCAGAATTGTTTGGTCTGTAGTCGCACAAAGCTGAAGCAGAAGCCGATTTATTCTACAATAAGTCGAGCTCCGAGGAAACTTTTCCGTCTGTTTTCCGATGTCGTACGTTTAATCTACGACGGACAGAAGAAGAGATATTGGCAGATCATTGTCGACGAACAACCTCGTTTCATCACAATCTACTTCCTGAATCGAAAGAGTGATGCGGTGGATAGTATGATTCGACATATCGCTGATGTGGAAAATCGCAGTCACCCATTACACGTTGCTGAACTACGTTCCGATTCAGGAGAATTGATTACTAAACGGTTGATCCAATGGTGCAATACCAAGATTCCTCGCATCCGCGTCCACCCAGCTCCTCCGTCAGTAAAGGAACTCGATGGTCTATCAGAGCGGAATATACAATCGATCAAGTATATGTCGGACGCGATGCTGCTACAAGCTGGACTACCACGAACACTTCAATTCGTGCAACTCTCCATCCTATACGCTGCGGTCGTCAAGAACGCTACTTTCCATTCAGCTGTGAATGCGATTCCGTACTGTGCTTACCTTGACAAGCGGATAGATTTGGCAACTATCCACGCCTTTGGAACACTCGTTAGTTTGTGGATCTCACACGAACAAAGGTTGGCGCGCAGAATCCGAGACAAGTCTGAACTAGGTCTGTTTCTCGGATACAAGGGTGAAGACCTGAAGATCGTCATAGCACTCAATTTTCGGACAAACACAATAGGCGAATACTTCCATGTTACGTTCCACGAGGGAGTTTTTGTTGGTTATAATCCTACCCGACAGTTACTCGACGATCTTACGGTACAATATCCACTGAAGGCCGGGACATATTTCGATGTTGATCAAATACCAACCGGGGATCAGGGGGTGCAAGAGACGACTGTTGAGTTTGTCTCAGACAATTTCCTGATTTCTACTGTTGCAGACGAAGAAATCGATGAGGATACGAACGACGACCCCATATATTACCGCTTAGAAGAAGCCGGTGACATGCATGTTGTTGAACATTTACATGGACTAGACGATGATGACCCAGACGATGCTGATTACTGATCCAAATGCTGATTTATCGACTCCACAATCCATTACTGAAGAATCTCCGAATTTGTCTTCCGTATCTCCTCCTGTAGAGGAATATGATGCACAACTCGAAAGTGATCTTCAATTCATTGGAGAAGATGTCGACGAAGCGTATGCAGCAAGAAAACGAAAACGTCAAGCAAGTGCAAATTTGTCGAACACCAAAAGGAAACAAAATTCCTTGTTTACCCGATCCGTTCCTAATATTGGACCCTGAAGGCCGATTCCTCATATCCAACACAACCAATTGCGAATGGAAATTTACAGACTGCACCAAAGACTCTTCATGCTTCGTGAGGCTTTATCACGATCCGATGAGGCTCCATTCTGGTTAGCAGCGATGAAGGAGGAAGTCATACAACTAGTCGGCAACAATACTTGGGCCGAAACGTTTCTACCTGATGGACGGAATTTATTATCGGGCAAATGGGTTTTCACATATAAGCTTGACGAACATGGCAATATTACTCGATTCAAAGCACGTTGGGTCGTACGAGGATTTTCACAGATTGAAGGATTGGATTTCGATGAAACCTATTCTCCGGTTACGAAAACGTCCACGATCTGTTTTCTGATTGCATTAGCAGCATTAGTCGGCATGATCATATTCCAGTTTGATATCACGGGTGCATATCTCAATGCGATACTGGAAGAAGAGAACTACGTTGAACTCCCGCATGGTTTCAGACGAGTAGATTTCCGGAATCGACCCATCGTCTGCAGACTTATCAAAAGTCTGTACGGTCTACACCAGGCAGCTCGAGAATGGTACAAAACTCTTTGGAAACAATATCTCAGTGTTGGTTTCGTGCGGAATATTGCAGACATCTGTCATTTCTGGTGATACAATCCAACAAATAATACCCGCGAACACACTACCGTTCATGTCGATGATATACTACATTTTTCCACAGATCCAAACGCATATCATCGGTTTCAGACCGATTTGGAAACTTTGTTCACAGTAGGCAGTACTTCGAAGGCGACATGGATTCTGAAGATGGAGTTACTGCAGACAACGGAAGGATATTTCTTAGCAATGCATTGTACGTAAAGAAGATTCTCGAAGAAGCGAATTTATGGGGTACCAACATCAAACCGACCAAAACACCAATGTCGAAATCATATGTCTTTGATGAGACCCCACCAGCACTGTCCGATGCTGAGGCAACACAATTTCGATCAATGCTAATGAAGATTTTGTACGTGGCGTGGCGACTAGGACACAACCCGATATTTCATACGCAGTCAATATTTTGGCACAACATCAGATTGATCCTCGACAGTCAGAAGCAAGGGCTCTCTATCGATTACAACGATATTTACTCGGTGCTTGGGATTAGGGTTTACACTGTACACGGACTGGTATCATATCTCCGATACTAAGACCCGACAGTCTCTACATGTTTGATTTGGCTAACAACCCACAAGGTTATGCCGATGCAGACTGGGCGGGCGATGCAGATAGATACGCACGAACCGGTTACGTGGTAATGTTCGCTAATGCGGCAATCAGTTGGCAGTCGATTGGACAACAGACTATTGCAGCCTCGTTGTCAGAAGCCGAGCTGTATGCATTGAACGAACTATTGCGTGAGATGAAGTGGATGAAAAATCTTATGACGGTACCGGGATTAGTCGTTCAATCCGCTCCATTTATGGCAAGACAATCAATCCACCACATCTATCGCAAACAATCTGTTCAACAACAAACAGACTAAACATTTGGACATTTGGGAGAGATTTGTGAATCTCCAAGTTGAACAGAAACATCAGGAGTTACACCATATGGATACTTCTGATATGATCGCGGACATCTTAACTAAACCTCTTGGAAGTAAATTATACCTTAAACACAGGGGCTTGTTGGGGCTAGTCAGTCAGCTTCACTTAATATCTATCTTGAACGACTGACTGGCGATGTCCATACAACTCAACTTTATTTCAATGGGATATCAACTTCAGCATTTACAGAAAGATATGATCGATTGAGTGATACTCTCAGTTGTACCTATCTAATGACTGAGGGGGTGACACCCGATATACAGAAATGTCACTCTTCACCGAGCAACATTTCTAACTATTGAACTATGTTGAACAAAGCTCTGGTCTGGATCCTCAGGTTGTGTGTGTGCGAGTCACAGGTTAATGTTAGTAAGAGATGAATAAAGAAGATTGCGAGTCACAGTGCTAGCGCAAGAGAATGCTCCTTGTGTGTATCGCCACAGGCTCCTTAAATAAGCGTACTGTCATTTTGGCTTTTCCTTCTGGAAGATCTGGATTGCAGCGATAAGGTTTGACTCTTCTTCTCACAGGGGTAGCGAAGCATAATCATGCTAAGCTGTGCGTGAGATCTAGCTCTCCTCAACAGGATTGTAGTCGCACATGATTCCCACAAACGCGGTAATCACATGTAAACCTTTGCTCTGATCTGATCCGGGCTTCACTTCTACAAGTGGATAATAGAAAAGTAGTGACAGTTTACTATACCTGTGGCCGAAATAAATATAACCCATGAAGAAATAACCGGAGGTGTCCAAACTCGTAATAGATCATCATCTATATGCTTTAGTTCAATAGTTAGAAATGTTGCTTGGTGAAGAGTGACATTTCTGTATATCGGGCGTTTGTGTTTTGTACGATCAATGACTGGATTGGCCAAGTCCATCAATCGAAATACTTAACAAATCCAACACACAATCCAACACACGAATCAAACACACGTTCTTGTGCATCCCAAATAAATAGGATGTGGCAAGTAAGACACGTTTTGTTAAAATTTCTCATTAACGCAATGTCGAACGTGCACTCTACACAAATGTGCCGTCCTGCCGTAAATCAACAAACATGTGACCACGTTCCTCTCTACACAAGAGCTAGTAGAGACTCACACGTTATCAGCACACACTGCTCCTAATCATCGGCGATCAAGCTCCAAACTGGCAGGAAAACGTCGCCCCCGCTCTACTCGAAACGGCAACAGGCAAAACAGCCCCCCAGCACATCAAAACTACCACCCAAGATCATCACCACCGCCATTCACCACGTCCAACTTGAAGTGCAAGAAGATTATCCTGCAGACTGATGGATCCAACTGGATTGCCTGGCACACCAACATCCAGAAAATAGCCATCTACATCGGCGAATACACCAAAAATTATCAAGGCACTGGATCCATATACAGGCTATGTGTTCACTGCTCGCTTTGCTGATTGTGTTTTTGACGAATCTTCTTTCCCAGAACTACATCCTACCTAAGACCACAACTACCATCATCTTCACCTCTGACAGTATTCCCAATCGATAACTGGCCCTCTCAGATCCCATTCCCTCACCAGAACCCAGCAAACTGCGAATCTCTCACTCAACGTGCGATCGCTGCTGCTGAACCACCCACAATCATTCGGGCACCCTCATCACAAAAAAAACAACGCCAGTGAGCGTCCCTCCGTTTTGATGTGCCATTAGTCAGCCTAAACACCTTTGACAACCCAACCAACCACCCCAACAACCTCGCAAACGAAACACTACTCCATCACCTACTTGCCACATCAACAACACACACAAAAAGACCTATCATATCAATAGGCCAAAAACATCTCATGTGCAACCTGAAAGTGACAATGACAATGGGGACTCCACTGTGGTAGTGAAAAACAGACCCTCTGGCACCACTGTGGAAGTGGATAATACCGGCGCCACTGTGGGAGTGGGTAACGCCTCAAATTGTGAAAGTCACAGTGCTCAAACTGGTATGTAAGCAGCATCTCGATGGAGTTGTGGAGTTGGGAAAATGTTCATTGGTAAATCCATGTTCAAAGGCCCTCCGTCTCGCTTTCTGACAGTTGTTTGCTAGCTAGGTCCTTACTCTTTGTGGTGTATGTTTGGAAGTCCGGCATATCGCTCATGAGCTGGATTCGATGCTTTTTCTCTATCTTTATTTGTCTTCCCTATTTTTTTAAACATTTTCTAATCCCTATTATCAATTACTCACCAAAATCTCCTCTTCTGACAACGTGGCCGACTCACTCACCAAAACTCTCGGCTGTATTCAGTTTACCAAACACCACGATTCCCTTGGTCTCCGATCTCTTGCAGATATTCCTTCTATGACATCCTTGTCCAAAGGGGGAGTCTCTATGCGCTAAACATCACGAGTTGGTCAACGATGTCGATTTGAGGGGGAGAGAGCCAATATGCATTTTATTCTATGTTTTTTGTGGCAAAAGACAATAATCGTTCTTCCATTTATTTTTGCTCTATGATTCTTCGTCGCCAATATATATTTCCTAGAGCACTATGTTTAGTTTTATTTCTCTATGCTTTTACATTTGTTCAGAGTGAGGGGGAGTGTCAAACGTGCACTCTACACAAATGTGCTGTCCTGCCATAAATCAATAAACATGTGACCACGTTCCTCTCTGCACAAGAGCTAGTAGACTCACAAGCAACAAGAGGTAACATAAGGGTTGTTCAATTTTTGTGCGAAAAAGCCGCCATAGATTTTTACCTGGCGATGTTATTGATGGGAGGCATAGAATTTGTATTTTTGAGAGAAACACTCTACCAGGTCCCTCTGATCATGTCTGCACACCTTTCTCCTATCACGATGGCGGGCGCATTTGTATTTCCGGCCGTAACTTCCGGCATCACACTCGCATCTGCAACCCTCAAGTTCGAAAAACCAACAACCTTGAGCTCGTCCGACGACACCACCGTCATCCTATCTCCCTTCGCTCCCATCTTGCACGTCCCAACCGGGTGGTACAGCGTCACTGCCAACCTACGCACATTCTCCTCTGAGTAAGCGCGAGTGGAAGCCAACACTTCGTCCGAAAAGTCCTTTCCGAAGCGGACGTACGCGACTCGCCGTAGTTCCGTGAGGACAGATTTGTTGAGCTCCTCGGATCCCAAGCGGCGTACGCGTGGGTCGGAAGGTGCCAACTGGGCCATTTTGCCGTGGACCTTGCGAGCGATTTCGGTGCCTTCGGCGAGGAAGGTGACGTCCGCGGGGTGTTCGAGATAGTGAGGATCTATTAAAAAAATCAGACCAATTTTTGGTGAGATTCGTAAATAGTTTACCAATAACGGGGTGATCGAACGGTGAAGCAGATCGGAGTGTGACCCGGCCACGAGATTGCGGTTTGACGAGCGTGACGAGGGTAGAGAATCGGTATTTGCCTTGTTCCATCACGTTCGCCTTCGCTTGAGCGACGGGATCGAACACAGTCGAGATCGGCTTCTTGGGAGTAAATCCTTGGTCGAGAGGGAGATCGTCGAGGGATACATGATCTAGTGGTATCATCTCGATCGAATTCGTTCCGATGGATGTGAGTTGGTTGCCCTCGATCGCAATGGGTAGTGCAAAGAACTGGATATTCGGAGGGGGCGTCTCGACGTTCTTTGACACGTAGGAGGAAAGGTAGGTTGGGGTGGATACGAACGCCGTGGATTCTACTCCAGCGGTCGTAAGAAGGCCGTTGTTAGCAGTAGCGTACTACAAACCGCGATGTAAGCTCGTGCTAGTTCAAGATGTGCAAAATATCATTACCTTGTAAAGTCCCTTCACGATTGCCCCGGTTGTCCTACGATACGTTTGCTTGCTCAAATCGACATTGCTGACCGGGACAATGAGGTGATCGTGCAGATTTTCTCCTACCCCGGGCAGATCCTTGACGACGGTAATTCCAAGGCTCCGAAGCTCAGCGGCAGGTCCTGTGAGAGAACTGGTCAGAGAACTGCATTCAAGCACAAGGCACAAGAGCTTACCGATTCCTGATAACTATTCGCAGATTGTCAAACAGCGTATCTTCAGTTCAGCGATATTAAACCAAGGGAAATAGAA
This sequence comes from Cladochytrium replicatum, assembly GCA_025526935.1. Classification (NCBI taxonomy): domain Eukaryota; kingdom Fungi; phylum Chytridiomycota; class Chytridiomycetes; order Cladochytriales; family Cladochytriaceae; genus Cladochytrium; species Cladochytrium replicatum. The sequence goes on from JAHLKD010000019.1 coordinate 205,740, forward strand.
CATACCTTCAAAATTTGAGGACTGCCGATGGCGCCTCCTGAAACGATCACCTCCCTTCTAGATCTGATGATTCTCTGTAGCCCGCTCGGGTTGCCCTGCGCATCCAAGGGAATGCACTTGACTCCGATCGCTCGAAGGAAGCCAGACTTGCTATCCAAAGCGGACTCGATCGACGCAACCATGGTGTTGGACAAGAGTGTGAAATTAGGACGATAGGTTTTGAGCTTGCGATCGATGATCGGGGCGATGTAGGCACGGCCGGTGTGTTGGCGAACGCCGTCGGCCACAGAAGACTTGAAAAGTAAAGAAAAAGCAAAATGTTTAGCTCGCTTTCGCTCGAAATTGCTTTCGATTACCATGATCACCGATGCGTTGTAAGTGGACTTGCCGTTGTAATCCCGACCGGGTCCAGTTCCGTTTGTAAAACCTTTGGACGAATCGACCTCACCTCGCGGGCCGTATCCAACTCCAAGAGCCTCCATTGAGCGGACCCAGATGTAGTTCCACACGCACGGTTCATTGCCGGTCGTCCTCGTAACACGCACTGGCCCATCGAATCCATGATATTCCTGGTGTTGGAAGTCATTGAGCAATCGATCAAATCGTCCACGCAGAACATTGTTTACCTCATCCAGCTCGTTCTTCGGAATCTCCATCTTCTCGATGCGCTTGAACAACGGGAGCACGTTCTCCCAAGTCCAACCGGTGCACCCGTAATCCTTCTCCCAGATCGCATAGTCGTCTTTCGATCCTCGAACCCACAGCATCGCGTTTGTGCTCGAGCAGCCACCCAAGAGCCGGCCGCGGGGCCAGTAGTGCGGGCGATTGCGCGTCTCGGGTTGTTTTGGCGTCACGTAGTTCCAGTCGAGCTCATTCTTCTGTGTCTCGGGGAACAGTGCTGGGATGTTGACCCTCGCATCAGAGAGCGAGTTCGGGCCGGATTCGATGAGAAGCACAGTGAAGTTGGGGTTCTCTGAGAGACGGGCGGCCAGGGCGCATCCAGCGGACCCTCCGCCGACAACGATATCTTGATCAGAAAAGTATGGGATCAGGAACGTGGGAGATGAGAATTTTGAAGAAGGATGACATACAGTCGTATTCTTTTTCAAATGCAGCGCTGTAAGCGATGGCCTTGGAACGACGGAGAGCTTCACGTCCTGATTAGGAGGTCAGCGTACATTTGATTCGTTGGCAAGGTTACGTACTCGCGATGTAAATGGTGTACAGTGCAGTGGTGAGAGCGGGGACAGCGATCCATTTAAGAAGCCAAGCGGGGACAGGGCGAGAATCGAGAGCTGACATGATGATTCTGGTAGTGATTTGCGGATGGTTGGAAATGTTTGGGTTTTATGGGGAATAATGTTGGCTAATCAAACAGCCGGCACAGCGCATATGTTGGATCTTGTGCCCACGTGGGGTTAGTCATAGTGTGTTCAGCAGCGATGACTGTATTCAAGGGTGTCGTGTGTCCGGCGCAAAAATTAGTCCTGGATGATGATCGATTCTTCGCCTCGTCGCCCACTTTCGACAATCGTTTACGATGTATATTGGCAGGATGCAATTAAGAACAGAGTTCAAGTGGAGTAGCTGGCAACGAGAAAGAGAATCCATACAGGCAACACAGTGTTTTGTTAAATTCACACGATCATGCCCAATGAGGAACATGAACTGGATGGTCGAGTCCCCTCCACCTACTTCTTGGCCCAGGTCGACTTGATTAGATCGCACCTCTCTCGAGAAACCAAAGACGGTGAGGTCCCTGTAAGACACCACTGCCGTCTTGTCTCTGTCAACCATCTTGAAGTTCCGACGGGTTGTACAGAGTCACAGCCGACGTGCGAACAGGCTCCTCAGCGTGCGTGCAAGTGGCTGCGAGGGCCGCATCGGGGAAGTCCTTGTTGTAGCGAATGGAGGCTACGTGGTGGAGCTCTGCAAGGACGGACTGGTTGAGCTGCTCGGGACTGAAGGGCTTGAGTAATCTCAATGTGCTTGGTCCCAATCAACTCCAGTTGGTTGCCCTCAATTGCAAAAGGGAGGTGAAGAACTTGATATTAGGGGGCGGTGTCGACGCTCTTGGAGGTGTAAGAGTTCAAGTGGGAAGGAGTGCCATGAAGGCTGTATCCTCCACACCAGCAGTCATAAGAAGAACCTTCTTCTGTGTCAGGTACAAAATTCAACAAAGCGGGTTAGCTATTTTCATTCGTAGACTAGTAACAGTTGCCTTTAGACACCAGTAATGATGGCACCTGGAGTCTTACGGTAGGTTAGCTTGGCTAGATCCAGTTCGAAACTTGTACAATCAAGTGGTCGTGGAGGTTCTCTCTCACACCAGGAAGGTCCAGTACAACTTCAATTCCAAGGCTCTTGAGCTCGGTACGGGGACCGATTCCGGAGAGCTGGCGCAAAGAATTAGTTGAAGGCGCACATGAGCAGCCGACCCTTCTCTGACATAACTTCAAGACCTGGACACTACCGATGGCATCTCCAGAAAGTACCACTTCCTTGGGGATCATGGGTGAAGTTGGATCGGTAGCTTTTCAGGTGAGGGTCGATGATTGGTGTGACATAGGCACGACCAGTATGGGGGCAAAACTGAAGACTCATCCACGTAATCAATCGCATGAAGGCAGTATAGTTTCGGTTGTAGTATTCCTACCATGATGCAAGCTGCGTTGACAGTAGACGGGCCGTTGTAGTCTCGACCGGGGCCGGTTCCGTTCGTGAAACACTTTGAAGGGTCGACCTCACCACCAAGGCCATATCCGCCACCGAGGGCCTCGCACGAACGAACCCACAGGTAGCTCCAGACGCACGGATCGTTTCGGGTAGTGCGAGAAACTTTTACCGGACCATAGAAACCGTGTAATTCTGCTGATTTACGATCAGAAATTCGATTCATTCTTGCCAACTTTCATTTTCACTTAACCTCGTCAAGCAACCACCGAGGAGCCTGCCACGAGGCCAGTAATGGGGGAGATTACGAGTGGCTGGCTACTTTGAGGTCGTGTAGTTCCAGTCAACCTCCGTCTTTTGGGAGCTGGGAATTGCGAGGGAAGGTTCACACGCATATCGGAAAGATAGTTGTGACGAGATTCGATGAGGAGAGCGGCAACGTTGGGGTTCTCAAACAAACGAGCCGCGACGGCACATCCAGCGGATCCACCACCAATGACAATATCTGAGTGAATGAGAGTGATGAGAAGAAAGAAGGAGTTGTACAATAGAAGCGAAACATTACAGATATACTCCTTGTCGAATTCAGATGCGTACGCGATCGCCTTCGCGCGGCGGAGAGCTTCACGGCCTGCGGGAAACAAGGGTTCATTGGCAGTGCAAACCACACATTCACAACATACAATCAATGCACAGGTAGAGAGCGGACGTGATAGCAGGGACGGCGAGATACTTTATGATCCGTGGGGCAGACATTGCTGAGGAGAGATGGCGGGCTTTGGCTGAGAGAGAACCGAAGACCATTAGTGTTGGCTAGAAACGGGAAATAGAACAGCCGAGCTAGTGTGGCGATGGACAAAGTGAGGCACGTGATGGATTTTTCTGTCACTACCTGTCAGATGTCAGACAGTGCTAAGGTGCCGAGAAATAAATATACAAAAAGAAAACGTTATAGATCCACAAATGCCGGGACATAGAGGGTATTTGGAGAATGAAGTTATTTTTGGACTCCATAATATGTATTTATTTTCCAACCAATACATATCATCTGCTGGTGCAAAATCCAAATACAAGTGTAAAAAGGGCGGAACATGGGGAGCCTTGTGAGCTGTAGGAATTGTAAAATTTTCATAACACTTGTGCATATCCAAATCAACAAAAGCAGACAAAATAGAATCAGGAGCAGGAGCCAAGACTAGGTCATAACCAAAGTTTAACCAAATGCGGTTAAGTGAACGAAGAACAAGAATCCAGCAGGGAACAGCAAGCTAAGGGTAAAATGGGTGTGGCAAAAGCATATCAATTGCAATGTCAAGAGGTAAGCCAGGATCATCAGGCAGGCTGAAACCAAAACTAGCAGATAAACTAACCATAAACCTAAACACTGAGATATGGGCACGCGACACTTCAGGGGCATCTGGAAAAATTCCTAAAATGAGGCTGGGGTAGGGGACAAGTGGCCAAGCTGATTAAGCAGGAATAAACAAAGACACACTGTTGCGAGGTTTGTTGCATGTTTCCCCTCTAAAGTTCGAACTTAGGACTTTGTTGTGTTTCTCGTTTTGTTACTTTGGGATCCTTGATTCATTCCTTCCCGCTTGGCGCTTTCCTTGTGGTGTGTGTGTCTAGGAAGTACTGCTCTGAGGAATGCGAACGGGATTTTAGTCGCTGCATCCAATTTTGGCACTGTCCATTCAACGGGAGCCTCCTTACTTGCAGAAGCAGAAACTGGAGTTCAACCGTTGAGATCAGTCTGCACACCATAGGTTCCTGTCTGTTGCCAACGACTCACTTCAGACCAAAGACGATAATTTGCAGGAGGTTAGAACATTACTATCTTAGGGACACAGTCGTTGTTCTGACCTCCTTTTACAGCAATCATCCTCTGGAGAAGAAAGTCGCCCCTGGATGAGGTGTTTGGATCAGAGCTTCTCTGAATATTGTCTTGGTACGTGACTGCTTGGGCCAAGATCATCCTCATCAGTGTCTATTTGGCCTGAGTCCCTTTCACTTCCTTGAGAATCATATGCTCCTGTCTCGTCCACGTCCACCCACAGTGTACATTTGGTCAATTGACCCGGACCGGACCTGAAAGACCCAAAAACCTGCCGATCCTTAGGAATTAGTCACCAACCTATCTGTGTAGAAAACTCTCTGTTCCCCATTCTGCTCCATGTGCATATCAGCAAGGAGCTGCACAATTTCCCCTTCATTTTTTGCCACAGAGAGGCATTGAGTTCATGCAGGCGCACCCACAGTGACCATCTGCCCTCTACCAATGTCTGATCTGGGGAGCTGCAGCCCGCTAGCCAGTAGAAAACTGTTTCTTTATGCCTTATGATACTCCTGTTTTCAATTCGTTGTTTTTTGCTGATGACATAGCTTCTGCCACCCCTGAGCAAGCCCAACGTGCATTGAAAATTTGTGAAGGTTTTGCTTTAGCTTCTTATTTTGTGTTTTCAACCTTCAAAGTGTGCTGTGTTATCGTCTCAGTGATTACCTACCCCCTTGAAGCTTCACGGCTCTGCCCTCTCCCAGTCGAGGTTTCATTTAGGTACCTTGGTCACTATTTTATTATTGCAGGGTTTGATCTTGCTGCAACTATTGATCACTGCTTAGAGAAAGCTTGTGCCTCATTGCATCGTTTTGCACCTTATGTCTCGTACTTTGGTGGATCTGCTCCTCGTGTTGCCAGGTTGTTGTTTCTGTATTTATTAGACCTTCACTTGAGTTTGGGTTTGGACTTATTCAGCCTTCCGTTGCATACTCGAGAGTTTTTGTTATCATGCACTATGCCGTCTGTTTTGGCTAGCCCATACCACATCACGTGTTGGCTTGTTGCTGTTTGCGCAAGTTCCTACATTTGAGTTCAGGCTGAAGTACCTTCAGGCAGGTATGTTTGCTCACTGGTCTAGTGATTCCAGCCCTGTGTTGCCAGCTGCTGTGTTGCAATTCTATCGGTCATCTCCAGTTGGTTATGGTTCATCTCCTTATGTTTCAGCTTGTCACAATAATCTCATTGTCCCTATGCCCGTTGGGGCCCCACTTCATCCGTCGATGTTGCATTTTCAGTCTTTAGCTGTTGCGCATAATGGATCAATTGCAGTTTTGTTTGCCTCTGTCCGCCATTGAAACTGCGGATGGTTATGGGCAAGTAATGTTAGCAGATAGAAGCAGTCTGTTGTTGACTGAAAACATCAGTTAGAGAACCTTTTTTTGAAAAATCATATATTTTGTTTGAAATACCCCTGAATTGTATCGGTTCCTATCCTTTTTAGTGCTGCCTATTTCTGATTTGAAGTCAAAAATATTTAAAATTAGTACTATTTCATAGTATCAGTTTTTGAATGGTGGCGCCATTTTATATTGGACATTCTTAGTGTTCTTCTAGGTAACACAACAGATGATGCTATGTATGTGGTTAGAGCGGTTTTCAAAGAAGCGTGGTGAACCAAGACAAAAGCACTAATATGGGCAAGAGATATGAAGAATGTATTTGATTCCCAGAGCCCTGTTGCCACTGGGCGCGCGTTCAGAGCTTTGAGGATGCCATATTATTTATGCTGCAACTTTTCTCATACAAATGACTGCTGCGCTACAGTCCAGGATTGCTCTTGCCAATGAGCACCCAGAACCTTTATTTATTTAGTGGGTGAGTCCTTGAATTCATGTTTTACTAACATGTACTGAATACAAGATAGCAGTCATTGACACAGATCCCATACCTAAACATTGTTAGGCTTTAATAAGGATGGCGGGTTTTAGGGCCTTTCGGGTCGGGTCTGGGTCCATACCAAATGTACCCGACCCGAGTGCCGGGTTTTCATGGAAAATTTTCGGGTCGGATCCGGGTCGGGTATCGGGTCCAGTAGGAAAACCCTTCTCGGGTCAAAAATCAGACCCGAGTAAAACCTGATGTGATAGGGAAGCTAAAACGAAGCTATTGTTCTTTCTGTCCACACAGACACTTTCCAAGAAGACGCAATATAAGTTTTGTATGTATCAAACAATTTGCATCACAACAGACATCGAGGCATGTATTTTCTGTCCACCCAGACACTTTCTCAACATTGACGTACTTCAGTTATCTCTACCCAATGCAACTAACCTCTCTATCAATGTTACTAGCAATAGGATTCTGTCCACCCGGACACTTTCTCAACTCATTGACGTACTTCAGTTATCTCTACCCAATACAACTAACCTCTCTATGGATACTTTCCAAGGAGTCACAACGGAAGTTCTGTAACAAACAATTTCTACCACGACAGACCTCGAGAGCTGTGCTTTCTGTGCACCTGGACACTTAGAGTCAGTAACGTTCCAGCCACACCACAGCAAAAATGGATGCCCCCTTTATTAAACCAAAGCGTAAGGCAGCGTCTGACGCAAGCCAAAGACTGGTGGACAGTCATCCGCTTGACACACGGAAGCGAAGTCTGCCAGCCCCCCAAATTTCAGAGGCGTCCAGCGAGGGGAACATCATGCAGGACAAACGCAGACGTGTATCAGGACACGGTGGCAACAACAGCGCTCGAGAGCCGAGCTCCACGTCTTCTTCCAATGACTCCAGCGAGTTGGGCCTGGCTTCTCAGCATGCACCAGAGCTTCCTGCCGACGTTAGTTTTGCTGACTCTTCAGTGCGACAGGAGCCTGCAGCTGGATCAGTTCAACCATCAATGCTTTCATCAGACGCAGATGTTGATAGCATGTCGGACTGTAGAGGTAGTCGAGGCGGCATAGCGAAGGATTACTATAAGGTTGATAATGGTCTGAGAACATGTTTGGTTGCGAAATGCAAGTGGAGCCAGAAGGTCGATAAGACAGGATCAACAAAAAACTTCCTCCGGCATCTGAAAAACCACCATGGAAGTATTGCCAGGTCGCTTGGACTGTTGGACATCGTCCCCAAGGGACAACAGACATTGAATTTCGGCTCGCAGGAGAAGGAGCAAAACTTTGTGTTCAATCCAGACGTAGCGTGGCGGTCGATTTTGGACTGGATTGCTGCAGACAATCAGGCTTTTACTGTTGTGGAGAACGAGTTCTTTGTCAGCATGCTGAAGACTTTTCAGCCAAACTATACACCAAAGACGGCAAAAGCAGTGAAGCAAAAGGAGATGGATCTTTACGATAGGCAGAAGGAGCTCATTAAAGGTCTGATTGTTGGTTCGCCTTCAAAAGTATCAATAACAGCTGACTGTTGGACATCGAAGAACCAGATTTCTTTTCTTGGAATTACTGCCCACTTCATCACGAAAGAATGGGAGCCGCAGGACTTGCTGCTGCAGATGATTCCGATGGTTGGAAAGCATGAAGGCGTCGCCATGGCTATTCAGCTTGTCAAGTGTCTGGATGAATTTGGCATGCTATTGGGTGAACGCTTATTGTGCATTACAACCGACAACGGTTCAAACAACTTTACCATGAGTGCTAAGCTGGAGACGCTCTTGGAAGATAGGGATATTGCGTGGTCTGCAGAAACTCAACACATGCGGTGTATGGCACACATTATCAATCTTGCAGCAAAGGATTTTATCGATACATTCGCGCCCGCAGGGGACACAGTCGCAAATGACGATAACTCCGGCGTTAATGTCATAAACCTTCTTCGACGGCTAGTCAGAGGAATCCGGTCTTCCCCAAAACGACGAAGCTCATTTATTGATTCGTGCCAATTTGTGAAACTGGTTCCTCTATTACCAATTATCGATGTGACAACTCGCTGGAATAGCACGTTCTATATGGTCAAACGAGCCTTACAGCTACGAGAGGCAATGGACAAAATATGCTGGATTGAAGATTCTTTGAAAGATTGGTCAATAAATCCAAAGCACTGGGAGGTCCTACAGAAGATCCGGGATGGTTTGAGTGTTTTCGAGGTTATATCAAAGACAATCGAGGGGTCTAGATATCCAACACTTCCGCTTGTTATTCCATTTTACAACGATCTTATCGATCAACTGGAGGACCTAGAGGAGGCAGAATTGGATGAAACTTTCACCAAAGCATTTCGAAATGCACTAGATAAGCTGAGAATATATTACTCAATCGCTAAGAGCCCGTGTTTAGCAGTTGCTACGGTACTCGATCCTCGTTTTTAGGATCAATATTATCGATTTTCAAAGGCTTGGGAGAAAGATGTAGGAAGGGATCAGGTCACCCTAGTGCAGAAAGTCTGGGAGGAATCGTATAAGTCACGGAAAATCAAGAACAGTGGTGCCGATGTTTTTGGAAACACGCCAGAACGTCGACACGATTCGAGCGGAGCTTCCGGTGATAGACAGAAAAAAACAGACGCTGAACGCTTGAGAGCCATTAGATCCGTTTTCATCTGGCAAGAAGAGATTCCTGAGGAAAAAGTGAGCTGGATCGCTATCTTGGCGATCAGGTACTCCGCGGTATTGATTCTGATGGGAAGCCAATCAATATTATGGACTGGTGGAAGACTGTTGGAAGTGTGAACTTTCCAGCCCTAAGCCAGATGGCAATGGACTATTTAGGAATACCAGCAACAAGCGCTCCAGTCGAACGAAAGTTTTCAGCCGGGGTTGATTTGGTACCTGCAACTCGCAACCGCCTTGCTCCAAGAACAATAAATGCGTTGATGTGCCGTCATGACTGGTTGCATCAATTGAGTGCTGAAGAACCCTTCAAAAATGATTCCCTAGATTCGAAAAGTGATATTAGTGAGGATTTTGTGAAGGTGCATAATTTTGGCGAGGATTTTGATGTGGTATTAGAGTTGGAAGCACCTGATGATAACCCACTCTTTCAAGTATAAATTGTTGTTTAGACTGTTCATCTGTTGAAGTACCGTCCAGGAGTTGAGAAAGCGACCGCCTGGACAGAATCCTATTGCGAGTAGTATTTGTAGAGAGGTTGGTTGTACTTGATCGAGATCAGTGAAGCAATGAGTTGAGAAAGTGTCCGGGTGGACAGAATCTTATTGCTAGTAACATTGATAGAGAGGTTAGCTGTACTTGATAGATATCACTGAAGTACCGTCAATGAGTTGAGAAAGTGTCCGGGTGGACAGAATCTTATTGCTAGTAACATTGATAGAGAGGTAGTTGTACTTGATAGAGATCACTGAAGTACTGTCAATGAGTTGAGAAAGTGACTGGGTGGACAGAATCAGGGAGACTGAGTGTCACTGTGTCTGTCTGGGTAGCAATAGGATTCTGTCCCCCCGGACACTTTCTCAGCTCATTGACTATACTTCAGTAATTTCTATCAGGGACAGCTAACCTCTCTACAAATACTACTAGCAATTGGATTCTGTCCACCCGGACACTTTCTCAACTCATTGACGGTACTTCAGTGATCTCTATCAAGTACAACTAACCTCTCTATCAATGTTACTAGCAATAAGATTCTGTCCACCTGGACAGAATCCTCTCTATCAATGTTACTAGCCAGTTTCTTCCCTAGCTTATTATTATTTTCAGATCAGGTAGAAAACTATAGTGTCAGGGAAGTATTATAGCATACATTCCTGTAACATTCCGGCTAAGAACACCGGGCCAGTATCTTCCCACGACAAACAGTACAAACACCATGCCTTGAACTACAAAGAAGCGAGCGTTGAAACAATCCAGACCGTCATCTGAAAGAGAATCAAGTGCAGAACCGGTGACTGCACCTGAAATATCTCTGGGATTGGGTTCTGAAGTGGAAGAAGCAGAAGTAGGCCTTGATGTCAAATCGACAGATGTCAAATCGACAGATGTCAAATCGACAGATGTCAAATCGACAGATGTCAAATCGACAGCTCCTTCAAAGAAACTGGCGCGACGTGGTACTAAAGGGGATGCTGACTATTTGCTCATCGACGGACTCTGTCCTGCTTCAGACATACGACTTTGGTATTGAAAATTCAAAGTAGGCGGCCACAGCTACGACTCGGAGGACTTCATCAGCAACTGTCAAACAAATCGATGAATGCGGCTTCAAGGGTTGATCGACTGACTTTACTCTGACAGCAACCTGGTCAAGCCATCAATGAAATTCATGATGAATGCAGTGGACGAACGGAGTTCATAACAGCAGCAAACGCCTATCGTATGGAGTGCTTGAAAAGCTCTTCCTTTCAGAAGGAAACAACATTTCTGGACTTTACAGGCGGCAGGGACACAAGTACGGCATTTACAGAGGAATGCCTGTCACTGCAAAGGTTGACGAGTTCCAAGCGACCATCAAAGTAGCAGATGAGGACTGTGAAAGGACAAAACAGGTCCTCAAACAGTCAGAACGACTGTTGAACATGACAAAAGATCTTGAAGAGACTGCAATGAACGAGAGAAGGACCCACATCGCAGCAGAAGTGCGAGAGAACACACTGTCCACACAGACACAAAGTGTTCATGTTAATATCCGTGGTCTAACTCAAAGTTCAATCAATCCTCTCGGGCAGCAAAAACTCGGCGGGTCAGGGTCGGGTACGGGTTTCAACCACTTCGGGTCCGGGTATTCCCTTTGTACCCATCAGTGACCCGGCGGGTCCCCAGACAGACACGACCTGACCCAAAGGGTTTGATGCGGGTCGCCACTGAAACCCGGACCCGACCCTGACCCGCCGAACCTTAGGCTTTAATAATCTCCCTTCTACAGGTGTTTTATCCTATGAAACCCCCCATTGAACCCAACAGTGCTGTTTTTTACAGCTTCAATCAGGCTTGATACACGTGGAGCAATATCAGTGCAAATACCGCTCTTAGCACAAAGTGGGTTGAACCTCTCTTAAGCACACTCTGTGTTTCCTTCAGCAGCAGCTGTGCTGTAGGAACAAAGAATATTCTGAGGAACAATGACTTTGCACTAAAGGTCTGGGGTGATCCAAATGATGCATGGTGCTCAAAATGCCAGGGTCTTGGACACTTTAGGGATGGATGCAATGTAACAGGTAATTCTCTCCCTCCTGTCAGTTGCAGAAACAGGGCACGCCATTTTGGTAGTGCAGATTAGAGGAGTGATCCGGCTGGATACATGGACATTGAGGACAGAGGGTGTCATGTGACATGGGCTAGGATTGCAAGAGGGAAGAGGCGTGATAGAGATGGAAGTGTAGAGTCAGGTAGCCTGCAACAGCAAGTAGTGAGGATGGCTACAATGGCTCTAGAGATGTCAACGCAATGTGCCAGTGAATTGGAGAAGCTCTGGGCACAGATCACTGAGCAGGAAGCAACAGCCCAAGGACTTGGCACTGAGCTTGCCACTCTGAGAAGCCATACAAATGAAGAATTTGCTTCAGTTTGCTCAGAGATTAAGGTTTGGCGGGTCCGGGTCGGGTCCGGGTTTCAGTGGCGACCCGCACCAAACCCTTTGGGTCGGGTCGTGTTTGTCTGGGGACCCGCCGGGTCACTGACGGGTACAAAGGGAATACCCGGACCCGAAGTGGTTAAACCCGTACCTGACCCTGACCCGCCGGGTTTTTGCTGCCCAGGAGAGGATTGATTGAATTTTGAGTTAGACCACGGATATTTACATGAACACTTTGTGTCTGTGTGGACAGTGTGTATTTTAGAAACACTATCGTAAAAAGAAACAAAACTCCACTGAGCAATCACAAGTTGATAGGTGGAACAGCCCAAATCAGCTTCTGTATCTGGTTCATATCGTCAGAGTCCCATCCACCACTGGTTACATCCTTCGCCAACCCAGTCCTGATGAACCGATCAATGTCGTCATTTGAAAGCATGAAATCCTTGGCTAAACCTGTCTTCCAAGGTTTCCAATCCACCTCAGGGAGCGTTATGGACGAAAGATGCCTGATGTATGCCGTCCAGAACCTTAGCCACTCAGAAGGATATGCATCCACTAATGCCCTGAACATGCGATAGATAGTGGCAGACGTACTTAGCGAATTATTGTGCCGTATCCAGTTTCTGAGCAAAATGTGCACCCTAAGAAGAGTAAGGCTGCTCCGAGAACTTCTACTTGAAGTTGATATTCGGCTTGAGCGGTCGTCTGATTCAACAAATATGGGCCGTAAAAACTCATTTTGGGAGAGGACTTCGTAGTTTACATTGACGTACTTGATTGATGGTGGAAGAGACGGCAATTTAAGGTCATAAATAACCTCATTGATCTTATGCATCTGGAAGCAGATACCCTGGATGACCTCTTTCACCAAAAGGATAGCCGTACGACGATGCTGCTGCAGGCTAAGCAATGCAAGGGAACTCGTTGGAGAACTGGTTCGATGTACCTTCGGAATTCTACCAATCCCCTTGATAGCCGACGATATGCTTATTAGGCCGCCTGTTGATGTTGGCACCGCAGGTGCTGCAGCTTCTGAATGACCAGCCTGTCGTTTCAGAGCAGCAAGCTCTCCCTCCAGGGCGGTCACACGTGATTTCTATTGTGAAATCTCCTGGGAAGTTGCCTGCTTCTCCCTTTCCATTGCAGCGGTGATCTCCCTGAATCTTGCTAGCTCTTCGTGCTCGCCGTGCTGAATCAATGCACCCGCCCTGCCCAATTCATCAATGAGAGCCTTCTCTCGCACTTCTGCTGTGATGCGGGTCCTTCTCTCGTTCATTGCAGTCTCTTCAAGATCTTTTGTCATGTTCAACAGTCGTTCTGACTGTTTGAGGACCTGTTTTGTCCTTTCACGGTCCTCATCTGCTCGTTTGATGGTCGCTTGGAACTCGTCAACCTTTGCAGTGACGGGCATTCCTCTGTAAATGCCGTACTTGTGTCCCTGCCGCCTGTAAAAGTCCAGAAATGTTGTTTCCTTCTGAAAGGAAGAGCTTTTCAAGCACTCCATACGATAGGCGTTTGCTGCTGTTATGAACTCCGTTCGTCCACTGCATTCATCGTGAATTTCGTTCAGGGCTTGACGAACTAGCTTGCTGTCAGAGTTAAGTCGGTCGATCAACCCTTGAAGAACAAATCTTGGGCCGCATTCATCACGATTTGTTTGACAGTTGCTGATGAAGGCCTCCGAGTCGTAGCTGTGGCCGCTCGCTTTGAATTTTCGATACCAAAGTCGTATGTCTGAAGCAGGACAGAGTCCGTCGATGAGCAAATAGTCAGCATCCCCTTTAGTACCACGTCGCGCCGGTTTCTTTGAAGGAGCTGTCGATTTGACATCTGTCGATTTGACATCAAGGCCAACTTCTGCTTCTTCCACTTCAGAACCCGATGCCAGAGATGTTTCAGGTGCAGTCACAGGTTCTGCACTTGATTCTCTTTCAGATGATGGTCTGGATTGTTTTAACGCTCGCTTCTTTGTAGTTCGAGGCATGGTGTTTGTACTGTTTGTCGTGGGAAGATACTGGCCCGGTGTTCTTAGCCGGAATGTTACAGGAATGTATGCTATAATACTTCCCTGACACTATAGTTTTCTACCCGATCTGAAAATAATAATAAGCTAGGGAAGAAACTGGCTAGTAATATTGATAGAGAGGATTCTGTCCACCCGGACACTTTCTCAACTCATTGACGGTACTTCAGTGATCTCTATCAAGTACAGCTAACCTCTCTAATAACGTTACTAGCAATAAGATTCTGTCCACCCGGACACTTTCTCAACTCATTGACGATACTTCACTGATACTTCACTGATCTCGATCAAGTACAACCAACCTCTCTACAAATACTACTTGTAATAGGATTCTGTCCAGGCGGTCGCTTTCTCAACTCCTGGACGGTACTTCAACAGATGAACAGTCTAAACAACAATTTATATTTAAAAGAGTGGGTTATCATCAGTTGCTTCCAACTCTAATACCACATCAAAATCCTCGCCAAAATTATGCACCTTTACAAAATCCTCACTAACATCACTTTTTGAATCTAGGGAATCATTTTTGAAGGGTTCTTCAGCACTCAATTGATGCAACCAGTCATGACGGCACATCGACGCATTTATTGTTCTTGGAGCAAGGCGGTTGCGAGTTGCAGGTACCAAATCAACCCCGGCTGAAAACTTTCGTTCGACTGGAGCGCTTGTTGCTGGTATTCCTAAATAGTCCATTGCCATCTGGCTTAGGGCTGGAAAGTTCACACTTCCAACGGTCTTCCACCAGTCCATAATATTGATTGGCTTCCCATCAGAATCAATACCGCGGAGTACCTGATCGCCAAGATAGCGATCCAGCGCATCTTTTTCCTCAGGAATCTCTTCTTGCCAGATAAAAACGGATCTAATGGCTCTCAAGCGTTCAGCGTCCGTTTTTTTCTGTCTATCACCGGAAGCTCCGCTCGAATCGTGTCGACGTTCTGGCGTGTTTCCAAAAACATCGGCACCACTGTTCTTGATTTTCCGTGACTTATACGATTCCTCCCAGACTTTCCGCACTAGGGTGACCTGATCCCTTCCTACATCTTTCTCCCAAGCCTTTGAAAATCGATAATATTGATCCTAAAAACGAGGATCGAGTACCGTAGCAACTGCTAAACACGGGCTCTTAGCGATTGAGTAATATATTCTCAGCTTATCTAGTGCATTTCGAAATGCTTTGGTGAAAGTTTCATCCAATTCTGCCTCCTCTAGGTCCTCCAGTTGATCGATAAGATCGTTGTAAAATGGAATAACAAGCGGAAGTGTTGGATATCTAGACCCCTCGATTGCCTTTGACATAACCTCAAAAACACTCAAACCATCCCGGATCTTCTGTAGGACCTCCCAGTGCTTTGGATTTATTGACCAATCTTTCAAAGAATCTTCAATCCAGCATATTTTGTCCATTGCCTCATCAACGCATTTATTGTTCTTGGAGCAAGGCGGTTGCGAGTTGCAGGTACCAAATCAACCCCAGCTGAAAACTTTTGTTCGACTGGAGCGCTTGTTGCTGGTATTCCTAAATAGTCCATTGCCATCTGGTTAGGGGTGGAAAGTTCACACTTCCAACGGTCTTCCACCAGTCCATAATATTGAATCTCTTCTTGCCAGATGAAAACGGATCTAATGGCTCTCAAGCGTTCAGCGTCCTTTTTTTTTCTGTCTATCACCAGAAGCTCCGCTCGAATCGTGTCGACGTTCTGGCGTGTTTCCAAAAACATCAGCACCACTTTTCTTGATTTTCCGTGACTAATACGATTCCTCCCAGACTTTCTGCACTAGGGTGACCTGATCCCTTCCTACATCTTTCTCCCAAGCCTTTGAAAATCGATAATATTGATCCTTAAAACGAGGATCGAGTACCGTAGCAACTGCTAAACACGGGCTCTTAGGGATTGAGTAATATGTTCTGAGCTTATCTAGTGCATTTCGAAATGCTTTGGTGAAAGTTTCATCCAATTCTGCCTCCCCTCGATTGCCTTTGACATAACCTCAAAAACACTCAAACCATCCCGGATCTTCTGTAGGACCTCCCATTGCTTTGGATTTATTGACCAATCTTTCTAAGAATCTTCAGTCCAGCATATTTTGTCCATTGCCTCTCGTAGCTGTAAGGCTCGTTTGACCATATAGAACGTGCTATTCCAGCGAGTTGTCACATCGATAATTGGTAATAGAGGAACCAGTTTCACAAATTGGCACGAATCAATAAATGAGCTTCGTCGTTTTGGGGAAGACCGGATTCCTCTGACTAGCCGTTAAACAAGGTTTATGACATTCCGTTAAGGAAGGTTTATGACATCAACGCTGGAGATATCGACATTTGCGACTGTGTCCCCTGCGGATGCGAATGTATCGATAGAATCCTTTGCTGCAAGATTGATAATGTGTGCCATACACCGCATGTGTTGAGTTTCTGCAGACCACGCAATATCCCTATCTTCCAAGAGCGTCTCCAGCTTAGCACTCATGGTAAAGTTGTTTGAACCGTTGTCGGTTGTAAGGCACAATAAGCATTTACCCGATAGCATGCCAAATTCATCCAGACACTTGACAAGCTGACTAGACATGGCGACGCCTTCATGCTTTCCAACCATCGGAATCATCTGCAGCAGCAAGTCCTGCGGCTCCCATTCTTTCGTGATGAAGTGGGCAGTAATTCCAAGAAAAGAAATCTGGTTCTTTGATGTCCAACAGTCAGCTGTTATTGATACTTTTGAAGGCGAACCAACAATCAGACCTTTAACGAGCTCCTTCTGCCTATCGTAAAGATCCATCTCCTTTTGCTTCACTGCTTTTGCCGTCTTTGGTGTATAGTTTGGCTGAAAAGTCTTCAGCATGCTGACAAAGAACTCGTTCTCCACAACAGTAAAAGCCTGATTGTCTGCAGCAATCCAGTCCAAAATCGACCGCCACGCTACGTCTGGATTGAACACAAAGTTTTGCTCCTTCTCCTGCGAGCCGAAATTCAATGTCTGTTGTCCCTTGGGGACAATGTCCAACAGTCCAAGCGACCTGGCAATACTTCCATGGTAGTTTTTCAGATGCCGGAGGAAGTTTTTTGTTGATCCTGTCTTATCGACCTTCTGGCTCCACTTGCATTTCGCAACCAAACATGTTCTCAGACCATTATCAACCTTATAGTAATCCTTCGCTATGCCGCCTCGACTACCTCTACAGTCCGCCATGCTATCAACATCTGCGTCTGATGAAACCATTGATGGTTGAACTGATCCAGCTGCAGGCTCCTGTCGCACTGAAGAGTCAGCAAAACTAACGTTGGCAGGAAGCTGTGGTGCATGCTGAGAAGCCGGGCCCAACTCGCTGGAGTCATTGGAAGAAGATGTGGAGCTCGCGCTCTCGAGCGCTGTTGTTGCCACCGTGTCCTGATACATGTCTGCGTTTGTCCTGCATGATGTTCCCCTCGCTGGACGCCTCTGAAATTTGGGGGGCTGGCAGACTTTGCTTCCGTGTGTCAAGCGGATGACTGTCCACCAGTCTTTGGCTTGCGTCGGACGCTGCCTTACGCTTTGGTTTAATAAAGGGGGCGTCCATTTTTGCTGTGGTGTGGCTGGAACGTTACCGACTCTAATGTCCAGGTGCACAGAAAGCACAGCTCCCGAGGTCTGTCGTGGTAGAAATTGTTTGTTACAGAACTTCCGTTGTGACTTCTTGGAAAGTGTCCGGGTGGACAGAATCGTATTGCTAGTAACATTGATAGAGGTTAGTTGTACTGGGTAGAGATAACTGAAGTACGTCAATGAGTTGAGAAAGTGTCCGGGTGGACAGAATCCTATTGCTAGTAACATTGATAGAGAGGTTAGCTGTATTGGGTAGAGATAACTGAAGTACGTCAATGAGTTGAGAAAGTGTCCGGGTGGACAGAATCTTATTGCTAGTAACATTGATAGAGATGTTAGTTTGTACTTGATAGAGATCACTCAAGTACCGTCAATGAGTTAAGAAAGTGTCTGGGTGGACAGAATCTTATTGCTAGTAACATTGATAGAGAGGTTAGCTGTACTTGATAGAGATCACTGAAGTACCGTCAATGAGTTGAGAAAGTGTCCGGGTGGACAGAATTTTATTGCTAGTAACATTGATAGAGAGGTTAGTTGTATTGGGTAGAGATAACTGAAGTACGTCAATGAGTTGAGAAAGTGTCCGGGTGGACAGAAAATACATGCCTCGATGTCCGTTGTGATGCAAAATTGTTTGATACATACAAAACTTATATTGCGTCTTCTTGGAAAGTGTCCGCGTGGACAGAAAGAACAATAGCTTCGTTTTAGATTCTCTATCACATCGGGTTTTACTCAGGTCTGACTTTTGACCCGAGAAGGGTTTTCCTACTGGACCCGATACCTGACCCGGATCCGACCCGAAAATTTTCCATGAAAACCCGGCACTCGGGTCGGGTACATTTAGTCAATGGACCCGGACCCGACCCGAAAGACCCTAAAACCCACCGATCCTTAGTGGTGTCACATGATTTTCCAGGAGCAGGTACAGATTTGTACCTGCTCCTCCACGTTTGCAACATCAAGCAGCATGCAAATCGACGTTGAGTGGGTTCAGATTTGTACCTGCTCGGAGCTCCAGAAAGCTTGTAATATTACTGAAAGGACCCTTTAATCTTCTTACGCAAAAAGTGCTCAGGACTCAAATATTTGCCAAATGATAACTATTCGCCAAATATTTGTCGAATCAAACACAAATATTTGGCGAATAGGAAACATTCTGCAAATACTTTACAAATCAATTAGGCAAATATCTATTTGTCAAATATATTTGGGCAAATCAAATATTGTAAAGCATTTGACAAGTGGTATGTCAAATATTTGGCCAGTCAAATGGAGCGTCTGGCATTTGACTGGCGAGTCAAATCAAACGAAGCCACAAGTGGTCACGAGTCAAAAGTAGCAAAATATTTGACTTGATTTGACTCGTGGCAGACCCTTGGCCCGCAAAGTACAAGAACGGAGACAAAACAGAACCTTGAAAAAGACCAAAAACAAATCGGTAGCATGATTTTCTATAATGACCTGAGAAGAACAACTATCAAACATACTCATCAAAACAGAGATCAAACGGTTTGGAATTCTGGGAAATTGACGAAGACGTTCCCACAAAAGAGGCCTATGCACAGTATTATACGCTACTTTAATATCTAAGAAAACAACAATAAGGTAGAGCAGTGCGGGACGCCCTTCGAAGGGTAGCATCTAATGCAAAACACACTCAACACCTGAACGATTGGCCTGGAAACCAGCTTGGGTGGGTTCAAGTTTACCAACATAAGCTACAAGCATAGGAAGCAGGGTGCGCTCAAAGATTCTTCTATCAACATTGGTTAAAGTAATGGGGCGGTACTGACTAATATCACCAATGGAGCCCTTATTCTTCCAAACAGGTAACAACAAGCCAGCATTCCAGGCAGAGGGCGACAAACCTGAACGGAAAATAGCGTTTGAAAGTTGAACAAAAAGGATAGCAACATCAGAAGCTAACGGCTTAAATAACTCAGCTGGAATATGGTTTGGGCCAGGAGCAGAGTTGTTTGGGGAAGAACGAATAGCACAAACAAAGTCACTAACACTAACTGACACAGAATCATTCAGCGCATGTAGACGAACGTGTTCTGCACTGGCAGAGGATTGTGCAAACTGAGTCTGATAAACGGAGGCAAAGTGATTGCGATAATGAGATAAAGAGGCAGGATCAGACAGTAAACCACTTGCAGCTGAGCGCCGTTGATGACACCTACGCGCAGTGGAAAGAACTTTGCTAACCTCGGTTAAAGAACTGGGAGAAGAACTAAACATATTGTCGCCAGAAGCCTCTCGAGCTCGCTGAGAAAGAGACCAAGTACGAATAGCTTTGACACGCTCACGCGATAGCCGGTCACGCTCCAAGCGGCAATACTCAACTAAACCAGGATCAGGATCATCACAGGAAGAAACAGCTAAATAGTGCTTATGAGCAAGTAAGTAGCTCCGTCGCAAGGCCACTAAATGCGGCGGCAACAATGGCAGGGCAGGGCGACGGCGAACTAAACTGGGGGGTCCAATGACACAAGCAGCACACGAAGTAACAAAGGAAAAAATAATATCCAATGCAGAGTCAATACATCCCTGTGCAACATCCACAGACATTTGGGCAAAGGCGGGAGCTTCTAAAATTGGACTGAGTGCAGCATTGACATCAGCAAGGGTGGGATCAAAAAACAAATGTCCCACATCCTCCATTGCTTGAAAGACAGCAGGTTCACGCAACAGATGAGCAGCCCAGCGCTTGTGGGGGGGTGCAGCAGAGGGAGCGCTGGCATTGGGAGGAGCAAAAGAAAAAACAGCTGTAACCGGAAAATGGTCAGAAGCCCAAGGCATAAACTCGCCGTCGGCTAGACGACTATGAACTATGTAAGAAATAGGATCACATTGAAGCAGAGGATTGACAAACAACAAATCGATAATGGAGTCACCATTGCGAGAAGAAAATGTGGGGTTATGACAGGAAGGGTGCTTAACCAGAGAGAAACTAGCGGCAGAAATAAATTGCTCAAACAACCTACCCCTAAGATTTGAAGAATGATCACCAGTAGCTAAAAAACGGGCATTGAAATCGCCCAACAAAAGAACAGGGCACGGAGACGACGGGACATGTTGAGGAAGTGAAGCAATAAACTCTTCAAGGAAGGGGTCCTGAGCAATACCACACGGAGGCAAATAATACCCTCCAACCAAAAGCCCACGAAATGTAAACCATAGAGAGGTGCCACCATAACTAGAAACGAGACGGAAATCAGAAGCTCTACAAAGACTGCGATTGATCAAGACTCCCACACCAGCCTGTCGTGTACCCGATGACCCAGGAGAAAAACGAGTGTCAAAAATCAAATCTGGAGAAGGCAGCGGGTCTAAAGGAAAAAGGTGTGTTTCAGTCAGGAGCAGAAAAACAATGTGATTTGCGCGCATAAAACGAAACAGTGAATCAAGAACTCCAAAGCTCAAATTGCGACAATTGAAGGTACCAACTCGAACACTAATCATTGACGAAGATGGGTTGAGCGAGGCTGACGCGCAATCCCGCGGGCACTGTCCAGCACAGTTTCCTGAGCATCCATGGGGAGCTGACCACGGACATACAGGAAAATAGCAGGATCAGTAACTGAACTGAGGATATGTGCATATCTCTTGTGGACAACTTCCCTGACCGCAGCCTCCCGCTGCTCCAAAGGCAGAGTAGAGGCTCGGCGAAGAAAGTCAGGGTTTGATTCGTCAGTGGAAGCTTCCTGGGTGGAGAAGTGCGCACGGAGAGCAATTGCGGTTGAGCGAATACAGATAAAGGAAGCAATGTTGCGACCAACGAAACTGATGTGGCGGATACCACGCACCACCTCATCGCCCAAGAGAGCCCTCAGCATGGTCCGCACAAAGCCGAGCCGCTGTCTCATGATGTCCTTGATGTACACAGTGGTCAAATCATCCACACGGGCCTGAAGATCAGCAGGTGGGGAGACCAGCAGCGGAGAGGTCAGAGGATAGAATACGACAGGCCGAGGGCCACAAAGGCTGACATTCGAAGTGGGGTCACGACCAGCAAGGGCAGTCCTGACAGCTTCTGTACGAGATTCAGCACTCAGTGTGGGGAGACTCTCAAGCACACGGGCACGGGCATTGGCAGCAGCAGCGGCATAAGTGCGTGGACCACGAGGTCCACGTGGGGCAGGTCGACTAGACGGGGGGCGAGGGCCAGGAGCACCAGAGTTCCCAAGATTGTCCTGAATTGAAGGATTACCATGCAGTTGTCTAGGGGGAAGGCACACAGGCGCAGCCACATCATCATGGAGGGAGACAGGGGCAACCGGAGGTGAAGGCGAAGGCAGCGGCCTCCCAAAGCGACCCACCAGATCCTCGGCCATATCACGACAAACACTAAAAAATTCAGCAGGAGTGTCCCTCGGCAAGTGTGCAAGCATAGGATCCAGCATCGCCAACGGATCAAAGGTTGCACAAACAGATCGCATCTGAGTGAGAACAACACGGAGATCGGCCAGAGATGCAACACTCGAGGGAGCAGCCACAGCAGCAAGAACCCGGACACCCGGCAGATGTGATCGGGAACGAGAACGGGAGCGACCACGGGGCAATTCATGTTCAGCAGGTCTTTTGGCGCGTCGGTCACGTGATCGGAAGTCACGTGATTCGGCATTTTCATCCTCCCCCATATTCACATCATCGGCCCAGTGAATTGGAGAGGCAGGAGCGGAGAATGGAAGCTGTGGAGCGGAATTTTCAACAGAGGAGGCACGGGGGTGCGAACGGGCCTCAAAAATCACGGTGCCACCAGAAAGTCCATCAGGGGGCACAGCGGGGGGTGCGGCGGGCGGCGCGGCATGCGGCGCATCAGGCGGCTGCGCATGCGGAGCGCTGGGAGGCGGCATTGATTTTAGAGAGAGAGAGAGAGAGAGAGAGAGAGAGAGAGAGAGAGAGGGAGAGAGAGAGGTTTTTTTTTTTTTTTTTGAACTTCATAATATGTATTTATTGTCCAACCAATACATATCACCCGCTGGTGCAAAATCCAAATACAAGTGTAAAAATACACGTAAATTGGCAGCACATGGGGTCTATAAGGTGATATGGCCGAGTTGGTTAAGGCGTGGGTCTCAAGTTCCCATCTCGAAAGAGGCAGGAGTTCGAATCTCCTTGCCTCCATAGGGAGGAAAGTTATAAAATGGAACTATTAGTTTTCGATAACATTCCCGTTGATGTAATTTTGGAATATTTTTCTTCTGAAAGACTAGAGAGTGAAGGGTAAGTTTGGGTGTCGCCCCACCAACTAAAATTTAAGAAAATCTTTATTTACCATCGGTGAGTCCAGCGTGTAGAAATGAACCAAAAACAACAGTGCGTCAGAGACCAACAAGACAAACAGTCTCGCCATGAACATGCCCATTTTAAGTTCTCCCTTTGTTCGCGTAAAGCTGATTCGCATTTCGAGACCCATTCGTCCACGAGAACCTCAATGTGCCCATTCACACTTCCGTCCAGGTGCACCGACTCCATGTACTCGGCAAGCGGGCGTGGCCAGGTTGCAGTTCTCGAATGGTGGAAACAAAGTGGGTGTAGCCTAGGAAGATTCCAGAGTGATAGAACTCAGCAAGCGAGAACGGTCCTCTCGAGGTTCCAAATGGTGGGCGGACTTTGCTTGAGATAATATTCGCACAGAGCGCAATGGCAAGCAAATCGATTCCGGTCCTGGATTGGTGGAAATAGAGCGGTCTAGCCGCGCTTATAGTGGTACGAACCCATTTTTGGCGCGCCAGCTTTCTACGTCGGTTCTTGAATGGGGTGAGAACAAGCAAGCTTGAGTTTATTTGGGGAAGCGAATGCTATGTACTCGCTCCAGCATATTAGGTTCAATTTCACGTCCTGGATTGGTGGAAGTCCGGTGAAATGCAACTGACGTGGAGCAGAGTACAATTGACAACGCGACAGTGAACCAGGCGATGTGGACGCCATCGAGTGGTTAAAGTCCAGCGGGTTGAAACTGAAATATACTGCACACAGACGATGAAACGGTGTATCTGAGAAAGGACACGTCAATTGGTGGAAGCGAGCGCCCGCTAATTTCAATGGACAGCCAATATCAATGGATTGCACTTCCGAACGTGTAGACTTAATCGATTGGTGGAAATCGAGCTGGTCTAGGTCTGAAAGGGAGTCAATACGCAATGGACTGTGCGAAACGATGAAGTTTGGCCAACAAGGAAGATCATCTTGATCGGTGGAGCTGAAATGGGAGAAGGATCGAGGGCGAGAATTGTCATGGCATGGCAGCGGACTCCGAAATAAAATAAACAATGATGAAAATGACATCGATCAAGTTTGCAGAAACTGCCACTTCACCAGCCCGAATTGTGTGCACACGGATGTCAGAGTTGCCATGACGTATTCCTGGCATCTTGTTCCACCCAATCAAGGACGACGCAAAATTTGTTCGACTTGAAGCGGATCGGGGTGTCCAATGATGGGAGAAGACGATTCGGAACACTCGGAAACATATCAAGAGACGTGTAGCTCCTCCGCTTGAAGATTCATTCAACGGTCATGCACGATTCCATTCAAAACAGTGAATTCTATGAAGGAATCATGGCTGGAACAACTTGAACGTAGAGATGTCTGTGTCGAAAGTCGCTTCTGATCTTTTCTGACTCGGGATGCTTCCCTTGGTAAGTTAGCTGTACATAGATCCAAGATCGTACTATTTTTTCCATTTTTTTTTGGTTCCAACTGGATCACAAGCCACCCGAAACTTCACGATGTCGAGCAGCAAAGCGACCGAATGCCCAGTCGACCACTCGAGCATGAAGAAGGGAAATCGGGCGGACGGGGTGGCATGCCCGGTCGACCATTCAAAGATGGGCGGTGAACAGCTGAACCCTCTCAACATGATGCCGAAACTGGGCCAGGAGATGGCTGCTGGCCAAACTACACCACTCCCGACCAGTCGAGAAGACTCTACCATCCCGAAAGGCCAGTCTTCTACTTCCGCAGAGACGTGGGAGTACCCTTCTCCACAGGTGAGCCCCGCAATGTGGTCATGATTGGAACCCAAGAATCTCAAGTATGACCGTTTTTCGAACAGCAATTCTACAACGCACTGAAACGGAAAGGATGGGAAACGCCGGTGGAAGATGTTCCTGTGATGGTGCAGATCCACAACTTTTTGAACGAGGCGTGCTGGGGGGAGATTTTGAAGTGGGAGCAAAAGTATCACTGGTAAGGTCGCAAATCGATCGGCCGTGCGGAAAATAGGGATTTGATTTATTTTATCTTTCGTTTGGAATAGTGAATGCAAGAACCCTACACTGCTTAGGTTCAAAGGACGGCCGCAGGAGTTGAGTCCAAAGGCTCGTATGATGATGGCAATGGGGTACGATGAACATTTGGTTTCTTGTTGTTGAATTGTGATTAAAACAAGGCATTGTAGTGCGGAGCGTCCGTTTGATCGCCACGACTGGATGGTAGACCGTTGCGGTACGGAGGTGCGATACGTGATCGATTACTACAGCGCAGCGCCGGAGGGTGGAAGTCCAGTGTTCCATCTCGACGTACGACCTGCGCTTGACTCCCCGACGGCACTATTAGATCGGGGACGGTCCATGTTTTCGGAGATCATGCAGAAATGTTTTCCATCGTCGAATGGGGCTCGTTCGGGAGCTGTTGAGAAGTAATTTTGTTTTTACATTTTCTGATGCGATAACGATAAAATAAAATCGATGGGACTATTGAGCAGCGGACGGAAGGTTGTCTCGGTACATTATTCATAGCTTAGATTAGGCATTTAAGCATAGATATTAAGAATACACTCATAGAAATCGCTGGAAGCTCACTGATAGGTGATATTATCGAAGGCCGGACGTCTTGGCTCTCACAAGCACTGCGAGTACTATTATATAAGAGAAATATAATGGTAAGCGTTGATCATCAGGCATGGTGGTGCAAACAACTTACATAGTCATTAGAGAATGTGCTAAAACGGTTGAAGTAGGAAATAGGGAGTTGTGTGTATTAAAGTTGCGAATAGGTTTTCTGATGCGAGTTTAACATACCAGGTACTGCCCGCGACACAGCATTTAGGCCCGGTCCAGTTCTGTCCACCGCACTGAAAAGAAGATCGCAATGTGAGGGATAGTTATGATTATGCTTGATCTTTCAATACCTGGCCATATTTAGCGGCACAGTTTCCGCCACCACCACTGGATGGAGAGGTGGTTGTGGCCGGGGCGGATGTTGTGACTGTCCTCGTTGTAGTTGTAGTTGTGGTGGTTGGAGTGCCTCCACCACCACCACCAGGAGCCGACTGAACAGAAAACGTTATCATCAGTGGACAAGGTAACTAAATGAATACGCCTTACAGTGGTGCACTTGACAAGGCCGCTGCAGAGGGTGAACGACCTGACGGTGACGGAGCCACCGAGCGCTGAGGTAGCGTGATTAAAGATTCCAAACCTGTAGCCCATGAAGAACTGCCAGTCCGAGTTCATTGTGAACGCAGAGCCGAAGTTGACAAAAGAGTTTCCGTCCAAACTGTACGAGAATGTAGCCTGCTTGTTCCCACCCGGCGCAATGTTTGCAGCAATGCTGAGCCAGATACGAGATCCCGAGACGCTCTGCCTTGCGACCTCGACGCCGGTGTTGGAAGTCGACCAGTCTGAAGCCATGTTGATGGAGTTGACCATGACGACGTAGGTGGATGAGCCTTCTTTCTTGATTCCGATGTAGGCGGACTTGTCCCTGAAGAGCGCAAGACCGGCGCGGTCGCCAGCGGCCATGTTTGCAAAGTCGAGGATGATGGTGCCGGTTGAAGACGGACCGAGGATGCGGCGGGTGAGGGTGTTGCGAGCGCGGTAGATGTCGTTTGTGACTGTGGCGGTTTGGAGGACAATGCCGGAGTTCAGGGACCATTTGGTGTTGTCGGGGTTGTGGTTCCATTCCCATTCTGGGCCGAAGGAGGCGAAAGTGTCGGTGCCGGTTAGTAACTTTGCAGACGCTTGTGCAACAGGGTAGTCGTAGGAAGCGCCCCATCCGCCGTTTGAGAGGGTGACAGAGGGGAACCCGTCGGAACCCCAGGTGATGGGAGCGAGAACGGGGATGCGACCGCCCGGATATGCGTCGATGAAGGACATGTAGTACCACTGGTTGTTGGGCGTGCTGACGATGCCACCCTGGTGCGGGAAACCAGATCCAGACACAGGAGATCGGACGCTGTTGACGAGGTTTTTGATGGTGTAAGGGCCAAATGGACCACTTGTGGACATGAGGACGAGCTCCTGGGCGGCGGGATGGGTGACAAAGATGTAGTAACGGCCGTTGACCTTGTAGAATCTGCTGCCTTCGATGGTGCCGATAGACGATGGGGCGGAGTAGACGACCTGCGAGCGAACTTCGGAGAGACCGTCGGAGGAGAGCTGTGCGACGCTGATCTGGGTGTTTCCGTAGGCGACGTACAAGGTGTTGTCGGTGTCGACGAGGAGGCCGGCATCGTAGTAGCATTTGTTGATCACGGACTTACGGGACCACGGTCCGCTCGGGGACGATGCCGTGAAGCTGTAACAACAACGATGAGTTGGGATGTACATGCAAATGTGAGGTGTTTGTTTGCCTACATGTGGGTCTGTGCGAAATCAACGCACCCGCCCCAGTACCAAGTGTTGGTGCTCGCCCGGTAGTTAAAGAACGATGCCCAGATTCCTAAGTAAGCAAATGATGGACACGATGGTCAGACCCATAACTAACCCAAAATCTCACTGCGGGATGGTCGCGCGGTTCCTTCCTTTTACGCGTCCCATCCTTTCTATTATCCGTGATCAGTCCTCCCGATATCTCACTACGGCTCTTCGCACAGTTCCTTCCATTGACGCCTTGCTTCTTTTCTATTTCTATTACCTCTAACGTAACCGGATTGACCATTGGTCAAGTCGTATTTTGAGCCAAAGGGAGCCAGGGAAGGGACGGCATGACCAACGTATTCCCAGTTGACCAAGTCATCCGATTTGAGGATTGGAGCACCGGGAGAGTAGTGCATAGTTGGAAGCGCAGTAGTAGTAAGTAGAACCGACACGAATGACATCGAGATCGGCGAGATCATTCCAGATGACGGGGTTGTTGAAAGTCGCAGCATTGATCAAGACAGCGAAAGCAGATACAAGTGCGATAGCCAGGGAACCAAGCGAGACCAAATTCATGGTAGCCAACAAGCAACAGCGAACAGGGAATGAAGTAATAGGGGTACAAACTTATAGATGTTCCGTAAAATGCTGGCATTGCATATGCGTGTGCGAACAGCAAAGCACTTGACCGGGAAAGCCATCTATTATGCACATTGAAACACAGGTGCACGATTTGCATTATTGAAAGTGGCATTAAAAGGTAGCTTTATTACCAGTCGGCAAAATCTGTTTTGTGAAAATTGTTTCATTTGTGGAAAACAATTTTTCAGTGCACGTGCCGTGACTCGATTTATCATTCTATGATATTTAGGTCTAACCTTTTGGTCAACAGATGATTGAAAAGAGTTTTAGTTACTTGTTTTCCTCCCTTCTTCCTGTTGCGACAAGTCACACCTTTGACGTCGGATCAATACAAATCCTTTAGTGAAGCAAATACCGTCGCCCTCGTAACTTCACTGTCAACTATAATCATTTTATAACTGCTAATACTACAAAACTCGAGGAGTTGGGTCATGTGTCTATTGATTTACTGGTGGACTTGGGGCAGCAAGGGAGTGTCAAGTTTGATAGAAATTATCAAATACAAAAACAATAATTAAAATAATCTTGGATTCGATGTTGTGTAGCACCGTGTGTATTTTTATTCTTGTTGTTGTTATTGTTAGTTTTTATTTTCAATTTTAGTAAAACTCGCAAGTCAACACTCCGTTTGGGATGCGCACTTGAGGGCGACGGGAAACTGTTCGATGTGGCATGACAACGAGATGCTGACCAGCCGGATTGTAAACGACTTGGGAGCACGCAAACATGGTAACACTAGTGCTGTTGTGCCTGTACCTCCAGGGAAAAACGCGAAAGCGGGAAAACGAAGTGGGAGTCAAGACTACAAGAGTGATGCTGATGTGACGAGGGAAGCGATGGTGTATGGAGTCGATAGAAGAGTGCACATCACAATCTTACATCTATTTCCATTGACCTTTGTGATATTAATGGAGTACATTGGAGTGTTTTTAATTTATTCTGGCCGAGTGTTTATTTTTGCATCAGCGCCAGCGGGGGAATTCGTTGCAAGGGCGTTCAACTATTTGTCTTATTACGGGATCTCTTCTTTTTGTAATAAGTCAGCCATATATTCAGAATATTGGATCGCAGCATCTAATGCCCAAAAACACAAGGCACACCCAGTTAGATAACACTGGCGCAGTAAAAAAATTTCATCACCCTCAAATGTCCGAGAGACACAATCCTCGCCGTCGCTTCCCAAGGAACCTGCGCACGTTTCTTCTGGCCTACCACTCCGCAATGTCCCTGCTGAACTATACTTTGCTCGCATACGACAAAGCACAAGCTCTTGACGACTCGCCATACCGTATACCTGAGCGGAAAATCCTGTTGATTGCGATGTTTGGTGGCTGGCCGGGCGTGTACATCGCCATGGAGAAACTGAGGCATAAGGATCGAAACGAGGGATTCAAAACCTCTATGCAATTGGCAACAGTAGGACATTTGGGGCTGTGCGGTGTTGTTACATTGCCTGGTATCGAGGGGTTGCTGAGAGTGCTGTATTGGATCTTTGTGGGTGAGAGTGGGAGCACTGCTGGAGTCGTTGGGCTTTTGCTGGCGGGTCTGGCAGGGTATTATGTGTAAATGCGCGCTCGAGTTGTTCTTTCCCGTGCGGTTGGATTCTTTCGTTTTCCATTTTGTTTTTCATGTCTATGGCTTCTCCTTCTGAAATCTCTTCCATCTAATCAATACTAGAGTATGTAGTTTTTTAAACCACGAAGCGGTCGTCAATAAATCCCAACCGATGCAACTTTTTCTTTCATGAGTACCGCACAGAACATTCAAAAATGCACCCACTGGCAACTAATGCGTTTTAGACAACACATCGCCTGTTCATTGAGTATTTGAAATTGATGGTGCAATTCGTTGCCTTCAGATCTCACTCCTCTGAGGTTGGCACTTTGTTGAAGTTGTTCACAAAATCGCAGTAACTCCATCAATGCACCCGATCAATGAAGCTCTGAAAGTATTTGGTAGACCTCCCTGCCGAGATCAGCGAATGGCCGCGAAAATCACAACTATTTTTGAGGGTTTGATATCCTGGTTGGAAACGGGATGAACGGTCGGAGTATCAACTTTACATGAACCAGTACAAAGGAAATCATCGCGAGCATTTCTAAGCACCATTTGTGTCATGAACAACGACTTCAGCTGGTTTATCATTATCTCCAAATTGTTTCCAATTTTTGCATTTTTTCATGTCAGAGATAATTTCTGCGGCGATGATACCATCTCAACCTGCTCGAATCGACGAGGATTCCTTCTACGAACCCAAACTGCAACACCGACAGCAGTAAAAGCGATTAGCGAAACTGGAATCACGAAAACACCATATGGTGGCTTTGGAACATCCACCGCACTCTGTATAATTCATAACGCAAACATCTGCAGCGTGCAATTCAGTGTTTCAATAAAGCTCCCAAAAGGTGATTCTGGGTTCCCATCTTCAAACTGTGCGAAATTCCCCACAGTTCCGGCAACGATGGCCGTGACGTTGGCAGTGAACGGGTAATATTCGGTGAATGCGTAGAGCACATCTCTTCATTGTAAGAGTATCCGCCTTTGTTGGTGTTAAGATGTTGGTTGAATCCCATGTGCAGGTGATCAAGAATCGATCTCGGGGGGTAGGATCTGCAAACCACTTTTATCAACGATCGTAGCCCTCTTGCCCTAACCTACGGTAACATACAATGATGCTCTGATTGAGTCGGTTTGAGCATCCCGCAGGAAACTCGTTCGTTAGGGATTGCTTTTTATCTTCAATAAAGTTTGGAGCAGTGGAAACGTTGCATAGAATCAGAGCCTGCCGTGCCGCAATCTCAAACACAGAGCCAGGATCCATCCCCGATTGCAAGCTCCCCGATGTCATTGTCCCTTGGAGTTTTAGACTCTATGAGTCGGAATCATCGCGCAATGGTATCTGTGAAGTTGGTCGGCTCTGCTTGGCTGTAATGAACCTCTATGGGCAGCAATCGCAAACATTAATCAGTCCGGAGACTGTATCATGGAGATACATGTTCTCGTATCTTCACCAAGAACGAAGTACTTCTGAGAGGATTTATCTGTACATATAGCCTTGGCATCGCATAATGTGGGAAACACCTTAAACATTGCGATCTGTGTGGTACATCATGGACAGGATTAAAGGGAGAAATCTCGTTTGATGGAGGCTGCTGATTACTGTTTTTTAGCGGAACAACAACTACAGCGACAATCATACCACGAAAAATCGTCTTGCCTGAACGAGTGCGAACGTTTTTAACGCTCTTGTGAAGGCTGTATTTGCTGTATGTAGTGCACGTGCAGACAGATTTGAAAGCAGCGTAGGTGGGAGCCTGGTAAATCTGGATGTCGATTTTGGTAGTGGCCATGTCTGTCTCTGCCTCAGTAGTATCAGAGGAAACCTTCCTGGCCACCATCACAAAACAAACAGCAAATGTCAGTTTATAACAGGTTATATTTGCAGTATGTAGTGCGTGTGCAAAACAGATGCAGATGTAGATTACTTCTTGAGAGCAGCGTAGCTGAGAGCCTCGTATACCTGGATCTCTATTTTGGCAGCCGCCCTGTCTGCCTCAGTAGTAGCAGAGGAAACCTTCCTGTTGGCTTCCTCGAGTTGCCTCTTCGCGGCCTAAGGGTTAAAAAAAGTGATTTAGCGGTGGGGACAGCCCAATTACGATATTATGTACATCAAAGTCGATCTGGTCCAGAGGGAATGCTTCAGCGGCGTTGATGTTGAGAGTGGAGTCCGGGTTGATGACGGCAAAGCCTCCGCTCACTGCGATGATAGGTGATGTTTAAGGGTAATAACAAGGTATATGATTTTCTCCATACCAAAGTACTTTTGAG
The DNA here is from genome assembly GCA_025526935.1 of Cladochytrium replicatum. Lineage (NCBI taxonomy): Eukaryota > Fungi > Chytridiomycota > Chytridiomycetes > Cladochytriales > Cladochytriaceae > Cladochytrium > Cladochytrium replicatum. Next base: position 237,347 of record JAHLKD010000019.1, read on the forward strand.
GCTTGTCACCGAAAATCTCGACGAGACCAGGCACGAGCTCAGCGATGGTGGGAACGTGGTCAGCCAGGATACCCATCTCACCATCGGTGGAGGTGATGTTGACCTGGGTGGCTTCATGACTCTTCAGAATGGTCTACAAAACTCCAACCATCAGTCACATCGGGCAATGCAAGAGGCAACAAAATTCCTCCCAGAACACCCGCTCGGCCTACACCAGCCAGTGTAATTCATTCATCGATGGAGAGTACCTGGTGAGGCAGCACAAAGTTAATCAACAGCTTTCCCTTTGAAGCGGCCGCCTCGGTGGCATACAATCGCGACCTTGCAAATGGGACTGGAACGGGGCACAATAGTTTTGCAGGGTGAGATTGAATCGAAATCGCAGGTACGTTACGAACTCACCACGGGAGAGGATCAGCGACGATGATCGCACGACGGCAGCAGCTGGGCGCAACATTTTTTTCTCTATATTCTGTTGCTTTCACGGGAGAACAAAAGGCGAACCCGAAGCCACGAGGAGAGAGACCAGGGGATTATTGCCATTAAATACATTTTAAAACAACTGATACTGCAACAATTACCAAACTGATACTCCAACAACTACCCCGAGCGTCTCTGGTCGGGCGAGATTCCCTCCTAAATTATTCGACATGAACAACTATTCGTTCATTCTAACCCTAACCCTACGTGTTTTCTGCTCGTGCCCCAGCCACCACGTCCCTTCCGGTTCCTCCGCGTGCTTTTCTGCCTCAGCTAGAAGAACTCGAACTTCCAGTCTAAGAAATGTTCTCGGCCCTGCGCTCCGCAAAGCGCGCTAACTGGGGCATCGCGGCGAACGCTCTTAAAGGTACCATCCCGATTCTTTGTTGTTCATTGATACGTTTTGAAAAGAGATGACCTCATGACCTGATCTCACTCCGTTCCGGTTTTGACGCCGAACCTCGCTGTATTGAGGCGAGTTGTGTGTGTCCGAGTGCTTGGAAAGCAATGGCCAATTTTTTGCATCGCTCATGAGTGTCTGGAGTCCGAGTTTCAATTCATGCTAATCGCCGGTCATCCTGTATTCAACAGCTCGCACGCTTGCGACTGCGGTCCCCACTGGTTCTGTCCGCGCTGTCATTGGTGCCGTCGTCGACGTCCAATTCGATGCCGGAACTCTTCCCCCGATTTTGAATGCCCTCGAGGTCCAGGGCCACGGCTCTCGCCTTGTCCTCGAAGTCGCCCAGCATCTCGGGTGGGTGTTGCTCTGCAGTTTTTGAGATGTTTGAAATTTTTTTTGCCTGACTGGTTTCAAATAGTGAGAACACGGTCCGTACCATTGCCATGGACGGTACTGAGGGTCTTGTCCGTGGCCAACCCGTCGTCGACACGGGTGCGCCGATCCAGATCCCCGTCGGTCCCGAGTGCCTTGGTCGTATCATGAACGTCATTGGTGAGCCCATTGACGAGCGTGGTCCGATCAAGACCAAGCAGGTGCTCCCGATCCACGCCGAGCCCCCGACTTTCACCGACCAGGCTACCGTTCCCGAGCTGCTCGAGACCGGTATCAAGGTCATTGACTTGCTCGCCCCCTACACCAAGGGAGGAAAGATTGGTCTCCTCGGTGGTGCCGGAGTCGGAAAGACTGTGCTGATTACCGAGTTGATCAACAACATTGCAAAGGCCCACGGTGGTTACTCTGTGTTCTGCGGTGTCGGCGAGCGTACTCGTGAGGGTAACGACTTGTACCACGAGATGCAGATGTCTGGTGTCATCAAGCTCGACGGTGCTTCAAAGGCTGCACTTGTGTACGGACAGATGAACGAGCCCCCGGGGGCGCGTGCTCGTGTTGCTTTGACCGGATTGACTGTTGCCGAGTACTTCCGTGACCAGGAGGGTCAGGATGTGCTTTTCTTCATCGACAACATTTTCCGGTTCACCCAGGCAGGTTCCGAGGTGTCTGCGCTTCTTGGTCGTATTCCTTCGGCTGTGGGTTACCAACCTACTCTTGCCACGGACATGGGTGGTATGCAGGAGCGTATCACCACCACCAAGAAGGGTTCGATTACTTCTGTGCAGGCTATCTATGTGCCCGCCGATGACTTGACTGACCCTGCTCCGGCCACCACCTTTGCTCACTTGGACGCCACGACTGTGTTGTCTCGTGCCATTTCTGAGCTTGGTATCTACCCTGCTGTGGACCCTCTCGACAGCAAGTCTCGTATTCTCGACCCCCGTATTGTTGGTCAGGAGCACTACGACATTGCCAGTGGAGTGCAAAAGATTCTGCAGAGCTACAAGAGTTTGCAGGACATTATCTCCATTCTTGGTATGGACGAGTTGTCTGACGAAGACAAGGTATTTTGAATGGTGATCGGTGCCAGAAGTTGTGTTGCTGACTTTAAAATAAATAGTTGACAGTCGAGCGTGCACGTAAGATCCAGAGGTTCATGTCGCAGCCATTCACTTCGGCTGAGGTGTTCACTGGTTACTCTGGGCGTTTCGTCAAGCTTCCTGTAAGCAATAGTGATGTATTGTTAAGTGATTGATATTCAAATCTTTAAATAGGACACTATCCGGTCGTTCAAGGAGATTCTCGATGGCAAGCACGACGCACTCCCCGAGGCGGCGTTCTACATGGTCGGAGACATTGATGAGGTGGCCAAGAAGGCCGAGGATATTGCCAAGAGCCTCGAGTAGAGTATAGTAGTGACTCTCTCTGTCCCATATATCCTGTTCATGATGAATACACATTTCACTAAGTGTGAATCGACCGAGTAACATCCCCCAAACCCCGTTGATTTTCAACTAGATCTCCATCTTTCAATAGTCCCAACTAGCATTCACAAAATCACTTCGATGTGCTGCCACTGCACTTTGCTCGCTCGCCGCCTGTAACGACTCTGAGAAAAGTGCCTGATGTGCTCAAACGATAACGACAAGTGCAACTGCGACCACTCGCGCTGCTGTCTTCCGCTATTGCTAACGCAAATGCCACTGCAATTGCGACTGCGACTCAACTAGATGCCACTCCCATCCCATTAAGAGACACGCTGGAAGTCTCTCGCAAATTTATAGAAAATGGGGCTAGTTGTTATTACCTTGAATACAGGTTCAACATGAAGATCTGTTACCCCACCAAATGCCACCGCGCAAGATTCTGGCAACTGATATTGGAGAATACAGGAGCACTGAACAATCACAAGTTGATAGATGGAACAGCCCATATCAGCTTCTGTATCTGGTTCATATCGTCAGAGTCCCATCCACCACTGGTTATGTCCTTTGCCAACCCAGTCCTGATAAACTGATCAATGTCGTCATTTGAAAACATCAAATCCTTGGCTAAACCTGTCCTCCAAGGTTTCCAATCCACCTCAGGGAGCATTATGGACAACAGTTGGCGGATGTATGCCATCCAGAACCTTAGCCACTCAGAAGGATATGCATCCACTAATGCTCTGAACATGCAATAGATAGTGGCAGAAGTACTTAGCGAGTTGTTGTGCCGTATCCAGTTTCCGAGCAAAATGCGCACCCTAAGAAGAGTAAGGCCACTCTGAGCACTGCTACATGAAGTTGATCTTTGGCTTGAGCGTTTGTCAGATTCAAAGAAGATGGGCCTAACATTCATTCCGAGCCGGAATGTTTAAAACATTTAAACAGACCGGCCCACGCGAATTTATTAACCACGGACCGACCGTCTGACCTGAATTTATTAGCCACAGACGGACTGTCTGTTGCTTTTCTATTAGGCGCAGACGGACCATCTACCCCGTTTTTATTAACCATGGACGGACCTTCCAGATGCAATATTTTCTGCTTCAACTGTAATTCATGCTACCTCAATCTCTCTTGTAGCACCGAAGTCTTTTCATTTCATTAGGCCTATTGATGCTGCTGTTGGGCGACTCGACATTGAAACATGGAACCAAGGATTGACAGGAGAAAACTTTTTGGGAAGTGCAAGACAGTAGGTGTCATATTTTGCCACTTCCTCGACGACAAATGGACTAACCCAAGATTCCGATTGTTTCCGTTGATAGAACTTCATATGATTGGTGGTGAGCAAAAAGGATCGGCGGGTTTTAGGGTCTTTCGTGTTGGGTCCAGGTCCATTGACCAAATGTACCCGACCTGATTGCCGGGTTTTCATGAAAAATTTTCGGGTCGGATCCGGGTCGGGTATCGGGTCCAGTAGGAAAACCCTTCTCGGGTCAAAAGTCAGACCCGAGTAAAACCCGATGTGATAGAGAAGCTAAAACGAAGCTATTGTTCTTTCTGTCCACGCGGACACTTTCCAAGAAGACGCAATATAAGTTTTGTATGTATCAAACAATTTTGCATCACAACAGACATCGAGGCATGTATTTTCTGTCCACCCGGACACTTTCTCAACTCATTGACGTACTTCAGTTATCTCTACCCAATACAACTAACCTCTCTATGGACACTTTCCAAGAAGTCACAACGGAAGTTCTGTAACAAACAATTTCTACTACGACAGACCTCGAGAGCTGTGCTTTTTGTGCACCTGGACACTTAGAGTCGGTAACGTTCCAGCCACACCACAGCAAAAATGGACGCCGCCTTTGTTAAACCAAAGCGTAAGGTAGCGTCTGACGCAAGCCAAAGACTGGTGGACAGTCATCCGCTTGACACACGGAAGCAAAGTCTGCCAGCCCCCCAAATTTCAGAGGCGTCCAGCGAGGGGAAAAGCATGCAGGACAAACGCAGACGTGTATCAGGACACGGTGGCAACAACAGCGCTCGAGAGCCGAGCTCCACGTCTTCTTCCAATGACTCCAGCGAGTTGGGCCTGGCTTCTCAGCATGCACCAGAGCTTCCTGCCGACGTTAGTTTTGCTGACTCTTCAGTGCGACAGGAGCCTGCAGCTGGATCAGTTCAACCATCAATGGTTTCATCAGACTCAGATGTTGATAGCATGGCGGACTGTAGAGGTAGTCGAGGCGGCATAGCGAAGGATTACTATAAGGTTGATAATGGTCTGAGAACATGTTTGGTTGCGAAATGCAAGTGGAGCCAGAAGGTCGATAAGACGGGATCAACAAAAAACTTCCTCCGGCACCTGAAAAACCACCATGGAAGTATTGCCAGGTAGCTTGGACTGGATTGCTGCAGACAATCAGGCTTTTACTGTTGTGGAGAACGAGTTCTTTGTCAGCATGCTGAAGACTTTTCAGCCAAACTATACACCAAAGACGGCAAAAGCAGTGAAGCAAAAGGAGATGGATCTTTACGATAGGCAGAAGGAGCTCGTTAAAGGTCTGATTGTTGGTTCGCCTTCAAAAGTATCAATAACAGCTGACTGTTGGACATCGAAGAACCAGATTTCTTTTCTTGGAATTACTGCCCACTTCATCACGAAAGAATGGGAGCCGCAGGACTTGCTGCTGCAGATGATTCCGATGGTTGGAAAGCATGAAGGTGTTGCCATGGCTAGTCAGCTTGTCAAGTGTCTGGATGAATTTGGCATGCTATCGGGTGAACGCTTATTGTGCATTACAACTGACAATGGTTCAATCAACTTTACCATGAGTGCTAAGCTGGAGACGCTCTTGGAAGATAGGGATATTGCGTGGTCTGCAGAAACTCAACACATGCGGTGTATGGCACACATTATCAATCTTGCAGCAAAGGATTCTATCGATACATTCGCATCCGCAGGGGACACAGTCGCAAATGTCGATATCTCCAGCGTTGATGTCATAAACCTTCCTTAACGGAATGTCATAAACCTTGTTTAACGGCTAGTCAGAGGAATCCGGTCTTCCCCAAAACGACGAAGCTCATTTATTGATTCGTGCCAATTTGTGAAACTGGTTCCTCTATCACCAATTATCGATGTGACAACTCGCTGGAATAGCAGGTTCTATATGGTCAAACGAGCCTTACAGCTACGAGAGGCAATGGACAAAATATGCTGGACTGAAGATTCTTTGAAAGATTGGTCAATAAATCCAAAGCAATGGGAGGTCCTACAGAAGATCCGGGATGGTTTGAGTGTTTTTGAGGTTATGTCAAAGGCAATCGAGGGGTCTAGATATCGTACACTTCCGCTTGTTATTCCATTTTACAACGATCTTATCGATCAACTGGAGGACCTAGAGGAGGCAGAATTGGATGAAACTTTCACCAAAGCATTTCGAAATGCACTAGATAAGCTCAGAACATATTACTCAATCCCTAAGAGCCCGTGTTTAGCAGTTGCTACGGTACTCGATCCTCGTTTTAAGGATCAATATTATCGATTTTCAAAGGCTTGGGAGAAAGATGTAGGAAGGGATCAGGTCACCCTAGTGCAGAAAGTCTGGGAGGAATCGTATTAGTCACGGAAAATCAAGAAAAGTGGTGCTGATGTTTTTGGAAACACGCCAGAACGTCGACACGATTCGAGCAGAGCTTCCGGTGATAGACAGAAAAAAACGGACGCTGAACGCTTGAGAGCCATTAGATCCGTTTTCATCTGGCAAGAAGAGATTCAATATTATGGACTGGTGGAAGACCGTTGGAAGTGTGAACTTTCCACCCCTAACCAGATGGCAATGGACTATTTAGGAATACCAGCAACAAGCGCTCCAGTCGAACAAAAGTTTTCAGCTGGGGTTGATTTGGTACCTGCAACCCGCAATCGCCTTGCTCCAAGAACAATAAATGTGTTGATGTGCCGTCATGACTGGTTGCATCAATTGAGTGCATCATTTCATACGCTGACCATCAAAGCAAATGCTACAGCTAAATGCATTGATCTGCACAATCCTTGCACGATTCACAAAGATGCTGCTCATTCTAATGCTGAATGTCACCCTCACGCAAGGCAGCGCCCTTCAAAAGACAAAGGTAAACATTTTTTTGCCTATGTACGCAATATCGTGCTGAGATGCAAGATTATCGTGCACAACAAGCAGACAATAAGGTCGCCGTTGGAATTCTTCACGAATGTTTCCTGAAACGCGACATGAATCGAGTCAAAGCTTATGCGTCAGCAAAGGGCAAGGTTGATGGACTTTGCCGAATTTTCAGTGCAGGCGGTCAAGCTCCGATCGAATCATCCATGTGGGAACAGCGGTTGGTGGATCTGAAGTGTACGAATGGTCAGTCGGCCGAAAGCGTTCAACAGTTTGTGACCGATCTTACCGAGTTGTTCGCGCTCAAACTGAACTCTTTGCCAGACGAACTTGTATACTGAACCGGTTGGTCGCGAAGATTACGATGCAGAGGATCGAATTGCGGACTCTTGTACTTTTCCTCGGAAAGATAATTACTTCTGCGTATGCTGAATGGGAGCCGACGTTAATACAAGACCCAATTGATGTTGCGAATCCAAATGTTCCGCGACCATTCCACCAAAAGCCAACACATTACTTCGAAACAGTGTCAAAAATCTTGACCGACCTCAACCAATTCGTCCAACTCAACGTCACCATGGATGCCGGAGGGCCCAATGGGACAAAGAAGGCCATGCAGGCAAAGGCGAAGAAGGCAAAGGCAAAAGCAAAAGCCAAGGCTGCAAAGTCAGAGGATATTTGTACCTTGCATCCGAACTTGTGTCACACCAATGCTCAATGCCGTGAGCAGGGTGCCTCGGGTGGCTCAGGCAGTAGCAGTGGTAGTAACAGTTCCACTCGGACCAAGCAGTCGCAGGACTCCAAGTCGTTCACATCCTCTTCTGCAAAGAAGACAGATCTCACATGCAACTTCTGTGGCAAACAAGGACACAACCAGTCGGTGTGTAAACGCTATCTCACTGCAAAGAGTCTTTGTTCAGACACGGATTTTCGTGCATTCATTGCCAGTTGTGGCGATGCAGGTGAAGATTTGTCGGAAGACGAGTCAACCACCAAACCGGTGCTGACCTAGAAGGTAATCTTTGACCTTACCCAACCTACTTCTGTTGATGAAGATGCTGACACATATATCGGAAATATGATTTTGATAGTGAAATCACACTCGGCACAGAAGGTTGTCCGTGTACATGTTCAAGCAAAGGATCATGTGGGTTTGCTTGATACAGGTGCAACTGTTTGGATGACACCTAATCGTCATGCCATTAGTTCACTGACGTATACAAATGACGAGGACGTGGTGGAACTAGCGGATAGTCATACAATTCCAGTTTGTGGTTTTGGAGATGTATCTGTAGTTTTACCCAATGGGCAAATTAAGATAATACACAACGCTTTTTATGTTCCTGATCTAGAAGACACACTTGCATCGGTGTGTAGTATCATTGGAGACTCCGGGGACATTGTGAGTTTCACCAAAGACAAGGTTATCCTCACGCATGGTGATATGGATGAAATTATTGGGCGACGGGAAAGATATTTGTACTATCTCTATGCTGATTTCAGTACTGTCGGAACTCACCAACCGCCGCATGTGATCGCTCAACGAGCTAAGGCAGTAGCGGTATCCGCAGAAGATCTCGATCAGTCAATGGACTTTACGTCCGGTGTACAATCTTCCTATGCGATGGGTCTTGATGTAATGTCGGACAACAACATTTTGTCGAACGAACAATGACGAATATCAACGAGCATCTCAAGATACAGTTGTAGTGACACGAACTCGCAAAGTTACACCAGCAGTTTGGTCACATCCACTTACGGACAATCTTTCGAACGGCAGAGAAGCTCAACATCAAAATGCCCAAGGTTGAACTGGATGCATTCAATCTTGTCAACAAATCAATTATGCAGAATCGTTTGGTCTGTAGTCGCAGGAAGCTGAAGCAGAGGTCTTTTCTGATGTTGTACGTTTAGTCTACAACGGACAGAAGAAGAGATATTGGCAGATCATTGTCGACGAACAACCTCGTTTCATCACAATCTTCCTGAATCGAAAGAGTGATGCGGTTGATAGTGTGATTCGACATATCGCTGATGTGGAGAGTCAAAATCACCCATTACACGTTGCTGAACTACGTTCCGATTCAGGAGAATTGATTACGAAACGGTTGATCGAATGGTGCAATACAAAGATTCCTTGTATTTGCGTCCACCAAGCTCCTCCGCCAGTAAAGGAACTCGATGGTCTATCAGAGCGGAATATACAGTCGATCAAGTATATGTCGGGCGCTATGCTGCTACAAGCTGGACTACCACGAACACTTCAATTCGTGCGACTCTCCATCCTATACACTGCGGTTGTCAAGAACGCTACTTTCCATTCAGCTGCTACAAGCTGGACTACCACGAACACTTCAATTCGTGCAACTCTCCATCCTATACGCTGCAGTCGTCAAGAACGCCACTTTCCATTCAGCTGTGAATGCGATTCCGTACTGTGCTTACTTTGACAAGCCGATAGATCTGGCAACTATCCATGCCTTTGGAACAGTCGTTAGTTTGCGGATCTCACATGAACAAAGGTTGGCGCGCAGAATCCGAGACAAGTCTGCCCAAGGTCTGTTTCTCGGATACAAGGGTGAAGACCTGAAGATCGTCATAGCACTCAATTTTTGGACAAACACAATAGGCGAATACTTTCATGTTATGTTCCACGAGGGAGTTTTTGTTGGTTGTAATCCTACCCGACAGTTACTCGACAATCTTACGGTACAATATCCACTGAAGGCCAGGACATATTTCGATGTTGATCAAATACCAACCGGGGATCAGGGGGTGCAAGAGACGACTGTTGAGTTTGTCTCAGACAATTTCCCGATTTCTATCGTTGCAGACAAAGAAATCGATGAGGATACGAACGACGACCCCATATATTACAGCTTAGAAGAAGCTGGTGACATGCATGTTGTTGAACATTTACATGGACTAGACGATGATGACCCAGACGATGCTGATTTATTGACTTCACAATCCAGTACTGAAGAATCATCTCCAAGTCTACCTTCCGTATGCCCTGTAGAGGAAACAATGCACAACTCGAAAGTGATCTTCAATTCATTGGAGAAGATGTCAATGAAGCGTATGCAGCAAGAAAACAGAAACGCCAAGCAAGTGCAAATTTGTTGAACGCCAAAAGGAAACACACTTCCCTTATTTACCCGATCCGTTCCAAATATCAACTGGACTCTGAAGGCTGATTCCTCATATCCAACACAACCAATTGCGAATGGAAATTTACAGACTGCACCAAAGACTCTTCGTGAGGCTTTATCACGATCCGATGAGGCTCCAATTTGGTTAGCGGCAATGAAGGAGGAAGTCACACAATTAGTCGGCAACAATACTTGAGCCGAAACGTTTTTACCTGATGGACGGATTTATTATCAGGCAAATGGGTTGTTACATGGCAACATTGCTCGATTCAAAGCACGTTGGGCCGTACAAGGATTTTCAAAGATTGAAGGATTGGATTTCGATGAAACCTATTCTCCGGTTACGAAAACGTCCACAATCTGTTTTCTGATTGCATTAGCAGCATTAGTCAGCATGATCATATTCCAGTTTGATATTAAGGGTAAGCATATCTCAATGCGATACTGGAAGAAGAGAACTACGTCGAACTCCCACATGGTTTCGGACGAGTAGATTTCCGGAATCGACCCATCGTCTGCAGACTTATCAAAAGTCTGTACAGTCTACACTTGAGAATGGTACAAAACTCTTTGGAAACAATATCTTAGTGTTGGCTTCGTGCGGAATATTGCAGACATCTGTCATTTCTGGCGATACAATCTGACGAATAATACCCGCGAACACAGTACCGTTCATTTCCACAGAACCAAACGCATATCATCGGTTTCAGACTGATTTGGAGACTTCGTTCACAGTGGGCAGTACTTTGAAGGCCAAATGGATTCTGAAAATGGAGTTATTGCAGACAACGGATGGATATTTCCTTAGCAATGCATTTATGTAAAGAAGATTCTCGAAGAAGCAAATTTATGGGGTACCAACATCAAACTGACCAAAACACCAATGTCGAAATCATATATCTTTGATGAGACCACACCAGTAATGTCTGATGCCGAGGCAACACAATTTCGATCAATGCTAATGAAATTATCGTACGTGGCGACTAAGACACGACAGGATATTCCATACGCAGTTAATATTTTGGCCTATCGATTACGATGATATTTACTTGGTACTTGGGATTACGGTTTAGTCTATACATGGACTGGTATCACGTCTCCGATGCTAAGACCCGACAGTCTCTACACGTTTGATTCGGCTAACAAACCCACAAGGTTATGCCGATGCAGACTGGGTGGGCGATGCAGATAGATACTCAAGAACAGGTTACGTGATAATGTTTGCTAATGCAGCAATCAATTGGCAGTCGATTCGACAACAGACTATTGCAGCCTCGTTGTCAGAAGCCCAACTGTATGCATTGAACAATCTATCGCGTGAGATGAAGTGGATGAAAAATCTTATGACGGGTAAAGGGATTAAGTCGTTCAATCCTCTCCGTTTATGGCAAGACAATCAATCCACTGAATCCATCACAAACAATCTGTTCAACAACAAACGGACCAAACACATGGACGTTCGCGAGAGATTTGTGAATCTCCAAGTTGAACAGAAGCATCAGGAGTTACACCATATGGATACTCCTGATATGATCGCAGACATCTTAACTAAAACCTCTTGGAAGTAAATTATACCTTAAACCCAGGGGCTCGTTGGGGCTAGTCAGCCAGTCGTTACTTAATATACTATCTTGAACAACTGACTGGCGATATCCATACAACTCACCTTTATTTCAATGGGATATCAACTTCAGCATTTGCAGAAAGATATAATCGATTGAGTGACACTCTCGGTTGTACATATCTAATGACTGATGGGGCGTGGTAAGTATTTCGATTGATGGACTTGGCCAATCCAGTCATTGATAGTACAAAATATAAACGCCTGATATACAGAAATGTCACTGTTAAAAACAAGGGCTTCTCCTGGCAGTGGCAGGGCGTCTTTAGCTGTACTTTAGCTAGCACAACAGCTCCAGGTTCCGTCTCTTGGCCCAGTACCTGTTCTCCCAGGTGTGTGTATATGCGTAATAATCAGGCAGGCTGTACACTACACCCAAGGTGGTCAGGCAACCAGAGAATGCTGTGGTCAAAGACATTGGTCACATCAACTCAAAGGACCAAGCCACACCACATTCCCCACTAAATGCCACCATCACTCTACACAGAACTTGCCAAACATGGAAATAATTACATGAAATACAAGTCCATAAATAAGAACGAAGAGGGATTGACTAAAAAACTCTCAGATCAAAGAGAAAAAAGACAACCCAAAGGATAACCCATTTAGCGAACAGTCTGATATGCTAGTTTTTAACAGTCACTCTTCACGAACATTTCTAATTGTTGAACTAAAGCATATAGATGATGATCTATTACGAGTTTGGACACCTTTGGTTATTTCTTCATGGGTTATATTTATTCTAGCCATAGGTATAGTAAACTGTCATTACTTTTCTATTATCCACTTGTAGAAGTGAAGCATGGATCAGATCAGAGCAAAGGTTTACATCTGATTCCCACGTTCGTGGGAAACATGTGCAACTACAATCCTGTTGAGGAGAGCTAGATCTCATGCACAGTTAAGCATGATTATGCGTAGCTACGCATGTGAGAAGAAAAGTCAAACCTTATCGCTGGGATCCAGATCTTCCGGAAGGAAAAGCCAAAACGACAGTACACTTATTTAAGGAGCCTGTGGTGATACACACAAGGAGCATTCTCTTGCGTTAGCACTTGTGACTCACAATCTTCTTTATTCATCTCTTATTATCATTAACCCATGAATCAACACATACAATCTGAGGATCCAGACCACAGCTTTATGTCGCCATGAGGGATTGAGTTCATGTTCTACTAACAGCATGGATACAACAGACATACAATGAAAGTCATATCCAACATCTCAAACAAAATGGTTAGCCTGAAACAAATCCCTCCGCACAACACAAAACTTTAAGGTGCCTGCCACCGAAAGAAACCAAAACGTACAATCCCACAACTTCCTGACATGCTAATCAGGAAAACCCACTACAGAGAGCAAATTACTGAAGACACACAAGTCCATAAACACATAAAGAAAATCCTGAAATCCAAGATGCCCAGAATCCAACCTGGCTCATATTTTTTCTGCAGTTAGATTGCAATGTCAAAATTACATGCATTTGTGGGATTTGGGAACAAACCCGCGGCGCTGTTCTTTCAGCATCATGACGTATCCAGCTAGGTGCTCTGGTCCGGTACTCATGTTATTAATGGTATTAGCATTTTTTGGATCTTCCTCGGTGGGTGAGCTGTCTTCATCTGTCGTTGGTGTTCCCTTTGAGCGCGAAAGTTGAGCCCTAAATTTCTTCTTTGCTTCCTTCCTATTGTCGACAGCAGCATAGTCCAGCGGCCTGTCGTCGTCCCACTCCTCGTCCATCCCGTTTTCGTCCCACTCCTCGTCCATCCCGTTTTCGTCCCAAAATCTGATCGATTTCCTGTCCTTGCCGGTGTCTACCGTGTCTGATGAAGGGGAAAAGTTCGGAATTCTAATTCTGTGAACGAACCCATGGCAGCAATCCCGCAGAACAGCAACAACAACTCCATCAACGAAGAGGAGGACCCGCCCGTCCTAGACCCCGACGATGCAGCATTCTTCCATCGTCTGCTGCTGATGCACGAAAACAGAAGCTTTGACAGTGGTTGGACGTCTGACATGGATGCTAGAACACTCACACCGCACCAAGACCTCGAGCTTTCCGACGACGGCGAGAGAAGTGCCAAACAGCCCAGCAACGGTGCAAGCGGGCACGACATCCAGTTAAACATTTTTGAACCATCACAACCTTTACGGTCACAAAAGTCCCGTGTGAAATGGGCCGAAACCGTCAGGGCCAACAGCGGACCGTCTCCAGGTGAGATTTACCAGCTGAAACGGCTACAACCGCCCTGACGTACGGATCAATCACTGAGAATTCTACAGAAGAGTGCATCGTCGACCACGGGCAACACCTGCACCACCGAAGCCTGATCGAAGAAAGCTGATTCTTGCCTTTGCTGGACTAGTCCTGGCTGTTGGTGGTTGTATACTGGCAATCACCCGTGGTTCATGAGTCGATAAGAGACTAGTCCGTCCGTCGTCAAGTTCGTCTGGACTATGGTTCTCCTCTACGCTCGTTTTTTCGAATCATTGCTGTAGATAGAATATATACCCTCACCATTCACGCAGTACATATCAATACTTTCCTTTTCATTTTTTCTCCAATGTATTTCGAGTTAATTTTCTAGTAAAACTTCGTGTCAAAGCCGCTGACTCTGGAGTTCCCAACTTCAATAACTGTGACATTCGGATGGGGGCGACCGAGAGCAAGCTCGCATTCAGAAAGAACGTCTTCCAGCTGTACGAGCAGCGAGTAAGTCGATAGAGAGATCGCAATCTTCAAAGATCGCTTACCAAATCGTTTTGTGGGTCGTCATTGCAGGGAATTCCGGCGCAGGAACACGAATACTGGGCTCGCTTTTACCAGCTGCCCGAAACCGCAGAGGACGTCTTCAACCTCTTCTCGCCAAAAGATACCCGCAAAGTCCGCGATGCCGCACCCGAGAATCTTGAGACCCTTATCTCAAAGGTGTGCGTCAAAATACCCACAAAACATCGACTTTCCCTGAGATTCACGAAATGTTGCTGCGTACATCTTTTCGATATAGCTCATTACCCGGCTCTCCGAATTCCTGGATAGCGAAGAGAAGCCAACTCCCGAAACGTGCAAACAGGCCCTCAACTGTGTCCGCACCATGACCCGCCTGATCCCTTACATCTTTGAGCTCGAGAAGCCCGAACTCGAGGATAAATTGTTCTGGTCCGAAGCGACCATTGGGGCGGACGTGTCAGAGGTGCTCTTGTCCGCAACTGGGAGTGAATCATCTGAAGCCTCAGCTGCAAGGGCGAAAGTGGCGGGGGAAGTCCGAGGAGTGAGGTTGATGAAAACCGTTATTGGACTCCTGTTCTTCAGAGGGTAAGTGACAGGATTCAGAATTATTTGCGATTTGCACTGACCCATTCGGCAGTTTCACGATCCCGTTTACAAGTGCACAGGAGACGGTTGGTGTGCACTATACGATCTGGAGCCCCGGTGTCGGCGCATCATCTGCACCAACGGCAACCCGTGAGCACCATACCAACCGTACAGAAACCCTCCGATTGCTCCTCACGCTCCTCTCCCGGTCGATCTACGTCAAACCCGCCGCGATCGTCTCAAAATTCCAACACCGTTGGGCCTCCGTTGTGATCCATGGGGGAAGCACTACGGGGATCGAGAAGAGGGGTGTTTTGACGCTGCTTTGCAGTTTGGTCAATACCGTTTGCGCGTACGATCCTGTCGGTTGGGGGATTGTTCCGTACAACCATGTATATGATTTTGTGCGAGACGGAAGGAGATATACTCATACTTGGCATGTTCTTTTAGATGCTGTTCACGGATACGCAAGAGCAACTCGTGGCGCTTTCGGTTCACACCCTTGTGGCACTCTTGGATGTTGGTGCGCCGGTCGCGCAACCACAGGCTTCTCCAGCGACTGTACGAAAGTTGCAAACAGAAAGTGCGAACGGGGCGGCTGTGGAAGAGAAGGCGAACGGAAAGGCACCGTATGTGATGATTGATACAGTTTATTTCACTATTCCTTATCTTTATGATTTTTGCAGAGCAACCGAGCCTATTCAAAGAGCTGAGTCGAACGAGTCGGTTGGTGTCCGATCAACGCTCTCCGAATCAAAGGTGTGAAACAATGTCCAAGGATAATCGATCAGGGTGAGGCGCTGATGAGTTTGTCATAGGACGGCGCTCAAGGGCAGCAGAATGACTTCAGGTTCTACGTGGCAAAGCTGCACCGGTCTTCTGACTTTCAAGTCATTCTGGATAATCTTTGCAGGCTCCTTAAAAACCCTATCGACGTGTGTTTCGAACGCATCTCTTGTCGGCTACATTTCTAACTTTGTTTTCTTAGTCTGCCAACGCATATCTCCCTGGCTCAACCAAACGGGTAACGATCCACGCCGAGGTGTTGATGTTGTTCTGGAAACTTATCGAGGCAAATGAGGTCAGTCAGTTATCGTTTCGTGCACATATCAAATGCTTATTTGATTCGGTTGCAGAGATTCTTCCACTATGCGCTTGATTCGGATAAGATATTGACCATCCTATCCGCTATCATCTACTTCACCCTCCAGTCCAGAAATGATCCAAGTAATGCCAACCTTTCACCCGCTCCCCAAAAACTCATCATCACATCCTCCAGCGCAGGTTGGCTTGTCCCGCATGTGCTGCTTCCTGCTCCACAATCTCTCCCAAGAGCGGGCTTTCGGTGTCCAACTCAATACCCACTTTGATGCTGCTAGTGCTGCGGCGAGTGGTGCCTCATCGATTGCCAGCAAGCAACTTCCTGTTTTCAGTTCAGGCACTTGGGCAGATTTCCTGTTCCTCTCGGCACACGCTTTCATCACCACAACAGGTGGCAAGTTCTCGCAGCTTAGTTCGCTGCACGAGACGCTGTTGATTGCGCTGGCGAACGTATCGCCATATGTAAAGGGGTTGAGTGTGGTCGCGGCGAATAAGCTCATGACGCTGTTCTCGGCTTTCGCGAGCCCGGGATTCATGTTCGCCGCGGAGGGGCATCACAAGTACATTTTCTATGTGCTGGAAATATTCAACAACCTCTTACAGTATCAAATGACTGGTATGTCACCACCTTTCATTGGATTTCTTCTCGGTATGCTAATAAATTTCTCCATTTCCTTAAGGCAACTCGCCGTTGATCTATTCCATTGTCCGCAACAAACAAAAGTTTTACGACCTTCATCGTCTCACATTCGAAGGCGCCCAGGCAGACATTCAACGCCTTCGAGCGCTCAAAGCTGCCCGTCTGCAGCAACAGCAGTCTGGCGGGAGTGTGCCAGCAACGCCGCTGAACGGAGACGGTGAAGAAGACCGCGAGGAAGCAGAAGCAGAAGTATCGACACCAGGGATGTCAGAGAAGGCGAGGGGCAAGCAACGTGCAGGCAGCGGGGAGGCATCGGAACGCGCGGGTCAGGAGAGGAATTCTGAGGCTGCAGCAGCTCAAGTGGCTGCGGCGGTGCCAGTTGTTCCAACGTTTGACGATAAAGGCAAATTCGTCCCAACGAAAGAATGGGTATGCTGAACACCTTCTGGCTTCCGTGATTGGGCTAATGTTGATGAATACAGTTCTACTACTGGAAAGCACATCTTCCTCTCAGCGTGATATTGACGCTCTGTGACACACTCGCACCGCAGATCGAGCACCTCTGTATCGAAAAGGGACTCAACGACGACCGGCAGGTTCTTGAACACCTTCAGAGCGGGACATTGGTTGGACTTCTCCCACTTCCGCACCCGATCTACGTGCGACGGTTCTTTTTCAATGAGGCGATGAGGATCTGGTTTACAAGCTATCTTTGGGTATGTTTATCAGTTGTAAAAAGCAATGATTCTCGTTTGCTAAACTCCATTCTTAAACAATTAATAGGGAGTCATTTTCCTGAAGAGTACGGGAACAACAAATCCGGAAATTGTGAAACTTTGCCCTCCAATATGGACCGGTAAACTTTGTTTTCATCGCAGGTTGTCAATATCTTTAACTGCTCCCATTTTAGGAACTCAAGTACGGCTGTTTCATGTTAAACTCTCATCGTAACATTGCCGACTTTCCTTGAACAAATAAAGCGCTTGGACCGGGACTAGGAGCCTTTCTTTGTTCACTTTTGGAGTTCATTGTTTGGGTGCAGTGGTAAAGTGGCTGCACATTTGCACCTTTGCAGGTTTGCTTGCCCTCGGCTTTTCAGAGAGTTTTGAGATTATCTCGCCAGTAATGGGATGTGCACAGGTTTTGGCACCTGCACTATCCACCCAGCTAAATGGCTCACTATGCCGCTACCAAAAGAAAATTAATTCATTATATATGTCATACATACCTGTTTCAAGAGTCGAAGCGGAACGGAATGATTTGTCAATTGGGTTCGAAGTACCAATCAGAATGTGCGTGTTGCGGCTGTCTCCGTTGCTGTCAAACGTGCACTCCACACAAATGTGCCATACTGGCGTAAATCAATAAACACGTGACCACGATCCTCTCTGCACAAGAGCTGGTAGACTCACAGTTGCGCAGCATTTCTCAAGAGCAGACCTTGAGAGCTATACTTTCTGTCCACCCGGACACTTGAAGTCTGTAACATTCCAGCCACACCACAACAAAAATGGACGCCGCCTTTGTTAAACCAAAGCCTAAGGCAGTGTCCGACGCATGCCAAAGACTGGTGGACAGTCATCTGCTTGACACACAGAAGCGAAGTCTGACATCCAGCCGAATTTCAGAGGCGTTCAACGAGGGAAACAGCATGCAGGACAAACACAGACGTATATCAGAACAGGGTGGCAAATAAAGCGCTCCAGAGCCCAGCTCCACATCTTCTTCCAGTGACTCCAGCAAGTTGGGCCTGGCTTCTCTGCATGCACCAGGTCAAGGGTTGCCAGGTGTGTCAAGATCATGCTCGGGCACCCTCTCATTCAACTTTCCTCCTGAATATTGCAGCCATAACTGGTTGTTGGGCTCATTCATCTTTA
Source organism: Cladochytrium replicatum (assembly GCA_025526935.1). Lineage (NCBI taxonomy): Eukaryota > Fungi > Chytridiomycota > Chytridiomycetes > Cladochytriales > Cladochytriaceae > Cladochytrium > Cladochytrium replicatum. The sequence continues at coordinate 255,902 of JAHLKD010000019.1, forward strand.
GACAATGCAGGTCCATTCTGTGGTTGTTATTCATTGATTGGCATTCTTGTTGTAGTGTGCTGCTTCTCTTCACGATGTCATCTCTACAAGTGTAACATCAACCCACCATCCAAAGAAGTTGGCAATTTGATATATGAGAGATATTATCCACTCCATGGTTTACCAGAGAGATTCACATCAGATAGAGGATCTGCCTTTGTTAGTGGGATGATGCAGACAGTTCTGAAGCGATTGGGAATCGAGCAGCATTCTACTACAGCTCATCATCCACAGGCTAATCCAATTGCAGAGAGCATAGTAAAATTGGCAGTTGCAGTTCTAGCCAAATTAGCTGATGCAGTGTACGATGGGGATGACTGTGGGTTAGCATGGGAGCGTTACCTTCCGATGGTTGAGTTTGCAATCATTTCACAAGTTCGAGCCAGTAATGAACCTTTGGGAGTTACCAGATTCAAACAGGATGTGGGATATAATCCCATTGGTCCAGGAGCCCTTATCGATTCGTCATAACATCGTGCCCTACGGTCAGCTGATGTAGAGAGACTATTTGATCGATTGAGGGAATTGCAAATCTAGTGCACTACACTTTATTCTGAGTATCAGGAGTATTACAAAAGAGCTCAGGACACAAAGAGGCCAATTCCAATATTCAAAGTTGGAGACAATGTTATGCTCACTAAGGTTCGGCGGGTCCGGGTCGGGTCCGGGTTCAGTGGCGACCCGCATTAAACCCTTTGTGTCGGGTCGTGTTTGTCCAGGCACCCGCCAGGTCACTTACAGGTACAAAGGAAATACCTGGACCAGAAGTGGTTGAAACCCGTACCAGACCCTGACCTGCCGGGTTTCTGCCCAGGAGAGTATTGATTGAACTTGAGTTAGAACACAGATATTTACATGAACACTTTATGTCTGTGTGGACAGTGTGCTATTTAGAAACACTATCGTAAAGAGAAACAAAACTCCACTGAACAATCACAAGTTGATAGGTGGAACAGTTCTGTATCTGGTTCATATCGTCAGAGTCCCATCCACCACTGGTTACGTCCTTCGCCAACCCAGTCCTGATGAACTTATCGATGTCATCATTTGAAAGCATGAAATCCTTGGCTAAACCTGTCTTCCAAGGTTTCCAATCCACCTCAGGGAGCATTATGGACGAAAGATGCCCGATGTATACCGTCCAGAACCTTAGCCACTCAGAAGGATATGCATCCACTAATGCTCTGAACATGCGATAGATTGTGGCAGACGTACTTAGCGAATTGTTGTGCCGTATCCAGTTTCTGAGCAAAATGTGCACCCTAAGAAGAGTAACGCTGCTCGGAGCACTGGAACTTGAAGTTGATGTTCGGCTTGAGCGGTCGTCAGATTCAACAAATATGGGCCGTAAGAACTCATTTCGGGAGAGGACTTCGTAGTTAACGCAGACGCACTTGATTGATGGTGGAAGAGACGGCAATTTAAGGTCATAAATAACCTCATTGATCTTATGCATCTGGCAGCAGATACCCTGCATGACCTCTTTCACCAAAAGGATAGCCGTACGACGGTGCTGCTGCAGGCTAAGCAATGCAAGGGAACTCGTTGGAGAACTGGTTCAATGTACCTTCGGAATTCTACCAATCCCCTTGATAGCCGACGATATGCTTATTGGGCTGTGTGTTGATGTTGGCGCCGCAGGTGCTGCAGCTTCTGAATGACCAGCCTGTCGTTTCAGAGCAGCAAGCTCTCCCTCCAGGGTGGTCACACGTGATTTCCATTGTGAAATCTCCTGGGAAGTCGCCTGCTTCTCCCTTTCCATTGCAGTGGTGATCTCCCTGAATCTTGCTAGCTCTTTGTGCTCGCCGTGCTGAATCAATGCACCCGCCCTGCCCAATTCATCAATGAGTGCCTTCTCTCGCACTTCTGCTGCGATGTGGGTCCTTCTCTCGTTCATTGCTGTCTCTTCAAGATCTTTTGTCATGTTCAACAGTCATTCTGACTGTTTGAGGACCTGTTTTGTCCTTTCATGGTCATCATCTGCTCGTTTGGTTGCTTGGAACTCGTCAACCTTTGCAGTGACAGGCATTCCTCTGTAAATGCCGTACTTGTGTCCCTGCCGCCTGTAAAGTCCAGAAATGTTGTTTCCTTCTGAAAGGAAGAGCTTTTCAAGCACTCCATACGATAGGCGTTTGCTGCTGTTATGAACTCCGTTCGTCCACTGCATTCATCGTGAATTTCATTGAGGGCTTGACAAACTAGCTTGCTGTCAGAGTAAAGTCGGTCGATCAACCATTGAAGAACAAATCTTGGGCCGCATTCATCACGATTTGTTTGACAGTTGCTGATGAAGTCCTCTGAGTCGTAGCTGTGGCCGCTTGCTTTGAATTTTGATACCAAAGTCATGTCTGAAGCAGGACAGAGTCCGTCTATGAGCAAATAGTCAGCATCCCCTTTAGTACCATGTCGCGCCAGTTTCTTTGAAGGAACTGTCGATTTGACATCAAGGCCCACTTCTGCTTCTTCCACTTCAGAACCCGATCCCAGAGATTTTTCAGGTGCAGTCACCGGTTCTGCACTTGACTCTCTTTCAGATGATGGTTTGGATTGGTTCAAAGCTCGCTTCTTTGTAGTTCGAGGCATGGTGTTGGTAATGTTTGTCGTAGGAAGATACAGGCCTGACGGCCTTAGCCGGAATGTTACAGGAATGTATGCTATAATACTTCCCTGACACTATAGTTTTCTACCCAATCTGAAAATAATAATAAGCTAGGGAAGAAACTTCACTGATCCCTATCAAGTACAACCAACCTCTCTACAAATACTACTAGCAATAGGATTCTGTCCAGGTGAACACTTTCTCAACTCCTGGACAGTACTTCAACAGAAGAACAGTCTAAACAACAAATTATATTTAAAAGAGTGGGTTATCATCAGTTGCTTCCAACTCTAATACCACATCAAAATCCTCGCCAAAATTATGCACCTTTATAAATTCCTCACTAACATCACTTTTTGAATCTAGGGAATCATTTTGAACGGTTCTTCAGCCGTACAGCCATTTCCTTAGTTGCCTTCCTTTTGTGTTTGTTAGACACATCATGTTGGGGTAAAGATCTCAAATCATTCAGTAAATTGTTCGTTGTAAATTCATAATGGTTAGGACCATTGATCATTGCAGCAACTGCAGTATGTGCAGGTTGGCAATGCTGCAGGAGCAGCAGGAAGAGAACCAGGAATTTGCTTTGGAGCAGCAAACTGATTAGCATGACAGTATTTCTTGCTGTGAAGTTTTGCGACTATAATTAATAACACAAGCGAAATAGAAGAGATGTAGTGATCGTGTTGTGTTGCGGAATGTGTTGGTGCATATAGACGGCTATGGGACTTGGGGTGAAGTGTCTGATGGCTGTCCGCCTCATCATGCTCCCAATCATGTAATATTATTGGTGTACTGTTGTTGTGGCATTTGTTGCTATGGGACGTGTTTTGGTGTCTTAATGTGTAGTCACTCATGAAAGGAGTTACTGATTTCAGTTTCATAAGTATAGACCAAGAAACGTGTCTATAATCTCAAACATTGTTTGTTTACACTTATACAGTGTAAGTAAGCATACCGATCATCGATCGTATCTGCAGAGCATGCTCTAGTGCCAATTACACTGAAATAGGACTTTCACCTTAACGTTTCACTATACAAGATGTTCTCTCAAGTATCACCAGTATGTCGGACGACTGGAGTAGCTTATTCTTATGTCATTCAACACACCATTCATGAACAGCATTTTTGAACCTAACGAGGTTTGGAGTGCAAGACTGCCGATTGTGACATACACTATGAACGAACTGCTTAAGGGATAAACGTTGGGGTCTCTCGACTTGTATTTTAATATTTAAAATACGTGATAAAAGAATGGATCCGGTGATGACTCTCACAGTGACCATTGTCCACCTAGGTGTCATATGAGTAAGATTTGTTTGTTCTCTAACAGGTCCATCATCTGTAGGATCTCAGATATTTTGAACTTCTTGACGTGTTAAACAACAATCAATCGATACAAGAAGAAAAAGGAGTGGGAAACCACGAATCTGTTTCTCTCGGTCTTTCATAAACAACAACAAATAAACAACTCTACCTGCACAAAAACCGCAAAAAAGAAATACAAGCCTATAATCAGAATGAAATCGTTCAAAGCACCAGACCCTGAATCGCCTTCAACCGCTCCAAGTACACATCATTGCTCTCACAAAACCCAAGCGTCTTTGAAATCCACCGCTCAACAACACCCACCCCGCCTACCAGCTCCTCCCGACATCGCTCGACACTTACTGCACCACCTTCCTCTACATCGCCGTTCCCGGCTGCTCCGACCACTCCATCTTCTACGTCCTCTTCTCCAAGCTCGCTCCACACACCCCAAGCAACCACCGCCATTGCCACACACCTCCAAATAACCGCTGCCCCCGGCGCAGTATACATCAGCGACCGGCCGACCTTCCACCCCTCAACCCCTTGCTTCTCACACTCCGCACACCAAGGATCCGAGCAACGCATTCCAGGATCTTTGCGTCGATGGAACACTTCCTCGTGCATCTCGCTCCTCTCAATCGCCCTCAACAACCCCTCCATACGTCGCATGAGTGTCAGAGTCTGCGCAAAACACAGCACGCCACCGTTACGTGCTCTTGCCCATCTCACCAAAACCGCGTACGTGTGCTTGTCGGACAGAGTGTTCTCGATACCGCGGAAAACAGTACCCTTTTGCGCATTCTGATTCAGGACGAGCTGGTCGAGGATATGAGAGGGTGAGTGGGCGAGTGTCAAGATGGACGTGAATGCGATGAAGGCGCACACGTTTAACGGGCGGTGGGAGACAAACATGTGGTCAAAGTAATGGGGGTATGTTGCGGCGTCGACGAGCAACGTCGGGTTCGGGGGTGGGCCGCGGACTTGTTCGTTATACGCCAAAACGACTTCGATTTTCCTCACTAGAGTCCTCATCCTCGCTAGGCGGTTCGCTCCGACTCGATCCCTTCGTTCCGCGTCCGACTCCTCCTCCAACTCTTCAAACTCTTCGTAGTCGTCGTTACCATTGCAGAACCCGAACTCGTCCACTCCTGTCTGAGATCCTGTCGCGGTGGTATCAGGGGAGCTCCAGCACCAACCTTCCCCACCTTCTGCAGCCATTCGCCTAGCAATCATGGCACCCATGGCATTCACATGGTGCACCATTGCAGCAACGGACGCCCACATACGGAGCCTCTCGCAAGCCTTGTGTGATTTCTCAGTTGCTATGCAGATAGAGTGTATGTGTTCGCGGAGTGCAGCCCAGTGTGCTCGCGTTGTAGATGTGCCTTCGTGAAGGACGTGAATTGGCAGTGGCGCGATACGGGTTGGGAAGGGGTCCGGAACGGCTTCGAAAGTGCGGAGAAGAGCAGAGAAGGGGAGGGAGGTGAGTTGGCGGTTGGTGCCTTGCGGTGAGATTGGGACGGAAGGGATATGTGAGAAGCGGACTGCAGGTTCGTCGAGCACGAAATATGCCCTTTCAAACAAGTAAAGAGACCACCTGCAAATAAGACCGAGCTTGTTCAATTTTCATGTACAGAGCGAGTTCTTATTGAGCCATACCATGTGTTCCGACGTTCTGCAGCTTCTTTATTAGTTCGCTCTATTTCCTTTTCGTCTTCCGGGCCATCCGGGAACATCCGTGGCTTCTGGACGTTCTCATGCAATCCGAGACGTTTCGCATAGTCCACAGCCATGCTCAGCCAGAACCGGCTTGTGCTCTTTGGCGAATTACCCACGACAAACAGTTTGGCCTCTCCAGTCCCATCCAGAACTTTGACCTTGCACAGCGCTGAACACACGCATAGTACTGCCTTTATAATGTGTCGGTCCACTTCGATGAACTCTGCCCAAGCATTAGGTGAGAATGGTGCGAATGCGGATGTGAGTACGACTGCGGTTCCGCCGCGCTTGGAAGGGTTAGTAGGGTCCATGACTCTGCAGAGACTGCGCTTGACACGCTCGATAAGAGGGTAGAGATTGCGCGGGGAAGATAGACCCTTCTGAATGGTTTCAAGTGTTGGAGCGCAGAGTTGGAATGCGGCAGCTTGGAGGGACCATTGCATGATCGGTGGGAGAGCGTTAAGATCAGTGCTAATGGGGTTGAACGATGGCAAAATGGCTTAAAAAGAGAATCAGTATGAGACAGGGAGCTCGCTCCTATTTCTTACTTCCGAGCAGCTTGAGTCCATTCTTAATCAGCAAGTTTTGGACGGAAACGTCCATGAGCGGCGGCAGGTCGTCGTCAAAAGCGAGCTCGTGTCGTCGGTGAGCAAACACTGTTCCGTATCGTTGATGATCTTCCATTGTATCATCTTCGTCACGATCCGTAGAGATCAGTGGAGGCGGGATGGCCATTGACGACTCGAGGGAGGGAAGGACAATGCGAGGCGGCTTTGGGAGCTGCGGCGTAATTGGTATCGATGAAACGCTACTATGAACAGTAAGATCGACACTAGAATGAGTATTCTGACTGAACGAGTGAGAATAATCCGTGAATGTGATTTCAGGACAGTGTGCACGATCGATCTCTTCTTCGATGGAAGTTTCTGAGTCAGGAGACAGAACATGAAACCCGCGTCGAGGGAGAAAACCGGGCATGGGATGGGTAGTGTTCTGTATAGTCCGTAAGGGCTCCAGAGGCGGCAAAATCCTCGGTTCTGTGTCGAGGTTAAAAATGCTCTGCTCGTCGATTCTACTAGTCGTCCTCAGAGAGTTGCTTCCTAATGCGGCGTCAACGCTCCCGCTGGATCGATTCATTTCGTTACTCCATCGATCGGCGTGTCTTAATCCTCTATATCCATGTACGTCATCCCATACAACAGTGTTACTTGTTCCTCCAGGTCCTCCATTTCCATCAACATCCCTCCACTCTCCATTTCTACGAGTGAAGTTCTCGCCGGCTGGTCTCACACCAGCACCAACGCTCACGATTGGAATGTCGAATGGTCGGATATTTCCGGGAACCGGCACAGCAACCGGACCATTTCCCAAGTCAATCATGACCGGCTTTGACAGCTTCCTTATAGGCCTTCCTGCTCGAACATGCGGCAAATTGAAACTGCATTCCCTTCCTTTGGTAGTGCAAGTGCCACAAGGCATTGTGCCGCTAAGAAAAAGTGTCAGAATGAGGCATGTTGCTATATATCATTGCATTACTAACGTGCAACGGGTCTTTTTAGCGATGCACTGGTCGCAAGCACGGGCCACCCTAGTAGGACGTGGGGGTTGTGGTTGAGTAGCGAGCTGAGGAGGCGACATGATGTTGTAGTTGTGGAAGTTCTGCAGCGGCACGCTCATCCCCCGAGAAACCACCGTTTCTTCGAGTGGTTCGTTGTGTTGTGGCGATAAAACCAAAATATTCAAAAATATCAAAAATTCACTTCCGAGCCACACGTGACCACGCACGGGATCAGCCCCTCGGAAGCCGGATGTTTAATTGGAGGGAAAAATGGGATGAATTATAGATCAGATCGATGACGGAGAGAGGAACGAAAGAGCGCCAGCAGAGTCTACAACTGCATACAGAAGTACTGTGGTGCTGCTACTAGAGAGAATCACACTGTCAAAGTCGGGGAGAAAATCATGCTCTCTGTCCGATTGATGGTGTTGATCACACAAACGATTTTCCTGCTGCTACCAGCTTACCTGACTACAAAGAGATGCCATGCTGGGGGGCCTGGGGCACTCTTGCGGAAATTTGGTGTCGGTCGCCAAACACTGAATTGTGGTTTGATAATTGTTGATCCATGTTTGAGGCAGTTGGGTTGTTGTTCTCCCGGTCCGCTCTTTTTGGCATTGGTTGCACACGGAACAATCTTTAGATCTCTGAATACGTTCTCTAATAGTGAGACATTAGTCATCCAATTTCCTCATGATTATTCACAGAAGTCTCACTTTCACTATTGTATCGACGCATGTCAACCAAGCTTTCGGGGTTTCCTTGCCACAGTTGTCCTGGCAGTAGCCAAGAGGATGCTCGCTGAGCTGATTCTACGATCGCGCGGTATGCATTTGAAAAAAGAAGTGAGATTTTGCTCCAGATGGACTTGGTGAATGGTGTAATCGATGTGTCTGAGGATGCCCTACTGGGTGGATCTTTGTACCGCATAACCACAAACCCCAGTCTCCTGAGATACCCATACACCTACGAAACGAGTCAACGCACATGTATGCAGGCATAGAAATATTTGTGTCCCACCAAGTATTCATCCATCGTCACTGTTTCTCCGTTTTTGCTTCCCTCAATCGAGACCATCGCAGCATAGCAATGTTGCACGGACATGGCTACCCCTGAATTGCTCGCCCGCTTTGTCTGCAGTGCGAGGGAGCCACGGTCCACCAGAAACATCGCTTCTTCAGGCAATAGCTGAATTTCCTTATTGACTGTTAGTCCCATCGTTTCGAAATGCACTCCTCTTGGTTTCGTAATGACCGCACGATGGATCGACGGATCCCATACACCCTGGCTCATATTTTTTCTGCAGTTGGATTGCAAGGTCAAAGTTACATCCATATGTGGGGTTTGGGAACAAACCCGCGGCGCTGTTCTTTCAGCATCATGACGTATCCAGCTGGAGGCTCTGGTCCGGTACTCATGGTATTAATGGTATTAGCATTTTTTGGATCTTCCTCGGTGGGTGAGGTGTCTTCATCTGTCGTTGGTGTTCCCTTTGAGCGCGAAAGTTGAGCCCTAAATTTCTTCTTTGCTTCCTTCCTATTGTCGACAGCAGCATAGTCCAGCGGCCTGTCGTCGTCCCACTCCTCGTCCATCCCGTTTTCGTCCCAAAATCTGATCGATTTCCTGTCCTTGCCGGTGTCTACACCGTGTCTGATGAAGGGGAAAAGTTCGGAATTCTAATTCTGTGAACGAACCCATGGCAGCAATCCCGCAGAACAGCAACAACAACTCCATCAACGAAGAGGAGGACCCGCCCGTCCTAGACCCCGACGATGCAGCATTCTTCCATCGTCTGCTGCTGATGCACGAAAACAGAAGCTTTGACAGTGGTTGGACGTCTGACATGGATGCTAGAACACTCACACCGCACCAAGACCTCGAGCTTTCCGACGACGGCGAGAGAAGTGCCAAACAGCCCAGCAACGGTGCAAGCGGGCACGACATCCAGTTAAACATTTTTGAACCATCACAACCTTTACGGTCACAAAAGTCCCGTGTGAAATGGGCCGAAACCGTCAGGGCCAACAGCGGACCGTCTCCAGGTGAGATTTACCAGCTGAAACGGTTACAACCGCCCTGACGTACGGATCAATCACTGAGAATTCTACAGAAGAGTGCATCGTCGACCACGGGCAACACCTGCACCACCGAAGCCTGATCGAAGAAAGCTGATTCTTGCCTTTGCTGGACTAGTCCTGGCTATTGGTGGTTGTATACTGGCAATCACCCGTGGTTCATGAGTCGATAAGAGACTAGTCCGTCCGTCGTCAAGTTCGTCTGGACTATGGTTCTCCTCCACGCTCGTTTTTTCGAATCATTGCTGTAGATAGAATATATACCCTCACCATTCACGCAGCACATATCAATACTTTCCTTTTCATTTTTTCTCCAATGTATTTCGAGTTAATTTTCTAGTAAAACTTCGTGTCAAAGCCGCTGACTCTGGAGTTCCCAACTTCAATAACTGTGACATTCGGATGGGGGCGACCGAGAGCAAGCTCGCATTCAGAAAGAACGTCTTCCAGCTGTACGAGCAGCGAGTAAGTCGATAGAGAGATCGCAATCTTCAAAGATCGCTTACCAAATCGTTTTGTGGGTCGTCATTGCAGGGAATTCCGGCGCAGGAACACGAATACTGGGCTCGCTTTTACCAGCTGCCCGAAACCGCAGAGGACGTCTTCAACCTCTTCTCGCCAAAAGATACCCGCAAAGTCCGCGATGCCGCACCCGAGAATCTTGAGACCCTTATCTCAAAGGTGTGCGTCAAAATACCCACAAAACATCGTCTTTCCCTGAGATTCACGAAATGTTGCTGCGTACATCTTTTCGATATAGCTCATTACCCGGCTCTCCGAATTCCTGGATAGCGAAGAGAAGCCAACTCCCGAAACGTGCAAACAGGCCCTCAACTGTGTCCGCACCATGACCCGCCTGATCCCTTACATCTTTGAGCTCGAGAAGCCCGAACTCGAGCATAAATTGTTCTGGTCCGAAGCGACCATTGGGGCGGACGTGTCCGAGGTGATCTTCTCGTCCGCAACTGAGGGTGAATCATCTGAAGCCTCAGCTGCAAGAGCGAAAGTGGCGGGGGAAGTCCGAGGAGTGAGGTTGATGAAAACCGTTATTGGACTCCTGTTCTTCAGAGGGTAAGTGACAAGATTCAGAATTATTTGCGATTTGAATGACACATTCGGTAGTTTCACGATCCCGTTTACAAGTGCACAGGAGACGGTTGGTGTCCACTATACGATCTGGAGCCCCGGTGTCGGCGCATCGTCTGCACCAACGGCAACCCGTGAGCACCATACCAACCGTACAGAAACCCTCCGATTGCTCCTCACACTCCTCTCCCGGTCGATCTACGTCAAACCCGCCGCGATCGTCTCAAAGTTCCAACACCGTTGGGCCTCCGCTGTGATTCATGGAGGAAGCACTACGGGGATCGAGAAGAGGGGTGTTTTGACGCTGCTTTGCAGTTTGCTCAACACCGTTTGTGCGTACGATCCTGTCGGTTGGGGGATTGTTCCGTACAACCATGTACGTGATTTTGTCCGAGACAGAACGATATATACTCATACTTGGCATGTTCTTTTAGATGCTGTTCACGGATACGCAAGAGCAACTCGTGGCGCTTTCGGTTCACACCCTTGTGGCACTCTTGGATGTTGGTGCGCCGGTCGCGCAACCACAGGCTTCTCCAGCGACTGTACGAAAGTTGCAAACAGAAAGTGCGAACGGGGCGGCTGTGGAAGAGAAGGCGAACGGAAAGGCACCGTATGTGATGATTGATACAGTTTATTTCACTATTCCTTATCTTTATGATTTTTGCAGAGCAACCGAGCCTATTCAAAGAGCTGAGTCGAACGAGTCGGTTGGTGTCCGATCAACGCTCTCCGAATCAAAGGTGTGAAACAATGTCCAAGGATAATCGATCAGGGTGAGGCGCTGATGAGTTTGTCATAGGACGGCGCTCAAGGGCAGCAGAATGACTTCAGGTTCTACGTGGCAAAGCTGCACCGGTCTTCTGACTTTCAAGTCATTCTGGATAATCTTTGCAGGCTCCTAAAAAACCCTATTGACGTGTGTTTCGAACGCATCTCTTGTCGGCTACATTTCTAACTTTGTTTTCTTAGTCTGCCAACGCATATCTCCCGGGCTCAACCAAACGGGTAACGATCCACGCCGAGGTGTTGATGTTGTTCTGGAAACTCATCGAGGCAAATGAGGTCAGTCAGTTATAGTTTCGTGCACATGTCAAATGCTTATTTGATTCGGTTGCAGAGATTCTTCCACTATGCGCTTGATTCGGATAAGATATTGACCATCCTATCCGCTATCATCTACTTCACCCTCCAGTCCAGAAATGATCCAAGTAATGCCAACCTTTCACCCGCTCCCCAAAATCTCATAATCACATCCTCCAGCGCAGGTGGGCTTGTCCCGCATGTGCTGCTTCCTCCTCCACAATCTCTCCCAAGAGCGGGCTTTCGGAGTCCAACTCAACACCAACTTTGATGCTGCTAGTGCTGCGGCGAGTGGTGCCTCATCGATTGCCAGCAAGCAACTTCCTGTTTTCAGTTCAGGCACTTGGGCAGATTTCCTGTTCCTCTCGGCACACGCTTTCATCACCACAACAGGTGGCAAGTTCTCGCAGCTTAGTTCGCTGCACGAGACGCTGTTGATTGCGCTGGCGAACGTATCGCCATATGTAAAGGGGTTGAGTGTGGTCGCGGCGAATAAGCTCATGACGCTGTTCTCGGCTTTCGCGAGCCCGGGATTCATGTTCGCCGCGGAGGGGCATCACAAGTACATTTTCTATGTGCTGGAAATATTCAACAACCTCTTACAGTATCAAATGACTGGTATGTCACCACCTTTCATTGGATTTCTTCTCGGTATGCTAATAAATTTCTCCATTTCCTTAAGGCAACTCGCCGTTGATCTATTCCATTGTCCGCAACAAACAAAAGTTTTACGACCTTCATCGTCTCACATTCGAAGGCGCCCAGGCAGACATTCAACGCCTTCGAGCGCTCAAAGCTGCCCGTCTGCAGCAACAGCAGTCTGGCGGGAGTGTGCCAGCAACGCCGCTGAACGGAGACGGTGAAGAAGACCGCGAGGAAGCAGAAGCAGAAGAAGTATCGACACCAGGGATGTCGGAGAAGGCGAGGGGCAAGCAACGTGCAGGCAGCGGGGAGGCATCGGAACGCGCGGGTCACGAGAGGAATTCTGAGGCTGCAGCAGCTCCAGTGGCTGCGGCGGTGCCAGTTGTTCCAACGTTTGACGATAAAGGCAAATTCGTCCCAACGAAAGAATGGGTATGCTGAACACCTTCTGGCTTCCGTGATTGGGCTAATGTTGATGAATACAGTTCTACTACTGGAAAGCACATCTTCCTCTCAGCGTGATATTGACGCTCTGTGACACACTCGCACCGCAGATCGAGCACCTCTGTATCGAAAAGGGACTCAACGACGACCGGCAGGTTCTTGAACACCTTCAGAGCGGGACGCTGGTTGGACTGCTCCCGATTCCGCACCCGATCTACGTGCGACGGTTCTTTTTCAACGAGGCGATGAGGATCTGGTTTACAAGCTATCTTTGGGTAAGTTCATCAGTTGTAAAAAAGCAATGATTCTCGTATGCTTAACATTTTTCTTGAACGATTAATAGGGAGTCATTTTCCTGAAGAGTACGGGAACAACAAATCCGGAAATTGTGAAACTTTGCCCTCCAATATGGACCGGTAAACTTTGTTTTCATCACAGGTTGGTCAATATCTTTAACTGCTCCCATTTTAGGAACTCAAGTACGGCTGTTCCATGTTAAACTCTCATCGTAACATTAGCCATTGTCATTGAACAAATAAAGTGCTTTGGACCAGGACTTGGAGCCTTTCTTTGTTCACTTTTATCATTCCTCATTTGGCGTGCAGTTGCAAAGCGGCACATTTGCGACTTTGCAGGTTTGCTGCCCTTGGCTGTTCAGAGTCTTTCGAGATAATCTCGCCAGATGATGGGATGTGCACAGGTTCAGCTGCCCTGTGCACCAGGTAAATTCCCCTCCATGTAATTTACCTTTTTTCTCAAAATACAACAAGACTGAGACTGGGTTGATCGAGACGCAACTGTGATGAAGGAGCTGGACAAAGTCAAAGAAGAGCTGGACTTGAGAGGTTTTGTCAAATTTATATTGATGCATGCATTCAAGAACTTAATACAGTTTCTAATTGCTGAGTTGGATTATGCAAGTTGCTGGACTCTTTTACAGTCACCTTAACGACTTTACACAAAAACACACTATGACATAACAATAGACTGGAGAAGTCCAGAAGCTCTCAATGTGGGATGCAGAGTGACCTGTCGGTTATGATTGTTAAGCTGGTAACAATTTTTTGCTGAGGAAGAGTGATATGTATTAATGATGGTGAGAACCAGCACTTTCTTGTCTTCTATAATGTTACCATATGGTAATATTACTTATATTTGTCGAGGCAGTTTAAGGAGTAGGAACAAAGAATACATCGTCTGATTGAAGCATTATTTTGTAATCAACAGTAACATTTAGTTATTGGGAGCCGTGGAGTTGAAAGCTGTACCATTCTTAAAAAAACTTGCACGAGAGTTGAGTGGCATGAAATTTTCCTCAGGATCTACTCTTCTCAACGATGCTATAACGAAGTATACCTACTCCCATTACTACGATTCACCACTACATTCAACAAGAAAGGTCAAAACAGACTCCCAAGTTCCGTGAAGATTTGAATTGCAAGATGCTCAGATTCTCTGTTCTAGACCCAACTCTAGTAATCATGGTTCTGCATACTTTTATATTTCAAAGAGGTCTTAGTGGCCCTAAATCCCTTCTTCTCCCTAAAGCAACAAGAAGTACTTAGTTTTGATGAGATATACACTAGATTGAAACATGGATGTAAAAATCATACGCGGAAAGAATAAATCGTTTTCCCAGCATCCACCGCTCGACTTCTTCAAACACACTACCCCCCCAAAAAAAATAATAATAACACTCGTTTTCTCAAAGCAGCAACTCCGTAAAAGCACAATACAGCACTTCCGCAACTGGGCACAGAGGCAAGTCAAACAGCACCGGGCAAGTTCATAACGCAGCCGCACATCAAGTAATTCAAGAAAGAAAGTCCTCTTTTTCTGCCATAGCACATTGTCCGTATCGCTTTCATTGAAAAATGAAGTCACTATGCGGTCGTCGTGGCCCTCCCATTTTCATTCGAAGCAGTCCCGCCCGTCCTCTCACCCCTCTCCATCATCACAATCTCCTGCTCCTCCTCCCGCCTGCGTCCAATCCGTACCCTCGGAACCCTCAGCCGCCCCAAACTCCTCCTCCGCCGCTCAGCGCCTATCCCAACCCGATCCTGCACAACCACAACCCCCGGCGCCGTCGTCATGGTCGTCACATCTCCATGCCCCGCCGGGACATCATCACCTTCGTCCTCTTCGTCGTGCGCGATACCCAGGAAACTCCGCAGGTCGACCCTGCACAGCGGACACGCGCAGCTCTGTTCGGCCAGCCACACGTCCACGCACTCCTTGTGGAAGACATGCTCGCATGAGGGTAGGATGCGCACTGCGTCGCCGTCGTCGAAGCGCTCGAGACAGATGGAGCAGAGGGGTTTGGTCGGGTCGCGGAGTGTCGATGCGCGGGACCGGACGCTCATGGCGCGATTAGGTGGGGGCGGGTAGGCGTGCGTTGTTGCTGTTGGGGAGGTTGTGGGTTCGAGGTCAATGGTCACGAGTTCGGGCGTTGGCTCGAGAATCGCGGGTTGGGGAGGGGAGGTGCTGGATAGGGTCGAGTTGGATGGTGTTGAAGTAAGAGTCGACTTGTCGGGTGTGGCGGACAGTGTGCCAGATGGCGTGCCTGAGAGTGTGGATTTGGAGGGTATGCCAGAGAGCTTCGACTTAGTCTCCTCATTCGAAGAAGTTCCCTCGTCAGCCGTCGCAACCAGTTTTGCATCCTTAGCATCCTTAGCATCCTTAGCATTTTTCGCGTCGTCCTTCACATCTCCCTTATCATCGCCCGCCTCCTTCTCTTCCCCATCTTCTTCATCATCGTCATCGAAATACTCGCCTTTGCGACGGAGCTCGGAAAGCCACCAGGAGCGCGTAAACACCCGCTCGGGAATCTTTTTAATCGCTTCCTCACTCAACACGGGCCGTCTCTGCAACTGCAGCGGCGTGTTTTCGGTTCCTCCAAGACCCATCTGCTGCCTCCTCGCCATTAGGTCCCGCATGCGCCTGCGTACGCGCCACTGGAGGTAGACGGACGTGGGCACCCAGATTCCCAGGACGACGGCAATCCCGACGAGCCCCAAGCGCAGAAACTCGTCCAGGGCGTTAGTTCCCGTCTTGAGCTCAACAGAGAACGTGAGTCGGACGGCCTGGTTGATACTCGTGGCACGGAGTTCCTTGAGGGACTGAATGTTGGTCAAGGTACCGTTCGCGCGGGATATGTAGGCGATCGCGTAGTGGCTTGAATAGTACGTCGAGGAGACGTTGCCGGCTTCGAGGAGATCTTCTGGGTCAAGGAAGCCCGCGGAGACGCGCGCGCTGTCGCGAAGGAGTGCGTAATCGTTCGGGTAGGCAGTGACGATGGCTGGGACTGTAAACGGAGAGTCGTATTCCTCACCAAAGACTTTTTGGAGGTCTGATTTGTAGGAGAGGTCGATCGCAAACTGGGATTGGGAGGCGAAGATAAAGACAGCGACGAGAGATGCGTTGAGAGGGGAGGAGGTGATGCGGGCCATGCGGGTTGCCATGGAGAGTTTGCAGGCGTTGGGAAGGCCCTTGTCGGCGAAATTGACGAGACCGATGAGGGGATAGCCAGAACTCAAAAGAGACCAGCCAGTGCGGGAATAAGTGATGCAGCCATCGCCCAGATCGACGAGGAGGCCAGCAACTATGGGCGAGCTTGAGCCGACGCCAATGGTAGTAGGTCTGTTGTAGGCTGAGCCCGAGATCTGCATGGACTGGAAGTTGTACAAGGCAGTTGTCTGGTTGAGTGTCAGGATGTTTGGAAAGTCGCCGGTGACGACGGGTGC
Source organism: Cladochytrium replicatum (assembly GCA_025526935.1). NCBI lineage: Eukaryota > Fungi > Chytridiomycota > Chytridiomycetes > Cladochytriales > Cladochytriaceae > Cladochytrium > Cladochytrium replicatum. The sequence goes on from JAHLKD010000019.1 coordinate 272,201, forward strand.
AGTTGGGATGGAGAAAGACGAGTTTGAGGAAGGGTTTGAGAGGGTAGAGTTTGCATCGGCCCAGGGCAGCGGAGAAAGGATGCTGGAAGTGTTGACAGTGGCGCCCATACCGTTTGTAGCGTAGGCATCGTACTTTCTGTTTGCATCAGAAACGTTGTTTGACGAGTAGCTGGTTGTGTACGAAGGGGGAGTCCAGTTTGCGCCTTGGTTGGATAGCGAACTTGAGTCGAGAACAAAGGGGACGTAGGGATGGCCAGCGCCGTTCGCAGCAACGGCCACAGCATGCACTACCAGCTCTACCAGGGCTACCAGCGCTACTCGGCCTTGCATGGTGAATTGTGTTCAGTTTTTTTGCACCGGAGAAAGTGATGATTTGATGAGTTTTGGGATCGGGGAGGCAGACACCGACTGAGGTGATAAAAATACAAGCATTTTTGTTTTTGTAGTGTGATCATCACCAGGGTTACTTCAAGTTGGAAGATCTGCACAAATAACTGAATCTGTTATATCAATATTTATATCAGATTCAACTTGAATTGCCATTTGTTTTCGAGGGAAGCCTCTTTTTTGAACACCTCTTTTTGAAACTATATAGTGTATGTCGTATACTATTTTACCGAAACACCTCTTTTTGAAACTATATAGTGTGTATGTCGTAGACTATTTTACCAAAATACTTCATGATTACATTTCTTAAGGTATGGACACGACTGTGGAAACTCCATTTCGTTAGAATGGGCTGGTCTGCAGCTATTTGGTCGGAGGACGGTTCTGGAATTCTTGCCATTTAGCATTTGCAGTCATTGTGATAAAGAATGAATGTTTACCAACTTTTCTTGCCAGAGCTAGTGCATTTGCAACCTGCTCAGAACACCAGCGTTGAGATGCATTGAATGCTTGGAGCAATATTGAAGTTTCGATGAGTTTGCGTCCGAGAGAAAAGAAATTGGGAGGGTTATCGATAAACTTGATCTCTGGAAATGCAATTGCTATTTCAAATTCCAGCAGGGACTGATCTCATGTCCAGAAATACATGGATGGGATATCCAATACTTGGATACTTTAGTCGTTCCGAAAAACTCAAGTTCCTCGTCGTTCATCCTGTGAGCCGAGATATGGTCGCCAAACAGGAGTTTTAGATCGGGATAAGCGAGAGTATGTTCGCTCTATCGAGTACCATTCGAGTGGGCAAAATATGAGCTGAGATTCCCCAACTTGCCAGTGGTTTGGTGTTTTTTTGGCAGTCTGACTAGAATTTTATCTCACAGCCGACACAAATTTTTCCATCCCCTAAACATGATAAACAAAATGGAACGCACTCGCTCTTGCTGAACTGTGATTTTGTCCGTCATGCTTGAGCAATCCGAGGTATTTGTGGACCATGTAGTACTTCCCCATATCATTAAACCATTCGGAAATTCCCTTCAGCTCTCCCCGCTCTACCTAGCCGTCCATGACAAAAGGTACATGGCTCCCGCCGGCGGCCTGACTCTCATGGTCAAATCCTCAATCGACAAATCCGAAACCTTCACAGTCACAAACCACGCCACCAGCGAAGTCCTCTTCCACACCCGCCGCGGCTTCAAATCCCTCGTCGTCATAGAGGACCACCTCACAAAGCAAGTCATCGGTAAAATGAACGTGAACGTCTTCGGAGGCGAGAAGAACGGCTTGGACGCGGAGAGGCACCAGCTCTACCATGTGGAAACGAAGGTGGAGGGTGAATGGGAGAAGGAAGACAAGACGTTCACGGCGGGAGTGAAGAATACGCTCGACGGATTGGATTACGAGATCAGCTTGAAGATTTGGCATGAGACTGGGAAGTGGGAGTATTACACAAACTTGAATGGGTTTAAGAAAACCGTGGCTCTGTGTGAGAGGATAGACGATAAGGAAACGGATAACAAGTACTCTTACATGATCACCATCACGGAGGGAATGGATATGGTGTTGGTTCTGTTGTTGACATTGCTGGCCCACGGCGGGAAATCGAAGCTAAAGGAAATTGCAACCACCAGCTTTTGGTTCCTTATGCTTTGAGTCGAATATCCACCAATTGTCCCCTAACACCAAAAATAAATACAGCTGCGATTTTAAAACATGGAATCGCTGATCAGGGGACAGTGAGGACTGAAGGCTTTGTAGCCCAAACACCTAAGATGATCGCTCAACTGACGGTGCCAAGTTCACCTCAACATCTTGTACTACTTTCCTTCATCAGCCCTCCTCTATAACCGAGTTTCCGTTTACGGCTTTCACCGCTCTATCTCGCCGTGCATGACAAGAAATACACGGCCCCACCCAACCTCCCAACCAACATTCTCAAATCCTCCTCCGACAAACCCCAAACCTTCATACTCTCAAACTACTCCAACCAAGGCTCCCCTTCGCTCCTCCATGTTCGCCGCGGTGTCAAATCCCTCGTGATCATTGTCGTCAAGCTCGATACCCCGCCATTCACAAACAAGCGGATCGCAGTGGACGGGATCATCCAGATGCCAGGCTGTACAGGCTCGAGCAGCCGATTGAGGACGAGAGACGGACGTTTACTGCTATTGTGAGCAACTTTTTGGACGGTTTGGAGTACGTGGTGAAGTGCGGACGACGAGGGATCATTAGGTGTACTTTGTGGTGATCCACGGCGAGAGAAGAGTCGTTTGGGTGGGAGAAAGGTTCAAAGATCCTGAGAGCGACAACCCATTCTCGTACCAGCTGCATGTTTCGGAGGGTTTGGATCTTGGTGTGGTGGTTATGCGGACGATGGCGGTGAATGGAGGTGATTCCAAGCTGGCGAATACGATGGGTGGGGTCGTGACTGTGTTTGCGACCACCAGGCACCTGGCGGCACCTGGCGGCATTTACTTGTCCTTTGGGTGATAAACAAATAAACGGATTGTTTTTAGTTTGCTGACGAGTACAGTTATTTTGTTCGTTTCGTAATACAGCGGAGTATTGTGCGACATTCTTTGCATCGGTCCAAAAAGAAGTGAAGTAGGAAGGAAACATTATACACCAAAAATATGTTCTCAGAACTGATGACTTTTCGAAAAGACGAAGAAATAGAACCAAAGTGAAAGAAAAGTTTTTCAAGTACCATTTCCGTTTTCGTAAAAAAGCATCAATTCCAGAAACCAGTAAGCTGTAGCTATATCTGTCTAGCAGGTCGGGTCGACGGTAAAGTCGTCCTCGAAAGTCGTGTCTCCAGCCTTGATGTTGAAGCCCAGACCCCTCTTGGCGAACCCGGCCTGAATCTCACACTTTAACTTCCCGCCGTTAAACTCCTTGTCCGCCAACAAGATCGCGTCCCTGGCGTCGATCACGGTCGGGTTGCACGGCAGCAATTTCAACGAGTCCATCACAATCTGCATCAGCACAGTGTTGCCCTTCCCGCTCTTCACGTCGTCCTTGAGATTATCCGACGCTCCCAGCTTGTCCACTACGTTCCAGTACGCTTCGTAAAGCATCTCCATAAACACCTCACCGATAAAGTGCACGTCCTGGTTGTCCAGTGAGCCCGAGGTGCGGATGGACGAGTATGTGTTCTTGTTGACCGCGGTTGAGGTGGAGTACTGCTGCGTCCGAACACCTTTGGCGGAGTTTGTGACGTAGGTTCCGACGCCAATGTTGAGCGCACGGGTGTCGGTGGATTTAATGACGGGGAGCACGCCAAAGAAGTCCGACCAGCCCTCGCCGAGACCCACGGATTCAACCGTGGTCAAGCAGTTGGCGTTCGCATTGCCGCCGACGAGACGGTTCGAGACGCCGTGGCCGAGCTCGTGGAGGACGATGGGGTTCTCCAGGGCGCCGTCGCGGCCGGGGTTTGTGAGTGTGAAGACAAACATGCGCATACGGCCGGGGGTTCCGTCCGGAGGCGTGGCGAACTATTAACAGATCAAAAGAAGTGAGCACATTGAAGTACAACGGATTGATTGCAAAAACTCACGTTGGCGTTGTTGGTGCCGGAACCATCCTGGGCAGATGCGACGACGGGGTCGTTGCCCTTGCCGCCCTTACCAAAGTTGTCAAACTGGAAGTTTCCAGTCGCCTCGGTGAAACCGTAGGCGTAGAACAGGTCGTGTGCGGCGTTGGACACAAAGAACATGTTTGTGATACTTGCGTCAACGTATTCAGGCGGTTCCTGCCTGGTGTCATCGACGGCAAAGTTGAACACAAAGTTGCTGTTACCGTTCGCACGCTGATTGTTGATGACATTATTTGCGTCCTGGGGGTTCGACACTGCAATGACGTTGTTGCCTGCAGTCGTGGATTGGGCACCGCGGCCGTTGTTGAAGTCGTTCCAGCCGACGGGGGAGAATTTTTCGTCCTCGGGCGACACGACTGTCTTGAGCCCATCTTCGACCGAAACCTGGCCGAGCGGGACGACGGACCAGGTGGTCTTTTGAATAGCACGGCGGTTCAGGGAGTTTTGAACGGGGGCAGCAGGTGAAAGTGCGTGCTCACGGACAATGTCGCTGACAGAGCGGGCGAAGTAGGCACGACTACCTCCGGTGCGGCGAGTGAGACCGGATTTCGAGTGGCAGGTGAGGCGGTTGGATGCAGCGCGGCGGGACAGACCGGTTTCGCGGCGAGCAAGACGGTTTCGTTTAGCGCGGCAGGTGAGGCGGTTGGAGGTTTCGCGCTTGGAGAGGTGGGAGTAGGGGTTGTGAAGGGGAATCATTGAGTTGGAGACCCAGTCGTTCGCACCGAGGACTTGGCCCGTGGTGGCACTGACGATCACACTTGGCCTGACACATCATAAGGAGTTGGTTAACAAGTCATGCAAAACTTGGGCCGCCCAGTCTCACCATGCGTCCTCCATCTCAACAGCGAAAGACCAAACCAGCTCGGCGGTCTTGTCCTTGGTTTGGTAGTACTTGAGTTTGGGTTCGACCGGGGAGAGTGCGCCGGGGACACCGGTGATGGATGGAGAGTCCTCCGCGCCAGTGCTCTTCAGCTTCTTGGCTTTGAAGGATTTGTCGCCGATGGTATGCACGAAAGCAACGACGGCATCGATGGCGGAAACCGTGGGAGTGTCAGCGATAGCTTCGGCAGCAAAGTCCTCCTCCTCAGCATCAAGTTCCTCCGCCACCTCCTCTTCCTCATCTTCGTCTTCCTCATCCTCATCGTTGCGGGCACGCTTGACAAGTTTTTTTTTTTTGGCGGCAGCGTCATCGAACCACGACGAACCCCACGAGAGGACTTTGCCCTCCTTGGAAACGACGACGCTGACATGGCTGTTTGCGAAAGCCTTTCCGTTCTTCAGCTGTGTTGCATGGACAACAGTCGCCCCGTTGTTGGGGTCTTTGTATTCAGCAGTGACTTCGACAGAGCTGTCGAGTGAGTCAAGGTCGAGTTTGCTCTGGATGAATTCCCGTGCGATTTGCGCGGGATCGGATGAGCTGGCCTTGAACGCTGGAGTGGTAGTGAAAGAGTGCTGAGGGTAGTAGTAAGCGGGAAGCTTTGAAAAGTGCTGCTCGTTGAGAGGAACGGAGGCTACAGCCGAGAGGGAGGCCAGTGCGAGAAGGCATGCAGCCGACAACCTGAAGACCACCATTGTGCTTGTGAGAGTGAACAACAACACACCAGAGGTACTGGCTGGGCGTCTTTCAGTTATTGCCTGGGTATATTTAACACAAATTTGAGCCGTGCGGCCTGCCGTCGCAGTGATGACCGCAGCACTCCCATTGGCCCAATCTTATTTTTAGCCCATCACATCGCCCCCTTGGCATCACGTGTCGCCCGCAACCCTGCCACTGCCACCGTTTCATCTGTAGAATGAATTGGCTTGGCACGCTTCTTTTGCTGCTGGGTGTATGGCGGTTCCAGACTGGTGTGGCGATTAATCTCGGAACCACTCGCGGGCTTGGCGATGACGGTTGCATTCCTGTCATCAACACTGTCAACACTGGTGGATCCATTGCCGCCGGTACTCTGATCGGTGCCTTCGTCTGAGATCAATCCTCGTCGCACCATTTCATCGAAATCTCCATCATGAGTGGGCTCTTCGTTCAATGCTGCTGAGGATCTACCGCGCACGCCGGGTTGTGACAGGTAGCTGTAGAACCCGTGGTTGGGATTGTACGCAGTGCTCATGCTGTATGTCGATGCCATTTGTGTAATTTAAACAGTTTTGACTTTCGAAAATGCTTCTTGGTGTGTTTTGGAGCAGTGAACTGATTTTACAGACCCCACAGAAATTTGGCGGAGGGTTCGAGTGGCAGAATACGAAGGTGTCTGTCCATTGCTCATCAGTTTCCAGATCACAACACATACATCTGCCTGCCATACCTTCTGCTTTTGTAAAGCGAGCTTCTTTGCACTGCTACTTACGAACAAGCTTTGCAAAGACCGCCGTGATCCGACTGTGGCTGGGGTTCTCCGATCGTGAATCGTGTTCCAAATAAAGTATAGATAGGGAAAGTTGAAGCTCAAAAATATGTTAATAATAACATAGACTAAATGAGCGACCACGCGGTCCGCTTGATGGTTACGTTGTATTGAATGGTGGTAAGACCCTGTTTAATCTGCGACAGTTCACAATGATGTCTGCAGTAGCCTTTTCTCACGCCTCTTGGCTCGATTGAGTACTTTGCTTCATGGCTCACTTCTACAATTCCGCCGAAATTCCCACTTGTTCAACTTGTCACGCCAATCGCCAAAGCAAATTACTTGGATCCAACCTTGCTTATCGCTGTCGATTTGTGCTCGAGTCTTTGGTGAAACATGCGGAGATCAGTGTGGTTGAGATTCTGCCGCCACATTGGATCTTGAATCAGACAGAATTGTTGTGCACTGTAACGATGAACATGATCTTACCGCATCGTTGACCCGTGCCTGAGTGTGTACGGTCATTGGTCCAAACCAAAGGTCGATCGGTCCGGACTCTGTCAATAACACAACGATGGCGCAAAGGCCTCGATTGATGGAAGTGAATAGGCGTGATAATCCTGGTGTCGGATACTGCGACGTAAGTGAGAACTTGATTGAGAGCTCGAAGGATGGGGGAACATAATTGATATGATCAGCCAGCGCCAGCTATAAGCTTGCACTGTTGTTTTCAACACTGTGCAACGAGCTGCGGAGCGGCAGTGAACCAGTAACAAACTCCCCGAACACCAAAGCATTGAGAGAAAATTCTGTCTTGTTCACGGGGTGTGTTGCAGCTCTAGATCGATCGAGCTCATGAAGTTCCAAACGAGATGACTTAACGTTTCTTCTTCAACTCACTTGTCACCAAACCGCATCCCCTGCTTCCAACATTGGTTTTGGCTCAAGATTATTTCCGGTATTGCTGTATCGTCAGCCAGTTTCCTGTGTATGATACGTCTGTTCTTTATACTCACCCGCGTTCACCATAACTCAATCTTTCCAAAACGAAAACAGGAAGTGACGCGTCAGTTCTACATCATTCAACTTTGTATTCGCGTTCCTCATTATTGTGGTCTCCGGCCTCGGCCTGCATTGCAACCTTCGTGTTGCTCTATAGGGCATTGCTTTGGGCGAATGCAGAGGCAATCGTGAACATTGACCATTTGGGAGCAGCCAAAGGTTAAGAAGGGAGAATGAACCACATTGTTCTCTCGGCGGAAATCACTGAAGTCCAAAGCATTGATACAATAAGTACGCACTACCCACTCTTCTGAATTCAAATGTGTGCGAACTGTGTGCTGTGGGAAGGGGAGTTTTTGTGCAAAATTTGAAGCCCAAGGCAACAAGGGGTCGAGGGGAGCTCATAAACGCTCCTTAAGCTCTAAACAATCGTTGATCTCCCTCACTTATCGAGTCATCAGCCTGCACACCTCAACCTGAGCAATGTTGCCATTCGAATTGTTCTCACTTTTGCTGTTCCCTACCTTCCAGAACCCATCCAAAGACCCGAGGCTGCTCCGTCAAACGACCTGTACACTACTGCGACCATTTTGCTTTCTGAAGAGATTGTTGGTCTTAACGCCCTTGTGACGGAAGGTACTAGTTGGGATGTTGAATGGCTCTGCGTTCCTAAAGGACGACGTAAGCTGGGTCAGACCGACTAAAATAGAAATTGGAAACATAGCTGTTTGTGCAGTCACCGCCTTCGGTTGCTCGAACTTCTCAGAGAGATGAAGTTTACGTTTATTCATTGCTTTGGTTGATCTTTTCCACACATTGATATTCAAGTTGTGATGCAATTGAAGTTCAGAGAAATAGCGAATATCTGCATCTTCTTACGTTGTCTGGATCTGATATTTTTATTCCGTTACGTCATTGCCAAAATATCAGACACAAACAGTTCAGTCTGATGCAGCTTGTCTTATTGAATGATCTTGCTCATTCTTTGTTCACAAGTTTTGCTAGCTGTATTATAGTACCAAGCAACGAACAGACCAAAACAGCGAAATCAAAGACAAGGTTATCTATTCTCCTTTATCAAACCCCTCTTGGAACTAACGACAACCACTCCCAGGATTGGATTGTTTGGCACTCCAACATTTTCAACTGTGTTCTATGGGTGTTCTTTGGTGTTTCTCGAGGTCAATCGACCAGCATATAAGTGAACGATGGGAACAACCGCTTCACATCTCTAAACATTACGGAATCGAGACTCTGAACTGCTGTGTTGTCACATAACATAGAAGTGCCACGAGTCGTGCCAATAGTGCGGTCCTAACAAGTATCATCGCCATGATGTAAGAACTCGAGGAAAGCCAAAAATGTTGGAATGAGGAACTGCACTGCCTCTCCACGATCGGCCACCTCCCATCTCTTCATCCAACGAAACACTTAAATCCTAGATTGCCCCTTCAAGCTTACTCAAAGTCCCTAGCTTGCTTCCGCTGTTTTTCTCATAAAAAAGAAATTTTCGTCGCACCTCCAAATCGAAACTTTTTTGCTTCCAGCGATCAAGGAAAATTCACTTTCGAGCGAAATGGAGCATTAAAACAAAAAACTTAAAATGGAAATTTGGAAGTTTAAAAAGTAAAGCATTTCTATTGCTGCGCCGCGCGTCGAGGGTCGCGTCTCTGTCGAAACGAACGATCTCTTCATTGAAGGGAGCAGCGGTGCAATCTCTCCGGTGCTGATACTCCATTGAAGGTCTGGATCAACACCAAAATTCGGTCATCCATTCCATAGTCATAAGGAATCGTCGTTTTTGATGGGTATGCATTTTTACTGATGTTTAAAACGGCCAAGCGAAATCCTAACTTCCGCACTGGACAGGCTTAGAGTCTAAATCGATCCACTCCTCTCTAATCTTCTACGCTCCCATCCAAGTTCTGGCTTCTGGATTGATCTTCGTTGGATCGGATCGCACAATAGCGGTTGAATCACAAATCCAAGTGTGTTGTTCTTTCTACCTGGTCGATGGATCTCTTTTCAGTTGCGCGATCGTTTGGCATGCTCCAGCCTGAAGATGATCCACTATCTCCAGTTGGATCCTTTCATATTCAACGACCAATACCGAATTTGCAGTCTTTTCCACAGAGACTGTCAAGTACGTTCGGCACAGAAATGAGCGGTGCTCGCCAACAGAACCACAATCATCATTATCGCTCGCAACAACCAAGCCAGTTCATTCGTCGTCCGGTCGACGTTGAGAGCCCCGCCATCGCTGCCAATGAGATGTTGGCTGGTCCCGCTCAAAATTCAGCCCGATCGTCCCGATTCTTTGATCCTACCAGCGCAATTCAAGTTCACCACATAATAGCACAAACCGAATCAACTCAATATCGGTCCTATCGCTCGCGGACTCGACGGGACTCACCGCCATCACTGCTAACAGAGACAAATCCTGCCGCCAGGGCTTTTGAACTCCTTCTTCAACAGCTGAGTCAACCGGTGACAGCCAGCGTCACTCTTGCATCACCGGCAGAGGTCCTTCGAAGGATGCGCGCCGAACAAATATCTTCGGCAAGAAGGAACACCGGCTCCGTCGCTCTGCAAAACGAAACTGTTGTGCCTATGCCGCTTTTCCATGCCTCCGTACATCAAAGTTTTCGTTCGAAATCGGTGTACCAAATCAACTGTGCATCGTGCAATCAAGTTTTGTGCCAACGCGGAATGAAGGCTATCCTCTTAGCCAATATAAATGTAAGCTAAAGCCGTCTCGAGTGATAGTGAGCTAACTCAGATGATGCAAAATTTGTAGGTTACGCTCTTCAGTACCGATGTTCTGCCGGAGGGGTATGTCACCATGCTTTGCGGGACAACACATCTTATTGTTTCTCATCAGGCGAGTCGAGCTGGTAAACGACATCTACCCAACAAGCCAATGCAAATGCAAGATTCGTGAAATCGCGTGCCTCGGATGGTATGCTTCGCACTTGTGCTGGTACTTGATAGGATTGGCTCACAATTGTTTGCAATAGTGGGAACGTGGTTGGATATCACATCACGCAGCCGTGCAAAAACTGTCTAAGCGCTTGCAACAATGGCCACGTTTGGATGTTCCACGACCAGCAGGTGCAAGGAATCCATCGCCTTGTGAGCACGAACGGGAGCAAGATGAAATGGGGAGATCTCCCATCGGCCAAGACGGACTTGAGCTATGTGGAGACCATTGAGACAATTTGCAGATGACGTAGACGAGAATGTCCTTAGAAAGGTTCTGAAGATTGTGCACAATAGATGAAGGCGATCTCTAGCTATCAAGAATATCATCCACTGCAACTAAAATCAGTGGCTCTACCCTATTTAGTAAAGGAATTTCGCTTCTACATCAGGCTAATCCAAGTCCCTGTACGGACAGAACTTGTCCTCCGTGTCTGCAGTTTTTCAATCGACATCCATCGTCATCCAGTTGCACGTAGCTGATTTGACAAGCCGATTCCCAGTCAGACTGCCGGACTGCTTGGGGATAGACATGACTATCGAATGCACGTGCGCAATCAGCTTCAGTGAACAGGTAGAGGCTTTTTTCGTTTCTGTGCTATCCCACGGAAGCTGAAGCCGTTTTCTCAGGGGTTCTTCCCAGGATTCTTCCACGCAAGTAACGAGGATTTGAGACATTTAACGGTATTAATAAGGAACATTGCTCGAGAAACTTAACGGCATGGATGAGGACGCAGGAAAGAAAGATGGTTTGACAGTGAAAATGATGCCATTGTGTGTTGAGAATTAGCTTGAGAGAAAGAAACGAAACTTGGAGGTTATGATTTGCTCAAATTTCCTATAGAGGACGATCTGGGTGGTGATCGCTCTCGGTTGAAACTGATTGATTGGCCATACAATTGTAAGCGTCACGATATTGATTGTCAATGAATAACCCTGTCATGTTCCAAATTTAAGTCGCATGGTTTCGGCACAATGAAATGTAGACCAAACTTCGTAGCACAGGGAAGTGATAGTACCCAAATTGACATGCCAAACATTCACTAAATATTGCAGGATGACTGAATCAGAAGAACAGATCTTTTACCTCAGTTTGGCATTCTTCAACATGTTCCTCCAAGTTGGATTGTTCTACTGCTTCTATCGTGGTGCTTACAACGCACTGACGGATGGAAAACGTTCCATGAACTTGGTTCTCAAAATGGAGATCATTGTCTGCGTGATCTCGCTTGCTTCCATTGTTTTTTGGGCAGGTCGCCTCATCCCAATCTGGGACGACTTTAGCTGCTCCATCTTCCACGGAGCGATTATGGCTTTAATCGAGCTCCGATCGAGTTGCTACACTTATGTGCAGATCTTCCGATTCATGGTCGCACTGGGCTATAATAAGTTATATATGGATACTTTCACGGTCATTGTCACGCTCGTTTCGATGGGCTTGGGTGCCGCATTCCAGCGTGGAATAGCAGAAGGCCGCACATGCGACTTCCAGCACTCACATTACTCGCTCGGCACGGCGACTTTCCGAATCCTGGTCGAAATCGTGATCATCATTTGGTTTTTCATCCACCCACCGTCACATCCAGGAAATATTGAAGCGTGACTCCTTAGCCCGCAGTGACGACCGCGTGCAATTCGTTATGCGAGTGCTAGCAATCCTCCTGATAATCTGCGCCGTGTGGATGTTTGCTTTCTCGGTCATCAACATAATGTTGGGGTACACCATCCTCCGCGTCATAATATCCAACTTTCATTTTTCGGTGATTCTGTTTTGCGTCGGGCTTCCTCGATGGATGATACGATTACGAACCTCGAATTCAAGTCGGAGTGAAGAGGGCAAAATTCTTCGAGACTCTACTGGGAAATATTCGGATAGCAGGCGGAGGTTGAGTGCGATCAACACCTTTGAGAAGGCTGCGCGAACTTCAAGGCCGCAAACCGATATCGAGAGGAGTGCAGTGTTGGTAGAAGAAAACATAGATGTGGTTGAGGTGGGGTCGCACATTCGTCCGACACTCACGCCTGTCCGTTAGAAAGAAGGGGATTTTATGGAGAAGCATTAGCTTGACTGCTTCATGAAATCTTCGTAATGACCCTTTCGTACGCAATGTCCAACTCGTTCCCCCATACCTTATAACCTCCACTCTACGATACTGAGAATATCGTAGCAAAATGTTGAGAATAAATGCTCTGATTCCATGATGGGTTTTGGAAAGAGAAGTAAACACAGAGATATAGAGATGCACTTCATGAGTATCGCTCTCTTTAACATAAGATTCCCCGCTCATGTTCTCTGTCACTCTCTGCCACTCACCAAGATCACGACCCCACCAAACCCAAAGCTCTTTCTCCTTTGGACTGCTGGACGATCACATACCTTGTACCTGTTTCAAACTCTAACGAAATCAGAGCCTTTACGGCGATCGCTGTGCATGCAAGGTACGTTTCATAAGTTGGAACGTTCCACAACTAAGAACAACTGTTTACCAATCCAAAGATGTAGAACTTCCAGCAGTTGGACGTGTCCACAAACAACACACCAGAACCTTACTGAGAAGGCTCGTGATTAGTGGAGGTGTCGAGGCTGTTCCCCACCAACAAGCTAGCAGCTTAATGAGAAGGCTTGCGATGAGTGTAGGTGTCGAGAATGTCCCCGACCAACACATCAGCAGCTCATCGAGAAGGTTTGCGATAAGTGGGCGTGTTGAGACTGTCCCCGACCGACATGCCAGCTGTTTACGCTTACAGAGGAGGCTCACGACAAGTGGATGTGTTGAGGGTGTTTCAACGGCAGACGATGACTTTGTAACCGAGCTATTCAACAGCCCAGGCATGTGGACTATGCTATTGACCGAAAACTTGCTCGTATCCCGTTAGCGTGGGAATCCCAATTAGCTCTCAAGCGGTGGATGCTTAAGACTGCGTTGCATTACAAGAGGGACCCCGTGGACTGCCTCGAAGACGTTTACTTCAAGCTTGAGACCCAACACAGACTTCTCGATGATGCCCGTTCACACACCCAACAGCTTCAGTTTTCCAATGATTACCACTTCAATCAAGTCGTGAGCAAAGAGCTGGCGATCGCAAACCAGCAGATAGAGCTCTTTCATCAACAGGAAACAAATGCAATTTTGCAAGCCACTAACGAGCGACTCAGTCACCGGCACTCACTTGCGGAAAGAGATGCGGCGTTCTACCGGGATGGGAGGGATATGCTGCGGGAGCAATGCGAAAGATACTTTCAAGAAAATGGGCAGCTTCGTTCTATGGTGTGTTTGCAGCGAATGAGATTTGCAGAACCTGTGAGTAACTAATGAATAACATCATGATAGCTTTCGCAGGCGGAGTACAAGCTCGAGGACGCTGAGCGAGCAATACAGAACGCTTGCTATGTCAATGAAGAGTTGCAAAAGAGAGTGCAATTTTTGGAGAGCGAGCAACACAAAACTCGGATGGAGACAATGCAGAAAGAGAGCGTTGCAAGGGCTCGCGAAGAGGAGTTGATGAAAACAATTGAGACTATGGAGAGCGAGTCAAGGGCTCATGAAGAAAATGGGAGGAATTCGATTGAGACTAGCGAAGCAGAGATGAAGGATTTAAGGGCGGAATTGCAAGATTCGTGGGGGACTCGTGGGTTGGATCTGACGGAGAATACCATGAAGATCCAAACGCTCACAAAGGTATTTCCCCGCGAATAAAGTTTTACTATGGATTCACAGCTTTACTCTCTCTATTGCTCTTGCAGGAGCGAAACGCACTCCAGTACTCCGCAAAGAATCTTAAGGACAAGCTTGACCTCACAGAAGAACGGGTGAGCTTTCTGGAAGCAGACAATAAGGCAAACTTTTCAATCTCTTCGTTAGTACATTCCATTGTTATCCAAAAGAGCACCGACTTGTTGAGAGAGACGCCAACAACTCACGGACCATCAAGGAATTGGAGGAGGAACGAGAGACCATGAAAGCCGAAATCGACAACCTGTGGGAAACTGTGCATTCCCGCCATGAGCAGATAGCCGAGCTGACAAAACAAAAACACCGCATCAAGGAAAAGGTGGAGAAAAAGTGTTGTACGTTGAAAATGCTGCTTCCTTCTTTTTTTTTTCAATTGCACGCTCATCCTTCCGTCCAGGTTCAATTGAGAAGTCAATGCTCGAGGCCGAGGAGCGACACAAAGGCGAGCTGGCAAAACTTGAGTCAGTGTTTCACGAGCTCAAGGTAAGTAAAAATTAAGCTCACACGATTTCCCCGTGGTTCTTCTTATTCGAACCAAGGAAACAAGGCTGGACAGCACAAAAACATGCACAGATGAACAGCCAATTTCCGCACTCATATCACTGCCAATCCAACCCCCCTGGAGCTCTCTTTTCATCAATGAAGAAGACTACGCTCGCTTCCTTTCTGAGGTACCTCGACCCAAAAAGCAGAAAGAGTTTAGTCGACTAATTACCAATGAGGAGTACTTCCACGTAATTTGTATCTGAACAACGATCCGTCGGTTTCCTGACGCTCCTCTTTGATATGACCAGGACGATGGACAAGGGAAAGCATGTTGCAATCTATGCCGAGAGTCCTTTGCTTCACACCCAAAGAACTCCAAGCCGCTGGTGCAGCATCTTTTGAGTAAAACTCACCAGCGCAAGGTCATCGAGGCGATCAACTCAGTACCTGGCGCGCAAAACCTATTCAGGTTCGCATTCCAAGAGCTTCCAAGTGGGAGCTTTTCGGGATTTCTATACACGTTTCAGACGACCTGGAAGGCGAAGTGATAATGTTTCTTTTTGTGTGTTTTTTGAATGGAAAGCTGGTTCTGTTATAAGTATGAAGTAATGGTTCATTCCGTCCGCTCCAATAAAATATAACACACTTCTGTCTATTTCTTTCTCCTTCACAATTGATCAAATAACTTAAGTTGAAGCGAGCCAGCCAACATTTAAGCTGATGAAGTGAATATTTCTATCACACGAAGTAAATATTTCTATCAAAAGCAATCAGCAAGCGGCCTTTCCCCCGGCCCACCTCTGTTCTTGGGGCGATTATGAGCGATCAAACGATCTTATGCCCTACCAACAGGAACGCTCAACAAACTGCGATCTGCGCTCAGCTCTGGGAGGCTTTATGTGGACTCCAAAACTAATTGAGGTGAACTGCTCGAGGCCGAGGAGCGTCACAAGGGCGAACTTGCAGAACTTGAGTCAGTGCTTCGCGAGCTCAGGGTCAGTAAAAATTGACGCTCACACGATTCCCAAGTGGTTGTTCTTATTCTAACCAAGGAAACAAGGCTGGTCACCACGACAAAATGCACAGATGAACACCCAATTTGCGCACATATCACATCCAATCCAACGCCGCTGGAGTTCTATTTTCATCTATGACGAAGACTACGCTCGCTTCCTCTGAGGTCCCTCGACCCCAAGAAGCAGAAGAGTTCAGTCGACTAATTACCAATGAGGAGTACTTCCATGTAATTTGTATCTAAACAACGATCCGTCGTTTTTTTGACGCTCCTCTTTGATATTACCAGCACGATAGACAAGGGAACGCATGTTGCAATCTATGCCGAGGGTTCGTTGCTTCACACCCAAAAGAACCCCAAATCGCTGTTGCAACATCTGTTGAGCGAATCCCACCAACGGAAGGTCATGGGTGAAATCAACTCGGCACCCAGCGCCCAACGCCTTTCCAGTATCGCATTCCAAGAGCTTCCAGTTGGAGCTTTTCGGGAATGGGATACAAGTTTCTGACACCTGGGAGGGAAGTGATCATGTTTCTTTCTTTTTTTGTGTTTGACTGGAAAGCTGGTTCTGTGATACGCATAAAGCAAAGATTTATTCCGTCCGTTCCAAATGTTGCCACACCTCTAGAACGGGAGCTTTTACATCATTGATTGGTGGAAGGAAAGTGCACCTGAGATAAAATGCTCTGGAAGAGGCAATTTGCAGAGTATAAAGCGATAAGCGTCTCCTGCACCTCTAATTCCTCCCTATCCAAGATCGAATGCCAACCTTCAGTTTTCCCACGGAGTTTCACGTGCGCATTGAAACTCAAGTCGAAAACTACACATTCGTTGATTGAGTACGGGAGGAGCACGTTGGAGCTACCATCTGCACGGCTATTTAAACCAGAGACTCAATGGCGGATTTTGCAGACATCCTGCTAAACCAGCCAGTCGTTATCGACAATGTGAGAAACTTCGGGAGGCATTTGCACCATTGCTCATCTGCATAAATCTCTGCACAGGGCTCGGGTGTAATCAAAGCCGGTTTCGCGGGGGAAGAAGTACCAAAAAGCTACTTCTCGTCATTGTGAGTCCCTTTCGACAAACCTCTTCTTCGACCCCATTGCTCAAAGTCGATTGATGATGATATTTGGTGCTTTTTTAGCGTGGGTCGACCCAAACACACGCGGACGATGGCGGGTGCGGTGGAAGGCGACACGTTTATCGGGAAGAAAGCGCAGGAGTTGAGGGGCCTGTTGCGCATAAAGTATCCGATGGAACACGGGATTGTGCGGGATTGGGATGACATGGAGAAGATTTGGCAGTACATGTACTCGGAAGACCTCAAAGTAATTTCTGAAGAGGTATGACATGATGGGACACAGTGGGATTGTGGGACTCATGTGGATGGTTTGTTATTGCATAGCACCCAGTTTTGTTGACGGAGGCTCCATTGAACCCACGACAACATCGCGAAAACGCTGCCCAGATTTTCTTTGAGACTTTCAATGTGCCTGCGCTGTACATGTCTGTTCAAGCCGTTCTCGCACTGTAGGTTGAAACGTTAAGGTGTGGCTGCAATCGTTTGACAATTCCTTCATCTCAGGTACGCATCAGGAAGGACGACAGGTATCGTGCTCGACTCTGGCGACGGTGTCACACACGCAGTTCCAGTGTACGAAGGTTTCGGGATGCAACAGGCTGTTCGCAGGATCGACGTCGCTGGGCGGTAAATGCAAACACGTCCGAAACCGTTCTCCTCAAAGTCTGATATTCGTCTGTGACTGATCAGAGATGTGACGGATTACCTCCAACTGCTGCTCAGGAAATCGGGCTGGCACTTCCACACTTCCGCGGAACACGAGATTGTCCGAACAATGAAAGAGAAGGCTTGCTACATTGCGTTGAACCCGTCTAAGGAGGAGAAGGAGTCGAGTGGAAAGTACGACGATTACGAACTTCCGGATGGAAACATCGTCAAGGTATTATGAAACGTTTCAGCTGATTAGAATTGGGTTTATATTTTTGTTGTAGCTTGGATCCGAGCGATTCCGTGCACCCGAGATCCTATTCAATCCCGAAATCATTGGACAGGAATACCCTGGTGTTCACCAAGTCGTGGTGGACTGCATCAACAAGGCAGACATGGATCTCCGAAAGAACTTGTACGCCAACATTGTGCTTTCTGGAGGCTCCACACTCTGCAAAGGTATACCGATCCGGTTTTGCAAGGAAGCCCATGCTAAAATTTTGAGATAGGATTCGGTGATCGTTTGTTGCACGAAGTGAAGAAGCTTGCGATGAAAGAGATGAAGATCAAGATCTTTGTACCGCCGGAGCGCAAGTGGTCTACGTGGATTGGAGGGTCCATTTTGGCTTCGCTGAGTGAGTGGAGGGAGATTCAAGATAATTGGAGATCCAACTTATTCCAATTATTATAAATAGGCACGTTCAAGAAGATGTGGGTGTCAGCAGAGGAGTACGAGGAGGATCCCGACATCATCCATAGAAAGTTTATGAACTGAGCGGCACATTAAACATCTTGATTTAATAGAGAATGGGGTGCAGTAGCTATTAGGGTTGCGACCGTCCGTTAGGGTTTGTCAGTCGCGAAGACACGCAGAGCAATGAGTGGCCACCACGACGACCATGACGACCTGAACCCGACGTTCACCACAGGGTACAAGCCCGGTGCGAAGAAGACCGCAGCGGAACTCGCTCAGCTCGACGCTCAGGACGGTGAGCTCAACTTTGCAGATTTCCATCGATCAGACCACAGCTTAATCTCTTTGCCATTCGGGAATTTGGGCATCCGCTGCATGTAAAGAGTCTCTGCAGAAGTGGAAGGCCTCCTTGGGTCTCAAGGCGCAGGGTGCCTCTGACAAAGCCCGTGTCATTATCGAGTCGATGTCGCTGGAAGTTCCGGATCGTGCTGATGTAGTAATGCGAACAGGGACCGAAGGTATCCCGATTCGGGGGGATGGGCCGGATTAAATCGGTTGGAACTGAAATGGGTTATTGAACAGAGGACCTGAAGAGGCTCACGCAGATTTCCATGACGATTAAGGAGGGTGTAGATTACCGCCTCAAGGTCAAGTTCAGGTATTGTAAACCACGTGCTGCCTTTTTGCTTCTGTCAAGCCGTTCGAATATTTTGTTAGGGTCGAAGGCGATGTTGTGTCCGGATTAAAGTACTTGCACCTCGTTAAGCGCATGGGTATGAAGGTTGACCGTACCGAAGAGATGCTGGGATCGTACGGTCCTGCTCCTCGTGAGTTTATTCACACCTACTCGTTATCGGATCCCTGACAGATTTCCATTTTATCTCTATATTCAGAACCGTACGAGAAGAAGGTTAGTTTGCTCTTCCGCGCTGCAGAATCGCACTTATAACAGCTTTAACAGTTCCTGCCTGAAGAAGCACCAAAGGGTATGACGGCTCGCGGCCACTACAACGTTCAGAGTCGGTTTGTTGATGACGACAACGTGACCCATCTGCTCTTCAACTGGGTGAGGTCATTGCGGGTCTGCGTAGCGATTGTTTTAACTGAACTTTGCGCTTATTCGATAGTCGTTCGACATCAAGAAGGACTGGGACTAAGGACATGTTGATTTCCCATTCCGTTTGTTTTTTCTTTGTGACCAAGCGTCGACTGTGTTTTCGAGAGAGTTTGCACCAACGTGCGATTGATTTGGACCTGGAATTGTTCCTTTTTGATGAGTGCTGTTTGGAAATAGAGTTTTTTCCAACTAATTTGAACCGATTTCTTTCAGCCACGGGTCTCGTTTTAGGGCTGAATGTTGAGGGTTTCGTTCTTTGAATGTTGAGTGGAAGCTTGTAGTGGGTGTGTGGAACGTTGCAACTTGGTCGCTTGTTTCCGTTTTGCGGGTGTCGTGGGAAGTGCTGAGAGGGGGACCCCGGCAGCTTTATTAGGAGGAGCAACTGACCAACGGGCAAGAGACAACAAAGGCTCGCTCGTTCTGTTCTGGAAACGTGACCTCTTGACCATCACCATCACCATCAATGAAAGCTTGGCGACCATCTCTCAGCTCGCTGGGCTCTCATTTCGGCCTTCTGTGGATCACCCTGTCAGCATTTCTCCAATGGAATGTGTACGCTGTCTTTATCAAAAGATTTCATCGAGGGCGCTTTCCTTCCGCAACTGATGTCTCAGTTCCGTTGTCATGCAACCTAAACCAAGCGTCTTTTAGCACCAGCAATGTCGGGGACTCAAACTACGAATTGCACTGGAGGGTCAATGACACCAGGCTTTATGTCTGGATGAAAATGTAGGTGGACCAGGCATCCGGAAAGTCAATCGATCGTGGATGGGAATAGCGTTCGGCGCAACGATGCTCAGTTTGCAATTCATCATCACTCATCTCGATGCGACTCCAAATGTGAGCAATGGGATATCCACGGAGGCCAAGTGATCAAACACCATTTTCAAAATCAGGGGGTCCCATTCTCGAATTTCCATGAACACACTTCTGTTCTCGGCGCGGTCTACACATCTCCCGAAAAACGACAGGAAAATGTGGATTCCTGGGTCATTCGTCCTGTGAGCAGTACGTACAACGGCATGAACTGGACCGCCGAGTTCTCCCGACCTCTCACTCACCTGGACTCCCTCCACCTGCCTCCCCATCTGGTCAACCCGACATGCTTTTCGGCTTTGCTTTTATCCTGGCTACCCCATCTCATAAACTGATTTCGTGTACCACGGTGCAAACACCGCAATGTACTCGCACGGCCACATCCTCGCATCCCTCGACGGCACGCTCCGGCCCGTATCCGTGGGAATCCCCGACTCGACCTTCCGCTCCTCGCATAGTATCATCATGATGACGCTCTGGTTCTTGGTTCTTCTGGTTCCCCGCCGGCGTCGTCATCGCGAGATACCTCCGCTCGTTCCCAGGCTGGAACATCATCCACATCGTCTGGCAACTCGCTGGCATCTTCGCCTTCATCGCGGCGGCGTGCTTCGCGATCTTGACAGTCGACTTTGGCAACCCAAAGACACTCGTCAACACACCGCACTATTACCTCGGCATCACGATCCTGGGCCTCGCCCTGATCATGGTGATCCTCGGCAGCATCGCACAGAGTAACGTGACCAACGCGAACGATACATCCGCTCGGCGCACAAGGGCGTCGGATGGCTGCTCATTCTCGCCACGTACCTGGGCATCAACGCACTGCACCCGTGCTGGAGCCAAACCCACGGTTGTCCCGCCGTGCGCCTATCGGTGGGTACTCTACGTCGGCATTGCGATCTTGCTGATGCTCGGGTTCGTCATGGCGGAGATCACGATGGGGGTGGTGCTCAAAGGCGGACTCGCGGCATACCTGTTTGAACGGTCGCAGCAGCGGGAGGGGCTGGATCGGGTTAGCGAGGATGTGGGGAAGGCGAATTGAATTGAGAAGGGGGACGGGTCGGCGGCGTTGTTAGGAAAAGAGGCCAAGCATGCATCGCATGTGGAGCGAGAAGGATAGGTTTCAGCAGAAGAGGGGTTTTCTTGGAGGGAAGCTTGAAGGAGGAAGTGGTCAGAGCTTTACTTCCTTGGACGATAGCGTTAAACAAGGGTGAGCGAGTTGCAGTACCTTAAGGCAGATTCTCGTCGCTCAATTCTTTGCGCTGTGCAGGAAAGTGTACGTTGTTGGAAACGGCAAGTACGTCTACGATGCCATATCATCGATTTCCAGCCATCCTGGTGGAACAGGCTAACGTTCTCCAGTGATCCTCCATTCCGTGTCTGGGACGGACATTACCGACGATTTCTTCTACAGGTTGGGAAAATCGTAACTTCATCAAGTTTTGGAACTCAACGAATTAATGCGTAGCAGCATCAGATATGCAACTTCCCCCATCCATTTATCCATCAGCTCGACGCAGGACCCGAAATCCGCGCCAATACCCATCACCGCCTCAACCAGACAACTTTCCGCAGGCCGAAGGCGAACAGGCAATAGCGGATCTGGATCCGGCTGCCTACCGATGGTAACTCCATCTAATTGGAGTGTCTTGCCTCGTGCTCGAAGGACCCATATCCACAGCGTTGCTCTGGACATGGGTGGACTGCACGCATTTGTACGATCGCACCTCGCTCGACGGTGGTCGTGACCGCAGAATGAGCGTCACCTGTAAATAATTCGAAGGTGCTGTCGTGGGCCCGCTTGCGTTCCAAGACCTGATAATCGAGACACTTGTGAAGTCGTGCAGTTATGGCATGAGCGACGTGCACGCTCTCGCTGCATCGGCGTCCGCATACGACGACGATGTGATCATCCAGCAAACCTTTTTGTCTTGCCTTTGCCGTGACTTCAATCCCAATATCATGGACAGCCAATTCTGTGATGTGCCAACCGCTACCGGCTTTGATCCTTCGTTTAAGAGCACGCTTCATGCGGGAACGTTGAGAAGACCTGTTCGAATATGTTGGTTACCTGGGAAGCATTTGCTCATGGGTAACGTGACTTTTCTGGGATCTTGGGAGAGGCGAAGAGAAACGTATGAATGTAGTGCTGGCATTCAGCTCCGAGCTCCCTCGGGTAGGTAGCCCACCACATTCCTGTCTGGTTCCTCATTTTCCGCCATTCCGCTTGCTCAGCTCCCCAACCTTCCAATTTCCAAAAAAGGCTCGAAACGAAACGCGTCCTTGACGCGTTTGGATTCGCATCCCCACTCCTGTCAGATCGTTAGTGATCTTCGTTGGTGATCTTCGGTAACCCATTCGGCGCTACCGCTTCTGTAATGCGCAAGCCCACGGGTTCTATTTCCGTCAAAGACTGTATGTTTGAGGGCCAGCCGTGGCTGTTCCCACCGTAATACTTTAGTTCTTCAAGCAAGCAGCCCGTTCACGCGAGCCCACTGGCGGTCACAGGGTGGATACCCCGTAGCGTTCGAGGTTAGGCAGCCATGGCTGTCCCTCTACGCTGAAGCCGCGCTTCAATACGCCCTACGTCGCATGCAGATTCGCAAAAGCCCTGGAGAGACCGGCCGTGGACACCAACTTACACCGCCTGATGTTTTCGTACAATGAAGCCAGCGAGTACGGCTTCGTGACGTGGACGGGTGTTAATGTATCTCCCTGAGGCGATGGATCGGTCTAGCGAGAACGGTTAGGTGAGAGTACTTGGTTTGTGGTATCAAAGCGGTCTGCCAATGTGCTTGACGGACGCTACGGTGCGACTAGCCAGTGCTTGTTGTCACGTTGATGTGCTCGATTGGTGGATAAGGAGCGGATCGCCAGTCCGATACGCCAGGTATGCATGGGAGTGGGCCAGCGCACACAGGCGTCGCAGGTGTTGGAATGGTGGACGAATAATTGGCTGGCGATGGAGATAAACTGCAACGGGATGGATTTCGCGAGCACGTTCGGAAACGTGAAGTTCTAGACTGGTGGGATTCCAGCGGTTTGGAACTGAAATGTTACGATACGGCCATGGATAGCGCGAGCGAGAAGGGTAACTTTCATTCTTGAGTAGTGAAAGGAAAAGGGGCTTCTCGCGAAAGTGGAGCAAGTCGGCGATGGAAGTCGCTTCTCATTATGGACATGTGAACGTGCTTCAGTGGTGGCAGTTGAGCGGGCTTAAGCAGAAGTGAGGTGGCTAATCAATAAACTGGGATGTATGGTGGAGGAATCCTCAGGGCAATGGTGGAAATTGAGTGGGTTGCTCACTCCTTATCAACGGATCAACGGCCATGGCATTTGATATGGTGGAACGCTGAGCAAGCCGTTAGAGCAGAGTCGCACTCGTAGCTCTAAGTGGTGTATACTGCATCCGCATAATTCGTTTTTTGTCCACGTTCATTCAAACACCACCACCGCCCCCACTGCTTCCAGCGCCTTCTTCATCTTCTCAGCTTCTGCTTTCGGTACTCCCTCCTTAATGACCTTTGGTATGCTCTCAACAAACTTCTTTGCCTGTCAAAGCGTCAAATTGTTGTCCTCTCTCGGGATCAATTATTTACCTCGACAAGGTTCATCCCTGGAATGATTGTTTTAATTTCCCGGATAACTTTAGCCTTAGCAGCCTCGTCGATCTTTTCGAGCTTCACTTTCACTTCGTTCTTTTCCTCCTGGAAATTCAATCAGCTTGCTGCGTCTGGGAACCAAACAAGATCAAAAATACCTTTGGTGGTGGTGCGGGTTCTGCTTCAGCAGGGGCAGCAGCAGGTGCGGCCGCAACAACCTGTGGTGCGGCAGCAACTTGTGGCATCGAAATCTGCTGGATGTTGAGCCTACTCTAAATCACAGAAGCGATGATATTCAGCATATGGCCACCTGGTAAAATATTCTAAACAACGGAACCTTCAACGACTCGACAAGCTCGTTCGTCTCGATCAACGTGAGCCCGGCAATCTGTTCCGTGAGCTGTGCGATCTTTTCGGTCGACGCATAACGTGCTGGAGCTCTCCTTGCGAGGGCAGTCGACAACGGGATCACGCATGAATGCGATGCCGCGACACGAACACCTGCGACCCTCCGGACAGCAACCGAAAATGAAAATGCGGTCATTTCCGAATATCCGAATTTCTGGAGGTTTTTTGTTGCTCAGGAAGTCAAAGCCACGCGTTTGGACGTGAGAATTTGGAGCAAATCGGGTCTGTAGGCACCAGACAGTCGAATCAATGGGCCAGTTGCTGGCTGTCAACCCTGCACCAGCGACATGGTCACCACACGAATCATCATCGCTTCAATTCGCTGAAGAAATTGTCGCAATGGCTCTCCTCGGCGACAAAGGATCCACTCCGACTTTCACACTCCTCGAATCCACACAATGCCTATTCAGGCTTCTCGAAGACAACAAGACAACGCGATATTCAACCGCTCCAGCTACTTTCCAGCCTCAAATTCGACGTCGTCCTTGAACTTGCACAGCAGCTCTTTGTCGAAGCCTGCTCGTGGACTCGGAGAAAGCTATCAGCGTAAAAGCAAAGAACCTGCTCCTAGCCTACCGTTCATCCTTCTTCATCGTCGACGTGGAGAAAGAATCAGATGAATTCGGCGGTGTTTGATGGCCAGATCACAGGTTCGGGTACACATTTTTCTTACTTATTTTTCCAGTGTATAGGTACATGTGTTCTATTTGCAAGGAGACGAAGAGCGTCCTCGGCTCACCAACCGCTCGCAGGAATCCTTCATCGCAGAACTCCAGGTGGACTTCCTGTTGCATGTACTGGCCCGCGT
Organism: Cladochytrium replicatum; assembly: GCA_025526935.1. Lineage (NCBI taxonomy): Eukaryota > Fungi > Chytridiomycota > Chytridiomycetes > Cladochytriales > Cladochytriaceae > Cladochytrium > Cladochytrium replicatum. The sequence goes on from JAHLKD010000019.1 coordinate 296,921, forward strand.
TCGATGTGCTATGCAACGTGATTCCTGCGACAAGGGTGCTTCTTCTGAGTGTCGATGAGAACATTGTGTGCTGGACCCAGTGGATCAATGCCAACAAACCGCCGGTAATTGGACATTCGTTCTCATCTTGCCAGTTGGTTTGCCGTGCTATTTTTGTGTATTCATTTGTAAAGAAAGGGAAAAGTTGCGCCTATAATGTATCATTTCCGGTCATCTCTCCGGTATCCACCCATCAACCCTCACAATTAAACGTATTTACCATCCTAAAGATCCAGTTCGGCCCAGATCCTATCCGCGTCCGTCTTGGAGTCGTACAGCTTGAACCCCGCCCGTTCCAACACCTTCTTCATCCCAACATTATCCCTCCCCATCTCCGCGACCCGGAGCCTCTTCCACCCCTCCCCCTTGCCCACAATCTTGATCTGCTCCACAAGCTGCGTGCCCACGCCCGTACCCTGATACTCATCACCCACAAGCACCGTAAACACCGCGTCGTTCGAATCGTGGAGCTTCGACACCCTTGAGGCGCCCATGATCTCACCCTCGTGGCCGTTGGTCCCCATGCACACGAGTGTGATCCCGCGGTCGTAGTCCGTATGACAGATCCTCGCCAGCCTATTGTGCGAGATCCGCGGTTCGAGTGTGTGGGGGTGCAGATACCGCTGCGTCACGCTCCGCGTCGACAGCGTCGTGTGGAACTGCGCGAGGCCGGGCTCGTCCTCGGGCCTGATCGGGCGGATGAGCGCCGTGACCGTCTTTCCGGAGGCTGGCGCGGTCCACTGCTTGCGGCTGACGTATTGGGTCGGGTACGGCCGGATCGCGAGCTTCGGGAGCGTGGATTCGGAAGTGTGGATGACCACGCGGGCGTCGAGCGCGACGGCTGCAGGCTGCCCGTTTGCGTTTGGTGGCGACACGACGAGGGGGTTGATGTCGAGTTCTTTGATCCAGGGCTGCTCGGCGATCAACCTTGAAAACCGCACCATGAGTTTCTCGAGCGCAGGCAAATCGCACGCCGGGTGCCCGCGCACTCCTTTCAGCGCCTTGTATATTTTCGTCTTTTCCATCATGTGTCTCGCGAGCGTCGTCGAGAGTGGCGGGAGACCAAGCGAGGAGTCTTTGAAGACTTCGACGAGGGAGCCGCCGAGTCCGAAGAGCAGGACGGGGCCGAACTGCGCGTCGAGGGAGGAGCCGAGGATGAGCTCGTAGGATCCGTCGGGGATCTTGAAGAACGATTGCACGGTCACGCCTAGGAAGTGCTCGGCGCCGACGCGGGACGTCACGGCCCTCTGGATCCGTGTGAAGGCCTCCCGGACGGCGGTCGCGTCGCTGAGGTTGAGTTGCACACCTCCGACGTCGGTTTTGTGCGTGATGGTTTCGGAGTGGATCTTGAGGACGACGGGGTATCCGATCTTCTCGGCGGCTGCGACGGCGGCGTCGGCGGTCGCAGCGATGTGGGTTAGTACAGTTGGGATTCCGTAGTACGACAAAACGATCTTGGACTCGTGTTCGGTGAGGATGGTGCGGCCGGTGTTCTTGACCTTCTCGATGAGCGCGGAGGTGAGCTCGCCCGCGGTTGTTGTGGTCCCATCCGCCTGCTCGACCACGTACTCGGCATCATCGAGCATGGGCGTTTCATACAGATGCTCCAAGTTGTCTGCGTACTGAGCCATGTACAAGAACATCCTGGCTGCAGTGTCGGGGTAAGGAAAGTTTGGAATATGCACCCGAGAAAAGACGTGGGCGCCATCAGCGACATCGTGGCCGCCCATCCATGACACCAGCACGGGTTTGCCGAGCTTGATGCCAGCATACGGGACAATGGCTTCTGCCGTCGCGGTCGGATCCGACATGGCCTGAGGAGTCAGAATAACCAGAATACCGTCGCTGTTGGGGTCTTGAGAGGCGATCTCCAGTGCTTGCGCGTATCGTTCTGGGGGAGCGTCACCGAGGATATCGATCGGGTTGTTGTGGCTCCATGCGGACGGCAACACCGTGTTCAGCTTCTTGATGGTTTCCGGTGCGAGTTCTGCCAGCTGCCCTCCGTTCATGATGAGCGCGTCGGTGGCTAAAACTCCCGGTCCGCCTGCGTTTGTGAGAATTGTAAGCCGACGTCCCTTCGGTCGAGGTTGTTTGTCGAGGATCTCGGCCATGTAGAAGAGTTCGGCGATGCTGTTGACGCGGAGAACACCGCTTCGGCGGAAGGCCATGTCGAGAACGTCGTCGGAGCCTGTGAGTGAGCCTGTGTGTGAAGCGGCCGCTTTTGCAGCGGCACTTGAGCGACCGGGCTTGATTACAATAATCGGTTTTGTCAGGGCAACCTCGCGAGCAGCTGACAAGAAGGAGCGTGCGTCTCCAATGGTCTAATAAAGCAATAGAGTGAGTGGAATGCCAATTAATCGGTATATATCTGGACGCCTTACCTCCATGTAACAAATGATAGCCGATGTGCTTACATCATCACCAAGACGGAATAGAAGGTCACCCCAGCTGACGTCCATCATCGAGCCAACGCTAATAAAGGCAGAGAAGCCGACCTTCTCGCGAAGACTGTCGAGAACAGCAGTGCAAAGTGCGCCGCTCTGGCTGATAAAACCAATATTTCCGGGTTTCGCAATCGTGGATGCGAACGTAGCATTCAGGCCAAGAACCGGGTTCATGAGACCAAGACAGTTGGGACCGACGATGCGCATCTTTCCAGCAGCGATCTCCATGATCTTGCGTTCCAACGCAGCGCCGTCTTCGCCGACTTCCTTGAAGCCAGCCGAGATGATGATGGCGCCCTTGATTCCGTGATCAACGCATTGCTGGATGACGCCCAGGACCGTTTTTGCGGGGGTGGCGATGACGGCAAGGTCGACCTTTTCGGGGATGTCGGGAATGGAGGCGTATGCTTTTACACCGAGGACGGACGACCGCTTTGGATTAACGGGAAAGACGGGACCGCCGAAGGGCGAGGATATCAGGTTCCAGAACAGCGTGCGTCCGACGGAACGTGGAGATTCGGTGGCGCCGATGACGGCGACTGCTTTGGGGCAAAAGATTGAGTCGAGCAGCATGCGGTTGTAGTGCAGAACATCATGGGAAGGGTCGAAGGTAGATCCTACTGGAGGGAGCTCTGAAAAGAGACGAAAAGATCAGCTCTGTTTGGATAGTGAAACAAGCCGGGAGACAGTACCCTGCAGCGAGTCCTCCGAACGTTGTGGAGTGTAGTTGATGGGGGCCATAACGCTTGTTGTGTTGTCAGACAGAGATAATTATCTTTTCGAGTGCTTCGAGCGGGGATGGATCTTTCCTTAAATAACACACGCTCAGCTCCCTGATTTCGCTGTGATCCGTAATGACTCGCCCGTTGGCTGACTCACACAGTATCCGAGGTTCAAGGGATGTGCTACCGCGGTACTCTTCTGTGCCACACCACATCCTTATGGCCCGTGGAAAGCTGAACAAAGTGCGACGAGGGGGCGGAAAGCACTTCACCCCCTCGCGTGCGCTACAGGCACAGGAGTTTGAGAAGGCAGAAGAAGAGAACGAGGAACAGGAGGAAGAAGAAGAGGAGGAGGAGGACGATGAGCAGGTCGCTTCGCCTTCTTCGGCAAAGAAACCAGCAGCTGCAAAAGATGACTCTTCCGCTCCGATTATCGAAGTAGAAAACCCCAACCAGCAATCACAACGCAACCTGAAAGCTTCGGACTTGGACGGCAGTGACCAACCACGAGAGCTTTCCAGAAGGGAAAGGTATGAGTGATGGAATTCTTTGGAGGATGTGAGAGACATGCATGGATAATTTTGACGGCGGTTCGATAGCGGGCTGGAAGAATATATTATATGGCACAAGGAACATTTGTACTGACTGACTGTTACCCTCTCCCTTGTTTTCTAAGGGAAGCGCTCGAGAAGGAGCGAGCAAAGGCTGCATTCTGGAAAGCCCAGAGCGAGGGCAAAACTGACCAGGCTCGTGCCGATTTAGCGAGATTGGCCATCATCCGTAAGCAACGGGAGGAAGCGGCGAAGAAGCGCACAGAAGAAGAAGCAGGTATAACGAGAGAATTATGTATCCGGCTTCCCCAACGATGTGTTACTTCTTTTAACGTGTAGCAAAAGCAGCAGCGAAGGCTTCGAAGGGTGGTTCTCTTGCCGCTCAAACTGCGACCATCAAAAAGGCTCTTGGTTAACGAACAGAATGGACTCTATTTTCTGTGTGCTATTTTTGGGTAGCGATAAATAAAACAATGACATCTGCGCCATGCTTCCACGTGCCTAACGCGCTTCCGTACCTTTCTTTCCGTGATCCGCTTTGCTCTTCAAAACGTCCAGACATCGGGATCACACTTGATTTGTATCGGGCCCACTTAGAGGAAAGAATTGAACATATTATAACTGAGATCTTGGTACCTGAGCTCAGATCCACCACATTCATACTCTCCATCCAGGTGAGAATGGGAGCTTCGCCCACAGTGGTCATTTTCTTGATCTGACCTCCAAGCATTACTCTTCTTTACCCACTTTATCATAAGTCGCCCCTTAAAACGTAAGAACGAAGATCCATAAAGAATAACCTCTCGCTCACGTGTTAGCATATTTGTTCCTCACATTCAGATCCACAAGAACATCATCGTAAACTTGGCACCCGTAAAACGATGAGAGACCTTCAAAGGGTTCTCCTCATCGTGTTATTGTTTGCCTGCATCCTCTCCCCAGTATCGTCTGAAGGCAGTGAGACCAAACACGAAAACTCCCACGACCCCCAAGCAAAAGAACTCACGGCCTCACAACTTCTCCAACGGATCCTTGGAATCCGTAGGAAGCTCCTGGAACGAGTCCTATTCGGTCGTGATGGAGCCATTTCCAACGACACCTCTGCATCCGACACTTCCACCACCACCGATCTCTACGACGAAGGTGACGATGTAGAGTACGACCCCGACGAGCTCTACGTCGTGAATCCGCTGGGATCCGGACTCGCAGTCCGCTCTAACGGCAACGGAACCGAGCCCAACTCCACGAGCGTCGGATCTACCTCTCCGAGCATGATGTCGCGCAACACGACCACGTTCACCACGACGGTCTTCAACTCCACCCAGCCCCATAGAAGGAAGCACCGAAACAGGCGCTGGAGGACTGTGAACGGGACGCTGGTGCCGAGGAGGAAACGCAAGAGGAAGACAAAGTACATCACCGTCACGGTGAGCTTGGGTAATGAAACGATGACGACGCCTGAAGTCCAGACGACTTCGTGGGTGACATCCACATCGTTGTTGAACGGAACGACGAGCACTGTTAACAATGGGACGGAGTGGACGACCACATCCGTTATTGTCACAATGCCCACCACATCATCAGAGTTAGAAACCACACCTGTGCCCCCGATCATCACAACATTCACAACGGACACTTTGCCCGCCCAAACTTCAACAGAGATCACTTCGCCAACAACTGTCGCTCCAACAACATCGGAAGCCTCGACGAGCCGGGGAGTCACTACATCTCTAGCAACGGCTACAGTTCCCTCAGAGACAGCTACGGAAGTCACCTCGCCGACTGTGCCAGCAGAGACATCTACAGAAGCTACCGCGACCACCGTTGTTTCTCCAACAACGTCCGAGCCGACCGCCACCGTGCCCACAGCGACAGCGCCAGAAATAACACCGACGGCCACAGAACCGACAAAGACGTTGCCAACAGCGCCAGAGTCGACTGGGACCGGTTCAGAAACCACGTCGTCAGCCTCTGCCACTTTTACGACAACAGAGACCGAGGTCACCGAGACATCTACTACAGCCAGTTCGTTGACAATAACTGCGACCGAGACATCGACTGAGACCAACTCGACCACCTCGTCGACTGCATCTGACACAGAGACATCTACCGAAATCACTCCCTCTTCTGCAGTTTCTACAACCGCTTCGTCAAGTTCAGCGCTATCCACAGCCTCCGAGCTTCCGACCACAACGACCCTGGCGACGACCACAGAAACCACCACCACCGCCGAGACCACGACGACCGGAAATACGGAGCCGACTCTGACGTCGTCCGCCACAAGCGGAGAAAGCACCGAAACCACGACCGAGTTCACGATCACCGCGACGTCAACGTTCGAGATCACCACCGTTGAGGAGAGCGAGGCGTCGGAGAGTTACGAGAGCGAGACGGTGCCGGAGACAAGTGAGGTGTCGACTGAGTCCGATTCGGTGACGGCAACGACGGCGTCTGAAACTAACACAGCAGAGACGACGACTACGACTTCGGGAACCGCCGAGAGCACGACAATCGAGACAACTACATTGACTTCTGGGACTTTTGAAACCAGTTCAACCGAGACAACCATATCGTCTACCGGGACAGTTGAAACCACCACAACTGGGACGACAGCATCGACTACCGGGACCGCTGAAACCACCATAACCGAAACTACCGAATCAACTACAGGCAAGTTGCACTCAAGATGACAAATCTCCATCATCAATATGTTGAATCGATCATATTTGCAGCAACTGAAACTGAGACCACAGTCTCTGGAACTGAAACCGAGACGACCCTTGTCGAGTCCGGCACGATGGTCACCACCGCCGCTGTAGAGACCACAACCACGTCCATTCCAACAACCGACGTTACCACAGAGTCACCAACCGGTATGCCGACGTCCACCATCGAAACAATACTTCCCTCAAATCCAACCACTACTCCATTTCTCACAACCACCCAGCCGGCCAACAACACACCCACCGCCACGACCACGACCACGACCACCCCATTTCTCACAACCGCCGCAACCTCAACCCCCGTCACCACCACCTCCTTTTTTCGGCCCCCATCCACAAACAACACGAACACGCACCCGCCACCGCCACCGTCCACCACGAATCCGAACCCGCCGCACAATCACACGTCTCCGCCCAACGCGTCACCTTTTCCCGCAACTCTCCACACCCCTTCCGCACCGTACCCCAGCAGCAGCACCACCACCACCACCACGGCCCGGAACTCGACGATCTCCACTCGCACGCGGAAGAGCAAGCACAAGCGCAAGTGGAGGGTCTACGACTCGAGCTTCCTGGCGTCCTGGAGGAACAAGAGGCCTCTGGTCACGAGGGTTAGGAACGGGACGACGTTTGTGAGGCCCAAGAGGAAGGTTCGGACGGGTTCGTTGGTGTCGGGTGGGAAGGGGAAGAGGAGGACGACGGCGGTGCTGCAGACGATGACGGTGAGCACGGCGGCGGTGCAGTCGGGATTGGTGGTTTCGGGAGCGGTGCCGCAGAAGAGGGAGGTGCAGTTCACACCGAGGCGATGGTTCAGTTGGTTCTGAGGTGGGATTTTAGGGGGAGGGGGATGCCTTCTTGGATGGCTTTCTTTTTCTTGATGATGCCCGTCCAACGCAATTGTTTTTTGCTTATAACTCATTCTTCTTTTCCACTTCATATCGTTTTCACTATGCGTATTTATCTGTCATAGGAGATGGCTTTCTTTTTTGGACGAGTTTGGCCTCTTTGGATGGTTTCTTGGTGCAAAAAACGGAAGCTGATGGGATACTGGGCAGTTTGGCTGACAGATGGAGGGGGGATGTTGTTTGTGGATTGCATGACGTGTTTCCTTTCCCTCCCTCCTTCTTTTTATCAGGTTCGACTCTACCCAATATCTTACACGACTCTTGTCCATCTCATTTCTTCTTCCCTCGCTACAAAACGCCGTGAAGGTATCTTTCTCTCTCTCTCACACTCACTCTCTCTCAGCCTTCATGCCCAAACAGTGGTCGGACACTTTAAAAACGCCAGTTTGTAATAATAAACAGTTGAATGTTTTATTGAATTATGCTCCTTCGAGCTTTTGACGCTGTCTGTATCTGAGCACCAGCGTGTCGATCGTCGAAAACGAAACCGGCGAGTCCGCAGGGCGTTCTCTCACCCACAGGATCTGGTTCTCCTCAACACCCGGCTTCAACGACGCAGCATCGACTTTCCCGTTCGCATCCACCTTCTTCGGGGGACCCGAGAGCTGCCGCAGCTTCAGCTTTTGCGCCTCCGTCATCCTCTTCAGCACCACAATCTTTGTCACGAGTGGCGAGAATACGGGGACGACAAGCTCGACGCCCGTGCCCGCGAGGTAGTTCCGCAAGATCATGTGAGTCATGATGCCCTTCCTCCTGACCGCGACGACCAGGCCCGCAAACAGGGACGGCTGTGGGCGCGAGCGAGAGGAGACGACCTCGACGGCTACGACGGTTCCCGGGACGATTGCGTCTGGCGAGTCGGATCTGAACAGGGTCGCGTAGCGGTCGTCGAAGTCGTGGCGGGCGCGTTGGTCGAGGTCGATGGCGCGCATGAGACGCCGGGACGGGTTCTGCCCGAGAGGATCGTAAGGACGGTCGGACAGCTTGGAGGTGCGGGCCTCGCGGAAACGTAGGGGCCCGCTAGCGGGTTTCGGGGCGAAGGGAGGGAGTGAGTTGATTGGCTTCTCCTGGGTAGTTGCGCCTGGGGAGGTTCAAGTGGGTTATCATAGAAAGATAAGAAAACAAACAGCCTTCGATACCGGAGGGAGTCTTTGCAGCCATGGATCTCAGTTGCAGCCAGCAGAAGTTCGTCACGAATTTGGGGGATTTTTGTGGAGAGAACATGGCACACGTGACACCGTGTCATGGCAAACGCCAGTTTTGAGGGACGGGAGATCTGGGGGCAATGGGCAAGGGTTGAGGGAGCGAGGAGGAGACTGGAGAGAGAACTGGATGGGTGCATGGATGTGGTAGGGACTGAGAGGGAGGGGGAGTCAGGACTAAGCTTGGATTGCAGGTCAAGTTGAAGGAACTGCAGGATTGGCACAAACCACTCACTGCACTAAACTCAACCGTTGCACGACTCAACACAGATGGAATCCGTTTGTATGCATGGATGCTAAGCAATGTGCACGGAGAGAATCGTAAGAGGACAGCATGCGGTTGCCGCTTCTAACTCTCAACTTGATGCAGTCATGCGTGGGATGCTGGTGATTCTGCAGCACATTGATAATGAGCTACAACGACGTACGGGACGCTAACCTGCTTGATTGATCATGATTTTTAATTTCCGTCTGCTCTCACTCAGGACATTTGGATCAAGTCATCGAAAAGACCATCCTCGAAGCATTATCGTGCATCCAGGTTTCGTCTTTACTGTCAACAAAATGCAAGCTGGTGCTCGGCTCTGAAAGGGCTATTGAGGTAGTCATTGAAATAGAACCATCTTCGAATCATTCTCAATGACCTTCGGCCAGTCACTCCTGAAATTCACAAGAATGGTGACAGCGCCTGAGATAGTTACAGCGGCGCTCGAAACGATGGTTGCTATTTTGGTGGATTCGAGCGAGAACATGCGTGTATGTCTGATCCCAAAACATTCGCTTTCAGAATCTCATTCATTGGAAGCAAGGCATTTGAAAGGCGCAACTCTGTTCGGAAAATATGTACATTGCTCAAGAGTCAGGGACTACCGGAAAACATAAAGTACCGCAACAAAGCCAGACCCTCACCAAATTTCTCTTGAATTTGACAATGTTCTTATCCAGACTCAAATGCGTCGAAGTTCTCTGCGTTTATCTGCGACCCGAAACCTCCGTCGAATCAGATAGACGCCGCGTTGAGATCTCGACGACAGAAAAGAAACGGAAGTCCGTTGCTGCCGTTGCGGGAGAAGCTTTCGTAAACCGCCTGGCGCGACTCGCGCTGATCGAATGAGCCCGTCAAAGAAGGACTCGATCAAGTTGAACATCTTCGATTCGAACTCTGACGTCGCCAAACAAAGTTTGTGTAGATAAACGTTCCAAGTACCGGTGAAGGAGTGATTGTTTAATATCTTGGATCTGCTGAGAATCTAATAGTGCGGTCGGACAGCTGAAACTCAGAAGCTTGTGACTTTCCAAACAACAAATCAATACATTCTGACTACACTGCAACCTGGAACGCTCACCTGGATTTTTCCATTCCAACGTCAACCGTGAATATCGTCAAAGGGATGAATCCCAAACAATTACTCTGCTGCGCGCCTTGTGCGGGTTCTTGAATCACGAACGCGACTTTGAATTCGAGAAGGACTGCCGCCAGCGTGATGATCAAAGTGTCTGAAGATCCCATCGGCAGGTCAACCTCCGCTACGTTGGTTGGACATGACACCAGGGCATCCCTAATCGACTCAATCGTGGGCTGGAGCGGGTTATCGGTTTTGTTCTGCACCACCTTAAAAGAAGATCAGTGGGAAAACAGTCCTTCTCCTCACACACTCACCACTGGGCTCGTGTGTAAAGGAGAAACATCGACCAATATCATGCTTGAGACGGATCCCGCATCAAGACATGCAGAGAGCAGATTCATGTTGACAAAGAAGGTGTAGTCGACTGCCTCGAAAACCAGACATCGTAAGTGGTTTGCATCCAAAACCTGTTGTTTTCATCTCAGCGCCAGGAAAGCGGATATTGTTTTAAAATGAACCACCTTTTTGAGATCCTTCAGGAATGGCTCCAATTCTTGGGTGGACGAAGCGCAGTAATCGTTCAAGAAGGCTAGCCTGGATGGATCTTCAACAAAAACGCCAATCCAAGATATCCCGTACCTCACACCACTGATCACAGCTAGCAGATCCACGCAAAACGCGTAGCTCCTCCGTCCCAGTCTCCTCCCGAACGCAGAGCGCTTCACTTCTCCCAGCAATTGTTGCATTTAAAATTTATCGTCAGATTTACCAAGCCATTTCCAGTTCAACATGTCGAATTCCTTCCCCGTTCTCCTCGGCTGGTTCTACACCACCGCCTGGTCGCTGTCCTTCTACGGTCAGCTGTCCCTCAACTGGCGGAGAAAGTCGGTAACCGGCCTCTCCTTCGATTTCCTCGCCCTAAACACCCTCGGTTTCACCTTCTACACTATCTACAACATTGCCTTCTTCACAAGCCCAGTGCTTCGCGACCAGTACCGCAAGCTCGTCGGCACAGAAATCAGTGTAGAATGGAACGACGTCGTCTTCGCCGCGCACGCAATCACAATCACCCTCATCACGGTCGCACAGTGTTTTGTGTACCCACGGTCGCAGACCCAGCGTGTTTCGGCGCCGGCGCGCGCGTTCGTCGGGTTTGCGTTGTGGGGCATCGTGGTGCTGCTTGCGGAGAGCGCACTCGCGGGCACGCCGATGGTCTGCAGCTTGGTTTACTTGAGCCTGGTGAAGCTTGCCACAAGCTTGGTCAAGTATATCCCGCAGGTTTACCTGAATGCGGTGCGAAGGAGCACAGAGGGCTGGAGCATTGTCAATATCTTGCTTGACTTTGTCGGGGGATTGTGTTCGATGCTGCAGCTTCTTATCGACACAAACTGGGACGTTCTTGGGGTATGCTGAAGAACAGACATGCTACAACGTACACTGGACTTATTCTTCTTCTGAAAGAACCCGGTCAAGTTTGGTCTCGGGTTCATTTCGGTTGCCTTTGACTTGATCTTTATCTTTCAACATTACATTCTGTATCCGAGGCGGCCACACGACGAAATCGTTGACCCAGAGCAGGAACGAAGGCGGTTGATTGCACAAGATTGAACCTGCAGTGCATCATTCACTTAATTCGAACATTCAGCTGCGAAAAGCCAGTGTTCTATACAGAGAGAACCAAAAGCAATAAAACCCAACCCTCAATGGTCGAATTCGCCCATCTTTCATGTTGTTTGCTCTTAACGGTCGCACTCGATGGGAGCCCCGGTCAAAATCGTGGTACGTTCTCGAAAGGAGAGTCCAGCCAAGATTTCACTTTCCCGCTCCCTGAAGTGCCCGCACTCCCATCATCCTCGTCCCAGACCACCCCATCATGAACCGCATTCTCGTACTCCTCGTCGTCCCCGACACCAACACCCGACGTTGCGATTTCGATGTTGCCTTTCTTTGCCGCCGCAGCAACCCGCGCCGGTGGCTCTCCCATCGAGATCAACTGTACTCCAATCTCTCTCACACTATCATTAGCTTCTCCGCCCAAAGACGAAAGACGAAAGCGCCGCTTCGAGCTCTTCCCAAGAACCGACACCTTTGATTTCTGTGCCTCTTCACATTCCAGAAAACCCTTGGGTAGTCTGCGGAGTTTGCGGTACCGCTGGATCAGCTTCTGCTTCCTCTTTTCGTAAAACGAGAGCTTTAACTTCCTGTATTGATCCGAAGGATCTAGTGCGATGATTTCAGACGAAGGAAAGATAACGAGGGCGGGAGAGATTTGTGGATTGTTTTCCCCGAACAAAACATTGTTGCGTCCGCACTTTTTGGATGGTATTTACACATCAAGCAGAACTATCGTTTCAAAATGCAACAGATTTCGTAACTGGTAAAAATACAACGTCTTGCCTGAGCCGTATCCCGTGAGGTGCTCATCTGATCTGTGAGTTGGGTTTCCGATCTATCGTTCGGAAGAACCGGTTGGCAGATGCCAGGGCGACCAGTGTCACATCGTTCTTGTACATCTACGAGAACAAATTGGAGTGAGTTGGCTCTTGACGAGTCCAACTTAACATTCCGTTTCTTACCCGACTTGGCGGAATCGCCTTCTTGTAATTGTACACAAGAGACCACCTTCTTCATCGCTCTTTTGATCGGAGGTAACTTCCAAATGGAATAATGGTGGCATTCAAGGTTTTTTCAAAGTTTCAAAAGATCAAGATGATGATAGGGTGGATACCCGCACTGAGCAACTTTCTCATTTCTGCGATTTCAGCTTCCCGCCGTCGCTGTTGGTCGGATCATCATCTGCAGGTTAACCACATCGGAATCTTCCACGCTCAAACTGCTAGACCGAGCAACAACTTCCACCTTGCGCAGGAGCCCGTACGCAACCTCGGGTCTGGTGTCTTCCGGCTCTGTGGTGAAATCGCAATAAGGCGCTGCACCCAGCTGGGCATGGGTACTCAAAGTTGAGTCCCAAGTTGATCTGGCACACATGCGCCCATGTAGCGCGACACTGCTGCATGGTACTTGCCTGAAGTGAACGCAAAAGAAACATTCTAATTGGGCCATCTCGCCTCTGATCTCAAACGCACCTCGGTTGCCATCAGAGAACGCGATCTTTTGGCTGATTGGCTCAACTGGCACTCCTCTACGCTCGCTTTCACGATTTCTTCCAACAATTGGCTCGGAAGCGTGGGGGACGTGGTGGTCGCCGAATTAGTGCGGTTTGGATTCGTTTTCTTCATAAGAAGCTCTTTCTATTCAACAGAGTGAGACGCTGCTCGTATGCGTTTGAACAATGTATTCCTCGCTGGGTCTGTTGGGTCCGGCAGAGATCGTTTGCGCTTCTTCGCACCGGCTTCGTTGTGCAGCAGGCCGCAAAACTCATCGATCTCGCAATGCAATGCGCGAGACTTACGTGCGTTGTAGCCAGACGGCCATGTTAAGTTCTAATAGGGCCACAACCCTGAGAAGAGATCGCAAAACTCAAATTCTAAATGGATAACTATGTTTGGGATGTGCCAGTGTGAGGGTGGAGAAGGGAACACAATTTTGAATTCTATGGATCCAGATCAGTTTCAGTTTCATTCGATCCCCACATTTCCCTCATGCTAATTTAATGGATCTATGGTGTCAGTAAAGCCCTGTTGTGTAAGTTTACGCATCAAACCTGGGAAGCACAGAGTTTGCCTTCAGAAGCATCTCATCATATTCTGCTGACGGATCAGAGAGTGTAATTATCGCACCACCGGCTCCGATAGAAACCTCTGAAGTACAAAAATTGGAATCAGAAACTCACATGGTAAATACTGACTGCACCTACTTCCATCTTCGGAAAACACCGCAGTTCTAATAATGACACTCATGTCACACGCTCCAGTAAGTGACAAGAACCCTAGAACTCCAGAGTACGGCCCTCGCGGAACACCTTCGAGCTGTTCAAGTATCTCGACTGTGCGACGCTTCGGAGCACCGGTCATTGAACCGGGGGGAAACGACCGCATTACAGCATCGACATGCGTGAGGCCTACCCTGAGACGTCCCCGGATCGTGCTGACAAGCTGGTGAACTGTTGCATACGACTCAACAACCATCAGCTCCGGGACAGCCACAGTGTCACGTTCCGTGATCGCGTTGAGGTCGTTGCGGATCAGATCAACAATCTGAAACATCAACAAGATGAACACCCCAATTGGACGACTTTTGGATCAGAATTACCATCAAATTTTCCGACCGGTCCTTTTCGTTCTCTCCGAGCTGCTTTCTTCGTCGCTCATCTTCTTCCACGTCAATCTCAAGCGCTTCGCCACCAGCTGCATTGTCGCTCCGCTTGATCGCTCGGGCCACGGTTCCCTTTATCGGCTTCATGCTCACCCACCCTTCCTCGTCGACTCTCAAGAACCGCTCGGGCGACGAACTTGCCAAAACCAGCCGTCCTTTTGTCTCCTTCCGTTCGAGAGGTGGGCCGAAATCGATGAAAGCGCCATACGGTGCTGGATTTCTCCGCCTCAAAATCTTATAAAACTCGTACGGCGCTGACGGTTTCAGCCTCTCGAATTCCGTGGAAATCCGCGTCGTAAGACACACTTCGTACGTCTCGCCGTCCCTAATCTTTTCGAGCGACTGAGAGATGTTATCGATGTACGTTTCTCTAGGATGTGCAATACGCAGGATCTGAGTTGAATCTGGAACGCTTTTGCATTTTGAAACACCGTTTTGCTGCAAGCTCAACTGCCTCAAAAACGCCTCAGTTTCTGATAACCAGAGCATATCGCTTTCGGGTGAACTTTCGACCATGGATGTAACATAGACCGTCCCTTCCTCGTGATCGAAGACCACCATACGGTCCGCGAAAACGAATGCGGCGTCTGGTGCGTCTTCAGCAGAGAGGTGCTGGAATGATTTATGCACATCGTTGCTCTGTGACGATGCGTCGAACTGCTGGGCAGAAGGAAAGCTCTCGGACTTCATCTCGTATCCGAAGTACCCAACCATTCCACCCAAAAAGATGAATGGTAGTTTATCCAAACTCCCAATGACCTTTCCGTTTTTGCATTCGACTGCGTCCACCCTTCTCTGCTCCGGCGAGTGCAAGCAGTCCAACCCATACGACTCGAGCTTTTGGGCGAGCCATTGAAAGAATGTCTGGTTGTTTGGCAATTCGATGGTTTCTTCAGAAGCTCTTCTCTGAGGATGCCGAAGACTCAGCGTTCGGGACTTGTTTGAGAATCTAACAGAGAAGCTAACAACGAACACTTGAGTGACTCGAAATTAAGAGACCAAAGATATTCCTATCCAACCTCCTGGGACCATCTCCAGAACCCATGAACGAGAATCGGCTTCTTTTCTTTTCGACCTTTGCAGAATCCAGCCAAAACCGGGAAACATCCTCTTTAGATCCAAACAAGCCATCGAACGCAACTTGGGGTTGTACCCAGAGCCCAGAGATTCTGTGTACTCGAATCCTATATTGGGATGAAGCATGTACTCGAGGTGCTGGGTCGACGAGCGGGCTGGGTATACTTGTGAGGTTGGAGATGTGAGAGGGCAACGGAGCGCTTGCTTTGAGACGATTCGGATCATGCTGGTTCCAGTACAAAACGGTCATATCGAACAAGTTTCGGATGAATTTCCTTCCATGATCCGTGCATATAGACTATCCATTCAATAAGAAATAAAGCCGATGGACAAATTCAGAAACGTTTTAACTGACCTCCGGATGAAACTGAACTCCCCACAGTGGTTTCGAGACGTGCTCCAATCCCATCACGATCCGATTTCCATCCGGCAATAGAGTCCAAGCGGTCACCTGAAAGTCTGACGGCAGATCTGCAAGAAACAGCTTATTTACACACTGAAGGGAAATGTTCGAACTCATCTGAACCTCTTTCCGAAACGATCAACGAATGATATCGGACGACGTTCACAGGGGATGGTATCTCAGCGAACAACCCGCTTCCAGCATGAACCACCGGGCTAAGGCGCCCGTGAACAGGTTTAGGCGCGTGAACCACCTTCCCACCGTGCGCAGCTGCGATCCCTTGGTGTCCCAAACAGACTCCCAAGACCGGGATCCGACCCTCTTGCAGAAGTTTCTCACACACTCCAAAGTCCTATATCGAAACATTTCAAACGTTAGATGCGCGCATGCAGTAGTCGACGAATTTTTCCCGCACTTCCTCGCGATCGGGTCGACCTGGGCCTGGGGAAATGACCACTTGCTGAAAGTACGGAAGGATATCGCAGAGAGATTCCCTGGGTTGGGAAAGCAAATGGATCAGAACACATTGAACGAGCGCATCGATTGTACGATTGTGTATCACCATGAAAGTTGGTCGTTGAAAATCACAACAGTCTCGTTCAATGGCTCAGATGCGGACTTTTCGTCAGAGTACGGGTTGCAGCAGTATTGATACAGGTTCATGGTATACGAATCATAGTTGTCGATGATGAGGGTGCGCACTACAGGCATTGCAGGCGTGCCCGGCTCAACTCCCGATTTTCTTGCCATCAACGTATTCAGCAGCAGCAGCTAACCACCCCAAAAGCAACCTAATTTATGACAGATGCTGCGCCATTTGCGCAGTTTAGCGGGTGTAAACTTTGACATTATCATCTCTGTGTGGGCCGCTTTTTGGGCTTTCCCTGCTTCGGAACAGAAATCACCAAACCAAGATCAGTCCACATTTTCAAAAACGATCGCACACTCCCACTTTGTTTGCTGAGGTGCTCGATTTGCGCGGTCGCTTTTGCCACGGAGGATATGACCAGCGAAGATTGGGTGGACATTGTTAAAGACGCAGCTGAAGAATTGGTTCATCCATCGTCATATCCTGGTGCCAGGAAAGTCAGAATCGTGTTTTGAATGGTGTTGCTTGCTCACCTGCTCGAGTGGTTCATCAATCAGAGGCGTTGGCGACTCCTCACCAGAATCTGCTTGTACAGTATCATCGTCCGATAGGAATCCATCCTTCTCGTCACAGGCAACCTCAAAGCACTCAAAGAATTGCATGGTTGCGCCATCTGCTCATAATTGTAAAAAATTTCGTCCATATGGCTAACATATCTTATGCTTTACCGTCTCTCCTGCCTGCTTCCTCCGCTTCCCCGATCGCTTTCGTACTTTGAGCAATAACAGTTCATTTCCTCCTCTAACAGTTCATTTCCTCATCGTCAATAAGCTCCCTAATATCGGCTTCATCTTGTGCTTGCATTTGCGCTATCAACAAAAACATGTTTAAAAATCGCGGAAATCCCTTGGGTTTGCGAACGTGTGAAGCTTTTGAACTCGTCATCGGATTCATGGGCCTCCTGCTAAAAAAACATTGACTTGTGCTTTTTCGACTTCTTCTTCAAAGCCCTGGAAGACGAAGCATACCTTGTGGTACATCAGAAGTTGAAGTTTCAGATCTAGCTTCTGACAGCATTTTCTGAGTTTCAGAATTTCCCGTGCTGGGCGGTGTGTTTGACGAGGGAAAGCCTCCAGAATGCAGCTTGCCTATGTCAAGTTTGAGAGGATCGTCATTATCGTCGAAATGATCGAGTCGTTCAGCAATGCTAACTGAATGGTCTTGCGTGCGGCTAGGCTTCGGGAATATTGCCGTTCCCGAATACACTTTCGTCACGGATGCCACGAACAGATTTCCATTGTGAAACTTTCACCGTTTGGCTCTCTTGCGGAATTCCTGTTCGTGCAAGGTCAACATCGCTGGCGTGGCCGTCATTTCGCTGTCATCGCTGAATTCGTCATTTCATTCATAAACGGATCCGCCTTCCCCTTCACTTTCTTCATCGTCTTCCTCTCTGGAGAGATCAATGTCGCTGTTGATATGTCAGAATTTTCCACGTGCAGAAAAGGGTGGAGTACCTGTCCAATATCCCATGATCTGATTCGATTTTGATTAGTTTGGGATTGGGGAGTGACATATTTGAGCACCGCACCTTCCTTTCTGGGATGGGAAATGAACAGCCACGCCAAGCCACTGAGCATCCAACACAACACCATCATGGATCTGGTCAGGAGCGTTCAAAACTACTTTGCAAAGATGGTCTCCGAGGTTTCGGGGATGAAGGTGCTTCTACTGGACGCTGAAACGGTACGAATGCATGCATGCATGCGTTGATCTGCCAAATAATGAAATATGCCCCGCAGACCCCGATAATCTCCATTGTGATGACCCAGTCCCAACTGCTGGCAAAGGAAATCTACCTCATCGACAAAGTGGAAAATAGACAGAGGGAGAAAATGCGCCATTTGAAGTGTCTGTGCTTCGTGCGACCATCGCCGGAATCAATACAGGCTGTGGTCGAGGAACTGCGAGAGCCAGCTTACGGGGAATACTATTTATGTAATTAGTTCGGACCATTTTTCTCAGGTGTGCTTATGGTGGTTGAAAGATTTCAGCAACACATTGAAGAAGTCGTCGGTGGAGCGATTGGCGGAAGTTGACGAGCAAGAAGTTGTGAGAGAAGTGCAGGTGAATCAAGTTGTCTGAAAGGATTGGTGGGCAGAAGAGCTCTGATGCAACGAACCAGGAATTTTTTGCGGACTTCCATGCAGTCAACTCAGATTTGTTCTTGCTCAACATGTCCGCACCCTCTTACCCCCTCTATGTCGAGAATTTGTCAACGTGGGATACTCGAAGCTTCGCACGTGCAACAGAGGGATTGCTGTCCGTATTGCTTGCGTTGAAGAAGAAGCCAATCATTCGTTACCAGAGAAATTCGGCTGTTGCAAAGAAGCTAGCATCCGAAGTCATGGTATGTTGTTGATCACATCAACAAATTGTGTTCTTCAACTTATTTTTGGATTTAGTACAATATGCAGCAAGAGGGGCCGTTGTTTGAGTTTCGACGAACGGACACACCTCCTGTTCTATTGATCCTGGACAGAAAAAATGATCCAGTGACTCCGCTTCTCATTCCCTGGACGTATCAAGCGATGGTTCATGAGCTGATGGGTATCGTTAATGGCCGTGTGGATCTCTCTACTGTTCCGGACGTTCGCTCTGAGCTTAAGGTAGGACCTTAACTTTTGTAGGTCATGTTTAACCAAAAGATTGTTACTCCAGGAAGTCGTTCTTTCGACGGATCAGGATGAGTTTTACAAAAACACAATGTTTCTAAATATGGGTGATCTTGGAGCGCAGATCAAAGATTATGTCACGGATTTCCAAGCAAAGCACAAGTCATCGATGCAAATCGACTCGATTGCCGACATGAAGCGATTCGTGGAACAGTACCCCGACTTCAGGAAGTTATCCGGCAACGTGACGAAGCATGTCACACTGGTCGGCGAGCTCAGTCGACTTGTAGACAAACAGTCTCTGCTGGAGGTTTCTGAACTGGAACAGAATCTTGCCGTTGCTGACAATCACAACCAAGACCTGAAGGTTTAAAAATATTGAGACACTTTTAGATATGTAATTAACTGCGGATCCCCGTTTTGCAGAGCTTGTTGAAGCTCATTGAAAAGCCAAGTGTACCGGAGATCCGAAAGGCTATTATGGCCGCTCTATACGCCCTTAGATACGAGAAGTCCCCCACGAACTCGATCCCAACCATACTTGAAGCACTTTCGAAGAATGGGGTCAGTGATCGAACTGTATCAGTAAGTCGTCTCATTTTAACTGACCGATCTGATGATATGTTGATTCACAGGCTGTCAGCTGGATCGTGCAGTATGCTGGAGTTGATCAGCGCCAAGAGGGGCTTTTCTCGAGCGAGAATGTCGTTAACCGAGCGAAAACAATAATCAAAGGGTTGAAGGTACGATTTGAACCAATGAATGAATTGTCCTATTGACCATAATACACAGGGAGTTGAGAATGTATATACACAGCATCAACCCGTTTTAGTCAGCACCATTGAGGCGCTGATCAAAGGAAAGCTTAAAGATGCCTCATACCCGTTCATTGACAGTAGCACCAGAGACAGGTCAGTCGACCAACTCTCACTTGACCGATTTGTCGACTGATCCGCTTTGCAGACCCCAGGATATCATTGTCTTTATCATCGGAGGTGTCACTTACGCAGAAGCGCGCGAGATCACAAAGCTGAACGCCGCCCACAGTCCATCTGTGCGCATTGTGCTTGGAGGCACGACTGTCCACAATAGTTCCAGTTTCGTTCGCGAGGTGATTGAATCGATGGCACGCACTGGAGGGGGCGGCAAGGACTTCAATCCGCGATCGCCGCCTTCGAGCCGGCTTAAGAGCAACACCCTGCAATGAATAAATTTCACATAGTCACGTGCCACATGTTCATCAAACCATTGGAAGCCCATCAGGTGCAGGTGCCGGGAGCAGCATGGCAGGACCATGCGGGGAACCCCCACTTTGCATTGCAGAGTAGGAAAAGCAACACGAGTGCTATCACCACGGCGTTCTACGGGTGGTCGCTGTTTGGATCTGGCGCGTCGCAGAAAGATTCAAACCAGGCGAGAATAAAACAGCTTTCCGAGTTTGATTACCGCATCGTATTCAGGACGGGAGGAACGAGAGACACTCCTGATGTTCCGATGTCTAAAACTCCAAGTCAGGGTGGACCAGGGTCGCCGACTCGACGAAGCGAACATGTCGTTGCTGTGGCTGATAGCTTTGAGAAGATCCGCGCAGACTGGAATTGGGTCGAGAAAAACTACTTCCTAAAGGTGGTTAATGAGAAGATCATCTTTTTCTGCCTCGATTGGCTTGCTGATTGTCTGATCCAGCTGGCAGAGTTGGATGCTGTTGCACAATCTGGATCGGAGTTAGATGCTTACATACTCAAACAGTTTGAAGATATTAGCGAAGAGTTTAATGGTGAGGAAATTCTAAGAGATCGGTATGTCTGCCTGACTTTGACATGCAGACGGAAAATCGGCACTAGCCCAAGGATTTAAAGATCAACTGCTAGCCATCTGGCCGGATCTCCAGCGTGAGGTAGTGCTTAATGGTACGTGTCTCTCAAGTTCGGATGACATGATCTGATCATGTGGCCTAAGTATACCCATGCAGCTACTCGAAAGATGAATCCCAAATCATCAAAGGTCAAATGGCGATCACTCGGAATATGAGCATCTTTCGAGCCGCTCCAGGATCATCTAACGATCGTCCATCGGAGAGTATTATTGTGGTTATCCCATTCAAAGACGTTACGACGGTTGATTTGGTTAACTCAAAGCGGGTACTTGGGCCAGAGTCGATACAGCTAATCCTGTCAGAACAAGCAGTAGGTTACCGTATCTCTCTATTTCATTTCGTTGATCTTCAATTGTAGTTCAATTTCGCACTCTTATTCCATCGAAAAGAAGTCTTTCGCACTCTCTGTGCACTTGTAAATGCCTCCATGAATCGCCTAGTCAAAGGCGCAGAAACGTCAATATCCGCTTCGTCGGACTTGTACGCGAAGGGAAACACGACAGGAGACTTGGCCAGTAATCTTCTAAGCAGTCGCGGCGGTGGTTTGCTTTCTCTCGGTCGATCACGGGAAGACATCACTTACCCTCGTCCATTACCGATGAGAAATATTACGGAGACGTTCGAAGAGGAGGATTTTGCTGACCACAAGAATAGCCCGCGGGTTTCAGACGTCAGAGAGCCTGCGCCAAAGACCACCAATGCTTTATCGGGAAGCACATCTTCAACTCCCAGAAGCTCGGTTGGCGATACTCGTTCTTCGATAGGTGACTTGACACATTCAAGTGCCCACGCGTTGTTGGGTTACTCCCAGATTGCAATCGCCAAGGTCAACTCCTCTGACGACGTAAACGACCAGCTTCGCCAACTTGAGTTTCGAAATCTGTTTAAGCTGCCTGTTGAAGAGACGATCATTCTTGAAGAGCTTTCGTGCTACTATTGGCATAGAGGGACAAGCACTTCCACACAAGGAAACCTCTACCTGTCGCAAAACTTTCTGAATTTTGCGTCACTTTCGCCACCAGGCACCGTATCAAGCATTGTGGGGTCTTCGGCCAGTGGCAATCCAGATTTCAGTGTCCATCCGGCCCCACCGGTTCCAGCTCTTTCGATGTTGTTTGACCCTCCACAGGAACCCACGCATATCTTCGCTGTTCCATATCCCCACATTGTTTCGGTGAAAAAGCAGCCTCCAACTGCACTATCCGCTTCGATCGGAAAGCTTAACGCCATCTCGCTATCCGGGTTCCTCGTATTTTCGACAAAGAGCAAGCAGGAGTTCTGGCTTTCATTCTCCAACACGAAAACTCGAGATCACGTCGTAGAAGTTTTGCTTCAGCGTATGAAAACTGTCGATTGGCGATTCGATGACAATGTGACCATCGGTGGGAGAAACGGAACTGGACCATTAAGTACGAGTCGAACCGTACGGTCGCCTCCAGCCGGTAGCCCACAAATACTTACACCGGGAACACCCAGTCGTCGGAGTTCGTCCAGTAACAACAGTTTGGACGACTTCTTTGGAAACGACACCGATGTTACGTACAACGCACATCTGCACGCCGTTGGAGGTCGATCCACTCAGATTGTTCAGTTCGGGATGAAATTCTTGTTTGAAGGCGGACTTCGAATCCAAACACCTGGTTCCGGAGTTTCAAGAGATACACAGCAATGGATCGACTACATGGAACAGAACGGGAAAGATGTCTGCATGGTTAAAGACCTGAAGGCTCTGCGGGATTTGATTCTGAAAGCAAATGGAGTTCCAGAACAGTTTCGTGGCGACTTTTGGTATGCCTCCCGGTCAACCCATGATACCTTTGGCTTAGACTCTTTGTTTTAGGATGATGTGCTCCGGTGCATGGTATTCAAGACCGAATCAGCAGTACTACCGTAACTTGGTGCACTCCTACTCCGGCCAAATTTCTCCTTACACTGAGGAAATCGAAAAAGATGTGCACAGGTGAGTTCAAAACTGCTGACACAAAAATGCTTGTACTGATGTAATAATCCTATCAACAGGAGCCTTCCAGAACACTCGGCATATCAGTCTCAGATTGGAACTGATGCGCTAAGAAGGCTTTTGACTGCTTATTCCTGGCGAAACCCAACGATTGGGTATGCCCAAGCTCTCAACATCATTTCAGCCGTTCTTTTGCTCTACTTGAGGGAGGAAGATGCATTTTGGATGCTGTGTGAGTGTGGACGAGACGAACGTTAGGCGCACGTATTTAAAACATTTTCGCAGGTATTTTGGTTGAAAGGATTCTTCCCGATCACTACACGAAGACGCTGGTCGGATCCGTTGTAGACCAATCTGTGTTTTCACATCTGGTTCAAACTTTCCTTCCCGCTTTATGGCAACATCTATCGACAAAGCTTTACCTTGAATTGGCTACCATCTCCGTCCCGTGGTTCGTGTGCCTCTATCTCAACACGGTTCCGCTTGAATGCGGCATTCGCCTTCTTGACTCGTTTTTCCTCGACGGTCCAAAGTTCTTGTTCTGGTTCTCACTTGCCGTACTCAAGATTAACGAAAAGAAGCTCGTGGCCAAAGGACGTGACGACGATCTGTTTGTACGAATTTTGAAGGACTTTTTTCAGAGGCTCGGAAGCGAGGAGGAAGAGGATCACAAGGTCGGTGGAGCACATGCCCCTGGTGCAAGTCCTGGAGATACGTTACGCGGGCGGGCGCTGTACGATTACGTTCTCAATGTAGCGTACACTACCTTTGCTGCAGTGGTTACGACTGACACGATAGAGTATCTCCGAATGAGGTACCGGATCAAAGTGGTTCACCAAACTGAGGGGCTCAGCCGCAAAAGCCAAGTACGGACACTTGCCGAGCAGGTATCCCTGACGTTCAACGAAGTTGGCATAGTATTCGATGCAGTGCGCAGAATAGAGTATGCAAACGAAGAAACGTCCTTGGGAGAAGAAACAAACAAAACTCAGGTGTCGCTTTCGAAAGCTGATGCTTCGAATCAAGATGAGGAGAACATCAAAATGCTTCTGGCTCGAGAAGGTGGATGGGGCATTATGGGTGGAAGGACCTCTTACACCAGGAGTGGTCAGCCGACCCCGATGACCCCTCTCCCTCCACGATCGAACAATCCCGCCCAAGATTCTTCGGCCGATTCGAAAGCTGGCGGGAAGAAGCTGCTGCGGTTACATGATTTTAGGACCGTTTTCAACAGGGTATCACCATGGCGATCAGCTTATGCTCCATTAACATATGGAGGGCGAACAACCAACGGAGGAGATATCTCGTCTCAATCTTCAGCAGACCCACCGCAGATTCCTGTGACAGATCGGATTTACTTTTATTGCGCCATGAACTACCAATTCCTTCGGCAGAGCCAAACAAAAGCAGGCGGGTACGATGACGGATCTGGACATGACGCTTCACAACTAGGTTCTAATGGTGTAGAGGAAACAGCCACGAACGATCCAAAAAGCGGTCGAGGGATGGTGGATCTTGCCACGATTGTCCAAGTTCTTGATATTATCATGAAGCAGCCGTTGCAGTCTCGGCTTCGCTTCCTCTTTGACTTGCACGACCTGGACGCAGATGGTTTTTTGAGCAAGACAGAACTTAAAGCAGCCATGGACACACTGCTGGAAATATTCGAGCGTGCTAGAGCTGATGGATTTGGGAAGCTTGGGACTACCGCAAAGGCGGCTGATACACCTGTCTTAGGCGATCAAGGCCTGAAGAAGCCCGCTCAAATGGAGGATGAAGAGCTCTATTTTAGAGCTGTGAGCTCGTTCCTAAACACAGCGTTACGTCTCGGGAATAACAAACCGTTTGGTGTTGCATCAGCGTTATCTCAAGGAGGAAGTAGCGCAGCTCAGGGGATGAAGAAATCGTACAGTGCGAGCTTTTCGTCCACCAAGTACGCACAACCAGTCGCCCGACCAGATGATATTGTGAATATCCCTGGTGCGAATGGTAGCGAGTTGTCTCAATACGGCGTAGCGTTAGCGAGAAGGAGTTCAAGTGGCCATTCAGGGCGAAATCGGTCGGCATCGGTATCTCATTCTCCGGGGACGATTCTTACGGAGCATCAGCTGCCCGGACGGAAGCTCAGTACGATTGCAGGTAGCCAAATGGAAGATTCAGATAAGCCTGCTATTCCTGGACTTGCATCCAACATCCCGCTCAGCGATGATAATTTCCGTCTTTCTTTCAACGAGTTTTTGCTTGCTGTCATGTCTCAGTCGGTGTTCGTGCAGTTTTTTGAACGCACATGGACACTCAGGGTGGACATGGACGCGGGTGTTGGGACGTTAGAAGCGGCAGCGGGTGGGAAGGTCATCATAGACTGGAATTGACCAAAATCTCATATATTTTGACCTTATGGCACATGTTGGGTGTATAGATGAAGCAACGGAGCGAGATTTATTGTGCATCTGTGAGTAGCTCGTCCCAAAAAGTGCCGACAGCGGCAGAGACGGATTCATCGGTAGATTTGACCGCTGCCCGAACCTAGCCTTGAGTAAACAAGACCAATTCAGCGTTGTGACAACCGATTTAGAGCTGGGGCTGCATACCTGAGATCCTTCCAATTGCTCCACTCGCATCAAGATCCCACCCTTAGCTTGACCGTGCTCAAGATCACGGCGCAACCAATGTTTTGTAGACGGTCGATTCCTTCCAACAATGACAAGCGCAAGGAAGCCATGGACTGCCTGACACGTTCGACGTTGGCAGAACCCTTGCTTAAAACCTGAACTTCGCGAGGCGGGCCGCCGAGTTGAGAAAATTATTCAACCGACCTCAGTTCCATTGGGGTTGTGAACTTTAAAGACTTGCCGGTAAATCGAAGCTGAATGTTATGGGAGAGTGAGACCTGATTGGAAGGTAAAATTGGTGTGCGGGGGGCTCTGATGGCACACTGAACGCTTCAATACTGAAAGTTTGGATGACCTGAGCGGAAGGAGAATCCTCCTGGCGATATTGTGAGCAACATTTACCTCGAAAGCAACATAACTCGCAACATCGCTTGAAAAAGTCTGTAATGGTTGCCGTAGGACTTGTTGCCATAAAATATTGCGCTATCCTTTCGTGTTGGTTCCGGTACTCTGACTTCATACAATTTGAATCAAGGAATGTTCGTATGGAATCCCGTTCGCTTCAGTTTTGTGCCGTTAGTAGTTCTGGTTGATTTTCGCTCATGGTGACATCATCAAGCTCAAGAAGGAAGGTGCAACCTATCTGTCTCCTTCCGTCCGCGATCTCTCTCGGTGACTTCGTGCACTGTATTTCGTAAGCTCTTCCTAAAGCTAAAGAAACGGTGGGTGTATGGGCTCACGGAGATCAAAGAATCTGGATTCTCAAGATTCCCTACGTCGCTCCTGATTCGGTAACGCAACGGTAGCTTTTGAGCCCCCACCACCTTTAACACCTGTTTTCCACGACCAAATATTGAAACGAATGCGTTCTTTTGTTTATTGATGTGCACCGAAATAATTAAATCTGGGCAGACAATGGTTTCGTCGTGCTCAAGCTTGCTGCAGTTTGGCTCGCTGAGGCTCGAGCGAAGGGGGATTCGTAGGCAGTGCGGGATGGTTTTTGGAGCCCTCCGACGTGGAAGTGGTCGGTATGACCCCAAGAGCCTTGCACTCTCGGCAATCGATGCAAAATACGCAACGAATTACAATATCTCCAACATGTTCCCGTTCCTTATTCTGGTGCTCGTGCCCATGCGCTACACCCAAACAATGAGCAAAACA
The DNA here is from genome assembly GCA_025526935.1 of Cladochytrium replicatum. Taxonomy (NCBI): domain Eukaryota; kingdom Fungi; phylum Chytridiomycota; class Chytridiomycetes; order Cladochytriales; family Cladochytriaceae; genus Cladochytrium; species Cladochytrium replicatum. The sequence continues at coordinate 323,481 of JAHLKD010000019.1, forward strand.
TCTGTTGCAGAAACGATTAGCCTTTTCGTTACCATTGCATTTTGGACAAGGGCTCTTATCAACAACAACCCCACTACCACTGCAAGCTTGCAAGAAAGTGAGCGCGGTTTGGATTGTTGAAAAAATCAACCGGGTGATGTTTTGTTTTTACTTTACCTTGACATGTTTGGCAACTCTTGCACTTCACATCTTTGGGCCGATCATGTTTGCCGGCGTTCTCATGACGAAACCCTGCACCCTTGCAGCGCGGGCAACTTGTTCTCCGAGTCCAATCCTCTGGCGCAATCGGGGCATCCAGCTCCTTTTTCACAAAATTCGTAGCGTTGTCCACAAGAAATCCGGTTGATTTTCGGGCTTGCTTTTTTCCAATCGTGGCAACCAAACCTCCATCTAGAGAAGGCTGTTGCTGAGGAGGAGGAGCTGCCTGCGATCCCCTTTGAGCTGAAATTCTTTCACACGCCATTCTGGGTCAGATGTCCATAATGAGCTTACCGACGGGCTTTCTACCAGGCTCTGATGATCCAACAACAGATTCGCGTGGTGCGACTTGCCCCTGCAGCCGGTCACCTGCTTGTCCAGACTGCCCACTCCCATTTTCGCTGCCGCTGCCTGACGTCCTTCGTACCGTCTGCATCAATTCGTTGAGAAGTGGCTCTAGTTTTGCCAGCACTCGTTTGGAAACTTGGTCGGCGATTGCTGAAATAGCTTCTTGTGTCACACCACCGTATTGAGCATGCTGTTGCAGTAATCCGGTCAAAGCCGGGACGCTATTCCTGGTCTGGTCGGGTCGCAACAGGGGCTCGCTTCTATCGCTTCTGAGACTCACTTGAAATGAAGTCAGAGACTGATATTGTTGGCCGGTATTACGGTGTATTTACTGTCTGACATGGCGGAGACCCCTCCACGTTCCTTTTGAGCCAGAAGTGAACCACACTCGAAAGCGGGTTTTTGATTTATCAATCGCCTGTCGTCTAGAAGAAGTCTCATAAGGAAAAAATAAACGAAGATGGTCAACATTACCATCTTCACCACCTGGGATGATGATGGGGGCAGGCCTATCTGATCTGATCCCATTCTCATCACTCTCTGAAAAGTCGTTCAGTTTCTGTAAGCTGTTTATAATTACAAAGTGCCTACCGAGGCTTCTGTGCGTTGTTGAACCTGGTCTCGAATTAGGTCGCGAACCTGCTGGACTCCCGTTGGGACTTCCATCACTGAGGGGACCTTGCCGATTACCTTTGCTGCTCCCTTTTGCCGCAAGGTTATTGCACACAGAAATTCTTGTTGTTGCTTGGTCAAACTTACTTATCGATCTGGCATCACTCTCCATTTTTCTCGCTAGCAAGGATCCTTCTTCAAACTCAGCCCGACAAAGTGCCTGAGAAGAAGTTTCTGAAAATGAATCATGGGTTATTTCATAACAAAATGACATAAAAAGTCTTTTTGTGCCTCATTACCCTTTTTGACACGCACAACAGTCGACGACGGTCGATCTATCAGTATTTTTTAAAAGTGCCCGCACTTTCCACCATGCAACCGAGATGACGGACCTTTCTTACCCAGCATTGAAAGAGGTAAATCCTCCTCTTCATCTGGGTCTCTCGTGGTTTGGAAAGATGCGTCGTGCTTCTGATCTTGCTGTTCAGGCCTAGTCATCCTTGACAGCCGGTCTGGCTCTCCATGAGCATTGCTCTCCAGTAATTTTAGAACTTTTATCACCTTTAGAATCGATCCTTGATAGTGGGAGCTCATCGTCGCTCGTGGGCCGCTTGATCTGCCACAAAGGGACAGATTCCTCATATTCGTCCTTGTTTGGACTATCGGACACACCCTTTTTTGTCTTCTTCTGTTGATCTTCACTCCTGATTTGGCCCCTTTTACTGGAGCTGCCTGCGGACTCTCCAAGGAATTCGTCCAAGACTTTTGTTGCAAACGCAGATGCGTCCGAGTGCGAGGCCATCCGACACACGTGAATCGACTGTTCTCACGGCAAGTGCTGGTAACTTACACTAATGTTATTTCAATCATTCAATACTAGTACTGATTGATGAATATTTACAAAAACATTACCACCGACCATCACGGCGACTCAGAAAGAGCCATCTCAGCGTAAGCTTTTTCGTGGTTCGCTTTGAAAATCTCAATCTGTGCCGCCAAAAACATCCCTTCCAACTCCTCCGCCTTCTCCCGAAGCTCATCATTAGCAAACTGCATGGCCTCCACCGCCTCATCTTTTTCCTCCAGCTGCGACTCTAAAATCTCGATCGCCTCATAGCAATCGTTCAGCTCGCCCTTTTGGCTGTTCAACTCCTCCTCGACCATGCGACACTTCCTTCGCAGCACCAACATCTCTTCCCGATCCGCTCTAGCAGCTGAGATTGCGGAATCCAGGAGTTTTCGCGTCGAGCTCCATGTCGTTTGAGCCTCTGGGGACTGGATGTGCCTTGCAAAGAGGTCGGACGTGATCAGCTCAATCTGAGTGAGTGTGTCTTCAACCGAGTTCCCTGAGGTTGATGGGGAAGGCGACGTGCGCTGCGTGCTTGCGGTTTTGATTCTGGAAACTGCCCTTTCTGAATCGTCCGGCGGGACACGAGACCCTTTTCGCGGTGAATTTCGGTCCTACGAAAAGAAATATGATTCGAATTAGGATGTGCACACCATGGATGTCAGAACTCCGAAGGGTACCTTGAGCGGTTCCTTCTCTAATAACCCCTTTTGCGAGGGTCGAGCTCTGATTTCTAAATTCTGATAACGATAGCCGTTACTGGAAGCACAGAGCTCAACTGATCATATGGCAGGTACCTGTGTGTTCAAAGCTGAGGGCGATCTCACTCGCAGCGAGGTCTTCAGTGGCCTGTCAAGAGTCGGCTGCTGAATATTAGGAAGGTGGTTTCTGCGTTCGAGGCGCAACCCCAAGCTAGACAACGTACCGAATGAGAGATTTTCTTGTGTGCCTTGATGTCCCGCTGATTCCGCAATCTCCTGTCGTCGACGTGGTTCTGGTTCTCCTTGTCCATTGTTAAGTGACGCGTTCCCGATTTGGAAGTGGCCGGAACCCAACAACCCCGATTTGCACATCATGGGTGCCCTCGGTGATTTGCGTGTACGGTGGTTATTCAACATGACTGGACTGGGTCTCATCTGCCTGTCTACTTTCTTTACAGAAACGTCAATTGCTGCGTAAGGCTTCGTCTCTCTCCATCGACAAGGAGAACCACTCTCCGCCTCTGCTGAGTCCAGAACTCCCGTCTCTCACCTCAAAACCTGCCACTGATTGCCGGAATGAGCCACCAAAAGCGAATCTGAAGCCATCAGGGAGGCTTGACGAACGCAAAGCTCCTGTCTCAGTATTCCCCGTACTCAAAAAGGCTCCACGAAAGGACCCATGGTGTGCGCTCCAGGTATTCACCAATAAATGCGGTCCAAACTTTGACGACTGCAATAATGCAGATGAAGTGAGTATCTTGTTAACGTTCTTGTTTTTGGAGTTCTGACAAAAAGCGGATAGATCTATTGCAGCAGCCAGGACGGATCGGGCTCTTCTCAGAGCCAAAACGAAGTCGACAATGCTCAAGACTGCGCTCTGGAACCTGCCAAGCCAGCGAGATTGCCGACGCGACGTTCTCGGGTTCTCGCAGTTCTGCAACAGGTGCAAAATAATCTCAATGACACAAATTTATCTAATTCGGATCGAAAAGCAGGGACAATCATTGTCGGATCTCCCGGACGATCCCATTGCCCTGGTGAACGGATGGTTCTCAAGTGAGAAGAGAGACCGGCCAATACGAAAAGGTGGGGTATTGGACCCAGCCGGCAGAAAACAGTCAGTTAATCTTGGATGACCTCTCAAAAGGTTCGTTGAACTCCCTATGCAGTCGGTCGATGGATGGGAGCGGTAAACTTCCCGAGATGGGCGGGATCTCGGAAAACGTGAAACTTGAAAAGCGCGGCGGTTCATTCTCTGGTGATGGTCGGGAACATCAAGATATATTCGACAAGGTGAGACCCGCCAAAGCTTTTGGGATCACCCGATTCTTCTCACCGTGAACACCCCAGGTTGACTTGATGTCTCGGAAAAGGGTTCGGCCAGATGTAAGAGTTCTTCAAAACTTGCATGTTTCCCAACCCGATTCCTGAAACCCATGTGCAGGACTCGATTAAAACTCCCAGTGGACAATCGGACTGGACATTAAAAACCGACGTTGTGTTCCAATCGTCCGTGAGTTTCAACTGGTGCACTGAGGTTTCCCGAATGGACGCCGCTGCGATTCTAGCCGACCTTGGCAAATCAGCGACACGATCGTCGTTCGACGATTTTGTAAGTGTAGACATAAAAAAAGACGTTTGATTTTTGTTCCTTAACGTCAACCCCCGTCGATCGTCACTAAGGATGATCCGATTAGAGGCCTTCGTGACCGATTCCAACAGGCGCTGATGCAATGGGTTTTCCCGCCCAAATCGTCGCCGTGTCACATGGCGCTTGCAAGCAAGGTTGCTGCAAAACCGGAGGATCGGCTGGAGCCCTACGAGAAAATCGAGCTCGAGTACATAAAGTCGCTCGAAGAGGACTGGTAATTTCACTCCCTATGGATTTTCACGTCTCAAGTCTAAAAACAAAGTTTGGTCCAACACAGGAAAGAAGCGTTCAAATCTGTGTATTACTCTTGGAAAACGCGATCCACGCCGTACTTTTGGTACCGGAACAAGGAATTCGCTGTCGTTTTCCACACGGTCGATGGGTTTCCGGAGGCCGCACTCTCGCGCTCGTCTCCGGGGCTTCGAAGAGCGCTGCAAAACGCAGGTGCGTTGTGAAAGTTTTCTTTCCCTTTAAATTGCAGTGGTGATGCCCCATTAGGAGTTGCGTTTAACGAGTACCGGTCACGGAGACGGGTGAGAAAACGTCCGGTTGTGGAGTTTGTTGAGGGGGAAGATCGGAAAGGAAGGATGCTTGATGGAGGGGATGAGGACGAGTCGGAGCTTGCGTTGAAAGTAGAAGGAGATCCGAGCATACACGCCCTGTTTGATTTTCTTTACACCTGGAAAGGTTGGTTTGAGGGAGCGGGCGGGGAAGGAGTCGTTTTTTTGAGTCCGTGTAACACTTTTGGTTTTTAGGACCAATGGCACATCTATTGTCAATTAAGCCATTCCGGAATGCTGCATTGAAGTACGCCCAGGTAATGTTTGTTGAGTTTTTCAGCGCAAACCGGTTGGGAACTGACTCTCGCCAAAGATTACCGCATCCGATGGAGTACGCACAGCGTCGGGCGAGACGATTTCCAAGCTGCATGTGCGCGGCGCGCCGTACTTGCTCCCGACGGCGTTGGACGAGATGGGTCGAGTGTTCAAGTACTATGTGGACCGGAACTTGATGGCGGAAGCCAACGACGACGATGACGACGGGTCCGACCCCGGTTTCGAGAGCGACAACTTTCTTGCGCCGGAGAAGCCGAGACGGAAGCGGGAGGACGAGGTGGGCTATGTTAGGATGACGAGGTGTGAGGTTGATGAAGTTTCAAAAGGACTGCATGTGCTGGGAAAATTTGAGAGAGCCAGGCAATAGCAGATTATGTTTGTTAAAGAGAATATATTATGCTGTTGGCGTGACTAGCCAAAAACCCAAAAACCGGTGAAAAGTGGAGTATGAAGTGTTGGGCTCGGCAACGGCCAGGAAAGGGAAGAAACTGCAACGCCATTGGGTTGCACTAACGGCGACGTATTGGTATTGACGCCTTGGGCGCATTGACAATGTTGTCATCCGTTCATCTCCACCAGGCCGTGAGTGCAAAGCGATCGCTCGAGCAAGGGAGAAACTCGTGATCGACGACACCGCTCAGAAATAGGACCAGTCGACCTGGCACGGGATCAATGTCGACGTGCTCACCGTTCTTCAAGTGGACACGAAGCTGACCGCCTCCAGTGGTCTCATTGAGGTAGACGACAGCCGTGACTCTGCGCTGGACGTCGTCAGACAGGTCGTCGACCGGAAACGCGTCGCGGTGTGTCTCGTACGCAGCCACGCCGTCGCCGGGGTAGAAAGCGAGCTGATACTCGCACGACGACGCCGGGAGTTCGTCGCGCAGGTGGATGACTCTGGACTTCAAGTCCTCGCGCAGGGCCAGCAGCCGGTCGAGGACCGATTGAATGGGGGTCGGGTACGACTTCAACACTTTAGCGTCGTCGTGGGGGAGGAGGAAGGCTATGCTGTCCCCGCGAGCGTTCCTGTCTCTGAACGGATCTTCTTCGAGGGAGAGGAAGTCGCGGGCGGGCCGCAGCGATCCGGCGTGCAGCATCGCCCTCGCGGCCGCATTGGATTCCGAGAGATCCAACGGCGCGAATCCATCGACGACGGTGCGTCCGTCCTCAAACAACTCCCGCACGCGGTCAAAGGGCAAGACTTTGTTGGCGTGGGCAGCGGTGGTCCAGTTGGGCAGGAAGATGCGTCGGCACACATCGATGCTAGGCTCCTGGAGCTCCATCATGGCGAGGAGCTGCTGCTCGGGGATATCCTCGACGATTTCTTCTTGTTCGTCTTGGTCATCGACGAGCATGATGTCGTCCAAGATGTCGGGCTGGGAACCGATCGCGACGGCCCGCATGCGCATGCTGAGGGACGACTCGTCTTCTTCGAAGGAGTAGTTTATCTCAGAGGGAGCGCCCAAGCGCACCGAGTCGCCGCCAAAGGTAGCGTACCCGCTTTGGTCGTCGGCAAGGACAGGCGAGTTGAGCATTGAGGGAGATGAAGAGGCTGGGACGACGAGACGGGAAGCCGAGAGTTGTGAGGATAACAGGAAACCTGGGAGAGAACGGCCCGAGTCGTATTCATGCTCGAGAGCTTTGGCAGCCATTTCAATGCGATGGGAGGTGTCCATTTGGGAACTAGAGTGTGGCTTGAGAGGCAATGTTGGCAAGTGCAAATGTCAAAGCCACTGAAAAAGGGGAGACTAGAACTATAATACCAGAAAAGACTGAGGTTCGCCTAGAGATCAAACTTGGAGCCTAGCAAAGTCATGTGTGATTTTTGTTTAATATTGTCTCTCAAAAGTTCTCCTATTTTCCTGGCCTAATTGTTAAAATGGTGCCGCGCTATTTTGCCGCATGGACCTCCCCAACGTCTCTTGAAGACGAAGATGTCGTTCGGCTCAATCCTGATGGCCCCCTAATTTAGGCAGCCAAATTCCGCTTCGGCAGTATTATCAACCAACTTGTCCTGGACTGGCACCAGTGGCGGTACTTGGTGGACTGGCACACGTCCACCTGCTACGATAGAACCTCCTTGCCCACGCCCCTACTGCGCACGGTCACTCTAACTACCCGCCTGCTGCAAATGCTAGTTCCTGCAATCAAAGCAGTAGATTCGTTTTAAGGATCAATATTATCGATTTTCAAAGGCTTGGGAGAAAGTTGTAGGAAGGATCAGGTCACCCTTGTGCAGACAATCTGGGAGGAATCTTATAAGACACGTAAAACCAAGAACAGTGGTGCTGATGGTAGGCAGCATTCTCGTGATAAAGAACTTGTTTCAAGCAGAGCAAACAGCAAAATCAGTCAACCTTCAACCTATCATATCGCCCAAACTAATCATCGTAGAGGAGGGCGGACACCACCGCTGGAATCACAGCTGCCAATTCTACGGCTGATTGAGGTCTGATCCTCTGGGATCGAATTTTTTGTGTCACTAGTACATGGAAAGTGAAGTCTAGGCAATCTTGGAAATAATTTGGAGTATTGACTCATAATCACGATGCGCAGATGGCAATGGACTATTTAGGACTGTCCAATATAAAATGACCACCATTCAAAAAAATGGGACCGACACTACGGAATAGTGTTAATAGTTTTTTTTTGACTTCAAATCAGAAGTAGGCAGCACTAAAAAGGACAGGAACATATACTATTTAGGGGCATTTCGAAAAAAGGTTCTCTAACTGATGTTTTCCATCAACAAACAGACTGCTTCCATCCGCTACCATTCTGTAGAAGGGGAGATCAGCTAATCTCTCGTTGAACCATTCCCATTCCATCCTTCCACCTCCAAACACTTGTCTCAGTAAGCTTTCCAGTTTTTGTCAGAACGACATCATCATTAGGATTATCTCAAACAGACGATCTTCCGCAAGCCATGCCTCTGGTCTTTTGTTTAGATCTAGGAACAGGCTGTAGGGGTAAGGGAGTCCATGTTCCATCCAAGCCTCGTCTGGAAGATTGCATCCACTGAAATGTGAATGTACGGCGAAGTTTGTCAACAGCAGTCACCTTCCCCATCCACAGTGTGGTTTCCCAATGCTCCTCAGTGTCTGCATCTGGATTTACGAGAACAAAACTGTCCTTGGTTGGAATTTGCCACCCGTCAGCCACCGTTTTGCGAGATGTCAGGTTCTTCCCGTCTTGCCCTCTCAACTCAAAATTAAACATGTCCACTTGCTTTTATCCTTCTGGCTAGACTCATCATTCCTGCATTCACCGTTTCTCACCGCATGACCCATGGCCGGAGGATTTCCAAAATCTTGTGTGTTTGTGAAGCTCCACGATCCCGTTGAACCGGTTGCAGAGGATCCAGTGTTTTGACAAATGTGTTGGTGACAAAGGACTTCTTCTTCAGCAACGAGCCGGTTTTGTTATTGGATGGATCTGGTGCTGATACGGAAGAGGGGTAACTGCTGCTGATGCTGCCGGCCGGACGTCGAAGGAACGGGCCGCAGAGAATGCTGGAGAGAAAGATCCTGTGTGCTTCTTCGACATCTTCAAACTTCAGGTCCTGGCGTAAAGTGGATGTTGCTGTTGTGTCATTGCCATCAGTTTGGCCATCCCCTGACCCTGGGAGCTGCACCAAACAAGCCTTCCAGCAACAATAGATCCTTGCGCTAAGCAAGTTGTATTTGGACTGAACTTCTCCAGCATTTTGTGGTATGAGGTTTGAATAATATGGGAGCTAAACATCAACGACAGGGAATTAGGTCAGTGTCGGCGTCGCACTAATCGCATTTCCAGGCTTACCAGTTACCATAATGAGTAACAAGATGCAGCCCAGCTCCAGCGTTTTTAACAAGCGTTTCGCACTGTACAATAAACTCGGTTATTGTATCAGCTATCCTGAAATATCCTTGAGTGCCTATACTTTGCGGACCGTGGCATCCAGCTTAATCTGTTTTTCATGCCGAGATTATCTTCAAGTGACTCACAAACTATTCCTCCAGCATGAGGTCCCAAAGGTGCTTTCCAACAAGTCACTTCGACATCATGAACAGCAATTTGGAACTTTATTGGGGTGAGTTCTGTGAGTTCGCGCAGCGATGGGAGGAGGAGTCTAACTTCCGGACGTTCGATACGTTATTCAGTGATATGGTGATAGTTTGGTTGGGGATCACTACTCTTCTGATCCGTTTGATTCTCCACATTAATTTGCCAAGGAAGAGGATTTGATGAGAAAGAGAGAGGGAAATGTGACCTAGGATGAACGATTCTACAGAGCCTGGAAATAAAGAACAAAACATCACAGATCATGCTAGCAATATAGTTGAATTTCCATCAATTGGGGCTGATGGCACGAAGATGTCGCCGGGATGGCCAGAGACGGCCAGGAGAACCTCAAGTTGTGTATAGTACCATTTATTGAATGAGCACTGATTTTGGAGTGTGGCTTGTTAACGGGGGGACCTTAGCATAGCCACAGAGAGTGGGTTGAAATTGAAATTGTAGGTGAATTGTTGCTGGTAGGACGGGAAGACTGGGGAGAGAGCTGAGATTGCGAGAGAGTGCGAGTGGAGAGTGGGACACAAGACATGCTGATCATACTCAACGTATGCATCGGAGAATGTGCAGAGATCGCATGGTTTTAGATGGGCGAGTGTGCGACACCTGAGGATTTATTGGACAAACGTCTCTGCGAACCGGAGAAGCAATCGCAGAAAAAAGTGCATGCTAACATTGATATATGCCAGAGATAGTCGCTACTCTCTCCACGTTTGTCTCTACCACCCTGCCGAATTTCTGACTAATTTCTTTTCCATTCTTTGTATTTTCGGTTTGACCGACATCTTTACCAATGCACCCTCAGTAGCAGTCTTCTTCGATTCGAAGCGGTTGCTTGTGATCTCATTCGGTTCCGGACGTACTGCTCGACGAACCTGCTACTGAACCATCCTTTCATTTCTCTGGCTCAACTATCTCTCACAACCTTTACAATTGTGATACGGCGAAATATGAACATCTTTCGACTCATTGCGGACTTGATGCACCTTGCATCCATATTCATCCTCCTGCTCAAGATTACAACATCAAGATCTGCGGCAGGTACACCATCTTTCCATCTTTCCATTGTAACCTGGCAAGCTTACAACAATCGATCCACGCAGGAATATCATTCAAAACACAAGCGCTGTACGCGGTTGTGTTTTGCACACGTTACCTCGACCTATTCACAAATTTCTACAGCATCTACAACTCGGTGATGAAAATCTTCTTTATCGGCTCTGCAGTCTACATCCTGTACCTGATGAAGATCCGTTTCAAGGCAACCTGGGATCCGAATCTCGACACTTTGCGGGTCGAATTCCTCCTCGTGCCGGCCGCTGTACTAGCCCTGTTTTTCAACTATGGATTCAAATTTATGGAGGTACGGCCCAAAGACATGTGGATATCTTTACATCACCAACTTTAATAATCCGGTGGGGAATGTGTTCAGATCACATGGGCCTTTTCGATTTACCTTGAGGCTGTCGCGATCCTTCCCCAGCTGTTCCAGTTGACCCGGACCGGCGAAGCAGAGACGATCACGACCCACTATCTCTTTGCATTGGGCGGATACCGCGGTCTGTACATTGTCAACTGGATTTACCGATACATCTACGAGAACAAGGTGGATTGGATCGCAGTCGTCGCCGGCCTAGTTCAGACTGGATTGTACCTCGACTTCTTCCACATCTACTTTACAAAGTGAGCTAGAATGATGAGCCGTTGTCTCGCTGTTTTAAGAGCTAACTAAATTTTTTAAAAAGAGTACTGAAGGGAAAGAAATTCCAACTTCCTGCGTGATTTTCTACGGATCGGCTCTGGGACGGACGGGAGTTGGGAAGAGTGGGCTGCGTTTTTTTCTTTTTCTTTTTCTTTTGCTAGCTGGTCAGGCAAAAAGGAGATGAACCGTAGAGCAGCAGTTTTGCTGGGACTTGAGTGGGACATGATCCTAAAATGTTTCGTTCTTTGCATGCCCTCTTTCAATCGTTTTGGTTCCGTTCTTTGTGTTTGTTCCACTTTCCAGATAAAACCCTGGGCGTTCCACCGTCCAAATACTCCTTTTGGGTGCCAATTTGATACACATTAATAATACCCGCGAAACCCACATCCCGCTGCGCCTGCTCAGCTCTCACAAAATGATCGCATCGCTCTTCCTCTTTTCGGCGATAGTTGTCGCGGCCTTCGCGGCCTTATTTTACCTCACTTTGAGCAGCGTAGAGTTCAGGAACGGAATCATGCGCAACTTTGCTTCTACTCGCTACCTTCCTCATGCAACCTTACCAGGTATCGTTCAACACATCGATGATGTGTTCTCGGCTAAAATCATTATTGACGTCTAAGGACCACCCATCCTGCCGTTCCTCGGCACCTTCTTCCTCTCTCTCAATTACCTCAAAACGGGTTTAATTCACATTGGGAACCACGAGATGCTGGTAAAGTCGAGCAAAGACGGACTCCTGTTGATCCAGCACCTGGTCCTAGGGAAAAAGGTGGGGAAAAAGTAGAAGAGCACAGTGAACTTGTTAAGTTGTCATTGTAGTTTGTCATGACCGGTGATCCCGAAATCTGCAAGCTTATTTTGACGAAGGGGGTGAGATCCGATTTCTTTCAGTCACTTGGAGTGTGAGCAGAGTCAACGGAGACGGTTCTTGTGCTATTGATCTCATAAATTTTAACTTTGCTTTCCAGAAATTTGGTAACCTATGCACTCTTTATGATGCCCACGGATAACGTCTGGAAAAATCATCGAAAAGGGGTATAATTGCTTCAGCTATCTTCTCTTATTCGATCCAAAAAGCTGAGATTTCCTTGATCCCAGATCCAACCTGGTTTCGGGCCCTCTCACCTTCGGCACACATTCGTAGTGACAAACGATTCCGCAAAGGACCTGGTCAGCGGCCTCAATGCAAAGCTGGCTGCGTCAAAGGCACAAGATAAACCCCTCGTGCTTGATGTATTAGAAATTCTTTCGAGTCTAACTCTCGATGTTCTGTAAGGTTCTCACTCCCCATCATGATCTCTAAGTGATCCGACCCTCATCCTTACTCTCCAAGTGCAAAAGTCGCATTCAGTTCCGATTTTGGATGTCTCACCTACATCCTCGAGAACGAGCATACATCCACGGAGTTCAGGTACCTCGGGCAGATCCTCGAGATTATCAACAAGCGCGCACTCGCACCCAAGCCGCTCTGGCCGTTCTTCAAGCTTTCCGAAAAAGACACTGCGGAGGTCAAGCTGCGTGTGCATGCGTACGTGCAGAGACTCTTGTCGCAGCGCGTCGAGCGGAACGCGAAGGGCGGAGAATCGAAGGGGTCGCGCGAGTTGGATGTGATGGATCGCTTGCTCGCTCAAGATGAGAGCGGCACGGTGAGTTTTTTGGTTTCCAGTTTGGTTCTGCGGCATCAACGGTTGAAACCCGGTTGCTGGCGCAGGGTCGGTTTAGCGATCAGGAGATTGTCGACGAATTGATCGCGTTTATGCTTGCGGGGCAGGAGTAAGCATTCCGCCAGCGACCCAGCTTGATCCCTGAAGTTGATGTTTATGTGATCTTTTCTTTAGCACCACTGCCAACACGATGACGTGGTTCCTCCTCGAGCTCTCGCGACACCCAGATCTCGCAGAAGAACTCGAAGCTGAGATCGATGCGTTCTATGAAGCCAACTGTGTGAACGACAAAATCACGATATCAGACACCAACTTTGAAACTCTGCAGGCGCAGTGTCCAAAGCTGGACGCCTTCTTCAAGGAGGTGCAGCGGTTCCACCCCGTCGTTGGCGCGGTGGGGAGGATAATGCCGGACGGAGAGATTGATCTTGGCGGCCACATCGTTGACACTGTAAAGTTATCGCTGAGAAGCTCGTAAAGTTCCATGCTTATTTTCATTGCGTGTGCCAGAGAAACACTGTATTTACGATTCACATCCGCGGGCTGCACTTCAACGAACGGTACTGGAAGAATCCGTATGAGTTCGACCCCAAACGATGGGACGAGCCTCCGGCTCCGGGCGCTTTCCTCCCTTTCGGTGATGGACCTCACAACTGTAAGTTTCAGGCTTCCGTGGACTCTGCCCAATTTTATTTAACATCTGTTAATTCGGTTAGGTATCGGGAGGAAGATGGCGGTCATTGAGGCTATGACTGTCTTGGCGACGTTGGTTCGTCAATTCAGGTTTAAGCTAATTCCGGGACAGCATCTGCTTGGAAAGGTGAGGACGGGAGTGACTTTGATCTTCAGTCTTGTGACCGTCTCCCCAGACTGCGATTACCTATGGTCTTAGAGACGGGTTATTGCTTGAAATTCAGTCCAGACCTTCCAAGCTGTAAATTTCGCAACGGCAGGCAGTTGAATTCTGATAACAACTTTGGGCTTACTGCACACTGGCTGGAGGGTTCAGCAGCGTTGGTGTTGTGTCGTGATCCTGAACTGATGGTAGTGATTGGGTTATCAAAAGTTGCACCACCAACCCGAAACTCACTTGTCTTCTCCTCAGATTATTATTTTATGAGTTTAAATTTTCCACCCTAACCTTAAATCCACAGCCACTCTCAAATTTATAGCACTTCAGCGATTGCTGTGCTGTGCTGTGCATCCCAACACAATGGCTCACGAACTGCAATCGCTCGCTGTCCCATCCAACGCTCCCCCAATACCCAACCACCCCCCATCCACTCAGAAGAAGCAAAATCCTTTCACACCAAGAAATTGGTCCCGCAGAAGAACATGCATTGTTGGTGTGGCAGCTTTCGTACTGGTCGCAGCCGCCGTGGGTGTGGGTGTTGGAGTATCCCTATCAAACTCAACCTCGAGAGGCGACACGGGAAGCGGGCAGTGGAGTCCAGCATCCAATGACTTTGTTTTCGATGGCCAAGGAATCACTATTCCCCCATCCAACCTGGCCTTCGTTACAAGGGACGCGAATATTGGGCTGTTGTATGAAGGATCGAATATTTTCCGGGTATGCTGAAATTCATCTCATTTTGTAAAACTTTGTTGAACATTGTGGTTCTTCTATCAGTTTGTTTCTGTCAACATGCCCGATCTGACCGGAATCATCGATCGCACCGCGTACAGCGGCAGAGCAACAGCACCCAGCCTCGGAGCATTCATATTCCCGAATGTGTTTGAAATCGACAATGCACTCATCTCCGTGTCGCAAATGAGTGGGAGAGTTGTCCGACCGTATTGCATCTCATATGGTGCTAGCCCCCGGCACTACCAAGGCCGTGGTATCTATGGAGAAGGAGCGTTCCGTGAACTGGATTATGTGATTGCCCGCGCCGGTAACTTGGGCGTGCGGGTGATGGTTCCACTCATTGATATGTGGAATTGGTATGTCGAATAAAGGTGGTCATCTGAACTGATGCTAAAACACGTTCACGGACTAAATAGGCCAGCAGGCGGTGCGTTTACGTTCGCGAGACTCGCCACACCTGGCAGATATACCACTGTCCTTGCTGCACAGCGTGCTTTCTTTACCGATCGGGATCTCATCGACGAATTTAAGGTAGTTACTACGAAAGTAGCATAGGTTTCTGCCTCACGTGCATATTTTTCACACCAGAGCTTCATTGGGTTTATTATGAACCGTACCAACACCTTCAATGGACTACGATACGGAGATGATCCAGCTGTGTTCGGTTGGCAGTTAGGCAACGAACTTGGTGGTTGGAACAGAGACTATGGCATTGGCGGAGGTTTCCAAGTTGCTGGATCGTGGGTATTAGAGATTGCCCAGCATCTCAAACAGAATCTCAGAGTCAAGCAGCTAGTCATCGATGGCGTCTTGGGCGGCGAAGACGGCACTAAATGGCCCTCGGAATCACTCACATCTCCGAACGTCGACGTCATCACCAATCACTACTACTCTGGCCAAGATTACGTGGGTCGGATCACCCGCGACGGGCGAACAGCCGCACGGAACAAGAAGGCGCTCATCGCAACCGAGTACGGTTTAGCAGCGGACCTCAACATCGAAATTCAGCTTGCAAACTTTGTCGCCGACCCGTCATTGTCGTCCATCGCTGGAAGTATCTCAGTCGCAGGCGCTCTTTACTGGAGTTTCCGGTTCCAAGCACGCGACGGTGGGTTCTACACCCACTTCGAGTCCGGGACATTTTACTCCTACCATTGGCCCGGATTCGATGGATCCATTAGCAACAGGGTTCCAACCAACGGCTTCAACCACGTCGCAAGGCTCAGGGACGCGTCGTTGAGGGCGACGAATCAGGACCCGTCGCGCGTTCCGTGGCCAACCCCAACGCCAGCACCCGTGATCTTGAGCTCGCAGTCGGGTCGATTGAGGTGGGCGGGGTCCGCTGGGGCTTACACCTACGAAATTGGCAAGTCGACTGACAGAGGCAGCTCGTTTGTGAGCTATGCGAACGTGAGCGCTGGCATGGTGTGGAGAGATGATATGGCCGCGATGTACACAGATGCTGCTGTTGCGTCGTCGGGAACCGATGATGTACAGTACCAGGTCCGTGCGGTTGGGAGAGGTGGTGCGGCCTCTGCTTGGTCGAGAGCTGTTTCCGCGTCGGGATGAAGTAGATAGTTTCCGGGCCTAAGTCGGACGGTTTATTTTTTTTTTTGTACCCTTACGTCTCTAAACCCACTTCATCTCGCTGTCAAGTTGTTTTTCCCGCTTCCAATTTGTGCCACTTTAATTTGTGGCCCATGTATTTAATGAATCTCTTATAACAAGTGTCTGAAAGATAAACCTTAAGTGGCAATTACATCAGGCAAAACATAGAACGCTCAGTAACGTCTAGTTTGGGCAATACATCGTTTTCACAGAGTCTTCCCACCATCAGGAGAAGGTCCGCGTGCCGCTTTGTGCTGTTGCGGTGTACATGGCTTTGTGCGTCCACAAGAGCTCCAGACCGCTACTTTTCCACCATTCGAGATCGGGAATGTGTCCACCATCGCACCCAAGATCTATCGCATCTGACGTGTGGTTTAGTTTGAAGCCGCCACAAGGGAAACACGCCTCTTTTCCACCACCAAAGAGCAATAATGTGTCCTTCCGAGCTTGTGCCATCTATTGCGGCTTCGGTGTATAAGCACGTCTCTGATTAATGCAGATAGAGACTCAAGACATGGGTGAAGCCGAGGTGAGATGCTTCATCCATTGATATCTGGGAGCGGACAAGCAGTATTTGTTGGAGAACGGGTGTGAGCCATACACGTTTTGATTCTCCCATGGCATGTTTTCATCCATAAACCGGCAAAACAAATGCAAGACAAATCTTCTAAGCGACAAACAAAAGGCAAGCTTGTTCGGTGTGCTGTTACCTGTGTGTCGGTTGGGAGATGGTCAGGGCTCCAGTCCCACAGTTTCAATCGCTCTTGCACGGCCGGATTCTAAAATCGCTCTCATTGATCATTTTTCCAACGATCTGCGATCTCGAATCAAGTCATCACCTCCTTGGAGAACAAGTTGATCAGGATTTGAGTCAACGTAGAGAAGGTGCTGCTTACTTGGCGAAGTTCTCGATAAATACGCCCCCAGCGGCGAAAGCGAGCCGATTGATGGACTGTTCATATTTTGGCATTCGGATCCATTCAATGAACGGAATGATCTGAACAAATCGTCAGCATCGTACAATATATCAGCAGAAGTTTAAGCCTACGGTGGATCATCTCCTTCCCGAATTCGACTAGGTGGAATATAATGGCGATCTCTGAGGGATTCAACATTAAGGCGGGCCAAAAATGTCATCTCGTGCCAGAACGTACCGGAGTCCTTCCCAGAGCGGAATCGAGAGGTGATCTGATAACACCGGACGCGAACGGTGGGCTGGTGCTGTCTGGTACAAGCTGATCTGCTTCTGCTCCTGGAAAATGGTTCAATTCGTCATCACACCATCTGTTCGTAGAATTTACATTCTCCATTCCTTTTAAGTCCAAAAAACGTTTCTGATGCAGCGTGAGTGCCAGCTCATCAACACGCGGAAGCGGTGCAAACCATTTCCTGGTCGTCATGATGGTGTTGATTACAAACAACAGGGAGAGGATGATCATTATAGCGCCATTACTCGATTTGAACAAATAGACCGTGATGAAAATCGTTGTTTTCTGCTTACGTGAGTACGTCCAGACGGTTGATAGCGGCTTCCAAAACCGTAGGGCTTCAAAGATGGAACTGGAGAGCAAAGTTCAGAAGAACAGTGGTTCCTTCAACAAAGCAGTGATGGACATGCGTAGAAACCGACATACGTAGAAACCCCAGTTACGATACAGAAAGCAAACACCACCAAGCCGATGAGATTGGATTGGAACATTTGGGCGTGCAGGTCTGTGAACTGGGTTGTCTGACGCACGCCGCGCATTTCGCGGACGACCGGGTGCTCCCATATCTGCATTGGTTGCAAGCGAAGTCTGAGATCTCTGCGGTGATGGGCCTGCAACAAACGGACCGCTACCTTGGCGTATTAAAGATTTATTACTTGAAATACTGACAACCTGTGCATATCATGCCACACCTGAAAAGCTCAAGCAGGCATTGTTGTTGGGTGTGGTGGAAAATAAGCGGTTCTCGAGCTAATGTTTGGCCGGGAGAACTTGTCTCAAATGCTGAGGTGCTCGGCGTCTCGCCAACGTTTTGTTTTTTGGCAGCGTCTCAGTGGCTTTGACATCTCACTCCCCAGCAAATGACTTCAAGTTTAATACTTCCGCTCGAGATTGTCGACCGCATCCTCATCCAGCTGGGCTCAATCAAAGAATGCGAGACTCTTGCGTTTCGTGCTGCTACCGTACTAAGGAGACGACATGTACAAACATCGTTGGCACCTCTGATCCCGTCACTGTCGATGGATAACGCAAGTGCACGCGGACTTATCGAGCTTTTGAACCTGCATCGTAGCTCGAGTCGTCTCAAAGTGTATTCTTCCAGAGCCATGGATGCTGCGAGCGAACAAGGTCACACAAACGTTCTCAAGTGGTGGAAAGAAAGCGGACTCGACATAAAGTACTCGCCAGACTCTATGAACTTGGCGAGTCGCCATGCCCGAATCACCGTGCTAGACTGGTGGAAACAGAGTGGGCTTGAACTGACTTGGACCATTGAGGCATTGGAAGACGCCAGCGCACAAGGACACGTCGATGTCCTCGAATGGTGGAAATCGAGCGGCCTTGAGCTGAAACTCGGTACAAACAACATGAATAACCCGAGTCTGAAAGGCCACGTACACGTCCTAGATTGGTGGAAGAACAGCGGCTTGCCCTTGTACTATTCCGATATCGCAATTTCGTGGGCAAGCGCTTATGGTCGCACAAATGTTCTCGAGTGGTGGATGCAGAGTGGCCTTGAACTGCACTGGAACGCGCATGCAATGGACTGGGCCAGCGCGCGTGGCGTTGTCAGTTCTCTGGACTGGTGGAAATCAAGCGGACTAGAGTTGAAGTATACTCTATACTCGATGGACGGCGCAAGCGACTATGGCTTGATCAACGTTCTCGATTGGTGGAAAAACAGCGGGCTGGAACTAAAGTATTCTTCGGTTAGCATGGACTTGCCGAGTCGGCACAGTCACATTCATGTTTTGGACTGGTGGAAAAATAGCGGGTTGGAATTAAAATGGACGGAGGATGCAATCGACCACGCGACTGGAAACGCGCATATCGACGTGCTCGATTGGTGGTTAAACAGTGGTTTACAGATGAAGTGGAGCGGTGATGCTCTCCGGTGGGCCCAGGAGGATGCAGATGTTTTGGATTGGTGGAAGAAAAGCAAGCTGGATCCTGAGGTAGAGAATTACTTTCCGCATTGACCTTGAGATCTCGAAATAAATTGGCGCTCGGACGACCTTAGAATTTCTGGATTGGGCTTCAGAGTGTCGCGGCGACGGCGCAATGGGAGTGTGGTATTGTTTCTCTAAATGGTCTGGTCTGACACGCGCTTCAAAGTTTGCTTCGTTTGTTGCATCTTCTTTCCTTTCTTGCCCTGATGTTTGCTTATTTTCTTTGATATGGGTTACTGACAGGGAAGAGAATATGTCCACTTCAAAAGTGACCGCAGAGATCAAAGTGCATCATGAAAGATGAAAGGAATTTTTTGAAAAGATTTCAGTTTTCGCATCAGACATGCAGTTGTTTATCTGTGCGAATACCGAAAAATAAGAAGGCGATTTCGAAGCTGCCTTACCTGCCTCTTTCATGCGAAGATATCGACGCCATGGATGTTCGCTGATGTCCATAGTAAGAACGCTGTTATGACGTGAGCATGGATGATTGTGCAAAAAAAATAAGAATAAAAATACTACCTGGTAGTTGAATGAGACGTAGCTGTCGCTGGCGGAGCTGAAAAGTTCAATCATCCACAATGAGCTCAAAACTTGGGAATCGGTATCACTTTAATCTGCTTCTTCTGGAAACTCGATCTTCGCTATCCTCCGGCTGTGTCGAGCTCTCAGCAGAGGGAGATTGACAGTACTTTCTTCTGGTGGTGCTGCCTCATTTTGATTTGGGAGACTCGCTTCTTTGGGTTTTATTCAGGAAAACGATACAACGACATGTCCCACCATTCCGGAACGTCGCCAGCAAAGGGTAGATCCCACCATTGCGGCAAAGGAAACAAAGGAAACACAAATTCCCTTGCTGTATCAAATCCATTTGTCGCTGATAACGCTGCCATGTTGTTGCATTCAGTGGAGGTGGTGGCTGTTGTCTTCTACTCAGTGCCCCCGGAAACATGGCCGCTCTCAAGGCACCTATTATTCCTGGACAGTAAGGGGTTGAGTTGAGACAGGGTTCATAGGTTAGTCGATTCCGTCCTCTGCTTCTCTGGCATCTTGGACAGTGGTCTGCAGAGGTGACCTGATTTGATCCCACATGGTATTCCTGAAACCATTCAGAACTTCATTCTTGGCTCTTTAGAAGATAGCATACGGTTCTCATTTGGCTGGTTGCAACGCAGCGCCTGTAACTGTAGCTGATCCAAATTACCGTCCATTGGCGAGGTGGCATCCTGTTGTTGATGACAAACCTTCTTCTCTGCTCGTTCCCACTTCAAAAGTTTCGAGGAGAGCAATGAACTTGGGAAGATATGCATCTTGCTGGGGTTTAATGGACCGTAGAGGGGAGACCATCCTGTTGTACGTAGTGAAGACTAGATGGCTGGTCCTGGCGAAAGCTGGAGATCAAGAGCAGTATTGTTCTAAGCAACAGTGTGCTGCGGCGGTGATGTGCCTGGTTCCCCAACGTTCAACCTTTGTATGGGAATTCCCGCAGTGTCTGAGTGGCCACCTGAGCGTTGCCTCTCCAACTTCTCTGCCAGTCCAATCCAAGCTCAAAAAACACATCAGGAGGCACTGCTTTGGAGAATGAGAATCGGAACAAGTTGACACACCACCCCAACAAGCCATTTTTGCTGAATTGGGAGCTGAATGATTTCAAGGGCAAGAGGGAGAGCGGAATCATCCAAGAAAGCTGTGACGACAAGGACAATTACAATTTGTATATGCAATAAAACTTTCCTTTATCAAAGGTCGCCTTCTTACCACTGCAACAGCTCCTAGACGAAGGTGAGCTTGGTAAGTCTCCTTCAACTCTTCACCTCTACATCCTAAAATAAAATTGTGTGGTTAAAAACTAGCATATCAGACTGCCTGCTGTACTTGTTATCCTTTGGGTTCTCCTTTTTCTTTTGGTTTTTTGTCAATCTCTGTTCGTTCCTATTTATGGGACTTGTTGTTCATGTATTTTATTTCCATGTTTGGCAAGTTCTGTATGGAGTGAGTGTGGCATTTAGTAGGGGATTGTGGTGTGGTGCTGTGAGTTGATGTGACCAATGTCTTTGACCACAGCATTCCCTGTTTGCCTGACCAGCTTGGGTGTTGTGTATAGCCTGCCTGATTATTAGGCATATACACACACCTGGGAGAAGAGGTACTGGGAGATGGAACCTGGAGCTGTTTGTGCTAGCTACAACACACCTATAAACACCCTTCCGCTGCTCGGAGAAGCCCTTGGGTTGACAATGTTCCTAAATAGCTGATGTCCAGACATGTTGCCAGCTACTCTCTCAATCCACGACCACAGACAATTGCTGCGGTCTTGCAACAAGAAGTGCGCTAATTATATTGGCATCAGCAAAATTTCAATCTCTACAATCATTGCACAATCCATTTCGAGTGCACGTTTGGAACTGAAGGACTTGGATGAGAACAACGCTGTAGATGAGCAATATCACATCAATTTGGGAGATTAGGCAGTGCTGATTCAAAGCCATGTTGGCTCTACCAGAGGGGGGAAGTGGCAACAAGAATGACAGTGAGCAAGGTGTGTGACTCTGAGAATGTTCATTGCATCTAGATTCTCGTCATGGCAACATCCGAGTGCTTTCTAACAAGGGGAGGAAAAGAAAGCACAGAGGATCTCTGTGCAGCTGCAGGACACAATAATTGATGCTCTCTTGGAATGGCTCATGCGATTCGTTGTTGTGTGGTGCCCTGATGAAGAGTACTTGTCCGCCCCGTGGCAACATTCAACCACTGAGAATGCCGTTGTACCGATTGATGCCTTTTAACCCCACCTACTTGAAACTTTCAAAATTGGCAGTTTCGAAGCAGAGCGAGTCAGGCTGGGTGGAGTATTGTGTTTCGTCCTCTGCAATGAACGATGAAATGTATCAAAGAAACAGGCACATCAAGTGACGCTCTCTGATTCTCTTTGTTGACCATTTTCTTGTCTTATCGTTTCACTTCTCCTTATGATTATCTCCAGTGGATTACTTGTGGGATGGAAAGGTTATCCCAGCTTTAGCTTCAGAACCTTGTCTGCATTGATTTGGAATTGCCAGAAGGACACTTCCTTGTGCTGGAAAGTTCATGCTTTGGAAGTTCCACAGCATTAACGGGAAACCGTAGACACAAATGGTGGAAGCTGTTTAGTGGTTGAAGATCAAATTCATAGGATTTGACGCGCAAAGACTCAAAGACTCGGAGTTTCAGTTAATGAGGTCGGGCTGTTATTTCAAGGAGCAAGCCATCTCTTGGACCAGTAGTCACCGCAGTCTTGAAACAAGTGTCACTTAGGATTTGTTCGAGCAATTGAAAACACGTTTTACCTTTCCAAGTAGGTGTTGTCCGGGTATGAGCCTGAATCTGAAGTGACGAATCAGTGCTGCCAAGACTGTCATGGCTTCAATAACCGCCATTTTGCGACCAATGCCTGGATGTTTTTTGGTTAACAACGAACTGAGAAACACATTGAAAGGGCTGTAGTGAAACTTACAATTGTGAGGTCCATCACCAAATGGCAAGAATGAACCTGGGGCAGGCGCCTCGCTCCAACGGGAAGGGTTGAAGGTTTTAGGGTCTTTCCAGTACCGTTCGTTGAAATGCAGTCCAACTATGTGAACGAGGAACATAGTGCTTGTCTGCTAGAAATTGTTAGATCAAATAGAGCACACTTAGTGGCATAAATACCCCTCCTTCGATTACATGTCCTGCAAGGTTGACATCTTTCTCGGGAATGTTCCTTGCGACAGCTGCAACGACAGGGTGGAATCTCTGCACCTCCTTGAAAAAGGATTCGAGCTTGGGGCACTGAGCTTGCAGAGCCTCAAATGCCGTCTCCGAAAGAGTGAGTTTGTCGACCACAGAAACAGAGTTGTAGAAAGCGTCAATCTCTGCCTCCAGCTCTTCAGCAAGATCCGGGTTGCGAGAGAGCTCAAGAAGGAACCACGTCATTGTGTTGGCAGTTGTGCTTGAAATACGCACATGTAAGAATTTCAAGATCGAGCGATATGAATTATACGTACTCTTGACCTGCAAGCATGAACCCAAGGAGCTCATCCACGATTTCCTGGTTGCTAAATCGGCTCTGCGGTTCCTGGTCAGTGATTTCAAGAGCAATCTCAAGAGAAACATTTCTCACGTTTCCATCCTCATCTTTTGCCAGGAGGCGATCCATAACGTCCAATTCACGCTTGTCAGTTTCACCCTCGCCCTTTGCGTTCTTCTCGATGCGCTCAGCCAGCAGCCTCTCTACATATCCATAAACGTGCTGCCGAACTGCTTCCACATCGCTCTCCGCAAGACCAAACAACTTCCACATCGTTTTGGGGATACTTGAGCGACGGTACACGATCCCGAAAATCTGACCGAGATGCTTGAAGTCGGGTGAGGTCTCGTCGTTTTCGAGAATGTACTCTAGCGAGCCAAAGTCGGCACTAAATGCGACTTGGGCTCTACAATATCGAAAAGGGTTAGTTCAGTGAAATGAAACATCTAGATCCCTGATCCAAACTGACAGGACATCCAGAGTCAGACTTGATAAAATCGACATGACTTCCAGGACCAACGGCTTGTCTTTTGCTTTTGCGGAAGCCACTTTGGCGTTGATTCCATCAACGAGAATTTTCGTGGCATTGTTGGTGACACCGAAAGTTCGTCTTAAGTGCGATGGACCAAAGCCTGGTTGAATCTATCGAGCGAAGGTTAAGACATCAACTGACATTGTTTTTGAATATCCACCATACCCCCTTACGATGGTTCTTCCAGATGTCGTCTGTGCCCATCATGAACAATGCATCGGTGATCAATTTCCTGGCCAAGCAATATAAATTCAATGTGATTCATCTTCAGTTCAGTTGTTCGAATCCCTACCCATCCAGTTTTCGGAAGAACCCCGGACGAACCCCTTTGCTCAAAATGATCCTGGCTAACTCTGGATCTCCCGTAGTGACCATCTGAACTCCGCTATAATTAACACGATAGCTCCACTATAAAGTTGTTCCCACCTTTCTTCCCAACACGAAGTTCTGAGTCAAAAGCACACCATCCTTGCTACGTTCGACGAGAATGTTGTGACTGGCAATGTGATTCTCGCCGGTCTCAAGGTAGTTGAGATAGTTGAGAAACGACCCGAGAATGGGCAGTACAGGCGGACCTGGGAATAATGGCTGCAGCGTTTGATATTGGCTACCTAAGATTTGGCACATACCTGGCAAAGTCGGGTGAGGCAAGTATTTAGTGGAGGCAAAGTTGCGCATGAAGAAAACTCTGAAAGCCTTGCTACGTAGCACAAGGACAAACAGAGTGATAACGGCTGCAAGAGCACCCAAGAGGAAAGAAATGAGGAACATTTGTGGTTGGAAAATTTTAGCCATGCACAGCACGCAACTCTCCTTTGCCACCGAAACAATCCATAAACAACCGTCACCGTTCGAACGAATACTGATCTGCACCAAAGCATTCTCAATTCTGCCCTTTTTCCAAACGCTCATGCGTGAAAATGCCATAATTTCTGACTGGACCGTCGTCTTTCTATGCAACAATGGTTTGGGGGACGCTGAAGAGTTGAAGTCGTTGCCGATTCGGTTTCCGACTGTTCTTCATGTGATCAACACACATGGATGCTTTGCTCAACGACATGTGCACGGTCGAGCCCAGGTGATCATCGGGAGTTTAAACATACGCATATCAGACGCTGTGTCCATGAGTTGGATGTTTTGGCGAGAACTGCACCAGATTTGCGAATTAAAGTGGAGCATGATCCCAAACTATTTGTGATGCAGATGACCATGAAGTGGATCATGAACCTCACCGTAAATCCACTCGCGCCACGATACGAGAACGAAACTCAAAAAGAAGTTTAGCATTCATTCTCATACTCGGCATTTGCTTGGATTCCTGCTGTTCGCTTTCCTTTCGCAAGTAGTGACTTTGCAATTTCTGCGTTCTCCTGCCCCAATAACCTTGGTAGAATTACAAGCAAATATTAGAAACAAAGCTTTCCAACTTTCTCTCCGTATGCCCGAAGAATTAGTTTTGAATCAATAGCAACCCGCCTTTGCTGTTTCCACCAAAACCCTCTCGTAAAGGACATGTGCATTGCTGGCTTCAAGTGCATCCAGAAATACCCCCGCTTTATCGCAGCTTTAACCTACTAATCTGCCTCGGCTGGCTTTGTGAGGATGAGAACCTGAACATCCGTTTTCAAGTGCAGTGATCGCCGCTCGACTAACATTTCCTTGTACCGCCGCTGGAGCCGCCCGAAAGATGTGATATACCATAGCAATATAGAATCCCTGCTAAGCGACCGACTCCACGTATTGGAGTTCGTCCCAAATTGCCGCTCCTTTGAAATTATCCTAGTGATCGTCCGTCTAAGCAACCTCCAGAACCCAGTCAACCAAGAGTAGTTGAGCCAGATCATCATCTCTGCATTAAGGCCGACGATGTCAATGTACTTCGATCTGGGAAAGATGCACTTATGCGCCGCTTCGCATATCAGCAAAAAGTATTTACCCAATGTTTCCAGCATACACCCATCCCTCACTGGCTTGCTGCAGCGCACGGGACACTCTAGCCCGAACTTCGTCGACAGAAGATTCAACCCAGAAGCCTTACCGTAGACTTCCCCGATCCTGTTGCACCAACAACAACGATGTGCTTGGGGAAAGAAACCATTATTGTACTTTGCGACTCATTTTCGCTTGGATGGCCCAGTCACCCAATTCACAAATGAACACATCATGAATTGCACATTTTCCGAGTCTTTGATTTGCTAAGTAACACAGTACGTTCGAATGCCGGCCGAAAATTGACTCCATATCTCAACGCAGCTCGATTCAAACAATCTTCTCCGGAACCCTGTCCACCACGAGTAATTGAGCCAGATCACCATGTCTGCATTGGTGCCAACGGCGTCGACTTTGCCTGAATTAGATTTCCGCTTTCAGCAAACCTTGACGACAAATCAGCGAAAAAAAGGCTACCGAATTCCTGTGTACACCCATCCATCACCGGATTTTCTTCGTAGGAGGATTCAACACATTCCAGAGGAGATCATCGCTTTCAATCCTCTGTGGACCAAGTGCATTGGATAGACTCTTGGCTAACTTTTATTCGTGCATATTCAATTTAAAACATCAAGTTTTGAATTCAACCCTACCGTTGACTTTCCGAGCCTGCCGCACCAACCAGAACGATGTTCTTTGCAGTATTCACAATTAAAATATGAATTTCAACCAACTGCAAGATCGCAGGCCAACCCCACACGTGCACATCCTTCATCATAGATCCGGCCACAGAACGAATGTCCTGAAGCGTCAGAAGCAAATCAGGCGATCTCTTACCTTGACGGTAAAAGATCTGGCAAGAAATGGGTCTGTTAACTGCAACCATCTGGTTGTTCAGCTTCGGTGTGGGCACAGCGCTGATCGTTACGGCGACGTTCGTGAGCTAGTTGGCTAACGAAGTTCTCCTCTACTAGATACCCACACACCAAAAATTACCAGGTAATGTTCAAGGATAATATTCTTTCGACATATTAACCGCTTCAAATAAAGGTCCCCCCAGTGCTTCCCTTTTGTCGGATAATATGTTGGCTCGCAGGTGAACAGCTTTTTCATCGTTGTAGATCTCCGTTCGATGGAACAGATGATAAGAAGGCTCTAGTGGATACAGATTCAATCAAATTGCTGCAATCTTGTTATTACAAGTTCAGTCCCTTGTTCTGTCGACAATCGTGGATTTTTTCAGCACATGCAAGTATTCGTACTTACAGGCGCCGTCCAAATCGCGATCGCAATAATACATTATCTTCAGGGTTAGTTACCACTCGAGCACATTGAGATGTCCGTTCTAGAAGGCAATAACACACGGAGGTGTCCGGTACAGGAGCTTTCACGACTTCCACCATAGCAGCAAATCAACGTGCCCGTTTCTGCACGCTGCTTCAATCGAGTTCTCGCTGTCGTGCCAAAGCTCTCTCACTCCATTTGAGGGCAAGGCCGCGCAAGTGCCAAAATTTGAGGACTTTGACGTGACAATTCTTGCTAGCTGTGAGTCTCTACTAGCTCTTGTGTGTTGAGCAGCATGGTCAAGTGTCTATTGATGGAGTGCCTGTTTACACTCCTCCTCACTCTGAACAAATGTAAAAGCATAGGGAAATAAAAACTAAACATAGTGGTCTAAAGAATATATTGGCAATGAAGAATCATAGAGCAAAAGGGGAATTGAAGAACAATCATTGCCTTTTGCTACAAAAGAATAAAAGCCCAATCATAGAATAAAATGCATATTGGCTCTCTCCCCTCAAGGAAACACAAGCAGTGTTGTCTTCATAGATAGTAGTCGGTCCATTGAGGATCTTAAGAGGTAATGGTAAGTCTGTGTAAGCATAACTGTGAGAAATTCTCTGATCCAGATAATTTCCTTAGCTATGTCTGATAAAGCAAAAATTCTGAGTGCATAGTGGAGGTGGTAGGAATGTCCTGTTTCGTCGATCGCCAGGAGATAGTGAACTTCGTAAAACATTCCTTTAGGAACCTTAACGTAGATCTCGTAGTCAGTGTCTCCATAGAGGTAAGCAAGTACAATGTCCATAATAGGACACTCAACAGTAAATATAACAATTAGTGCAAGAATAATACGGTAGGTCGTAGAATCCATAACAGGTGAATAGGTATCTGACAAATCCAGCTCGTTGGTTGAATCCTTTTGGAACAAGGCGTGCCTTAAACCTAATAATGTTTCCATGATAATCTCGTTTTGTAACAAAAACCCATTGGTTTGTTGGTACTTTCTGTACAGGGCTGCCAATTTGTCGTTTCAAGAGTTCTTCTTTCATCGCAGTGAGAGATTCACGGTTTGCTGGATTCGGGTGAGGAAACGGAATCTGAGTGGGAATATGTCAGAGGTGAAGATGGTGGTAGTTGCAGTCTTAGGTATGGATGTAGTTCTGGGAAAGAAGATTCGTCAAAAGCACAGTCGGCAAAATGAGCAGTAAACACATAGCCTGTATATGGGACCAGGGCCTTGATAATTTTGGTGTATTCGCTCGATGTAGATGGCTAGTGAGCAAATAAAGGAGGTTTTGTTCGAGCCAACAGAATGGAGACGCATTGGTGAACAAAGTGTCTTCGTAGGGGGTGAATTGAATTTGCTGAGTCCAGAGTGCCATCATTGTTGATGCCAAGGATGACCTTGTCTTTATCCAAAAATGAGCTGCGACCATGGGCGATGGCAATTTTCTCGATATTGGAGTGCCAGGTAATCCAGCTGGATCCATCAGTCTGCAGGATAATCTTCTTGCCCTTCAAGTTGGACATGGATGATGGTGGATACTCTGTCGTGTTGGTTTTGGTTCAATGGGGGGCTGTTCTGCCTGTTGCTGTTTCGAGAAGTGCAGGGGCGATGTTGTCCTGCCAGTTTGGAGCTTGGTTGCCAATGAATTGGAGGAGTGGGGTGTTGAGATGGATTGGGAAAGTTAAAAGTTCCCAGGATCCACTGCGATACATGGAAGCTTTGAGAAATAGATGGATACTCGATTCTGGATCGTTTCTGTTTTCATGCTTTGATATTGTTTTTGCTCTTTCAGCATCTGCGGCACTTATTTCCATTGTACCGGCAGTTGTTTTGGTTTAATTACTTTGGTTGTTTTGTATCTTGTATTGAGAGTATCAGTATGAAAGTTTTTCTACAGTTGTAACCTTGGTGAATCATATTCATTACTACTACACGTCAACTGTCTGGAGAAGTCTTTAGAAAGACATCGAGCCTCTAACGAATCACCCCAACAACAGGTACAAACATAACCCAGCTCAATAGTGGGTGGTGCTGATAAGGTGTGAGTCTCCACCAGCTGCAGTGAGGTGTGTGGTCACGTGTGTATTGGCGTAATGCACATTTGAGATTAGTCGCAGTTTGACAGGCTCTCCACACCTTGACCAAGAAGCTTGATCTTTCTCAAATCAAAATGCACTGATCTTTCTCAAACTAAAACGCACTCAGTTTGTTCTGACCAATGGATTGAATCGACCAACGGCGGTTCAATTACTGTATATGTTTTGTATTGTGATTCACGTTGACCGCAAACAGAATAATATCAAAGTACACGGGACAAAGCATCAGCAAAGTGGGAAATATCATTGAGTTGATGTGATGCAAAAACGAAAACTGCACTTTGTTGCCGCCCAACAACATCCCCAAACCTCCAAAAAGTGAATATGCCAAAAAGTGCGAGGTGCATTGCTGTTGCTCTATGCAATGACTCCGACAAACCCGCACCCTTGTTTACCAGCATCAAACGCTACCGCCGGGCCAGAGCAAAACCCTTTCGGCTTAGCACAGCATCCCGAAGCGCAATCAGCGTTCGCAATGCACTGTCCAGTGATGAACTGCTTCCCCTGACCATTGCCGACATTTCCGCCGCCAGGTGCGCTCGTATTGACCGTGACAGGCACAGCGGTTGCCTCGGCTGCAGCAGTAGAGGTCTTTGTCTTCTTCTTTGTCTTCGCCGAGCCGTTGCCTCCACCAGAACCGCCGGAGACGAAACCGCAACCCTGCTTGCCCTGCGCGAACGCAACAGCTGGGCCAGAGCAGATTCCACCGCCGTTCAACCTTGCGCAGCATGCCGAAGCGCAGTCAGCGTTGCTCAAGCACGCGCCGGTGATGAACTGCTTTCCTTGTCCGTTGCCGACATTCTTCTCGCCTGCTGGGTCGGGTTTCAGACCACTTGACGAGCCGAGGTTGGCGGAGTTAGTGGGCTTCAGAGCAGCTTTTCGCGAGCGGGATTTAGCGGCGCCGCCAGCGGCACCTCCGTTTGCGACGAAACCGCAGCCTTGTTTACCTTGGGCGAAAGCGACGGCGGGCCCGGAGCAGATTCCGCCTCCGTTCAATCGCGCACAGCACGTTGATGCACAGTCCGCGTTGCTCAGGCATGCGCCGGTGATGAACTGCTCGCCTCGACCGTTGCCAATGTTCTTGTCGCCCGCGGGATCGGGTTTAAGAGCAGCTCCGGCCGCTCCACCGTTGTTAGTTGCAGGAGTGTCGTCATCGTCATCGTCATCAGTACCATCATCGTCGTCACCATCGTCGTCGCTGCTACCGTTTCCCGATCCACCGTCGCCAGCTCCACCGTTACCAGCACCTGCGCCAGTTCCAACGAACCCACATCCCTGTTTGCCTTGAGCGAATGCTACAGCAGGACCCGAGCAGATACCACCACCGTTCAATCGAGCACAGCAGGTCGAAGCACAATCCGCGTTGCTCAAGCACGCACCGGTGATGAACTGTTTGCCCTGTCCGTTCCCGATGTTCTTGTCGCCGGCGGGGTCTGGTTTGAGACCTCCTCCTCCACCGCCGTTGTTACCGCCACTATTGTTACCGCCATTGTTGTTACCGCTGTTACCAGCTCCACCTCCGTTTCCAGCGCCAGTTCCAACAAATCCACAACCCTGTTTACCCTGCGCGAATGCCACAGCAGGACCCGAGCAGATCCCACCACCGTTCAATCGAGCACAGCAGGTCGAAGCACAATCCGCGTTGCTCAAGCACGCACCGGTGATGAACTGTTTGCCCTGTCCGTTCCCGATGTTCTTGTCGCCGGCGGGGTCGGGTTTGAGACCTCCTCCTCCACCGCCGTTGTTACCGCCACTATTGTTACCGCCATTGTTGTTACCGCTGTTACCAGCTCCACCTCCGTTTCCAGCGCCTGTTCCAACAAATCCACAACCCTGTTTACCCTGCGCGAATGCCACAGCAGGACCCGAGCATATACCAGCACCGTTCAATCGTGCACAGCAAGCCGAAGCACAGTCCGCATTGCTCAAGCATGCACCAGTAATAAATTGTTTGCCCTGTCCGTTTCCAATGTTTTTGTCTCCAGCGGGATCGGGTTTGAGCCCACCACCACCACCGCCTCCACCATTGTTTGCCGCGCCAGTTGGTGCAGGTGCAGGTGTGTCATCATCATCGTCATCGTCGTCATCGTCGTCATCGTTGTTACCGCCGCCGCCGTTGCCTCCATTGCCAGCTCCACCGGAAACGAATCCGCAGCCCTGCTTTCCCTGCGCGAACGCAACCGCGGGACCCGAGCAGATACCACCTCCGTTCAGCCTCGCGCAGCAAGCGGAGGCACAGTCAGCGTTGCTCAGACATGCTCCTATAACGAGGCATAAGAATCGAAACACGGCTGGCGAAATTGATTGTTTACCAGTGATGAATTGCTTCCCTTGGCCGTTTCCGACGTTCTTCTCGCCGGCTGGATCGGGTGTGAGTGGTGTTGCTGCTGCGTGTGCAGCGACTGCACGACAAGAGTCAGATCAATCGCAACAAGTAGCAATGGTTGCTTAGTACGTACGGTATAGGAATATGGTTGCGGCTGTCACTCTCATTGTTTTGCCTGCCACTCCTTCCAGGCAGAGTGCCACCCTTTAATGGTTGTGGGGTTGGATACCTACGTGATTCACAATATAGCCTGATTTGGAAAGGAGTGCCACACAACCAACGCCTCAGCCGTTGCGGCGGTGGATGCTGCGCGTGGCGTGGGAAACGTACCAGCGTGGGGTTGTGATCTGTGGAGCCGTGCGCGATCACATCACCACAGCTGGGATTGCCTGGGTGCCATAGGCGTATTCCCAGCGGGATATAATTCACCGGTGAATGGAATGCGACCTTGCGCAGTCATTGGTGGTGCCCACACTAAAACTTTCGTTGTGGTCGTACTGGTTTCACGCATTTCATCGGTTTCAGAGGTGATGTCATCCTTTGCCTACAGATCCACAGTAGGTTGTTCTTCAGCGGAAGCTGTTTGTAGTGGCTATACCGAACATGATACAGAAAACGATTTCTGTTGTATTCTACTCCACAAACCGAAACAAAAAATGATACGCGCCTTGCCAAGAAAACAGGAAGTGGTAATCGGCTAGTGCTAGCTAAAGTCAATGAGCACAACAGGTAACAAAACGTAATCCTTTGCAAAATTTATATATATATCTGAGGTTCTCCGAAAATAAGCAGAAAGCAACATAAGTTTTCATGACCAAAAGCGTCACTCGAATCTATAAAATGAAGGGAGCCCCTCTCCATGCAGCGAAATAAAAAGAAATCCAAAATAGAAAATGAGAGAGACATTGTTTGAGTGCTGCAAAAAAGGAAAAAGAGAAACATTATACGGAACACACTCGTTCAATGCTTCAAAATAATACTCCAAACCGCAAAAAGCCAAGCTTGGGCATCACAACCGCACCTTTGGAAACGGCCAAAAATCTACATCCAAATCAATACCTCGATCCGCTCGATCCGCTCGACGCATACGGGTCGTACACCCAGTACTCTCCAGTATTCGGATCCTGGTACACGAAATTAAACAGCACGGGATCTGCAGTCGGCACCGAGCTCGCCGGCACGGGTACAAGTCCCTGCGAGCTCGCGAGCTCTGAAGTCCGCTGACTCACGCTCTGGTTCCACGAAGCATCGTACTCGTCCGACGACACCCGCCGTGCAGACTCGCTCTCGGACTCCCATGTCTCCTGCAGGAACCGCGAGCGCATCTGGCTCTTGACGCGTTCGAGCTCGCTGCGTTTCTGTCGTGCGCGGCGTAGGGCTTCGGTGAGCGAGATCGAGGCGGCGAGGAAAGCGCCGCCGCCGGTCGCGCCAAGCAGAGCGGCAGAGACGGCGGCGAGGGCATTGGAGGTCGCGAGGGAGCCGGCACCGACCCCGGCACCGGCGTGTGCGGCGGTTTCGGCTGCGATGCCCGTCGCAGCGTGGCCTTCGGCGCCGGTCGGAAGAGCACCGCCATGCGATCCGAGACCCATTTCGCCTCCTGTGCCGGTGTATGCACCATGCGCCGGGACGGTCTTTGCGCCGGACAGGGCTTCGGTGTGGGTCGGTTGTGCGGCACTGTGAGTTGCAGTGGCAGCAGAGGGGTCACCACCACCGCCGTAGCCCCCTTGTCCTCCACCACCTCCTCCCTGTCCGCCTCCACCATGCCCACCATGTCCGTGTCCATGCCCGTGTCCATGTCCGTGTCCACCACCCTGACCTCCACCGCCACCACCGGATCCACCCGCTCCAGCACCTCCCGCTCCACCTGCACCGAATGCAGCAGCGGTGGCAGGTGCAGCCACATATCCAACCTCTCTTGCCCCAATACCAGCACTACCCGAACCTCCTCCAGCTCCCCCAGCACCACCGGCACCACCGGCACCTCCAGCACCGCCGCCTGCCGCGGATCCTCCCGCGGCAGCAGCACCAGCGCCTAATTTCGCGAATCCACCCGTGACGAACGCGTATGCTGCATATCCGAGCAATCCGAGTGCGACGATAGAGCCCACAGTTGCACCTGCTATCACACCAGGAGGAGTACCTTGGTTCTGTAAAGCTGCTAGGTTGGTTGACGAGGGTGTTGCGGATGCAGAGGTCGCTGATCCTAAAGCAGATGCAGATGCGGAAGCGGGTGCAGAGACTGAGGCTGAGGCAGACGCTGAAGCGGAGGCGGATGTGGCATCGGATGTCGCTGCACTGGTCTCGGCGGCGCTAGTGGCGGCAGCACTGGTTACCGCGGCACTAGTTGCAGCACTTGTTGCAGCGGCACTTGTGGCAGCAGCACTTGTAGCTGGAGCGCTAGTTACAGGAGCGCTGGTTTCGGCACTGGTCACCGGTGCACTGGTAGCCGCACTGGTAGCCGCGCTTGTAGCCACAATAGTTTCCGCACCGGTTGCCAGACTGGTAATTGCACTACTTTCAGCGCTAGTTGCAGCACTGGTCGCTGAGCTGGACTCTGCGCTCGTTGCAACAGTCGTGGTCTCAGATGTTGTTGAGGGCTCCGTCGTCGTGGGGGACTCCGTTGTGGTGGTCTGGGACTCTGAGGTGATGGACGACTCCGTCGTTGTCGTTGTGGTAGTCGTTTCTGTTGTTGTAGTTGTGGGAGACTCCGTGGTTGTTGTAGTTGTGGGAGACTCCGTGGTTGTTGTAGTTTCGGTGGTGGTTGTAGGAGACTCAGTTGTCGTTGTAAATTCAGTAGTTGTGGTTGTCGTAGGAGACTCCGTTGTGGTGGTCGTTTCAGTAGTCGTCTCAATGGTTGTGGTTGTCGTAGTCTCGGAAGTAGAAGGAGACTCGGTTGTCGTTTCGGTGGTAGTGGTAGTGGTGGGTATCTCAGTAGTCGTAGTCTCAGAAGTGATAGAAGACTCCGTTGGTGCGGTGATCGTTTCAGTTGTTGAAGGAGACTCCGTTGTTGTTGTGGTCTCAGTCGTTGCGAGAGACTCCGTTGTTGTTGTGGTCTCAGTCGTTGTGAGAGACTCAGTTGTTGTCTCGGTGGTGGTGGATGTCTCGGTGGTCGTCCTAGTCTCCTCAGTGGTAGTTGGAGACTCGGTAGTTGTTGTGGTTTCCTCCGTGGTCGTGGTCGTAGTCTCCTCAGTGGTAGTTGGAGACTCGGTTGTGGTGGTGGTCTCCTCGGTGGTGGTGGGAGACTCTGAGGTTGTGGTGGTCGTTGGAGATTCCGTGGTTGTGGTAGTCTCCTCTGTGGTAGTGGTCGGAGATTCGGTTGTCGTTGTGGTGGTCGTTGGCTCATCCGTTGTGGTAGTTGCCGTAGTTGTCGGCTCATCCGTAGTCGTCGTGGTCGAAGTGGTTGAAGTGGTAGTGGTAGTTGTCGTCGTGGTGCTGGTATACTTGGAGGTTTTGGTGTATCTTTCAGTTGTTGTTGTTGTTTTGGTGGATCTAGCAGTAGTAGTTCTAGAAATCCTCGTCGTTGTGGGCTTCTCGCATCTATATACCCCCAGGTTGTCTTTGCCTCCGCACAACTTATGATGAAAGATCAGCCAGTGAACTTAATGCAGAGTGTTGTGGGTACCAATTCGTCGTTGCCTTCGCAAGGTGCCCAGCAATCGTCTTCACTGTCCTTTTGCGCCGTCAGCCTGTCTCCGCACTGCATTTCCGAGTGTTAGATCACTTTTTAAACGACACAAACGTACTCACCCAGCATTCGGAACCATACTCTACACCGGAATAGATGTATCCCTTTCCCCTACACTGCTTGACACAGTCGCTCGGAATCAGGTCACCGTCAAAGTGGATGTTGTAAGGGAGAGCGCGAAAGAACACATTGTCGACATAGCAGCCCTGGTAACTGCAACCTTGTGGGATTCCCGTCGTCTGGACTTTTGGATGTGCGATGACCGGCTCGCCGTTACTGCTCCATACGGAAAGAGCATCGAAGCCACCGCAATTCTGCTTCCAATTTCCTGTACATTTGAGCGAGCATTTTGAGTCTGCGATGGGTCCACCTCGCAATTCCACTTTATTGCCGCACCAGCACTCGTCGGCAAACTCTAAGCCCGCGACAGAATAGCCGTTCCCTTTGCAGAAGGCCGTACAGGATTCCACAGTCATCCCAAAGATATCTACGTAGTTTGCTTTTCTGAGCGTGCGCAGGCCGGGGATGACATTGTCGCTGTAGCAGCCGTATGGTCTATACCAGTTAACTGAAATGCTCCCTCCATCATTTCCAGTTGTGAGATCTTGAGCCTTATTAGTTGAAAAGATGAGAAGGAGGTTGATGAAAAGCATTAGACGTAGAACGTACAATGGAAGGCGAGGCAGCCAGCAGCGGCAGCACTGGCACTGCTATCGCCGACATCGTCATTTCGCCCGGGTGGAGATTTTGGCCGGTGGGAGCCACCACACGCTGAAAATGGCTTAGAACAAAAGAAAACCTCGGATAGCAACATGTACAAGGATCGTAAATGGGACATGCATGGATATGAGTAGTACTAGCTGTTGCATATCACTAGTCACTACCTATGCCTGACGAACTGAAAGCGTGGAATGAACCCATAGTTATGGAAGTCAATGGTGGAGTGCCTTGTATAGTGCATAGGTATCCTGCCGGTATAAGCTGGCAGATGACTTGAGCGATGTATTCATGATGGAATACGTCGACGATCATGCCTAGGTAAGCTCACCAACCGGCAACCAATAATCCTTATGCTGGAGTCCGTTCCGAACTGATACCAGGATCATTACTTCATTATTAGACTCCTGGTGCAACTCACACAGTCTTGACAGATCCATGGTTCTTCCTACGACTTCACCGGCACGAAGGATCTGTTCGCACCATCACGCACGAGACTGTTGCGTTTGCGCCTTGGAAGGGACCTGCTCTGATTCGTTTTAGCAATGGCACTTTCCTTCGAGTTGAGAATGCCTTGTGTGAGCCCGAGGCTAGGCAAAGTGTAGTTTCATTCCGCGACGTGACCCGCGCTGGTTTTGGATTAACCTGCGACGATGGACACTCCTCCTTACTCGTGGGGATCGAGTTTTGGAGTATTTCGCAAATGATGGCGGAACGTTCAATGGAGAAATTGAACGTGGTAAGGTTGCAACTGCTGAGTTACATATCATGGATTCTATGATGGACGCCAACAGGTACTCTTGTTGCATGCCCGGCTAGGGCATATGAGCGCGGCTTCTTTGCGTCACCTGGTCCGGGGGGGCAAGATCGCGCACATCCCCCTTTCCACTGCAGCAATGGAAGAAGCAAAAAGACGTGGGGTACTGGGTGTTTGTACCCCTTGCGCAAATTTAAGAGATCAAAGTTTGCCCCTAAATCTATGTTTTTCTCTGGCAATATAAACAGCTTCCTAATGTTCGATATAGCTAGACCCACAGGGTGATTTCAAGTACTTCGCGGCCTCTATTTATACATGCTCACGCAAAGCGAAGACTCGCTTCCTGCGAACTCGGAATGAGTACTTCGCAGCGTTTGTAAATTTCATTACCTGGTTCGCACACGACCTCCCAATCCAGCCCATCAATCTGGATAATGCTGGGGAGTATAGACGGCCATTACTTCTTCGGTTTTGTGAAAGCCATGGCATACGGGTAGAGTTTGCTGTTGCACATGAGCACAAAAATAGTGGTCTTGTTGAGGCATATGTCCGCCGCCTCAAGATCATCAGTCCATACCTTTAGCGGCTATTGGGGCCACTGTTGCACCTAAGCGCCGAGGAGGGCCTCCACAATTGTCGAAAGTAGTTGAAACAAAGGTGTAATTGAACCGCAAACTGCTATTGGGACGCGAATCAGAAAGCAAAAGGTTACTGAAAGTGTGATCCACATAGTAATCGACATTGCAAAAGAACCAGTACAGTCAGTGGAACACTGGACTGCAACTGAAGTGCGAGACGCTTCCAACGACTTGGCAGATAGGCTAGCTATCGCTGATACAAACAAGAACGATGATGAAAAGGATCACACCAATGCGGAGATTACATTGACATTCGTTCATGGTGGAGAGAACAAGGGCCAACAGGATGGATCAAATGCTTGGGATCGTCCAACTACCCTTGTCACATCGTTATTTGCTAAAGTCGCACTATGCTGACCTTGCAGACAACGATCCTGATGAGCCCAGGACAATCCAGGAGACACAAAGTCTCCACATTGGCAAAAATGGCTTGCCGCGATGCAGGATGAACTCTGTTCACTTACAAAACGTGGTGGAACGGTTCAACAACCAGTGAATGTCCCAGAAGGGAGACTCCTAGTTGGACACAAATGGGTTTTCTTGCGAAATCGAGACTCTGCTGGGAATATGATCCGCTATAAGGCTCGTCTTGTAGCACAAGGATTCACGCAGCGACCTGGTTTTGACTTCCAAGATACCTATTCCCCAGTGCTTGACAGCACGACACTTCGATACCTTATTGGATTTTCGATCCTATTAGCATGTGGCTTGCAGATGATCGATGTGTCACCGCTTACCTGTATGGAGAGCTTGATCACGAAGTCTACATGAAAGTCCCAACGAGAATTGTTATTCCTGAAGGTGTTACTCGACCCGGAGTTTTGCTGGAAAGAGCATTTTTTAAGCAATCTGGGAGAATGTGATATCAGAAGTTTACGAAATACCTGATCTCGAAAGGTTTTAAACCGCTTATTAAGAACCCATGTGTTTTCTACCGCCGTATACAGACTGGATGGGTGATCATATGTCTTTATGTGGATGACTTGAACATCATTGGTACAGCTAGGAGGTTGCAGAAACCAAGACGTTCCTATCACAGGAGTTTGAGATGAAGGATCTCGGACAATCATTGTTCTGTCTTGGACTGGAGATGTAGTTGCTGGTGGTACGCTTCCGCATCATTCGGCGTGTATCAGGAAGATCCTGAAGCGATTCAACATGGTATATGCTAGACCCGCTTCCACACAGCTGCTTGTCCGAAAATCCCGATCCTTCTAAAGATCTCTATCGACCTCGCCGTCAGGCTCAATACTCTTGGACCAGAGTACCCCTACATGGTAGCGATCCGATCCTTGATTTACCTAGCCATTAGCTCACGACCCGATATTGCTTTCTCAGTGAATCTACTGGCTCGGTACGGACATGATCCCACATGGAGAGACTGGCTCGGTGCCAAACAGATCTGCATTCAACTCGTTGTCTTGTACTTATCCTGTATCTATACAGTGTCATGTATTGTTATAAATAGGCGGACTAATAAAGCAACGAACAGCGATACCTTATCACTGTTCACCGACCACCAACTACCTTTATATTTCCACAATTGAGTAGTCAAGATATCACACGGTCGTTGTGTTCCCACATCCAACGGTCTCCTCCCAGCCACACTCTCCCCTCACTCTCGCCCCCCCAAACAAAATGCTGTCGTCCCTCGACCGCCGCTCGCTGTCCCTCCGCATGGGCGAACCATTGTTCCACGTCTCAGAGTCGCTCTCGCACTTCTCCACTAACAACCCTAGCAACCCTCTCGTCCCCTCCGCGGTACCGTGCTACGCCAAACTGCTCTCCCCGCGCGGTTGTCCGCACCCGCCCATTTCGTACCACATCAGGAAGTTGCAGGTCAGCCTGGGTCGCTCAGTAGGGCCTGCAGCTGAAGACGTGGATATCCACCTCGGAGACACAAAGTCAATCTCACGAAAACACGCGAGAATTCAGTACAACTTTGAAACGGGCTGCTTTGAAATCGCTATCCTCGGCTCGAACGGTCTCTGGATCAACGACGAGTATTGTCCGAGAGAGGCTCAGCCCATTCCGTTGCTTCATAGGTGGGTGCTGTAGGAAGACTTGGACCTCTCTTGGGGGAAAAGTGTCCTGGCGCTTCAAATGAATCGTCATAAAAATCGGCGCATAGCCCGATGTGTTGATTTTATTGGTTTTGACATGACCCTGCCGATGGAGGTGACTAGCGAGCGGCACGTCACCTAGCATGATAATTGTGGGGGCCATAAACAAAGCGCGCAAAGCTATGGAACACGGTGCTTTCTCGGTTTCTCGGATGCGTTGATTTTGTTTTCGTCGAAATGTTCTTGGCCAGATGGTGATGACCGTGGCGATGACATATGAGTTGGCAACATCGATGTTGGTTGACCAAACTTTGCTGATTTTTTATCACTCCAGGACAAAGATTGACATATCGGACGTGTGCTTTTACTTCCTTTTGCCGGTGATCGACCCGGTAGCAGTCATCTCATCTCGCGTTCCACTTCCTCCACCAGACGGAGACGAAGAGGAAGATGAAGACGACGATGAGGACAATATTCCGTTCGCGTCGAGCTCTTCTTCGCTCCCCAAAACTCTTCGTAAACGGAGTGGAGCTACCGCGCGACAGCGCAACAGCAATGTTACTTCCTCTGTCGCTTCCAAAGGAAAAGAAACGGCAGCACCAAAAGAACCCACAAAGCAACAACAGCACTCGCCTGCATCATCAAAAGCGTCTGCTTCTGGATCAACCTCTCGCAGGATTGAAAAACTAGCGTCCACATCGTCTTCCCGCAGCCGTCGACGATCAGTTGAACCAGAGCCTTCTGAACCCGTTGTCAAACGACCTCGTCTTAGCCTTGGCATGCCCAAGAAACCACCCTCTCCGAGCGCATCTGACGCCGACGCTGCGGTACCTAGCTCAAAGAAATCGTTATCACCCAAAGGCGGTAGCCAGAAGAAACAATGGCAGATCTGGACACCTGGAGAGAAAGGCATGGTCAATGTGACTGACTCACCGCCAACTGCCACCACCACAACTTCTCCACCCAATGGTACTACGGTGACCACCACCCGACCCGCCCCAGCCACAAAGACCTCGACCCGCTCCTCAGTATCTAAACGCGCTGTTTCTTTTTCGACCATAACTACACGTAGACGCAGCGCACCAGAAGAGAAACCCGAGGTTCCCACGCCACCCGAACCACAGGACGATGGGATCGTGTACGGAGACGAAGAATCTCCGTTCTTTGACCCCTCAGAGTCGACGCCGTCGGTTGAGACGCCGCCAACGCCGCCACCGAAGAAATCACCTGGTCGGACCCCTGCTGCAGCCACATCAGACGGACCACGTAGACCGTTGAGAATCATACCGGGCCGAACGATCCGTGAGGGGATCACGGAGCCCCCTTTCACGGTTTCGGAACTCATCTATACATCGCTTTGTGCTGTTCCTGAGCGAAAGATGACGTTGCAACAGTTGAATGACCATGTCTTGTCGCGCTTCCCGCGATGTTCTAGCGAGTTTCCGCGTTGGAAGGTAACCTCTAAAAAGCAATTTAACCAGGGATGAATGTATTTATGCTTCAATTTTGTTTTTTGTAGAATGCGGTCAGGTATCATCTGACCCTGAACAACGTATTCAAGAACGTGCCGAGGAATGATCAGCTCTCACCCCACAAAAATCGCGGTGAGTTTAGTTTTAGTTACATGGGTGTTCCATTACAATCTTGCCATTATCATGAGTGCTTAAATTTGTATTCAAGGAGGTTACTGGGCAATTAACGAGACCGCTGAGAAGAGCTCGTTGATCAAACCTGACCAGAACACTGAATTGGCGGAATTGGACTCTACAAACGTTGCTGCAGCCGGTGGCGAATTTTGTGACGGCACACCAGCGTCAGATCTGTCTATGGACGCTGCCGTAGAGCGTATGGACATTGAGCACGATGGGACTGCGGAGCCGTTTGGTGAGAATGGAGGAGAGGTTGAAGGAAATGCTGGTACAGAAGAAGGTTCTGGAATGGTTGAGGGGGGCGAGAATACAGGGGAGGTTGAAGAACAGGCTGGTACTGAAGACGGTTCTGGAATGGTCGAGGGGGAGAATGGTGGGGAGGTTGGAGAACAGGTTGGTACCGAAGACGGTTCTGGAATAGTCGAGGCGGGCGAGAACGGAGGAGATGTTGAAGAACAGGCTGGTACCGAAGACGGCTCTGGAATAGTCGAGGGGGGCGAGAATGGAGGGGAAGCTGAAGAACAGGTTGGAACCGAAGACGGTTTTGGAATAGTCGATGGGGGCGAGAATGGAGGGGAAGCTGAAGAACAGGTTGGAACCGAGGACTGTTCTGGAGAATTCGAGGCGGCCGAGAACAGCAAAGAAGGGGTTTTCGAAAATGGGGTTGTTGAGCCTGAAGTTGACGAGTTGGTGGAAGAGGATACGAGGATGGAGGAGGCAGGTGCAGTGGTAGAGGACGCGGAGGCTGAGGTGGCGGAGTTTGGAGCTGGAGAAGTCGCAAAGGAATTCATGATCGGGGTAGTTTCGAGCGAAACGACAGGTTTTGCTGGTCCAGGTGAGGAGGAGGCTGGTAATGAGCAGACTGTGAGTGTAAAAGAAACCGATGCATTGCCGCTGGATCCAGAGAGGAGGGATGAAGAGTTTTGGGATTCCTGGGAAAAGTAGGTGGTTCCAACTGTGCAACGGTGCTATCGTGTATGTAATTTAAGGTGTGTGATGTCGACAGCAGATCAAAAAAGAAAAATGTGTGGTTTTTACAATTCCCCAAAAGGAGTGCCCATATAACGCACTGGTAATTCATCGGAATCCAGAAAGTTTCGCCCCAAAATCCCCCTCCTCCTTCCCGCTAAGCGTCCTTTCCCATCTAATCTTCATTTCATTTTTCTTCTCCTTCTCCGATCGCAGCCTCTCCAGCTCCCTCTGTTCCACCATCAGCTGCTTCTCCTTCGCCTCCTTGTCTTTTGCAATCTTGGACATCCGCTCCCTGTAGATCTCGCTAACTCTCACGCGCACATCGTCAAAGTCCTCGAGGATGGGTAGGAACTCTTCGCGGTCGAGGCGGTACAACCGCGAGGAGCTCACCGCGATCACGGTCGCTTGCCGTGGTAATGGCACTATGAGCCCGATTTCTAACATTAATCGAAATTATGGTTGGGAATGCGAGTGGGAGATCATCTTTGATGGGATTTACCGCCGAAGAAGTTCCCGTCGCGGAGGAGGCCGACTCGTTTGCCATTTACGCGGACTTCGAGAGATCCTGCAACTATAAAGTACATTGTGGTTCCGATCTGGCATTTTTGTGCGGCAAGTTTGAGCTCA
This sequence comes from Cladochytrium replicatum, assembly GCA_025526935.1. Classification (NCBI taxonomy): domain Eukaryota; kingdom Fungi; phylum Chytridiomycota; class Chytridiomycetes; order Cladochytriales; family Cladochytriaceae; genus Cladochytrium; species Cladochytrium replicatum. The sequence continues at coordinate 365,776 of JAHLKD010000019.1, forward strand.
TATATACCGAGTGTCAAATAATCGCATACCTCCCCTTGCCTCGTTACGGTGTCCCCACGTACGTAGAAGCAAGCTTTTAGCGCCGTTGTCAAACGACCATGGTACTCCTCATCGTGGCCGTCGTTCAAATTCCTCCGCAAGAACGGAACCTGTTCGACGATGTGTTTCAGGTTGTGGATCGTGATCTCCTAACGGCCGAAGTTGTTCAGTTTCCTGTACTTTCATGTTGCTTTTTATTCATATTTTTTCTGACCTGGCGCAAAGAAGAGTTGAATTCATCCAGAATGGCTTCTTCTTGGAAGTACTTCCCACGATACTTGAGGTCAAAGTAGTGCCGAATCTTCTTGCGGAGGTCTGGGGGTACTTGTTTGACAGTCATGTATTCGGTTACTTCATCCAATTTCTTAAAGAATATGTTATAGTCACCAGGTTTGGATGAACAAACGTTGTTCTGGTACCTGCTTGAAAAGCCTGCCAGAAGCATCGAAGCCAAAACTGAACGCGCTCATGAACCCGAAAATAGCAGCGTACTATATATCAAGGAGCCCGAAAAGTTGTTCAATATCATCCCATGCTTCGTATGAATACTCACAAGAGATGCGCCAGTAAACACAAATAACATATATGCCCACATCTCGATCAGACTTGACGGTTTTGTGCCCAATGGAAACGTGTTTCCCCACGCAATCAGCATAGCCATCGTATACTGATCACCTGCGGGCAGAGTCCTCAGGTCCTGCCGCAGTGAATACGACGACTGTCCGGTCCACCCCTCGTAATTCGTAATCCTCCCGAGTATAAACACAAAACACGCGTGCAGGTGCAGATAAAATATCATCAGGAAGAACAGGACGAAGATGGTCTGGAAACTCTCGTTGAAGCCGAGGTTCGAGGCAAGCTTCCGCCTGAGCTTATGCACGATTGGATTGTCGCGGACGTGGGCGAAGAAGCGGTGGATGCGTATGAGACGGAGGAACACAAAATAGTCCGCTCCTTGGAGGGGAAGGAGGTCGAGGGGGAGACAGCTGAGTAAGTCGAAGATGAACATGCCCTTGAGGTATGCGAGTTGAGAGCGGGCGAGTGGTGAGAGGGGTTTGGTGGGTTTGCTGGTTTGGGGTTGTGCGTGTTTAATGGAGAGAGGAGTGTCTGTGTCTTCGATGGTGGGCGTTTTGGTGAGATCTTTCTCGGAGATGCCTTCCGTGGTTCCGTTTGAGTCTACGGTGGTGATCATTAGGATGGGCTGTGAGCGGTTTTGCGGGCTGGGAGTGGGCTCTGGGGATACTTTGGTGGGTGGATTTGGGATATTTCTAATGATGAGAAGGTTTAGGATGGTGTCGATTGTGAAAATGACAGTGCAGGAGACGGTGAAGGGTAGTTGGAAAGTGCGAATGTTGGTCATATGGGTGGGGAGGACGGGAATGTAGAACATGATGAAGAGATAAATGACTGATATTTTGATAAATAAGCTCTTTGCATAGACGAGACGAGTGGGTTGAACTTACTGGTCATGAGAAACTCCCACCACACCACAAACTCCGATCTAGCGTGGATACCCCGCACCTTGCATTTCTTTTTCGACGGATCGTTGAACATGCTGTACACCATATTCAGCCCCGAGCTCAGTGATCCGTGCTCGTCGAACCTAGCCTCAAACAACCTCTTCTGTCCTGTCTCCACCATCTTCGTCTTAATCGTTGTTGCCGCCATCGAGAGTGACGTTGTTGACAACGCGCGTTGGCGTGCTTTTAACCGATCTACTGGAAGTGGCCCTCTAGGTGTCTCTGCTCGCATCTTTGTAATCTGTGGAGAGATCTGGGGTGCTGACATTATCGACATCGTCTCCAGCTGAACGTTCACCTCATCCTCGCTGTTTGAATTGCTCATCAAGCCGATTGGCGGACCGGTGGAAGGCATCTGGTTTGCCGTGGAGACGTTGACGAAGCTGGCTCGGCGTGCGAGGAAGGGATCGGAACGAACAAGTTGCTGGTTGAGCTGGCGTTCAAGCTCCGCAGAAACAAAGGGGCTTGAGGGATTAGGAACAATCATGGTGGAGTCCAGCTCGCGGTGTGTGGAGAGGTTGCCTTGGAAAGACGGCTTTCTGGAGAGAGGACGCGAACCACTCCCCGCGAATGGACTTAGGGTTGCGTTCGCTTTGGAGAATAAGACAGTTGGTGATATTATTTGTGTAGGCTGAGTTGTTGATGCGTCGTCATCGAACATTTCAATCGCAAGGTTTGGTGCTGATGTTGACCCTAGGATCTCGCTGCTACGATCCATCGTGGGAGTGGAATCATTCGATTCGTCGTCTGCTGCTTGTAAGCTGTGAGCCCTGGCGCTATTTCTCCGGCCTAGAAACACTAATTAAGTTGGTCTCAGAAATGGAAATGAAATCATTAAGAATCAAACATTACCGGAGGAAGCTGGCGAAGATGAAGTTACTATTGGGGCAATGAGCTGACTACCTGGTATCCGATCCAGAATTCCAAAGTTTAATCCTCGCTGCCCAGACGATGAAACCATCAGCAATAAGTAGTCGATCCTCCCCTTCATCGTATCCATGTCGTTCTTCAACGACATTAATTCTTCGACAAAACCTCTCATGTCCGAAATAAATGGTGTCGTTTCGTGGCCCATGATGGATGCACTTCCGGAACTTTTTCGTCTGCTGTGTGGGTAGAATTGAGCCTGGGGCTCTGATGATCTCCGCCGCTGCATTCGATCAAGCAGGCACGTACTCAGTGCTCAACTCAACAACCAGAATCAGACTAAACAAAGATGCATGCTCGGATCAGCTCACCTTGAACGATCTCGATGTAATTGGCTCTCAGCAGTTTCAGATTGGTTGGATTATAAGAACCATTGACTGATCGGGATGATCAAAGGTGAATTATCATTTTGATTACCGAAATCGTTGTAATTTTCTTGAATGCGATAATTAAATATGTACAAGGAAAGCGAAATGTGCATTTTCAACTCCCATCGATGATCGCACTCAGCGCTTTCACTAAAACAAGTCCCCCGATCTCGTAAATTGCAGGCCTCACATTAGCGTACATGAGCTCCGTATTCACTTCGAATACCATATACGACCATCCCTGACGAATGACGATCGAGCCTTCGTGCAAAGTGTACGGAGCCCGAGACGCTTCGATATCCTCAAGGTCAATATTCCGCGTCACATCGATTACGCGGTAAGAAGCATCGTTGATATCGTTCATGCTCTTAATGTGACTTTTCTAGAAGGGCGTCCCTCGTACTTGAGGTGAGGAAAGCAGCGCTGAAAATCATCAAAACAGAGCACGCTTCATCTGTATCACAAGGAGAATATACCCACATTTGTTTCCTCCTGCTTCATCAGGACAGTTTTCAAAATGGTATACATGACGTCCACGTTTGTATCCAAAGAATCTTCGCTTGGCACCACGTCGAAGAAATATCGATCCCGTTCCAAGTCAATTGGCACCTCCACTGGCGAATTTCAGAAAACGGGTATGTCAGTGCTGGAATGTTCAACTACCTCCTGCATATTTGTGAGCCTCAGAATCAACTACTGAGGGAACAAATTGTGCCCCAAGAAGAAGAACGCTCAAAATTAATCATGGTACACTACTGAATTCACGTCCAACTATGTCCTCAGTCCGTCCCTGACAAATTGACCGGCATACCACGCTTCCTTTGTGATTTCTTCCAGGAGCTGACCCAACAATGTCGCTCCGTTGGGATAAGTGACCGCACTTCTTCGGGGGTTGCGTCATAGTACCCCGGACTCGGACTCGAGGGATCATTGTCAACGACGCTTCAGTGAGCTTTGTAGTAGATCCTCCCCCTTTCTCGACTGCAGTCCGATGGAACGCCAGAAGCGAATCTTAAAATGCGTGCTGGCGATGCTCAATCCGTTTCACAACATCCTGGTTTGAGTGGCTCGCTTCAGCCTGCACGACTAAAGATGGAACCTGCGTTCACAAGCTCCCTGCTTTTACGATGGATGCATCTGAGTATCGGCGGAAAACGACAAGGGTTCAAGATACCGATCAGTGATATTTGCAATCTATTGCTCACGGGATCGTTTCGGCGACGTGAACCCGTCGCGAAATCCCGGAACTCGATGACCAAGACATATCCTTCGAATTCCGATGGGTCTTTAAGCTCTGTGATTGAGATCGCTTGGTCCAATAAATGTTCAGCAAGGTTCCATGATGGACCGCATCATCGCCAGCGCTTGCAATGAAAACTCATACCCAGGACCACAAAATTTCTCCAAGGCCGTTATCAAACTCTCATACGTGCATACAAAGTGACGTTGTACGTGGATGTTTGATGAACACGGACAGTTTCGCACTCTGCCACGATTGCATGCATTTGCCAATTTGCCGTATTCAAGTGCGTAAAGACGGTATCAACACACTGGAATTCATCAGGCAGCGCTTTTAAAGAAGTTTGCTATTCGTCCGATCGACGCCTTTTGGATGCTTGCGATGAGTCGGTGGGTGGACGTTTTGTTACTGGAATGGCTTGGGTAGGACCAAAAAAAAAGAATGTTTTTGATTTTGGGGGGAAAAGAAACAATAGCGTTTGGACAATGAGGATACCAGAAGGGACTATAACTACAGCTCGGTGTCCTCGAGGTACCGATATTCAAAGCTAGTCATTGAAAACAGTGATGTCAGTTATCAATCAACTGCATGATTTACACAAGACTCACCGGAATTCACATTTTTTGCGCTGGCACCATGCACCTTCGTAGTCAAAGTAGATGTAGGTGCCCTGCTCATACTCGTCCGTGATAGCCTTCGGCTCCTCATGCCGTTGGAACCACGTCAGGTACTTCTTGTGGAAGCGCCAGCTCTGTCGCTTCAGTTCCCGTGCAGCAAGATATTGCTGAAACGTCCCCTGCTGGTAGTAAAAGATGAAGAACAGCGTGTCGATGTCGAACTTTTCAAAGAGCATCGGGTTCTCGTATTGCGGCATAGGGTGCTGCGGGTAGTAGCTTGGGATCGGGTAGGGGTTCTTTGGCATGTAGTACTTTGGCCTAACAACATATGAATATCCCAAAGGCCAAGGCTGTCACACAAAGGAATCACCTCTCCGCGTCTGCTGGTTCTGGGAGGTTTTGGAAGGCAGAGTCCAACATAATCTGCAAGAACGGCAGGTCTTCCTTCATTTTGATCGCTATTTGGAAAATTTAGTGGACACCAACGATACGCTCACAGTTGCACTCACATCGCTCCTTCGTTGCCTCGAAAGACGCGACAAGGTCCGCAAGCGATGGCGGCAATCGGTTGTCCTCCGATGCTTGTGGCACTGGTTGTGCCTCCTCCTTCTGTCCCTCAGAAGCCGCCGTGGGGCTAACAACGTTTTGTCTACCCTGCACACAACAATCCAGCGGTCAATAAATAATCGCAAAATAGTTTGAACAAGAATCTGGGAACCTGCGCATTTGCCGCCCTCAGAGGACCCATGCCATCTGCATTCGGAGCTGGAACAACTGCTGCCTTCAGCTTTGATGATCCTGGTGTCCCATTTGGAGGCTGCGGTTGCGGCGCATTGATCATTGTTGGGGTCGAGTTCGATAGCGAAACTGAGCCCGCGGACTGCTGCGGTGGAGCTACGTTCATAATGGATGGTGTCGCCACTATTCTTACTATGATCGTTGAAAGTGATTGTGAGATGAAACTGCTTATGTATCCACGAGTGTCTCACCTTTCGATGGCATGGACTTCTCTTCCGCGTGTGCAGATGAGCTTGCCGCTGCCGCCGCGTATCGAATTGCGGGAGTCGTGGTCTGGTCCATCGAACGACTGGGTGCCGGTGTCGGTGCCGGTGCTGGCGTTGGTGTTGGAAGGCTCGCCTTCTTTACAGCAGGGGTGGCATACGGTACGGCAGTCCCAGGCCCTTGCGAGAGGGATTTTGCTGGAGTGGCCGGTTTTTCTGAATCTGAGAACTCAGCGACCCCAGAAACGATGGGACGTATGGTAACCTACCTGCTTTCTTCAGGGCCAACTTTGATGGTGATGTCTGCAAAAAACAATCAGCACGCGGCAATAAATTGCAACTTTACAATTACCACGTCGTTCGTGTCGTCTCTGCTGAGCTTCTTTTTCGATTCCTCTTTCTCCAATGGTGGTACATGCTAACGGAGGAATATTGACCAATTGATCTGACTATGAATACATCAGCATACCTCTTTCTCTCTTGGAGGTGTTTCTGGTTCTAAGAAATAGACAAGGATGGGCATATTGAAGTTTTCAGGATAAATAAGAGTTACCATCACCGATTGAGCCAGTACTGCTGTCCTTGTCATCGTCATTAGCAAATCCGTACAACTCCGCCTCCTCGAGATTCAAGTCGTCGTAGATTCCCTCGTCTTCCGTGAATTCGGGATCCTGATTCGATTCTACATAGAAATTTATATCGTCCCTGATTGCCCGGACCTTAAAGTGTCCTGAAATTGAGCAAACGTACTCTCTGCAAACTTTAACACATTTCAAACCTTGTCAACAGTCAGATTTCCGTTCTCCAACATTCGAAGAACGACCTCCAGCTTGCCCATGTGGAACTTATGTCGCTCCAAGTGGTGGTCGATCTGGGTGAGCCGTTCTTGTTTGGCAGGATCCAGCTTTCTCGTTTTCTTCACCGTCGGCTGTAGTGACTCCTGCTCTGCCTCGAAGGCGTCGACCTGGGTCGCCAGTTTGTCGACGGTTTCTGTTACCCATTGCCCCAACTCAAGTTTTTCTTTCTCATGAGGATCCACTTTCCCCGGTAACGAAAGTCCTTCTTTCGAGTATGCCTTTGTTTTTAGTTCCTTTTCGCATGCCTTGAATTTCTCCATTTGCTGATGAAGGAGGGCGCATTAAATGTTGTAATTTGGATACCCCGCGTAGGGCAGACTTTTATACCTGCTCGATGAGCTTTCGGTTCTCCAACAGAACTCGTTTGTCTTTAATTTCGTTCGAGCTGAGCCATGTTTTGATTTGATCACGGCATCGTTGAAGCTTTTTAATCTCCTTCTTCAGATCGCTCTCAAACTTTTCCTTCTGTGTTGCATTTGTTGTGATCTGGATTTTCTCGAAAATGCCCTCAAAGATCTCAACACCTTCCTGAACTTTCTTCAGAACCTTTTCGATTTCGGCTGGATAATGAGTAGCATTTAGGTCAATGCCGCAGAAAAAAGAACAAGGGTGGAAACAAATTGATCGGCAGCTGCGGGACATTTCGAGGACCCGCAACAGCTTACACATATTAAGAAAACCTGTTAAACGCACTTTGTAGTTTCCGATTTGTCGCCATGTCGCACAAATGGCCCAGGTGGAGTTGAACGAATTGTATTTTGATCGGAGGAATGAACCGAATAATTAAGTCGAGACAAAACTGATCTGAGCTCCGATCTCAAGTGCTCACTAAGCAGCAATGTACAGTTCCTAGAAATGCTCATGAGTTCCCAGTAAAACATGAAGCTTTGCATTTCACTGCCTCAATGCATTCTTACGTACTACGGTGAGGGGTAGCAAACGCGAGCAGGGAGTATTCGTGGCGGCAGTTGAGATTCAGAGACGGCGATGCCAGGTATCGAATCTGTGCCCTTCTCTCAAACTTCAATTCGAGTCGGTTGTGGTGTCTGTGGTGTGGCTTTCATCATCAATTCTTCATCAATTTCTTCGTTTAAAAAATTAAACAAAAGAATGCCAGTCCCCCCTGTGCCGGTGAAGCTGGAAGAACAGCAGAATTTGGACGACTTTGAGAGGGACAATGTGCACACCGTATACAATCACATCGCTGACCACTTCAGTGCTACCCGTTACAAGGTACCCCACAACCATATTACTCCAATTGTTTAATTCGTTTCGTTAACAGGCATGGCCGGTGGTGGAAGATTTCTTACAGTCAGTGTTGGGAATCTCGTTTATCCATCGCATATGGAATCGCTGAAGTCTTAATAAGAAACCTCTCTCCAGGTTCGTTGGGTGCTGATGTTGGCTGTGGGAATGGCAAATACATGGGTGTGAACCCTAACGTGATGGTCTTGGGCTCGGACGTGTGAGTTTCATCTCGAGCTATGGGCAATCGGGACGCTGATTTGTGATCACTACTTTTAGAAGCTCGAAGCTAGTCGAAATCTGCCATGAACGAGGATTCGAGGTGCTCGTGTCAAATAACTTGGAGCTGCCGTATCGAAGCAACTCCTTTGTGAGTAGTGACGAAGGCACGGAGCTGGGACAATGCGCGATCTGATCATCACGGCGATATCGTAGGACTTTTGCTTGTCGATCGCTGTCATACACCACTTTTCAAATTCTGATCGGAGAGTACAAGCTTTGAAGGTGAGTCAGTGATCCAGTTTGTCTTTGGATGCTGCATTGGTAACTGTTCCGTTTCAGGAAATTTCAAGAATACTTCGTCCTGGAGGGAGAATGCTGGTGTTTGTATGGGCATTTGAACAACAGGTTTGCTCATTCTTTTGTGCCGAACGTTTCTGAAATGGGTATGTTTTTAGGGGAGGAGAAAGTTTGAAGACCAGGATGTGTTTGTGCCTTGGCAGAAGTGGGAACAGAATACAACAACGAATGCGGGTAATGCGGGACAGTCCTCAGACGCCGGAAACGATACTGGAGGGAAAGTTTACAACCGATACTACCACCTGTTCAAAGAGAAAGAGTTGGAAACCGAAATGGAGAAAATTGCGGGGATTAAAGTGGTGGGTCGTGGATATGATCGCGATAACTGGTATGCCATCGCCGAGAAGATCGCTTCACCCCAATAAAAAAATAAACGACCAAAAGAGACCTTTCAAACAACCATCGCATCAAAGCCACTCCTGTGACCTGTCAGATTTCGATGCCCAAAGAAACTAAAGAGCGAAAGTTTCTCGGACAACAACGAGCATCGGGACCCATCTTTGACAAAGACCTCGGTCAGCATATCTTGAAAAACCCTCTCGTTGTCGATGGTATCATTGCAAAGGTACAACAGCTGAGAAACACACGTTGTAATCCAACACCAAACTCACCCTTCTTCGTCCCCCCAAAAAGGCTGCATTGAAGCCGACAGATGTGGTCTTGGAAATCGGTCCAGGTACGGGTAACATGACCGTGAAGATTCTGGACAAATGCAAAACTGTACTGTATCAATGGAACGGAGGCATACTGCATTGGATACTTAACACCCCCCCTTTGTCCCAGTGTCTTGCGGTGGAGAAAGATCCGCGTCTCGCTGCAGAACTCTCGAAGCGTGTACAGGGGACGTGAGTACACGTCTGTTAGAGTCGTTTAAGAATAGACCGTTAAATCTCACTGCAAACAGTCCCGAGCAGCGAAAACTAGAGATCGTGGTGGGAGACTTTCTTAAAGTCAACCTGCCGTACTTTGACGTTTGCATTAGTAACACTCCATATCAGGTTTGTAAGCGATTTTGTCCACCAAAAATGAATCACTCACTAACCTGATTTGTACTTTACAGATTTCATCAGCACTGACTTTCAAGCTCCTCACCCATCGCCCTCTATGGAGGTCAGTCAAACATCTTGATATTCCGTAATGCATATGAGTGATGGCTTTCAAATTTTCAGATGTGCGGTACTTATGTTCCAAGAAGAATTTGCGATGCGACTGGTAGCAAAACCCGGGAGTGAAATGTACTGCCGACTCTCCGCAAACGTCCAACTCCTTGCTCGCGTAGATCACGTCATGAAGGTAGTCCAAAACTGTCTGCGCAGGTTTTTGCTTATTACCTACGTATGTTCAACTCTAGGTAGGTAAAAACAACTTCCGCCCACCACCAAAGGTAGAATCCAGCGTAGTCCGGATCGAGCCACGACAGCCTCCGCCGCCAATCAACTTCGATGAGTGGGACGGGCTCCTGCGGATCCTGTTTGTCCGGAAAAACAGAACGGTCTCGGCCAACTTTAAAACTTCGTCTGTGATGGACATGCTGGAACACAACTTCAAGACATACTGCTCTCTGAACAACATGGTACTGGTTGTTTGGATGGTGCTGTTGTTTTTACGACGCTCATGGGTGAATTGTTCCAGGACATTCCAATGGACTTTGATGTGAAGAAAGTGGTTATGGATGTCATTGAACGATCGGGATACGCGGAAGCTCGGGCAGCCAAAATGGAGATTTCTGACTTTTTAAAGTACGTTTGATTGTGGAATGTGTGCGGATCTTTCTTATGATTTTTGGACACTTGTTGCAGGCTTCTGGATACATTCATCGGTGCAGGGTTTCGCTTTACAGCAAAATAGAGTCTGTTGCAAAATATATAGGCTATGATCTGGCCATCCACATTCCTCAAAAATGTCTGAGCAATATTGACTACTTCCATGGCTGTTACCACTGCAGCGGTAGCCGTTGCAGCTGTAGTTTGTATAATAGTAATCGCTTCTGTCAGGTTGTCAATCCGAGTCCATTGAGGGGTGCACCGCGGTGTTAGACGAGGAGGCTGCGAAACAAAGGAAAAAAGTGGCTCCTGCAGCTACTTTTTCAATAAGTGGTTCCATTCAACTTCCACCAGTTAAGCACATTGATACTATGGGCTGAACGCACATTGGTCAATGAGTGTTTAAACTCGAGCCGGCTGTTCAACCACCATTCGAGGACAGCAACGTGGTAATTACGACTCTCCTTATCCATCGCGAAATTTGACTATTTCAGCTCCCTTCCGGTTGTGACGCTCATCCTCAAGCACCTGTCGAGAATGTCGATGAAGCCACTTCCAATCACCCTATCCATGGCATACTAAGTGTATATGAAGTCCTGACCACTATTGAGCAACCATTCGAGCATATCGATCGGGTCGTATGCATTAGCATTGTCCAGAGACGTTTCCATTCGGCGAGTTCTGGGAAGATCTCCAAAACGTTCTTCCACCACTCAAGCACTTCGATCTGTCCGTGTTCGCTGGAGCTGGATGGATATGCGATTGTGAGATCGCTACCCCACCACCGGTTTAGAACATCCACGTCCCGAATGATAAATCAATTTGGCGGTATAATGGAGGCCACCTGGACCTAGTGCTTTCAGGTGGCCATCTAGAACGTTGACGAGGCCCAGTTTGCTTGCTTCGTCCGTTGATATTGAGGGTGCGATAGTTTTGAGAATATGGTATCTGCGAAGCGACAGCGGTTTTGAATGCTGTTCACGGTGACTCGGAGACCTTTGCGAGGTAGATAATGTCCTTGTCGATGATCTCGATCATGAGGTTTGTCAGGGGGGAAATCGTCACCTTCAACGGTGAGAGACTAACCCGTCGAGCTTTGGGGAAACTTTGTTCTTGAAGGACTGCAGTCCTTGAAGAGAAGACAGCATATTGCATATTGAGCAATGAAGATCAGCTCCTCAAATAAACGTCATTGTTCCTCAATTCAACGACTTTTCGCTCCCAAAAAGCTCCGCTTGTCTGCGATGAACGCATTAACATTGAGTTCATTTTATTAATGTTGGAGAAGAAATTACACTCAGTTTTTTCAACATTTCATATCTTGCCTCCCCTCTTCCCTCCCATCACATCTCGTAAAATTCAAACATCTTTTCGTCATGGCCCGTCACGTGAGGAGCCGCGCTAACGCGTCCTGTCACAAATTGGCCCGTGCTGGACAACCAACTTTTGGCGAGTCTCTGGAAAGGAAAGCTAATATGTCGGAAAGGAATGAATTGATGATAAGAAAGGCGTTAGGCTTCACTCCTCGCCCATCTTCGCGTACAGAACTCTCCAAAATCGCAGTACACGTCAGCAACGCCTTGCTCCGCCGCCCCACCTCTCGTGCCAAAGGAGGTAATAGAGAATCGAATCATGACACTACAGCTAGCGAAGGCAAAGATCTTGGGGTCAGTGCACTTGGGAAGCCGGGAAGGGTCACAATCAGCCGGCAATCGTTGTCGAACTCATCGTCGCTTTCTGTACCGCGGCCGCCACCAAAAATGGATTCAACAACACAAAAATTCAGATTTCCTTCAGGAGAGAAATCGTCTGTGCGAGCATCAATGCAGACGCGTTCGCCTGATGAGGCGGGCAGTTACTCCCAAACCAAGCGAATGATTCCGACCAATCGCACAATCGAAGCAAGCAGTAGGTGAGTTTGAAAACGTAAATAATTGCTTACCACTCTCCTAATTTTTGGTCCAATCATAATTAACGGCAGTATTCCAATCCCCGCACAACGATCATCCCTGTTCGTGCTTAAAGACTCGCAGAGAGCGCACATGCGGTTCTCGTCGAGCCAGAGCTCGGATCACACAGTGGAATCTTTCGAAGTTGCAGCTGATCTGTCAACACCGCCCACCCGAACTGTATCAATGACCTCTCGACACCGAGCACAGCCCGTTCGAAGTGGTGTGCAGAGAAGGCCGTGCTCTTTCTCATCATTCTCGTCGTCGGTTACTTCCATCAGCTCTGAACCGCTCGAGGAGGAATTTGATGAGGATTCTCAAAGTGCATCACTCATCCTCGCCAAGCAGCGACCGACGCTTGAATCTTATTTCAACTCAAAAACTGAAGAGGATGTCTCCACGAACACGTTCGTGCGTCAGACTGGAGCTGTCATGAACGCTATTGAGGGTATGCTTGAGAAGTTGTTGGAGAAGGTCGAAAGCATCGAGCGGAGGGTGGAGCAACTTTCCATCAGAGAAACAGCTCCACAGAAACTAAAGACGGATGAGAAAAGTATAGGAAAGGCCTATTCGCATGAGCTTCTCAACGAGTGGGTTGAAAAGGCTGGTGCCGCCGAGGTATCATTGGCAAACCTTGAGAACCGTGTGGCATCCGGACTGAGCAACGTCGGAATTATCAGAGAGACGCCGGCGATCGGTCATCATGATAGCGGGATCAGTACAGCGTCAACGGAGATTTTGATGTGTGACGATCAGAATAACAAGGAAGGCTGTAAGGAGGAGTCTACAAACGAAGAGCACGCATGCGAGATCGATGCGTCCAGTGAAGCAGACCCGGTCCATGGAACCAATGTTTCGGACTGTGCGAATGAGATTACAGCTGGAGGACGCCAGGACGATAGTGACATCGTCAAGCAATCCAGTGAAAATGTAACCACCGTCGAAGAACCGCAGCACTCCACTACTGTACAGAGCGAGCCTCCACACGAGGAGAATACAGCAAACCGGACTGTTGCCCTTCTCAGCGCCATGGCTGTCCTCCCGTTGCGCGTTGCAGACTTAATTTGGGACAGCGCGGTGATCGGATGCGCTGAGACCATTCTGCTACCCGTTCGGGCGGTCAGGGTTGGGAGAGGAGCAGTCAGCCTTAGCTTTGGAGCTGTGCATGGGATGTTGAAGCGTCGAAGAGGGCGGTTGCCTGAAAAGTAGGGTTAATCAGCAAGAGAAACTGTTTCATACTCTCCAATTGGATGGTTCGGGTGGTTTGGATGGTTATGCTTACGGAGAAGAAAGTCAATATTTGTTGCGCCATTGGAAAGCATAAATAGTATTTATATATTCGAAATACAGGAGTTCATTCATTGAAAGTATCCCTTCGACATTCAGATAGCGCTCAATTAAGAAATTCTTCAATGTCAAAGACAACTTCTGCCCTCTTCCCACCAGATGCTTTCTTCCGCCTCTCTTCCAGGATCCTCTCCACATCGGCAAGCACTCGTTCTCGGATGTCAACTTCTTCCCTTTTGGCTGTCCCAGTCCCCAAGATCGGAACTCCCCATCCCTCCAGTCGAACTTGATGCCTAACGGGTGCGCCATGATGCGTTGAGCTCCCAGGACGGTTTAAGCTTTTTCCACTGCTAGGACGACTTGGTGGTCTGTAAAGAGGTGTTCCCGAAACGCTCATTGGGCGGGGTGCGGACGATATAGCTCTCAGCACAGCTTTAGGAGTTGTTGGCCGTTTCTTGGGCGGGGTGTTTTCTTAGATGCAAGAGATTTGAGCAAGCTAAGAAGCTCTCAATTTCGGCTTACCAAATGCCTCCTGTGACTGATTTCGCTCATTTCTAACCTTTGCGATGGATCGTAGCAGCAGAACTCGAATATCTGAGGCGTTCGAGTAATGCGGACCAAAGAATTTCTGAATGAGCTCCGGAGGTGCATTGCTTATCGTGCAACGTTGAGCCATACAGTTTCAGAGCTATGTGCTTTGGCGTCTTACCTCTGTTCAATAAGATCGATCATTGCTAGGTGATCCTCAACAGACTCATCGTTGTCGATTGCATATCGAATTCTTATACAGAGGATTAGATATTCCGGGAGCGCTATGGAGAGCTTGTGTACCTTCTCAGAACGATTTGCTCGATCCTGTATTTTTCCAGGTTCAGTCGAACCTTCTGTGTGCGGTGAGTGGGGACTCGAGGTGGTGGGGGATTCTCGAGTGTGAAATCAACGGGACCCTTTTCAAAAGCTTGAAGAGGAATCTCTTTCTCGTTTAGCTTCCTATCGCCTGCGTCTGCCTGTTTTCGCACCACCTTCGCTGGCTTTGATGGCACGTTGACCGGGTCACCATTGTTGGAAGCTATCCGAACGTGTTTGCGAGCCGTTCCCGGACGACTGGACTTAATGCTGCTACTCAGTGGTCGGCTTTCTGTTCTTCTGCTCGAATGGGAGTGAAGTGCACTGTCGTTGGTGGCTTTCCGTGAACTTGCTCCACTGTTCCCAACGAAGAATAGAGCATCCGGGCCTTGGAGGAAAACGCTATGACCACCACCATAAGCACTGCTGCTTGCTCGACTGTGGGTCTGTGAAGACAGGGAAGAAGCGAAACGTGAAGTTTTCATGATCCTGATTTGATCCATCGGAACAGCTGATCCATAAATTAGAACGATGGAAGACAAGCATGACACAGAAAGACTAGCTTCAGAGAACAAGAAGACAGTCCATATGAATTAGGAAGGGAAAATAGAAGGAAAACAATGCGCACAACATACAAAAACAACGAAGCGCAAAACAAACAAAACGACTCACAACCAAATAAATAGTCCCATTGAATATCCATTTAAACCATCATATTGAGTGACAAGTTTATTAAACCTTCCCATCCCCAGCGACGATACAAAGTCATCCCTTCCATCGCAAAAGGCAAAAAAAATAAAAATAATGGAAAACGATACAAAGAAAGTATTTCCGTTCCAGCATCTCAAAAACCTCCCCAAAACTCCCAAAAATGAAGGTCATTCAGGTCGACCGACCCGCCACCAACGCAAGAAGCGCCATCCGCACGTACATACCGTACTTCATCTGGCGGAAGTACGCAGCCCGTTGGTCAAAGTCAACTTCCGGGTCGATTTCGTTGACACGAGGCAACGGGTGCATGACGATCATGTGGGATTTCGCGCTCTTAAGCGTTTTGTTGGTGATGATGTACGAACCGGCAACCGATTCATACTCCTTCAAGTCTGCAAAGCGCTCTTTCTGGATTCGTGTGACGTACAAAACGTCAGTAGAAGGAATAACGTCGTCCAGCGAAGACACTTCGCGCTGGTTCACGCCACGTTTGTTGAGCTCGCTGATGATGTCCTGAGGCATGCGCAGGAGGTCGGGAGCAACGTAGTTGATGGTAACGTCGTAGTGCGCAAGGAGTCGGACCAGCGAGTGCACCGTACGTCCGTTCTTAAGGTCTCCGACGAGAGTGATTGTGAGACCGTTGACCGTGCCCAGTTCTTCACGGATAGTGAATACGTCGAGCAATCCCTGAGTCGGGTGCTCTCCAGTTCCATCTCCAGCGTTGATGACAGGGATCGGCGAGAATTTGGCTGCGATAGAAACGCTCCCTGGCTCAGGGTGTCGCATCACCACAAGGTCGCCATAGCATGCCAGCGTACGCACTAAGGAAGAGTTTAGCCTGGAAAGACTCGTCTAGCAAAATGAACTCACCAGTGTCGGCAATCGATTCGCCTTTTGCGATCGAGCTTGTGATCTGGTTGATACCAACAACCTGACCACCCAAACGAACCATGGCTGCTTCGAAAGATGAAGAAGTTCGGGTAGACGGTTCCCAGAAAGCAGAGCAAAGCACCTTGCCGTTCAAAAGAGGAACGACGCCTTGTCGTTCCACCAAAGTTCGCAGTTCTTGGGCAACACCAAACAACAAGTGAAGCTCTTGGCGGTTGAAACTCTTCACCGAAACGATGTGCTTCCTGTAGAACGGCGACTTGGACAAGACCGACGTGAGCGAGGTGGGTAGCTCAGCAATGTACGGAGTAGAAAGCGTCAGGTTCTTCTGCAAAGTTTTCTGAATCGCTTTCGTGATTTGTTGAGAAGCTGCACCAGCGTCGCTCTCTTCCAGCTCCTCGGCCACCTCGCGAACGTTCACCTGCGCTGGAGTGCTAACTGAAGCACCGCCCATGAGAGACTTGAAAGCAACATCACGGATCGCGGCAATTGATGGAGTGTCAGGAATAATCGACGGTGAGC
This sequence comes from Cladochytrium replicatum, assembly GCA_025526935.1. Classification (NCBI taxonomy): domain Eukaryota; kingdom Fungi; phylum Chytridiomycota; class Chytridiomycetes; order Cladochytriales; family Cladochytriaceae; genus Cladochytrium; species Cladochytrium replicatum. The sequence goes on from JAHLKD010000019.1 coordinate 382,135, forward strand.
GGGCAGCCACGGCAGCCTGGTGGCCAATCGACAAAATCGACTCAGTAGCAACACGAGAGCGAGGTGACTTGAGGGGAAGATCCTTTTCAATAGATGGGAAGGCACTTGCACGACGGCTCGGGGTCGAAATCTGAACATTTTTGGCAATAATTCGCACAATCCCAGTGACATCTCTTCCAGAAGTTCCGTCTCCGAACACGGCGCCATCCAAGAACACAGTCTGGCCCCTCAACACGACACGATGCACGCATCCAATCAGGTCCTTTCCGGATAGAACCGAAGACTGTCCGTTGTCCAAGGCCTTGAACTTTCTGTCGACTTCGACTTCGATGTAGGTATCCAGCTGCTCAGGCAGCTCGAATATTTTGCGGGGATTTTCGTACATTCGAAGCGTTATGTCTTCGAGGGTGAGCTTCCCTTCTTGCACGGCAGTCAGCAGAAGCGGGAGGACTTCGTCGATACCCGCTGCAGCGGAAGGAGGACCACGGTTGGCATCACGTGCGAGCTGGAACGGCACAGGACCAACTGAGAAGCAGTCGATTACGTCCAAGTTGTCCCACAACGCTTGAACGTCTTCCGGAGTAGAGACTGAGTCAGCCTGCGGGAAGTCAGATTTCGTGAAGAACAGGTTGTGCACACAAATGTCGCATGTCACTTGAACCCCCTTATCCTTCGAGATTGCTATCAAGTTGATGTCCTCTTTTGTTGCAACGTTTGAGATGTGCACTGCTCTGTTGTACAAGTTGCCCAAAAACAGCACGGCAGCAAGATCTGTCTTGTTCGCACGGGCAACAATCGGAGATTCGCTGGGCCAGGAACGGAAGTGGCTAGCCAATTGGCTGGTGGTGGAGAGTTTGCTGTCCGGCAACACGAAGCCATCGAAGGCACAGTGCAGAGCTGTGGTATCCTGAACAACCGATGAAATGTAGTTGAAGTTATCCGGAGTGGCAGCAAGGGAGAGCGAATAATCACAGTAAGCCTTGGACCTGCAGTTCAACTGTGCAGCACTGATGGTACGCCTATCCTTCACAGAATCAGTCAATCCAAACGGCATGTTGCACACAACTGTGAAGCCGCTTCCCAAAGAAGCTTTAGTGATCTGTGCGAAGTCATCGTTGTCGCTATCTGCGATCGTCGGGAAGTACGATTGGACGTTGATGAGACCAGGCAGCACAACGGTACGGTGTGACGTCTTGTAGTCGTTCGATGAGATGTCGAACTCAACTCGGCGGCTCAAAGCTTCAACAAACAACTTGGCACACTTGATGTTGGTGATGAGCGGAACGGCAAAGTCAACTGCCATACGTCGGCTGATGTAACCTCTGCTCATGTAACTAGCGGGACGGCGGTATCGGTTTGTTGATGGCAGGTTGATGTACAGATCGATCAAGTTGTTCGCCAAGTGCTGAGTCAAACTGTACTCAAGCTTCTGTTGGGGCACTTTTCCATCGTCCAATGCCTCCAAGTATTTCACAGGAATGCCGTGCTCCTGAATGAAGTCTGCAGTACCGGCAGTCGCAAACAGATTGTATCCCATCTGATGAAGCTTTTCGACGGAGGGCAAGAACTCGACCTTCTCCTTGTATGAGCCCATGGAAAGAAGAATGTTCTTTTTTGGCAACACAAATCCAGTAGAAAGCAGTCCCTTGATATAGGCTTCGTACTTGTCGCGACCGAAGCACGCCACCTCACCGGTAGAAGCCATCTCAACACCAAGAATGGGATCGGCACCAGCCAAGCGGCTGAAACTGAACTGGGGTACCTTCACCGCGACGTAATCCTTGCGGTTCTCCACCGCAGGGTATGCTTCAACTTCGATGCCCAACATTGCCTTTGTGGCCATCTCGATCAGATCGACACCAAGCACTTTCGACACGAACGGGAATGAACGGGAGGCACGAAGGTTGCATTCGATGACTTTGATTTCGTTGTTCTTTGCAATGAACTGAATATTGAATGGTCCGGTTACGTTGAGGGCATTGGCGATTTTGCGAGTGGCAATCTCGATCTTGCGCACAGTCTCAGGGTCAAGATCTTGAGGAGGCAAAATCAAGGTCGCGTCACCGGAATGCACTCCAGCATTCTCCACGTGCTCGGTAACAACGTGCATGAGCAGCTTTCCTCCTTGGGCGACGGCATCCAGCTCAATCTCCTTTGCTTCTTGAATGAATTTGGAGATCACGACGGGGAACTCTCGCGAGACTTTCGCCGCGAGATCGAGATAGCTCTGCAAGTCCGCCTCAGAGTACACCACGTTCATGGCTGCGCCGGAGAGGACATATGAAGGTCGAACAAGGACAGGGTATCCAACCTTGTCACAGAATCCACGTGCCTCGTCAATGGATGTGAGCTCCTTCCACTGGGGCTGGTCGACACCGATTTTGTCAAGCATACGAGAGAATTTGTAACGGTTCTCCGCGTTGTCGATCATCTCAGGCGACGTTCCAAGAATCTTGACGTTCTCACGGTGAAGCGGAAGTGCAATGTTGTTCGGGCTCTGTCCTCCCGTCGCCAAAATGACGCCAGAAGACTTTTCAAGCTCGTAGATGTCGAGCACTTTCTCCAACGTCAGAACCTCAAAGTAAAGTCGATCGGCTTCATCGTAGTCGGTGGACACGGTCTCGGGGTTGTAGTTGACCATGATGGTCTTGATTCCGTTCTCGCGAAGAGTCCGAATACATCGAACAGCGCACCAATCGAACTCGACACTGCTTCCGATACGGTACACTCCGCTCCCCAGAACCATCACACCCTTGTCTTCGAAGTCAACATCATGCTCAACTGCATTGTACGTGGTGTACAAGTAGTTAGTGTAGCAAGGAAACTCAGCAGCAACTAATGGAAAACTTAGCACAGAAAATAGTCAATAGTAAATGTAGCGTACCTGTGTCGATCTGCTTCACGAATGGCATGAACCCGCGATCAGTGCGCTCCTTTCGGATGGCCAGCTCCGTGGTGCCGATTGCCTTTGCAATTTGGCGATCTGAGAATCCCAGCTGCTTTGCGGTAAGCATGTGGCGGTCGGGAATTTCCTGGGGCGAATTGTACAAGCTAATACAGATTTCATTAGTGATCCTCTATTGCTCGACATCATGGATGTATACCTCAGTTTCTTGTCCAGCTCAACGATGTTGCGAAGTTTGTTCAAGAACCAACGGTCAATCTTAGTGAACTCGTAAATCCGGTCCACAGAGTAGCCAGCGTGCAGTGCGTTTGCAATGGCAAACAATCGCTGGTCGGATGGGTTCGTGAGTTCTTCATCGATAGCATCAACGTACTCGTTCTGGAAATAAGTGTTAGCGGGAGTGGCAAATGGGACCAATTTACCTAATTACCTGCGAAAAACCAATGAAGTTGTACTCCACAGACCGGATGGCTTTCTGAATCGTCTCCTCAAACGTACGGCCAATTGCCATTACTTCACCAACACTCTTCATGGAAGAGCTGATCTTGGTGCTGACGCGGTTGAACTTCTTCAAATCCCTGCAATAGAACAATGTTTCAGAAAAGGAACCGTGCGCGCAACATACAAAAGCTACCATCGAGGAATTTTGACCACACAGTAGTCTAAGCTTGGCTCGAAGCACGCAATGGTCTTCTTAGTCACACTGTTCTTGACCTCGGTCAACGGAATACCCAAGCCAAGTTTGGCCGCAACAAAGGCCAGAGGGTACCCAGTTGCCTTGGACGCAAGCGCAGAAGACCTGGAGAGACGCGCATTCACTTCGATAATGCAGTATTCTCTCGAGTGCGGGTTGAGCGCATATTGAATATTGCACTCTCCGATGACACCAAGGTGACGGATGACGTTCACCGCAGTTCGGCGAAGCATCATGTAATCATCGTCAGAAAGGGTTTGCGAAGGTGCAACGACAATGGAGTCGCCAGTGTGAATACCAAGAGGATCAAAGTTCTGATGAAGGGTAAGTCATTCGACCCTGCACAGGTTTGGAGAACTTACCTCCATGTTGCACACGGTTATACAGTTGTCTTGGGCATCGCGCACGACTTCGTACTCAATCTCCTTCCACCCTTTCATACTTCGCTCGACAAGAACCTGAGGGCTCGTTGCGAATGCCCTGCGGCAGAGTTCCTTCAGCTGTTCTTCCGTTTCCGCAAAGCCTGATCCCAATCCACCCAGCGCGTATGCAGCTCGAACGATTAACGGGTAGCCAATACGGCGACCGGCCTCGACCGCTTCCTCAATCGAAGTCGCGGACGAGGACTGCGCACACTTTTCTCCGATCTCGGCCATGTGCTGGGCGAAAAGCTCTCGGTCTTCCGTGATTTCGATCGTTTCGATGGGTGTACCAAGAACTTTAACGCCCAGAGCGGCGAATTCGTCCTTGAGTTTGACGCCCACATTGAGAGCAGTTTGCCCTCCGAATGTGCAGTAGATTCCTAAAGGTTGACTTATTAAGCATGGCTCCTTACGGTTGATTAAGGACTTACCATCAGGCTTTTCGTGCTTCAGCACCTTACGAACGAACTCGGGGTTCACAGGAAGGAAATATACCTTGTCTGCCAAACCCTTCGAGGTTTGAATGGTCGCAATATTGGGGTTGATAAGGATCGTGTAGATTCCCTCTTCCTTCAAAGCTTTAATTGCCTAGGAAAACACCGATTGGTTATAAATGCTTGTGTGCGCACGTCGTCCCCTTCTCACCTGTGATCCCGAGTAGTCGAACTCGCCAGCTTGACCAATAGAAAGTCCACCAGACCCAAGAACTAAAACCTTTCTTGGGTGAACGCGCGGAATAGGTGCCGGTGCTGGCTTTGGCTTGATCGGAACCAATTTTCCAGCTGCTTTGCAATCTTTGATCGCCTGAATAAAATCATCGAAAAGAAATTCCGTATCCCATGGCCCAGGAGTTGACTCCGGGTGGAACTGAACACTAAAGTATGGGAGGGAGGTGTGACGGATACCCTCGTTCGAACCGTCGTTCGCATTGACAAAGTATTCCACCCATCCCTCCGGCAAGGAGTCGACTTGAACCTGGAAACCGTGATTCTGAGAAGTAATGTAGCACCTCCCAGTTTGCATGTCGGTGCAAGGAATGTTGTGACCGCGGTTTCCGAAAAGCATCTTTGAAGTCGTTCCGCCAGCAGCAAGTGCAAGCAATTGGTGTCCCAAGCAAATACCGAAAATCGGCTTTGTTGCCGCCTTCAGTTGCTTCGAAAGGTTGTCAATCGTCTGGCGCATAACGCTCGGGTCTCCCGGCCCGTTGGAGATGAAGAGACCATCATAGTCATTGTCGGCACTAAAGTTGTAGTCCCACGGAACAACTCGAATTTCCACTCCCCGCTTAACAAAGCAACGGATCTGGTTGTTCTTCATACCGACATCCACCGCAAGAACACGGAGAATTTTTCCGTCCGGGCCTCGAACTGCCTTGCTCAAATCATTGGGAGTGTAGGTAACTTGAGTTTTGGTTGAAACTTCTCCGACCAAGTTGCGCTCGTTGGGGTCACTCCATGGAATGTCCAGATACTCGGATATCCACGGGTATTCAACAGCTGCTGTTGGCGCACGAGCACCGCTGGGCGTGGGGAACAGCAATTTTCCGAGAAGCGAGCCCTTGGTACGAATGCGCTTTGTAAGGGCTCGAGTATCAATGCCGTAAAGAGCCGGAACACCTTCAGACTTGAGCCAGTCCGCCAGCGAGGAGGTAGCAAGCCAGTGAGAATAATCGTGCGAATATACTCCGACGATAAGCGCGGTAATATGAATCTGGTTAGATTCAAAGTATTTTGGAAGCCTATTGAGCTGCTCATCGACCTCTTCACGCGAAGGCACGCCGTAATTGCCCACAAGGGGAAAAGTAAGAACCAGAATCTGTCCACGATAAGATGGATCTGTCAAAGACTCGGGATAACCGACCATTCCTTAAAAAGCATCAGACATCAGCTTATTCTCCCTCGTTACGCGCAAAGACATGATCCCACGCATGATACGTACCAGTTTGGAACACACACTCTCCAGCGACAGACTTTCCCTCTGCGCCGAACGAGATTCCTTGAAAAGCGGTGCCATCCTTCAGCAACAGCGTGCAAACGGTTGCATTCTGTCCTTCTGGAAGCAACGGAGAAAGATCGGTCACCGGTGGAAATGGCATGCTTTGGCTGGTCGAGGAAATGGCGTTTCCGCTAAGGGCTCTGTGGATTTTGGCTTGCTTCACCACTTCGTTTCCTGATCCGCCAGACTCATTTCCGGATTTATCTTGAGTTTCAGAGGCTTGATTCGGTTCACCTGCTCCCATTTTCTTTCTAGAGGGGAGATAATGCCGATCAGACAATGTTAATACTAAAACTTGGCCATCATTTAAGATCTCGTTACCAATCAATAAAGTCTACTTTTTGAGTCGGCAGAGTGCTTTCAGATCTATTTCAGCGTGAAAACGCAGGTTTTGGTGGTAATGCTGACCCAATGCGTTCTCCTGAGCAGAAATGTCCCAAGCTCCAAGTGTTTTCTTTCTGTTGGGCGACCCGTCAGAAACTCCGGAGAGTGGCGAGGCATTTGGAGCTGAAAGAAAAAGTAAAAAAAGAAAGATAAAAAATATAGAACGGACGATGTAACGAGACGGGCAGTAAACTGTTTGAAAACGTTCACCAGAATGTTATGCACTTGAAAACCAAAAAATGTGTCGGATGTTCAAACTACCATTTTTTGGATGGGATGTGAACAAGTTGTGGATTATACTTTTGATTGGTGATCAAAAAGACTATTCGTACTATGCCTTCATCGATGGAGCTGGTTTCTTCTCGACTACCAGTACCAGTCCGCTCATTAGGAGGACCATCGGATCGGCATGATACTCAGATCATGACCCCAGAATCCGAGATACCCGGAAGAGGTCAAGCGCAAAGGAATACCACCGTGCTTGGGGACAGATTGCGCCCATTGTCTCATATTGGTGATGTGAGCTGGAGCTCAAGTCCATCTCTCAGACCCGGCAGAGAGCAGCCAGAACCAGTAACTGGGTCAATGAACATGATCTCGAAACAGAACCCTCGCAGGCACTCCAGCAACGGTCGCCACTCCACTCCATCTTCTTCGCAGGATATTTCACAGCGAAGAGGAGCACAGCCAGTCTGGGAAAGGTTGACTGCACCACGGAAGGCGGCGATATCTCACAACGCCAAATCTCACGATCTTCAACCAGGTCAAGCTGGCTCCGCCCAGCGGGTGCCGGCGTGGGAGCGCCTTAGTAAGCTTAAGAAGACAACTCTCCCGTTCGAATCAAGCATACCCATTACAGAAATCCCGAAAGCTCATAAAAGAACCTCAACTACTGCCAGCTCTCCAAATACAAAAGTAGATATACCTAAGCGAAATCAATCCATGGATTCAAGTTGTCGAAAACCAAAAGAACTAACATCAAGTGAAGGTGATCAAGCAAACCAGTGTTCAGTGGAATCTTCCCAAGGGTGAGTAAATGTGAAGCAAAAACAATATCATCAAATTGATTTCAGCAACGACAGCGATCGTATCGCTCAAGCACGAACTTCAACAGGAGCAAACACAGACAGTCGCATTCCAGTCTGGGACCGTCCTTCTAAGCAGCAGCGGAGGATCTCATCGGAAAAGTCTGACAGCACATCTGATAAACTCGGTACTTCTCCTTCACGGGGCGGGAAGTGTTTTACAGCACGCGCTTCACACTCCGTCAACTCGGCAGAAAGCAGTTCCTCCAGCTATCAGAGCATTTTGTCATCGAAAGTCCCTGATGGTTCACTTCAGCGCGAGGGGTGAGTGTTTACTCTCTGAACCTCGAGCGATTTGTTGATCATTGTGAAACAAAGAACAGAACGACATAATCTCCCGCCAAAAATAAACACAAAACGGGCAAGTAGTAATTCGAGCGCTCGTCCTCCAATCTGGGAAAGATCACCAAAACATACCCCCTCACCTTCGCACGATTCACCGACAACTGCAGCCGGGACGTCGACTTCACACAGCGGTCGATCTATCCCAAGACTTCCGACAGAAGGAAATCAATCCTTGAACAAGAATAGTCCTGTTAAAACCAGTAGTAGCAGAAGTTTATCATCAAGGAGCTCGACTGCAACTATCAGCTCCTCACTTAGTCGTCGGAGCTCTTCGTTAGGACATCAATCTCCGTCACCAAGTCGTCAGGTATCTTCATTCAGTCGACAGCTTTCGTCAATTAGCCGTCAGCCTTCTTTCGGGCCATCAAATGTCGGCCGACAAGGATCGTTCGCTACTAAAGATGGGCCACGCCCGGAACGACAATCAAGGTATTACCCATTACTCTCTTTCACCCAAATGATCGGATTAAACTTAGCTTTCATATTGCTTAGAAGGCCATCAAGAGCTGGAGTCAAAGATGAACCCGTCAATGTACGCAATAGAATGGATTCAAACTTTCAAAGCAATGATTCGCCATCTGCGTCTTACGTCGAGGTGAACGAAATCAAGTCAGAAACACCTCCGAATGACCTTGTGGAATTCGACTCTTTCGAAAAATGGGCCGTTGAGAATCCTGAGACAACCAAGCACAAACCACGACCACTTGAAATCGAATCGTCTGATATTATGAGTTTGGCATCTTCTCGTCGCTCATCTTCTGACCTGATATCCCAAGGATCAGCTCAACCATCTTTGGGTACCATGAGCTCACTCAGCCAAATGAGCCGAACGGAAGTAATTACGCAACCTGAGTACCGGGAGTTGCTCAATCACACGGAGCATGTAGTCACTATGGTTGAAGGGATGCTACATGTCATTGTTGCCTGCGTTGAGAATGTCGAGCGACGAGTTGAAGCATCCGTAAAGAAAAGTGATTCGCTAGGGTCAGCTACTGAGGCGACCACACCAAAGTGCGCTGAGTATTCTCGTAAATCCAATGAGAATATCACAAAGGAGAAGCCGGATATTTGCTTGAGCCTCGAAAATAGCGTGAACGGAAAGAAACTAAGCAACCATGGAATATCACATTCTTACCAGGAATCCGTACAGAGCTTTGGTCCCGAGGAAAGCTTTTCAAATATCCAAGCTTCCGGATCGGATTCTGAGTATGCATATGAGCAATTTGACTTTCGAAAAGGGCAAAATTTCCAAGGGAGCATGAAGCACTGCTACAGCTTGGATATTAACAAAGTTTTCATGCCGGAGCAAGAAAGTACCCATTCGGTTTCTTCAAATTATATCAACGAAGAGACCCCTGTCGATGATCATCATGAGAAATCCAACTTCCGGTACGAAAGTTCCGAAGAGTTTATCGAGGAAATGTACGACTACATGACATCAAATCCCAGCTTGGATGACGATGAAGCTTGGGAACAACAAAATCAGTTGAGGCTACGTTCTGAAGCCAGCGACATGCCGTCCACACTTGAATCCTTGGAATTGCAATGGGATGAAGTTGAAAAAGATGTTTTTGAAATTGGACGACGACTCAGTGTGCCGAACATAGCCTTTTCAGCTGGACCAGAAAATGAAAGCACGAATGACAACGCTCTTGCGTCATCGACATCGATCGTCAAAGAATTTACTCTCCATCTCGCCCACAACCATGACAAAGTTACTCCAGACCCACTTCAAACATCAGAGAATAATAATAATCAAAACAGCACGAAGAAAGAATCAACTTCGAAGTATTCGGACGAAATTCAAGTTATATTAACCGAGTCTACACTGCCTGTCGAGGCTACTTTACCTGCAACTCCACAGAAGTTGGAGACCGAGCCAGGATCTTCGTCTTCATTCCATCACGCAATCTCTTCGTCGTGGATCTTAACTCCCCTGCTTTATTTCACTCCGTGGGCGACTTCCCAAAAGCCAGCTCCCGCGACTTTATCAGTTCCAGCCACAGGTGATAACGGCGGGAACGTAGCTCCTGTTATCAATCAAAACAGTGTCGGCTCGTTGCCGCTGAGTATTGACCATAGATCAGTACCAGTCGCGGCTGATTCTCAGGACCGCGATTCTGGATTGCCCAATGATGTCGTGCAATATGTGTCAGCAGAGAATGACATTTCAATCTCCTATGATACAACTCAAGAGCCGAAAGAGCTGTCATCTATTCCTATTAACGACTCAGGTTCAGTCGCCACTCTTCAACAAGTTGTGCCGTCGATAATAGTAGATACAGAACAAAAGAGCATGGATTCTGCAGCGATCGAAGTTTGCCCTATTATCTCAGAAAGCATTGATATTGCTGTGATAGAACCTACACCCGAGGACTCAGGAGCCTTTGATATGGTGAAAACGGAAAACACCGGCAGGGGAGAAATCGAGGTTTGCCCGAAGAGTTCGGAAATAACGGTTGCGAGTCTTGAAAGAGCCGAAGAGCGTGGCGAGCTAAGCATTTTGCCCCATTTGATATTTGCGGACACAAATCGGAAGATTCTAAAGCAAGCCATTGTAGTCGATAATGATGTAGAACAAAGCAGCAAGGAAACCTATGCTGAAGGCAGTTTAGCAACCTTTTCTATGGATCCTGCCATCGACGTTTCTGGGGAGCCCATTACGGGCCGTGAGAAGACCAGCAAAGTTGACCAGAATGTCACAGAGGGAATGCAGAACGCAATCGATTCGACACAAAACAATGGAGCTTCTGTTGCGGAATTAGAGTTGCCACCGATAATTGCAATTCCACTGCAGGTGGTGGACTATGTGTGGGACACATCAGTGATTGCGTGTGCTGAAACTTTGCTGGTTCCCATTCGAGCTGTCAGAGCGGGCACGTGGGTTGCGAAGAACTTAGTAACGACCTTGACTGGATGGGACAGAGCTAACCGCAGAGCAATCGCCTCCATGTAGAGCTATATATAAATCTGTAACATTCTTGGATGCAACATTTATACAAAAATTGTTAAAAAATATTATATTTCAACTCCCAGAGGAGCAATTACATACAACTGCGAGAATTACCATGCTGAATTTTCTCCAATCATGATTCCACAGACTTTAAATTCACACCTTTCTTCTTTCGGTTTTAAAGAATCACTGTTTCGACGCAGGACTAAAGGACGGCGAATACGCAGGTGAGTAGGAAGGCGTCGTCTGATTCTGCTGTGCAACATTTCCGTTGCCCTGCCCGTACAATCCCGTAGTTCCAGATGGTGCTGTTGCTGGGTTGACTACCGCACCTGGCACACTGAACCCACACTTAGACTTGGAACACGTCAATAAATACTGCAGTTATCTTACCCAGGAGACATGGGTGAGTAGCTCGGAGACGTCGGGGAGTATGAAGGGGAAGTTGGAGAGTACGACGGTGAAGTTGGGGAGTATGAGGGAGACGTCGGAGAGTATGAAGGTGACGTCGGGGAGTAGCTGCAGGAAACAAACTATTAAGTATAAGCAACTTCGGATACAGCAATATCACATACCTCGGTGAAGTGGGCGAGTACGAGGGAGACGTGGGCGAGTAAGACGGGGACGTGGGCGAATACGACGGCGACGTCGGCGAGTAGCTGTTGATTATATCAGTGTCATGTAACAATTCACCAGCTGCGCTTGAGACTTACCTGGGAGACGTCGGGGAGTAACTCGGCGATGTAGGCGAGTACGATGGAGAAGTGGGGGAGTAAGAGGGTGATGTTGGAGAATAACTGACAAAAAGAAATTTCAGTACTTAATAGGGCACCAGTATTGAAGTTCCTACCTGGGTGAAGTTGGTGAATAGCTCGGCGATGTAGGCGAGTATGAAGGAGAGGTTGGTGAGTACGAAGGTGAGGTCGGAGAGTATGACGGAGACGTCGGCGAGTAACTGTGAATGCACCAAACTAGAGTCAGTGACGAAAGATTTCGATAATAGATAATCAAACCTGGGTGACGTCGGTGAGTAGCTCGGCGATGTCGGAGAGTACGATGGGGAGGTCGGGGAGTACGACGGGGAGGTCGGCGAATAGCTGCACAAAGATAAGAAAAGCGGAAAATGTTGATCAATAGGATGCTCACCTCGGAGACGTCGGTGAATAACTGGGTGACGTGGGTGAATAGTTCGGAGAAGTAGGGCTGTAGCTAGGACTCGTAGGACTGTATCCTGGCGACGTCCCTCCAGCACCCATGGGTGAGAAAATCGGAATAACGCCAGGCGAGTACCCGCTCGGGCTAAGTGGTCCAGGGCTGCTCGTGTTATATCCTGATCGATCGTAGTAGGGTGTCGGGGCGTGATCAAGTCCATCGTATCCGCCCATACCCATACCCATTCCCATACCCATTCCGACGCTGTACTCTGGCGCAACTGCAGGAGCGCTTCGTAACATCTCCTCGTCAAGCAGAACACCGAAGCTACCTGATCCAAGAGGTGCGAGCTGTCCAAGAATAATGTTTTCAGACACTCCGCGGCAGTCGTCCAGCTCGCCAGCTCCTGCCGCATCCACAAGCAACTCCACAGTTTCTTCGAATGAGCAACGAGCAAGAACTCCAGCGTCGGTACGGTTGATACCGTGACGAGTGATTGCCATCAAGTGTCCACGCTGGGTCATCGTGTCACACAACGTCGCAAGGTGTCGGTAGTTCACGTAGCTACCATCAAACTCAATGACCTTTCTGACCTCTTTCAACACCGACGCTCTTCCAGCTTCGATACCCAACACCTTCAAAACTTCCACCGGTGAGTTCGACACCGTCTTGACCCAATCGATTCCATCTTGAACAATTACTTCCGCCAAGTTGATACCGTCCGTTTCAAGATAGTGAATCTTTTCGTTTTTGTAATCGCCCTTCTCGTCAACCTTAATCCGCTTGCCTTCGGTAATGAAGGCACGCTGGATACCCTTGACACCGCAAAGCGTGCGCTCGTTCAGCAAAGAATGCTCAACTCGCTTCAAGAACTGATCTTCTTCAACCTGGATGGCATCGTCATCATCACCTTTGCCGTCATTGACTGTCCTGAACAATAACAGCAAGCGATCCGCGTTATCTTCAGAGTACCAGCACTTCAGTTGTCCCTCCTCGAAATCCTCCATCAACTTTGCCACAATCTGAGACATCGGGAGGTTCTTATCGGCTTTTCGCTTAAAGTCCAGCTCAACTCGAAGCACCCAGGGTGAGAACCGGTTTGGATTATCGTCTCCAACTTCAAAGTACAACTCGTAGATGGCTTGGTCATCTGGGTTGAGCGAGTCCATCGGGTTAGGATCGTACCAGATTTCTGTTGTCGCTGTCAGACGACGCAGAGTTGTGTGCTCCAGCAAGTTCGCTATAATCTTCGCCTTTGAATTAGAATCGCTGTACTCATCATGTAGCATAATCTGCATTGCAGGAGTTTTCATATTGGTTGCAACGTTAATAATTTCCTTCAAGCGAGGTACTCCTAAAGTAACGTTTTTACTTCCCACACCAGCCTACAAAGGATAAATGCGAGTTTACAGAAGATTCTTTCTTGTGAATGGAATCGAACTTACAAGATGGAATGTATTCAAAGTCATCTGGGTAGCCGGTTCTCCAATTGACTGCGCTGCGATCGTACCAATCATCTCGCCCGGATGCGCGGTTGCTTGATTAAACCTCGAGTCGATTTCACCAATGATCCAGTCAAACGACTTGCGATCCAAATGGTATTCTTCCAACACCCTCCTGGTCGAAAATGTGCTTCGAACCAAGATTTGGAACAGCAAGGTCGCATTCGCCTGGGCTTCGATGCTCAGTTCGTCGTTTCCTCGAATAACCACCGTCTTCGCAAGCAAATCATTCACGGCCTCGATAATATCTCTCGGGTGTAAATCACTCTGTTTGGGTACTTCAATGTCGAAAATCTTCTTTGCGTTCCAGATAAGCCGCGCCATGTTGACGGGAAGCGGCCAGCTGAACGTGTTGTCCTCTGCAAATATTTCTTCTCGAAGAACCCTGCGATCCTCGACCAACTGCTCAAACTCGTTGTGAAGCATCTCCTGAATTTCGGCCTTCTCCATAACATCACTGATGATCCTGTATTCGACAGCATCGGTCGAAAAGCGATTTTCATATGCGTCGACCAGATACGTCTTGCGGAACTTGTCGTTGCCCATCTTCATAATGTCCAGAGTCTGCTTCTCAACCTTCGCCCCATCCATCCCATCCTCTCCGTACACAAACTGCACGATGTTACCCACCGCGTCACGGACGGTGCTGTCGTATTTTACACTCAAGTCTTCCAACGCCTTCACCAATCTGCGTTGAATGTATCCGGTTTCGGCAGTCTTTACAGCCGTATCAATCAACCCTTCACGACCACCCATGGCATGGAAGAAAAATTCTTGGGGTGTCAGTCCACGCAGGTACGAGTTCTCCACGAATCCGCGACTCATGGGGGAGTGGTCGTCCTTTGTGAAATGCGGCAACGAACGTCCTTTGAAACCGAACGGAATTCGTTTCCCCTCAACGTTCTGCTGTCCCACACAAGCCATCATCTGCGAGATGTTGATGTCCGAACCTTTCGAACCTGCCACCACCATCTGCTTGCAGTTGTTCTGCTCACGCAACGAGTTCTTTGCTTCTCGTCCAGTGTTTTCACGTGCACGACCCAATTCATAGTTGACCGACGACTCAAAGGTTTCCCGAACAGTCATACCGGGCTTGTTCTGCAACTCGTCCGCTTGTGCAGTCGCAATAATTTTGTCGACTTCGAACTTGGCGTTTTCGATCGCGGCGTTGATGCGCTCCATGGTGGCAGCATCCGCAACAGTGTCTCCGATACCGATCGAAAATCCATTGTGCAGCAGCCAGTAGTTTACGACCCTCTGTGCACCGTCAAAGAAACCCTTTGCGGATTCAGGCCCAAACTCGTTCATCGTAATATGAATGATTCCACCACCTGATGATCCGACTGTCTTCTTGCACAGAATTCCCATCAAAAGCTCTCCGTTCTCAATCTGCACGCGCGTGTCTCCGGGTGAAATCAAGGTGTGTTCGCCGTCCGGGTGCTGGGAATGGAACCCGATCATGTTGATTTTGGGCAACACGAGGGACATCATTTGCTTCCCCGTCCAAAGCGGAACTGGTTTGAAGATTGCTGGCATGGGAATCACGCCGTCCCACCCGGGAACCCACATCAAAATGTTCATAACAAAGTCCATAGTCAAGAAACAGTCCCGCCGCGTAAACTTTCGGATTCCGCACAGAGCGTCCTGCACGATACCCATGACCGGCGCGTTCTTCTGCGGACTCACAATCTGCTTCGGCACCATACACAGCTCCATGATCTCAGCACGGGTCTCGTGGGTCTGAGGCACATGCATGTTCATCTCGTCTCCGTCAAAGTCCGCATTGTAAGGTGAAGTCACGGACAAGTTCAGGCGGAACGTCGAGTACGGCATAACCTTGACCCTGTGACCCATCATACTCATTTTGTGCAGACTGGGTTGCCGATTAAAGATTATAAAGTCATCGTCCATCAAGTGCCGCTCCACTTTGTAACCAGGCTGCAACGTCAGCTCCGGCCTCTTCGAGTACCGCAAATCAATACGCTCCCCGTTCTCGCGGGTAATGTATTTCGCACCCGGATGTTCTGTGGGTCCATTCCGAACAAACTCTTCCAGCCGCTCACGGTTCGCAGCCGTCACCGTCTCAGGGAAGGTCAAGTTGCGCGCAATGCTGCGGGGCACACCGACCTGATCGATCGAAATGTTCGGGTCACCCGTAATCACAGTTCTCGCAGAGAAATCCACTCGCTTTCCCATCAAGTTGCCTCGCAAGCGACCCTCCTTACCCTTCAGCCGAGCACGGATCGATTTGATCTTCACAAGAACACATCCGCCCTGGTGAGACTACGCAATAAAACATCCCAGCAATGCATCTTACCGGTCTGCCGGACTTTTGGTGTGCGGAGGGTACGCCAGCGAGATCATTGTCCATGTAAGTGGCAACGTGGTACTGAAGAAAGTACTCAAAGTCTGCCAAAAGGTGAGGAGGTGATCCATCTGCTTCATGTTTTCGCAAGTTGTTGTTTGCTTTGATGATATCCATGAGCTTGTGCGTCAAATCGTCCTCGCTGCGACCCATGCCGTCCATGTGAATAGACGGACGAACGGGCATTGGGGGGACTGGGAGCACCTGGATAATCATCCACTCTGGACGAGCCCATTCAGCAGAAAGTCCCATATCCTCCTGATCTTTGTCACTGATAGACTGAAAAAGAGTCAAAACTTTGGATGGTGTGAGAGTTTGCGTTCTGGCTTCGCTATTGGCCTACACAACACAAATTTTTAGGATTCCGTCAACAATAAATTTGCAGTATAGGCAACACCTCATCCTTTGGGGCCTCGAATCGGGCAATTAACTTCAGTGGTTCCTTTTTGAAAGTTGGCTGTTTCTGTCCACACCCTCCATGATTGATTTTCTTGGGCTTCCCTTCCTGCTGTTGCCCGTCCGCATCCAAACCCGTATCCGTATCAGCTTCACACACTTTCTTTCCTTTGCAGAGATTCCAGACTTCCTGGAACCTTCTGTTCCGGTCACCCACACGCTTGATGCGAACAAACTGGGGGTTACTGTCATCCACTTTCAACTTTCCACAGTAGAAACACACGCATTCGAGAACCTTTTTGATCTTTTTCAAATACCCTAAAAAATGCAAACACACATTATTTTTGGCCCCCAATATCGAGTGCAGTAACCACAATACCGGCGTGATACACCGGTTTGACCAGCTCGATGTGCCCAAAATGACCAGGACAGTTCGTCATGTCTTCCTCGCAGGTCAAGCATTTGAAATTACGATCGATCGTTCCGAGGCGAGGATCCAAAAGCCCTCCCTTCTTCGGCTGATCTCCATCCATCGTTTCCGGATGCTCAATCTTGGCCACCGACATCGCTTTCTAAATAAAATTGAAAGCCATTTTTCAGATTTCGCAGTCACCTTTCCCTCTACCCCCAATAAGACAGTACCGTTTCCTCTGGTGAAAGAATGCCAAACTGGACATTTTTCACCGTCCGCAACGGGGCGGTCGAGTGACTAAACCCGAAAACAGATCCCGAAACAACCATTTTCGCAGTCTTTGACCGAGACGAATTAAGCTCGCAAGGTTGATAACGAGCTCAAGAAAAAGCACACAAATCGTACGGACCCGGGACGACCAGGTACGTTCGTATATTCGCAAGCGATAGATGACGGAAGCAGATCCCTCCCACAGTCACTCTCTTTTTTTGGGTTGTTTCTTTGTAGGTATTTGCAAAACGACGCAGATATACGCAAAGGATGCGAAGACGACGGAATTAATGGACGATATTGAACGATGACTGTTATGGCAACCACCACCAAAATTTGGTTCTTTGTTATCTACACTGTCACGAAACGTGAGGGCTGGCGGGGATTGTCGAGCCAGTATTTATAGCCAGTCTCTCCTCGCTTCGCCACGAAAACCGAATTGGAGCAGTTGCTGTCACACCAGGATGGTATGGTGTTGGATTGCACACGGACGGATAGAGGTAGCACAGAGCAGCGCACGACGGTCGTAGCGAGCACGGTTAGACCAGCGCGCGAGAGTCGTAGCAACGGAGAGGTTCCAGCGGGCAAGTGTTCCTTCCTTTCGTCCGCCGTGAGGGCTCGATCTGTTCAGAGAAAATTGCGAGGCACCCAACCAGCCACTGAAGGAAGGAAACATTGAAAAATAGCAGAATGATTGTACCATGGGGAAAACATTTCTGTTGCTGTGTTGTGCGAGAGAAACATGTTCACTTGCTTTTCTGTTCGTAGCTTGAAAACTTTGGATGTGCATAAAAGACAGAAAACACAAGCTGCGAAAAAGCTGTGCAATGTAAGCGTTCCCCTGCAAAAACAACACTCCCAATCAGATCACATTCTGAAAACAAATATCAAGCTTATCCCTCCTCACCTCATACCCCCGTCGAACTAAAATGGCACCTTCCTCCTCCGTCCCCCGCATTACCCTCACATTCCTCGGCTTCCCATCGACATCTCCAACACCCGCCTCCAACCCCTCCCCGCCCGCTCCTTCCCGCCTCATCATCGCCGATCTTCCCTTAGACAAACCGGCCCAAACAACGACAACCCCAACAAAACCCCCGACCATCACCGACTTTCTCCACTCGGTCAAAAAGCTCTACCTTGCCGATGACGATGGCATTGACCTCGCACACATCGCGCTGTACACTTCAGACTATGCCATCGTTCCCCGCGCAGCGCCTGTCGGGATGCTCCGTGACGGGGACACCCTGATCGTCTCAGCCTATTGTCCGCAACCCGTTGGGAACGCAAACGCGAAGAAGGAGGAGAAGGCTGAGAGTGGTGGCGGGAACGAGGTGAAAACAATCTCGCCTGGAGCGAATACGACGTCTGCGGCCGCGGCGAGTAAAGTCATGAGCCCGTCGAGAGCTCCGGCTACTTCATCGTACGATAGCTATGAGTCGCGATACAATGATAAAGAAAGGGAGAAGGAGAAGGATAGAGAGAGAGACAAGGAGAAAGCTGGAGATCGGGACAAGGATAGGGACAGGGAACGGGAGAAGGAGAAGGATAGAGAGAGAGACAAGGAGAAAGCTGGAGATCGGGACAAGGATAGGGACAGGGAACGGGAGAAGGAGAAGGATAGAGAGAGAGACAAGGAGAAAGCTGGAGATCGGGACAAGGATAGGGACAGGGAACGGGAGAAGGATAAGGGCAGGGATCGGGAAAAGGAGCGGGAGAGGGAAAGAGATCAGGACAGAGAAAAGGACCGCGACAGGGAGAAGGACAGAGGACGATACCATTCCCTAGACAATCCGCATCGCCGCAATGATTTGGACTCCATCGACGACTTGCTGGCTTCGTCCCATGACATCAGGGACGACTGGGACAAACCCTCCAGTCCAAAGAAGAAGCCTGTCTACGACCTAGACGAAGACGTCAAGTCACCCTCAAACAAGTTGACCATCCCGCTGAAAGCTTCCCCTCTCCGAGGAAAGTTTGATCGCGATGATGATTCCAGCTACTCAAACCCCCCCAAAGGTACACAGAAATATATGAAGTAGCAATATTTAGAATAGTTTCTTGCATTTCCAGACGAATCGACAGATCACAAGGGGAAGTTGGCCACACTGAAGCGCGACACTCTGTCTGGTAAGTTACCTTGAAGCTTTTATTGTCTTTCATTCACCAAGTCATGGCATCTTTATAGCGGCGTCCAAGCCTGATCAGAGGCGCCAGTCAAGTAACGCCTCTCCCACAACCGGATCCGCCAAAGACACCAAAGATGTTGCTGATAAGCGAGGTGCAAGTGCAGACCGGGAAAGAGACCGCGAGCGGGATCGTGAGCGTGACAGAGATAGAGAAAGAGAGCGAGATCGCGAGCGAGACAGGGATCGAGACAGGGACCGCGACAGAGATCGTGACCGGGACGATAGAGACCACCATCGACGAAGCACCGTGCATGGTATGGACGGCGCTTTTCGATGTTCTCTGCATTGTTAACAATATTTACATTCTTTAGGGCGAAACAAGGATGACCATTAGATGACTTTTAAACTGGCATTTCACTCTATTGCACAGACAGACAGAGGATAATCAATAAATACACTTGAGCAAACTATAAGCAAGAGACACAGTGAAGAATTGTGAAGGATTAGACAATCTTGGTTCGACAAACAACAAATAAATATCCTCCAATGTCTCGACCACTCGTAACTAATGATCAACATCAGAACAAAGCCATGATGGAGGCGAAAACAGAGCAAACGGCCACTGCGATTGCGACACGAGCACCAGGAGATGCACCGGCAGGGACAGCGGCCGGTGGCGAAGGGTTGGAGGCCGGAGGTGCGGATGCCGGTGGGTTGCTTGCGACCGGGGCAGAAACTGACTGCGTGGCAGCAGCTTGTCCGGAAGGCCCGCAGTTGACGGTAGGATCTTGCACAGCCGAACGAATCCAGTTGCAGTAGTTGATCAGAGCACCCGTGAGAGGAGCGAACCACGGGTCAGCGTTGACTGCGTTGTACATTGAGCCAGTAGCAGCAACTATTCAAATGAACGTGTCAAAAAACATGAGCTGTGGATATGAAAAAGGTGGTCCTTACCAAGTTCGGAGACAGTGATGTTCGACTCGGCAGCGATCTTGCTAAGGTTAGACCATTGGCTAGCCAGACCGGCTTTCTAAAAGTGTTGCGATATGGCATCAATAAAGTTCCAGATAGGGGACAAATAGTTGCACTTACCTGTGTTGAGTTTGACTGGTCCCATCCCTTTGCAACGTTGTCGTTGAAGACTTTTTTCGATGCCTTTGCCAGATCACCGTCGAGGTAAAGAATAGTTGTCGTTTGGGCGATCACCAAGACGAGGAATGCAAAAGCGAAGATCCAAGAGGGGTTGCGAGAGATGAGAGCAGCGTTAGCCATTGTGATCGCAAGTGCAGAAGCAAGGTATCGAGTGACAGGAAACAGCGAGGGGTGGAAGTGCAAGATTGCGGGGGGAAGTCTTTGTGCGCGGTTTAAATAGAATTCTTAGAGCGCTTCCAAAAGGTCCGACCCCGCCGGGCGGAAGACAAACGCGTCGCATTTTGGAGGTCGCCTGTCCACATGACCGAAAATCCAGACCAGTACCTCCGCCGGCAGAAATGGTTGTGGTACCAAAGTCAATTGCAGACAATCGTGTTGTCCATGGCAATATGTACACATTTGTCAAAGTCTTCTTGCCCCCTCCTCCTTCGTCAGAGAACGCAGATCAGGACCAGAAAAAAAGTTCAATTCCGGCGAAAGCATCCCTTATTGTCCCTGATTTCACCACTTTCTGAGAATGTCTTTCTCGAATTGCTCGGCAGTGAGCGTTCCGTCGATTCTCTTCATGTCTTTATTCAGAATTCTTGGGAAGAATGTGAGAACCATACAAGTTATCAAGTTCTGGCACCGAATAACTTACAGCCAATACTTTTTCGTCTCGAATTTTCCAGACATACCTATCAGATGCGGTGTTGATGTACAACAGGTAGAAGAGTGCGCAAACAAAATGACGAGCCCAAGCTCCAAAAAGTTGGCAGCGAGCTGCAGAACCACGTAAACGACCAGTCGAATGTTGTATTCGCGAGAAGTAGTGCCGATGAACGATTATGTGCATCATTGGGAGCACCTTTTCGTTTTCGCTATCATCCGCATCTTGGTGTTGCCTCCCTTCATCAACAAAGCCACTTCCCACTGTCCGAGCCACACAAGCCATCCGTTTAGCCGTGACCTCCACCACTGCAAAGTTGTAAATTCTCGAAAATGTTCAGATCAACGGCTCGCCTACTGAAGCCTTCGGTATTTTGAAAGAGCTGTTCGTACGTATTGCAGTCTCTGATCTTTGAATTGCAGCTGTTTCCCATCCTTTCTCCTCGCAACATCTCAACAGCGTCGGCAGCTTCCAAAACCAAACTCTACATCAATGGAGAATTCTTCGATTCTCAAACAGACAAATGGATCGAACTGAGGAATCCTGTATGTTGTAGTCCACTGCACGTAGCCATGATCTTGCTCATTCACATTCGAAACAGGCCACACAGGAACTGGTGACGCTTGTTCCGCAAGCAACCCCCGCCGAATTGAAATACGCCGCAGAGTCTGCTGCAGCCGCATTTAAAACATGGAAAAAGACCAGCGTTCTCACTCGCCAAAAGGTCATGCTCGATCTGCAAGCGCTCATCCGATCCAACATGGTAAGATTGTTGTTTCACCTCCTAATCATAAAGTACTTACTTTCGTTGAAGGACAAATTGGCGGAGTCGATCACTTTGGAGCAAGGGAAGACATTCCCAGATGCTAAGGGTGATGTTCTCCGTGGACTGCAAGTTGTGGAACATGCTTGTGGGCTGCCGACCTTGCTCATGGGTGAAAAACTCCCAGTATCCCGTGACATGGATACGTACACTATCCGTGAACCCCTCGGTGTCGTTGCTGGGATCTGTCCATTCAACTTCCCGGCCATGATTCCCCTGGTACACACACCCATTGATCAGGAAACAAATCTTTGAGTCTAAGAATGAACTCTAGTGGATGTTCCCGCTTGCAATTGGAATCGGAAACACGACGGTGATGAAGCCATCCGAACGCGATCCTGGTGCAATGATGATCCTCGCAAAACTTGCCGAAGAGGCAGGTGTTCCCAACGGTGTTCTCAACGTCGTTCATGGAGGTACTTAGCAAATATTAATTGAGTGAAATTTGAAAGTTTTGATACATTTGTTCCTCTTACTCAGCTGTTGACACGGTCAACTTCATCTGCGACGACCCCCACATCAAAGCAATCTCGTTCGTAGGCTCAGACGTTGCGGGGAAGTACATCTTCGAGCGCGGTACCAAGAATGGAAAGCGAGTTCAGGTATTTACGAAACCCCAGAACATCCACACAATCGAACACCCAACTCGGTTTCTTTAAAGGCAAATCTTGGTGCGAAGAACCACGGTGTGATCATGGAAGATGCAAACAAGAACCATGCCCTCAACTCCCTCGCCGGCGCAGCCTTCGGTGCAGCTGGTCAGCGATGCATGGCACTCTCTACACTTGTCTTTGTGGGTCCCGCGAAGGAATGGCTTCCCGAGCTTGTTGAGCGTGCAAAGCAGCTCAAGGTCACGAGTGGGTTTGAGCCTGACGCGGATCTTGGTCCGCTCATCACAAAAGAGGCCAAGAAGAGAGTCGAGGAGCTGATTCAGTCTGGTGAACATCAAAGCGCTTGATCATCATGCTGTAGGGTCTTATGTATGTTATGACTAGGTGTGGACGAAGGTGCAACATTGCTGTTGGACGGTCGAGGGATCAAGGTTGGCTAATGATTTACGTTTGTCGACATTCTTCTCACGTACCTCTTACAGCCTGCTGGTTTCGCAGAGGGTAACTTTGTTGGACCAACTATTCTTTCGAACGTGAAACCACACATGCGCGTCTACAAAGAAGAGATTTTCGGACCGGTATAATATGTTGAAGTAGATTCGATATGGTTCTAAAACTTCTCTTTTAGGTTCTCGTTTGCTTGGAAGTTGATACTTTGGACGAAGCCGTTGAACTAATTAATAAGAACCCATATGGTACTCCCAGTGAAATCCCATCCGGTAACCTGCTTACTGAGAGCCATTTTCTTTTTTCTTCAAATAGGCAACGGGACAGCAATCTTCACCAACTCTGGCAGCACTGCACGCAAGTTCCAGGAAGAAATCGATGTCGGCCAAGTTGGGTAAGAGTCGGAAATAGGAATGATGCCTTCACTTCATCTAACCAATATCTCTGCAGTATCAATGTTCCTATTCCCGTTCCCCTTCCTATGTTCTCGTAAGTTTCAGTGGATTTGAGAAGGCTCTCATTTGTTGAATGTGTCTCTCTCTACAGGTTTACGGGAAGCAGGGGATCGATAGTCGGAGATCTCAACTTTTACGGCAAGACCGGCGTACAAGTAAGAGACCGTGGGACTTTGATGGCTTGAATGTTGACCAAGTCAATCCCCGCAAACAGTTTTACTCACAGATCAAGACTGTCACTGCTCTTTGGAGGAGCGAGGATGCAGTTGGTACTGGCGCGTCTGTGAACATGCCTGTGATGAGATGAGGTCCGGGATGGTTTGCATTCGTGTTGTATTGTGGAACAAGCAAGGATATATTGATTTAATCAAAACGAGACCCAATGCGACCTGCTGATTTTGGAAGGATTGCATCTTACGTTCTGACACATCGTGACCTTGGCAACTGTAAGCCAGAATACCAGGACAAATTACCAACAGCTTCATAGGATCTTGGCTACTGCTAATTGAGGAAAGAAGTCTCAAAAGCGCAATGGCATGGGTATAGCAACTTTATTCATGGGCAAACCACCCACCTAACACCCGGACACCCCCCCACCCCCCCACCCCCGCTGACAGCGCTGATCGGCGGGAGCAAGATCGACTCCGCACACATGGTCACGGCGGCCTCCCATGCGGTCTCCGCGACTGTCAGCGTTAACGCCGCCACCGAAAAGAGCACCGACCGCAGAGCCCGCCGGCTCCACGTCCGACCCTCCGTCAGCTATTCCAACCGAACGAAGAGTTTCAGAAGTAGCTGGAAAAGAAAACACCAAGTATGTGTCTTACCTCGGCCCTGCTCGAGCTTGTCCAACAACTCCCCGATCTTGTCCAAGCGATCGGACAGCCCCATGACGGCGGTCTCGATCCGACGGATCCTCCCCAACTCGATGACGCCGATATCCTACAAAGCGTGTGCATATTCAGTCCAATGTAAGCTTTTCGAAAGTTTTGGCTTGTACCAAGTCGAACTCGGGAATCCTGTTGTGAAGACGCTAGATCAGACATGACCCGATACGAGCAATCCAAAAACAATTACCACCGCGTTGCGATTGGGGAGGTATCGTAACAGTCGTGCGCCACGATATTGCAAAGCTCTTTGAGTATGGCGGCTGGAAAAGAAGAGTGCGCTGTTTGTTTTTGTTTGGACAAAATAATCAAGCTGATTGGAAGAAAGCAAATTCTCCCAGAATTCCAACAGGCTTTTGCAAACAAAACTATGGGCGGCGGAGCAAGAAGTAAATGAGAAAATGCACTCTAACCGGGGGCAAACCACGATCGGTATGCAATACGTTTACTTACATGCACCGGAGTTGTTAGAACTTGGTTTGTGGAGAAATCGTATTCACACCAATTACATCCTTCACCTCTATTTCCTGCTCCATTGCAAGCAGTCCCGAGAACATGATCGTTTCCATGCAGCTGACAACATGCGACCAGAAAGCAACTCAGAAAAGAGCTGACTGTGGCAGGCCATTCTGTGAAATTCTGCAATATTGCGATTCCAGTGTTAAAGTGAGCAATCTTTCTAAGTATTGTTCAAGACCTCTCATATCAGATACTTACGCTCAATGGCTTCACACCCCAACGCGATAATCCACGAACAGTTTCACAGGAAGCAGGGGGAACGCAGGATCGATCACTGGCAAACTAGACATGATCAGTGTCGAAACTGGTGCAATAATGAGAAATCTTATGGCGTTTGCTGACTGAAGAGGGACTTAGTCAAGCCTCAAACAGTCAAATATCCGATAGCGCGGGTTACTTGGGAAGTTTGAAGTGGGGAGGGGTTGAGAGTCCCCGGTGATAATGGAACCCTCGACAACCGCCGAAGACCCCATCACATCATTGTCATCTTTACATATGCACCAATTCCAACGCTGTCCGTTGCCCCTCCAAAACACAGCATCTGTCGTGATCAGCAAGTAAAGCTCGCTTGCCGTTCACCCTCGAACCAAGGGGACCAGAGTACAGTAGCTCACTGGGATCCAATCGGTTTAGACAGAAGTAGATCAAAGGAGCAGAATATTCTTGAATGATTTTCTTTGTATTATTCACTCAAATGCAATGAACCCAAGGGTGCCTGAGGGCACCCGCCATCCCTGAGAGCGGGGAGTGGGAGCTTCTTTCTTTACCAGCTTTCTTAGGGCTTTGAAAGACAATCATTCACCCCAATAGACAGTTAACATGTTCAAACAAGCTCCACTGCTTTGCCATCAATCAGCATTAGGCTTCGACAGTTGTTTCGGTTGGAATAGGCTCCAGCAATTTCCCCATCTTCTTTAAAGAATTGGACGAAAAGTCCTGGTGCTTGGTGGATAAGATCTCCACTCCTGGTGGTGGCCTTCCGTCAATTCCTTTAAGTTTCATTCAGCCTTTGCGACCATACTCCCCCGGAACCCAAACCTCCTCGGTCCTTCGCGATATTCCCTCATTCAACTATAAAGTCGAATTAACCGTGCTCCATTTTTACTCCAAATCCGCTGTTGGATGTTGAAGCGAGAGGACTGACGAAGCCATTGTTTGGGATGCAGGCAAACTATGTCGAGTGTTGGAGTTTGCAAGACCATTGATTAAGATATGGCACTTCATATTCTTAAAGAATAACAATATCAAGTGTTACACCAAAAAAGCTGATTATGTTCCCAGCCAAAGCTTTATGGTGCAAGTATTTTTTGATATCAAATCGTCCTTGGGTGGGTTAGCTCAGAGATGGAGAGTAAATTAATCACAGCTTCAAATTACATAACCGAAACTGACGCATAATCACTCCAACGATTAATCTGAGCGACTTGCGCCAGTCTCAGAGGGGTGTCGGACAGCGGACAGGACGGATTGGAGGTTGCTGTTCACAACATCCACCAGCGAGGAAATTGGAAATCCAAAATAAGGAGGTACGTAAAGAAGCACCTCCCAACCAACCACGCTGCTTGAATCGCTCCGCGGGCGGGAGCGAAGTGATCCAGTGATTTCTCTCCGTGCTGACCCATGTCAGATGGCTTAATGGAATCGTTCAGGGCCGGCAATTGGTACTGCAACCTTGTGAGCAGTTGTTCGCAAGAACACATCTCCGTTAACTCTGACGGCTGATGCAAATTCATCATTGATAGGTGCGTAAACTTGCCGGAGTTCCTCTATCACAGAGCGGATTTGGACTCACCTGGTCTTATGAAGTACCGATCGTCTTTGTCACGGTATCTCAACCATTCTCATGACGGCATCTTGTAGGGCGATTTGGCTCTCGCGTAAATAAGTCAGCGCTCTCTCTGGACTCCATTGCATCTGCGTCAACTCCTTGCAGATTGTGGAAACATGGGCAGTGAGCGCAGGTGACGAACCAAAAGTAAACCAAACCGATACCTTCATCACATGTCAGCCATCGGAGATACCTTTGTTTCGTTGCTCCTTGTGGTAGCAATGAGCTCGATGAGTATTGTGCAATATTCCTACTCCTAAACTGAACATTAAAAGTCCTCTCTGATGTAGAAGTGACAAAAAATACCGGGATTTGTCGTCGCACACTCCGTACGGTATTCACTAGACAGAAGGTGATTTTTTGATCGTTAACCAGGAGAATCTGAATAGTGCAGGAGAAATACGATTGATACCCTGTAAACTGTGCCAGGCGATCATGATCCATCTGGAATTGCTGTCAGCCGTAGCACCGGAGAGTTTGGAGCAGCGGATCTCCACGGATCTCTGCTTGTACTTCCCGATTTGCCAACCCCACAAACTTGCCACCACCATCTTCTAATTCTATCATAGATTGTAAAAATAGTGCCAGCCCAGCTCGCTAATCTAACATCAGCATCACCTCCGCCCATCCATGCTCCCAAATCAACCTCATCTTTGGGGTGTCCCAATCCTCGGCCAACGCGTCTCTTCGCTCGTTGATCGGCATCATTTTCATCCGTCTCTTAACCTGACCGTAAGTCAAGAGTCAAGCGATTCTGAAAAAGTCGCTCGCTGCCAGTGCGACTCTGAATCACTCCTCATCTTCGTTTGCGAAATTACTACTAGCCATGGCCATCGACACCACACCCACCGACCCCAACGCACCGCTTCAGAAGAAGCCTGTCTCGTTCACCAACCTCGCGTTGGGCGCTGGTCTTAACCTGTAAGTGCTGCTTATGGCTCAAAGAGATGCTGGTATGGAGGGTTTGGAAGAGCGCTTTCGTGCGGTTCGACTGCGACGTCGTTCGGTTGCGGTGACGTTCGATGGGACTTGAGAGGTTGGACTCCAGATCGGCCCTGTCAATCTGTCGCTTCTGTGGGGCTTCATTTTCTGCTGTTAGGAATCTTTTCGGTTCTCTTTCGATGACATCTTGTCATGGGCATGTAGGTGACGTAGATGTTGCCGTCGATCGTTATCTGTTGGTACAATGTTGCGAGTCAGTGCAGGCTTCGTTACGGCAATTGTGAGCTTGGTGATTCGGCTACATCACAAAGCGATCAGCTGGTTCCAGTCAACGATTATAGTGTGACGTCACTTTTCATCTGTGGACTCGATCAGTTCGCCTATTTTCTAAACCATCCACCTTCCATTCGTCCAGCTTCGAGGTGTCCACCCTCGGACAACCGTTCGAGGTCACGAAAACCCAGATGGCAGGTATGTCACTGGCATCACCGTTCTCTACCCTATTCCTGATTGTCTGGTGTTCTATCACAGCCAACCGCGGCGACACGATGCCCAAGGCGTTCCTCAACATCTGGAACCGTGGAGGCTTTTTCGGGTTCTATCAGGGCCTGATTCCATGGGCCTGGATCGAGGCGTCCACCAAGGGTGCTGTCCTCTTGTTCGCCGCTTCAGAGATCGAGTTCTACACTAGGGCTGCAGGAGGTAGCCCAGCTGTCGCCGGTATTGTCGGCGGTATGGGTGGTGGTATCGCGCAGGTAAGGTGTCAATTTTGCAAATGTTGTGATTCTTTGTTTTGACAACCGTTGGAACAGGCATACGGTATGATTGAAGAAAATGAGGAAGTATTTGGGCTCATGATTCTTTTCACTTTCGTATTGCAGCCACCATGGGTTTCTGCACGTTCATGAAGACGGTGAGACAAATGGAGCCAGTCTCGCGTCTTTGGCCCCAGTCCTTATGGCAATGTTTGAACAGGTCGAAGTCACCCGTCACAAAGAGGGCGGGGGTCTCCAAAAATCCACCATCCAAGTTGCCCGTGAGATCTTTGCCCGCGAGGGTTTCCGCGGAATCAACAAAGGTGTCAACGCCGTGGCCCTGCGCCAGATGACCAACTGGGGCTCCCGGTTCGGTTTCGCGCGCATCGGCGAGGACCTCATTCGCAAATACTCTTTCGGGGACTCTGAGGACGCAAAGACACGAAAGCTGAGCAACGGACAAAAGATCCTGGCGTCGACGATTGCGGGAGCAGTGAGCTGCTGGAACCAGCCCATCGAGGTGATCCGCGTCGAGATGCAGAGCCAGATCAAGGCGCCCGGACGGCCGGAGAAAATGACTATCGCAACGGCAGCAAAATGGATCCACCAGAACAGCGGGCTAAAGGGCTTCTACCGGTGAGACAAAGAATTAGCCTTATCGCATTGACTTTTTTGCTCAATGGCGTTTTTCGCTTGGTGCAGCGGAGTGACACCTCGAATTGGTCTTGGAGTGTGGCAGACCGTCTGCATGGTCTTTGGTGGAGACAAGGTGAGATGAATTGGAGTTTGTTTGGTTGCTTTTGCAGACAAAGTTTCTGAACCTGTCCAAAGTTGAAGGCCTACTTTGCCGAGCGACAACGTCTCGCCAAGCTCAACAAATGATTTTGAAAGCTAAATGGTGGGATTTAGGCGTAATCAGCGCAAGTTTTATGAATGTATGGCGGTGGAGATATTCTACACTTCCGGAATATAGAATAACCACTGGAGTTTTCGTCTTTCTGTCAATACTACAAGAAACACACATTTTCCCATCGTGCCCAACGCGGGCGAGCGTCCTCGCGTCCCTTGCGACCCTGTCGTGCCTTTTGTGATCCACAGATCACAGCTGGAATGATCTTCTCGAGCTCTCACTGCATAAGACAGACCCGTCAAATGGCCACCTCATTTTCCACACATTAAGTCGAATCCTAACCCATTTTACTTCAAGAGCGCTGGTCCCTTTTCCGTGTCCTTGTCCAACCACAACTACAACGTTAGTGCTTGATGAGACGTGCGAACCCACAACAACCGACAGAACGTTGTGTAAGTTGCACACAAAGTGTGATTTTTGGTGTGATTCTCACAACTTTCGTGCTGCCTCATGATCGGTGACAGTATGGCTCCAACCACCATGATCAGCTTCGCCCCGTTACCTTTGGCGGGCGACCAAAGTTCGGCAAGTTTCAACAAGAACGTCTTGAACATTGGAAACCCCTGGGCACGATCGGCAGGATCATGACGTGTGTGTGAGTTAATATTACATTTGCTAATGGAGACACCGCAAACGACTGATCCAGTTGCGCATTTACAGCAACAGTATCGACGCCATCATCACTGACTCTGCCTACTCCGTGCACGCCTACACCACCCGCCCTCGGAGTCTGCGCCGACCACTTCCTCCTCCACTTTCGACGACCCCTAAGGTCGAGACGATCGCCGAGATCATCGTCGCGAGCGTCCCAACATGTGCATCGGTTTGGTCGCCACCGCGGAGATCCAGAACGCCACCCGGACTGCCGTGTGGTGGCACACCAGCTCCCGCAACGATAAGGCCGACATCACACGCCAGCAGATTTACGGCTGGCCCTAGGCCAAGTACAACTATAACTGGGACGGGTAGGTGGTGGCGAGTCTTCTGCGCCAACATCAAGGCAACCTCGGGTGGTCGTCATTCAAGTTTCTGTGCAGTTGCAAGTGCTTTCCTTTTTGAAAAACCTTGCTACGTTTGCAACATTTTTAATTTCAGCAGCAATGGCGAGATGCTTTGCTCATCTTGCAAGAGTGTATTTCTGATCGCATGTTTCTTGCAATACCGGCTCATCGCTTGTAGCCATTCTTACTGATTCCTTCAAACCCCATAAGGAAACAAGTATCATGAATCATTCCAGTACCGTCCATCAGGCGCACCACAGAAAATTTTTGTCTTAATGCTATCATTAGCACACCATGCGTTGCTGTAAAAGCTGAGAGCGACAATCATCAAACGGAAACGGTACACTGGAATTATGACTTGGGATCGAGACCCTTCTGCCTCATGTAGCGCTCCGCAAGCGTCGCGCCGAGCGGCGAGTATATCCCCGAGTAGCCGTCCGAAGCGCACCGGATGAGCATTGAATCGTTCTCGATGGCAAGTAGGATGTTGCCGCGTGCGTGGGGGAGCCCGATCGCGTATAATAAACGATGAAACACATCAAAATTCAGTTGCGAGAGGTGTGACGAGTCCTTCTTTAATTGCCGCAAGTCCATTAAGACTGCAGCATAAACTTTGCGTCTCGACGGCCCACGTGCGCGATCCAGCCGGGAAAGTCGAGTCCAAAGCAGATCGCACCTACAGCCTTCCCAAACTCGTTCTCGACCACGAACGGCAATACCTTCCTTCGACAACAAAGAAAGCCGATTAATATAAGTTTGAACGCTGAAAATGGCAAAGGTAAGATCACTATTGACATGAAACTTGAACGTATAATATTCGGTACAGGATAATACATAGCATGCTAAACATAAACGAATCACTCTTCACATATTTTGGAAAGATCTCGTCTTCGCTCAATCTCAAGCTTCAGACCATCCCGGAACCCCGTCGTAACCGCATCCTTAAAATGCCGAAACGCATTTATTCAAAATGGACGATCAAAACTGCAGAAGGCGCTCACCTTGCCACGGAGATGCTGACCAGGGACGAGCTTGAACCTGAAGTTGCGGATCAGGATAGCAAGCACAGTCATTGCTTCGATCACCGCCATCTTCTTCCCGATACCTTCGAACAAGAGACAAAAGTTAGAAGGGGAAGGAAGGGGAAGTAATACCACGCGCACAATTATGAGGTCCATCCGCAAACGGAAGGAATGAGCCTGGGACAATAGGATCATTGTTCCAACGTGCAGGGTTGAACCTTTTCGGATCCTTCCAGTATTGTTCATTGAAGTGCAGGCCACGAATTCGTACGATAAACATCACATTTTTCTGTGTCGAGACGGTCATTACTTAACAGGACAGAAAGCATATTTTTGGACAGAGTATACCTTATTGTCGATTGTGTGACCGGCAAGCGTGACAACCTCGTCTGGCAGGCGTCGTCCGATCCCCGCCACAACGGGATGGAAACGCTGCACCTCTTTGAAGAAGGCGTCCAGCTTCGGAGCGTGTGCTAGGAACGTGTCAAAATTTGTGTCGGATAGTGTGAGCTTGTCGTCGCTGCAGAGCGTATCAAAGATGTTGTCGATCTCGGCCTCAAGCTCCTCGGCGAGATCGGGGTGTCTCGATAGCTCTAGCAAGGACCACGTCATGGTGTTCGCCGTGGTTCTGTACGTTAAATATTTTCAGATACCAAAAGAAAAAGCACCAAAAGGTTGACTTACTCTTGCCCAGCAAGCATGAAAGCGATGAGCTCATCCACAATTTCTTTCTCGCTGAATCTGTTCTGGAGTAAGGTGGGTTAAAACCATCGATCAAACGGAACGGTGGTGGTCGGCACCTTTCCGTTCTCATCGGTCGCAAGCAATCTGTCCATGACATCCAAATCACCTGACGCCTTTGTGCCATTCTTGACAACTCTCTCCGACAGCAAATTGCGAACGTAGCCATGTAGCAGCTTTCGAATCTCCCATGTGTCCCTCTCGGAGACGCCGAAAACCGTCCACAGAAACTTTGGAATCACGGCTCGCCTCACGATGATGTCAAAAATATTTCCGAGGGCCTCGAACTCCGGTGCACTCTTCCCATTCTTCAGAATGTACGGGAGCGCACCAAAATCCGAACTGAACGCAACTTGAGCACTGTGCAAAATGTCAAAAACGTTGATCACACATGTGGGAGTTGAAATCAAGAAACTTACAGAACATCGATGGTCAAGCTTGAGAGGAGGCCGTACATTTCGAGGATCAAGGTATTTTGAGATACTCTTGATGCATCAAGCTTGGAATCAATTCCATCGACTAGGACCTTTGCAACGGCGTTGGTCACAGTGAATGTATGCCGCAGATGTGAAGGGCCAAATCCGGGCTGGATCTGCAATGCGAGCACGTTGGCGGGGAAACTGTAATCGATGGCAATTGCTATACCCCTTTCCGGTGCGCCTTCCAAATATCGCCAGAGGGCATTGCAAACAGTCCATACTCGATCATGTCCCTTGGTTAATGTATGTCACCGCAGATTGAAATGCACTGTCAAGGGCGTCTACCATCCGAGCCGCTGAAATCGGTCCGCTCGTGTTCCCTTCGCGAGAATCATTTTGCACAATTCAGCATCGCCTGAAATAACTGCCTGCAGCAAAAAATGTCAGCGATATTACAAACTGAAAGTGGTTCATAATATTCTACGCACCATTCTCCCAAACGTCTGCTGCTGAATCAAGCTCGTTCCCCCTTTGCTGTACTTCTCTAGCCGATCCTGGGATTCGAGATGGTTCTCGCCAGTCTCCAACGTATCGAGCAAGTTCAAAAAATTCCCCAGAATTGGAAGGACTGGCGGACCTGATGGAACGCAGAGTTAATTTTGCAAAGTTGACTATGGATGAATGTTAAAAACCTGGCAACGTCTGGTGGAGTAGGTACTTCTGGGATGCAAAATTACGCATTACGAAAGCGCGGAACGATCTGCTCTTTAGAGTGAGGAAAGCTAGGACCGCGAGCAAGGACAGAACTGCGGCGGACAAGACAGCGACGGCAAGCATGGTGATGGTGACGTGATCTGGTAGGAGAATTTTTCGATGTTAAAAGTTGAGAAAGCGGAGTAGTCCGTGCCACTGTTGAACGTGGAAGCGGGATCGTTTCAGTCTTGAAAGGTAGAAAAAAATACGTGGTGTTAAGACTGAACTCCCTGACGTTGATGGAAACATGCGGACAAACTAGTTAGGAGCATAATTCGCTTTTTACAGACAATATTGACAAGTTGCTAAAGACTGAAAATGCAACACCAATGAATGAAAAAGGAGAGGGGGCCCGATGGGACGATGGGCATAGGAACAATAAGATCATTGTGACAATCATTTTTAATATGATTTGATTTGCACATGTAATGGAAAACTCAAATTTGATATCTGCTATTGTCGTGAATTGTAATTTCGGATCACAGGTCATCTTCTCAGTGCAGATTTTCATTTCCTTACCATTCTTGCGTTATTTCCCCGAGTTTCTATCTAACTATGACCTTTTTTCAGCTATTTTAGGTACAGATTATCTTTATGAATATGGGTGGCAACATGAGTACATCCCATGATTTCCCATTTCACGACAGCTATCGTAAATTTACTTAAGGTTTGCGAGAGACCAAATTTCAATGTGAGGGTGATATGTGTCAAATTCACGTTTTAAACCTTTGTGAATGCCGTTTGCTGTTAAGATAAAATGTAGTGTCATATTAGATTTCATGTGGTCATGTGTCTGGGAAATGTGTGAAACGTGATTAAGCCTCCAGTTCCGAAAACCCCTCAACGGTAATGTATCATGCAAAGTTCAAGTATCCTGTCAACAATGATGTGTCTGTCTGTTCATATAAGCATTTATTGAAGTGTTGGTTTGCTAACATTGACGACACTCTGTTTGAATTTGCCATGATATATCACTTGTAAACACATAGTGTTGTTGGCATATAAGACATGAAAACTTATTGAAACAAGATGGCTATCTAGTGTCCCAGGAAAGTTAGCCCATGTAAACGGAACGTATCTGGTTGATTCATGTTGTCCAAACCCTCTAATTGAACACAGTCCACCCAATAATTGTTTTTGAGCCGCAGCCGCCATATGTCTATTGAACAGCACTGGATTTTCAAGGCGTCGCACACATTTGCTAAGTGAACCAACACCCCATTTGGCTGCCTGTCATATGCTTGTCAGCGCATTATTGATGGTCGTCAACCCTGTCATTGCCTCACTCAGTACACACTCCAGGTCGCCTTGCATCGTTCCGCCCTGTGCATGGTTCACGAAAACGTTGCCGGCATTATACCGAACATCAGCAAGAGCGGCTTAGTGTTGCTCCGTCACTGCAAAATGGTCTGAAGGATGGGGAGCCATAGACTGGGGCTGATCATGCACTAAATAAGAAGAAGCTGTCACATGAGTAGAAGCTAAAAACAAATCAATAATTGAACTCCCTAAGTGAGAACGAAAAGTTGGGCGACGAGCTGAAGAAGAAGCTGGGACAACTAATGAAAGTGAGTGAGCTGTAAAAAGGGAAGAAGTGCTCTGGCATAGGCATTGGTAACACGATCACCGGTGCTCTGAGTTCTAAAATTGAAGTCACTGATCAAAATCACCAAGTATCCAAATTTGAAAAAAATTGAGGAAAATCAGCCGAACAATGTTGTTAAGTAAAACGTTGGCCATGGCTTTTTTCAAACAATATTATTTAGCACATACAATGCATAACAAAGAACAATACCCAAAGTGCCTTACAAGATGGTCATGGACCAGCACATAGGGAAGCGTGCGCAGCATAAGAAAAGCAACAAAGCAAAACAGAGAAAGTAAACTCAAACCTGTGGCTACCTTCATGGCTGGATTGTCTGATTTTGGACCGTTTCACGAGAATGCATTCGTGAGGATGTTGTTTCAGAGATTGTAGACATTTACACGCTTTTAAAGATTGTTATATCTCTTCTTTATAAAACGACATAAAAGTAAAACACTTGTGGTTGCTTTTTGTGCCTTCTGTGAAAATTAGTTATTATATCGGTCTAAATTTGAACTTTCAGTTATTGATGCTTCGCTGAACACGAAATGCCGAGCGAGAGAGATCCATGGTTGTGGTTGTTGTAGGGGAGACCGTGACAACCGCCAAATCTGCCTGTAGCAGACGTAGAAATGCTACTCTTACTATTGAGAAGATCGAGAGCAATTCTGCGCAAAACTCAAGCTTTGTTCAACCAGAATTTACTTTAGGAAAATAGGGACTTGGCGTGTCAGCATTATTGTATCGTCAATCCACAACATGACTTTGAATCTTTTAACTAGATTCCAGTACAAAGTTGGTGCTGCCGAGCCTTGCGGCAATGGTACTGCTGAGATTGTTTTGGTATCCGTGAAAAATTTTACCTGCATGATGCAACGCAGCTGAACGAGCGGAATGGCTTCTTCTTCTGTCGTGTATCTTGTCGACGGGAAACACCCCGACGAGCCCTCTCCGACCCCTCCAGCCCTTGTCGCAGAGGCAATCCGGGCAGTGAATTTCGCAGACTTTGCATACATGAATGAGGACAGAATCCATGAGCAATACAATAATATTGGCGAAGGTCAGAGGGCTGCAACGTTCTACGATCCGGAATCGGTAAGGCCGTCCAAGATAGATTATCCCTTTTTCCAAATATCTGATCAGAGGACTATTCGGTGCCAGGACACGTTTGGCTTCCTCTGCATGAACTATGCCGAGCCGTCCTTACGCATCGCCTTCCGCGGAACAATGTCGACATCCAACTGGAAGACGAACGCACGTACAATGGGAATGCGAGCCTATGAGGACTGCTTTCGGCGGGTCAAAGAGCAGCTTGGAATCCAGCTTGACGAATATTTTACAGTGATTTTGCAAAAGCATCGACACCTGCCGCTGGAAATCACGATCACCGGCCATTCACTCGGTGGTGCACTAGCAGCCGTTTGCGTTTCCTGGTTCGTTCAACGCTACGGAGTGAAACACGGCCGTCCATTAGAGTCTGGTGTTCCCCGCAATATTCTCCTCAGGCTTTCCAAACACAATGCGTGTAAGATCCATTTCATTACGTTTGGCTCGGCGTTGGCTGCCACTCCGCAGGAGGTACACCAGTTGGATGACATATTTGCGGACTACGGTTCAGCCATCAAATCGCTACATTTGCGCACTGATGGGGATGTGGTACCGTACCTACAGCTGCCTCTGGGGTGAGCTAGTTTCGCAGATGGCGTCATGTTACCAATTTGCAGATGTCACTTTTTTACGTAGGTATGAACGACTTCCGGGTGACTGCATCATTGTCGAGAAAGAAGTCGCAGGCCACCGTCGTCAAATGGACGTAACAAAAATACTGCAGCTTGGCTGGGAGCGCTTGAGATGGTTTGTTCTTCCACCTGCCTATCTGGCAGCCGAGCGTTGGTTGTCCAACCATCAGCTGGACACATATCGCAGACGAATCGAGCTGTACCTGGCCCAGATTGTTGAGGAGGGAATAAGCGAAGGAGAGGATAGAAGGATCGGAAGTCGCAGTCTTGGAGATATTGTGAACAACAGCGTCTCGGACAGCGAGGATGATGGCGAAGATGAGGAACGGGGCAGAAAACAGCTGAAGAAGGTACAGAGGCTGATGGACGACCACCGGTTCGACGGCAACATGGACATGCTCGACACGATCATGCATGGTCTAGCAAGACACGAGTGGATACATGTGATCATCCACAATGTCACCCATGATGAGATCGACGCATACTTACTTGGTCCTGACCGAGTTTGCTTGGTGAAGGAGCGACACGGGAGGTCGGGATTGGTGACTTTTCCCTTGCCATACAGATCTACGATACACCGAGCCTTGGAAATTAGCAAAGAGGAATGGTCGAAATTGAACCGGATCTCCGCCGCGAAACAAATTGTTCACAAGTTCCTTGAAAAGGTGTCATCGATGCCCAGCTGGATTTACTGCGTGCGCAAAACACTCGGAAACGAGGCAACAGTTTTTGATGGACATGAGTCTCAGGATCGTGTGCAAATGATCCAGCTGAATTCATTTTTGCTGTTTGTTGGATTGGACTAGTAACAAAGCGCATCCCCCGTAAGCGATGACCATCTATAATTGCTCGAAACAATCCAACCCCAATCATCAATGCGCAGTGCAGTGCTGATTTCTGCCTTTCCGTCTCGACATTCTCCAAAATTTATCCCCAAACTTTCACAATTTTTCCATCAACTATGGACACCGCTGAGAACCACGTCTCCGCTACATCGCCCTCGCAACAGCGGTCCCGCTCGTCCTCAAGCTCGTCGAACGCACTCCCTGTCGTCCACCACACCCGCGGCATCGCTTCAAACATGTTCCACGCTCACGATGTTCCTTCCCGCACGGCGTCTCCATTTACCGCCCAGGACCGCGTGCACATCAACGGTCTCTCGTGGCCATCCAAAGGCGCTCTGGAGCGTAAAGAAGATTCGGCCGAAGAACGCGCAAAGCGAGTCGAGAAGATCGCCGGAGCCGTTCGAACGCTCCTCGAGGGTATCGGTGAGGACCCGGAGCGCGAGGGACTGTTGAAGACTCCAGAGCGCTATGCGAAGGCGTTAATGTTCTTCACAAAGGGATACGAGGAGAGTCTTAAGGAGATGATCAACGATGCTGTGTTTGAAGAGGACCACGATGAGATGGTGATCGTCAAGGACATCGATATCTTTTCTCTGTGCGAACACCATTTGGTCCCTTTCACTGGAAAGGTTAGATGATTTGTTACACTTTGTCGCCTCCACTTACCAATCTGTACCCGCTAGATTCACATTGGGTATATCCCAAATAAGCGTGTTCTGGGTCTTAGCAAGCTTGCTCGTATCGCAGAAATGTTTAGCAGACGTCTTCAGGTCCAGGAGCGGCTGACAAAGCAGGTTGCTGTCGCGCTCCAAGAGATTCTGCAACCCCAGGGTGTTGCGGTCACTATGGAGGCTTCGTAAGTGAGCGTCACACTCGTTGCATATCTTTCTGAACTCTTTCATTCCAGTCACATGTGCATGGTGATGAGGGGAGTCCAGAAGCCTGGGAGCAAGACCGTGACAAGCTGCATGCTTGGCGTGTTCCGAGAGGACCCAAAAACAAGGGAAGAATACTTGAGGGTAAGCGGGAGCGATATTTTTTTCGC
The DNA here is from genome assembly GCA_025526935.1 of Cladochytrium replicatum. Classification (NCBI taxonomy): domain Eukaryota; kingdom Fungi; phylum Chytridiomycota; class Chytridiomycetes; order Cladochytriales; family Cladochytriaceae; genus Cladochytrium; species Cladochytrium replicatum. The sequence goes on from JAHLKD010000019.1 coordinate 420,272, forward strand.
CGCTGCATTCAAGTACTAAAGTTGTCCCTATTACATCAAGCTCATCAACCACTAATACACTGCTGTTGCCTCTTGACGCAAAAGTTCGACATTCTCAACGCATTTTTTGGACAAACTGATTCAGTCGCTCGCCCTCATTTTTCATTGGGAGAATGCAGCCAGCATACACATCTCTTCTTAGATGAGATAATATATTTGAAATCGCTAAAATATGCTGCGTGCACCGCTCAGTACACAGATAGCTATGTAATGCTGGAAGATGTATCCATATGTTGTATCCAGCAAGATGGAAATCGGTCAGCTTCACCAAATCCATTCAACTGGTTATTATCGAAAGGAAGATAGAAAGAAACATGACAAAGGAGGTTTATTTAGGACAGAAATCTATCCTGGATTGATAATTTTCAAGCTCGAGGCGAATCCATGACGTTCACCATCGGCCCCATTGCGCCATCATACGTCCCCATCAAGAACAAAAGCGTCTCGTCGCACACAGTCACAGCAGCATCCAAGCTTGCTTTGGCGACTCGAACCGGAATCAATACCGCTGCAAGAGCAGCGGCAAGAGAGCGCCAAGCTGGGGTTGGCTTGGCTAGCAAAGTAAGATCATGATTGTGCCAAACGGTGATGAAGTCATTTGATCCACGTATCGAGAAGTCAGTTCTATATGATACCTCGCTTGGGCTGGAATCACTGCAGTTATGTGTCAGGTCGAGATCAAACCGGAAAGATTTGAAGAGTTACCATATAGTTACGCTTCAGCGTCCACTATAGTTACCGATCAGCGATCGCGTGCTTCGTTTAGTTGCTTTCATATTGTTTGAACTCCCAGGACTATGGTATCGGGATTTAATGTCTCGCAACGAAAAACACGGAAAAGAAAGGTCGAACCAGGCCTGATGCTTATAAAGGTGAATTGTTTGTTTGAGTATGCTGTAAACAATCGAGGGAGAGTTGATAGGAAGAAACTTGTGCGTCGATGTTTTCCCGATCACTTGGTTTATTGGCGGTGGCTATAATCACTGTCGGAGCACAAAACTCATTAGCTTCGATAAGTTGGTTGCCTGACTTCAGCTCGAGTCTGCGATCTCTTTCCACCGCTGATGATGGCCGTGCTGGCGGGAGACCTTGGCAGTTGTTGCACCAGAGTAAGTCAAGGCCGCTGTTTTGCTCAATTCGGCCAGAAAGTTGGACAAAGGATTTGGTCGACGATCGCACAATATACCGACATCAGACCTAGAGCGTCTGGGACCTCGTCCGCTGATCTCTGGTAAAACGCTATGTTTTTGAGCCTTTCTTTTCTCGGCAGCGTCTTTTGGTGATCCCGGGGTCTGGCTACCCGCGATAAGCGATGTGTTGAGGGCTCCGAATGCAATGCAGTCATGGAAGCATTGAGGATGAAGCGCGATGGGACTCTGATGGTTTTGCATCTGATGCCGAGCAGCCAAAGCACAACATTGAGCGCGTTTTTGGGGGATTAAAAGCCACGTGTAAATATCACTATGGAAGACGCACAAGGAGGGGAAGAGGTTGGGGATATAGAATTGGTGGGGGAGGACAGGAAATGGAACTGATCAGTACTTGTAGAAATCGTTTGTAGTGGACGAGGTTAATGCGGTCGTCAAAGAGGTTTGTTTTGTGACTTTTGATGGATCATCGTTGAGCTGACCAGGAAAGCATAAGTCGATCGAGAACACTATACAAAATGCCGCGTACCACCACAACAAAGTTGCGCAGTGGAATTCAAATATCGTCGAGCTATGCTTGAAGAAACTCACTCAACTCAACAAACCATTCAAGTACATCGGTGGGTGGAAGCAGCAAGCAGAAATGCTAGCAAAAACATTCTGAATCTCTATGTCATAGTGACGTGCACAGTCATGCAGAAGAATGGTGCGGGTTTGCATGCAGCGAGTTCGGCGTTCTGGGACAGCACGACTGACGGTAAACACGATCCTGAGTGCTCCCGCTTGATGGAAATTCTGATTTTTCATGTCTTAACAGGGAGCACCACGTATAAATACGATTCGAAGACGATGTACGTCATCGTGAGCGTCTTCGGACTGGCGATATGATACCTTTCGTTGCCTGCGATTTGAACAAAATATTTATAATATATCACTTTCATTAGCCCCAAAAAGGAATTGCTGCGCCCCACATGCTCTTCAAGGTGAGTGTGATTTCGCCGTCTGAGCTGTCGGCTAACGTTGTGGTCCACAGGGCGTGAAGAATGCCCTCAGCAAGCCGCAATCCGATCCTCAAAAGGTATTCATAATCCCTGAAGCACCTTCCTCTACATGGATCTAAAAGTCATTCGCAACCTAGCCGCATGTAAGTCAGAATGCAGGCAGTCATGCTGCCCCAAACAGCCTACCTCCTCCACCTGCACCACCAGCGCTCCCAACAGCCCGCGAGAATCCATTCATTTTTGCTCGCATGAACTCCCGGCCACTTCCACCATCGAATCCCTTGCCATCACAAGAGCAGCACACATCATCATCGCAGAACCCACGTCCGCCTACAATATTCCACTCCGCACCCTCCATCTTCAGCCGCACCAACAGCCCCAATCCCTGCATTTTGAAACCACATGCGTCCTTCTCGTTCAACAAGCCCCGACCATTGTTCAACCAGCCTCTGTCGGTTTCGCAAATAGCAAATTCGAATGCGGACGACGGGGATATGGAGGGAGACGAGTTTGATTCGATGGAGATGGACGAGGCGCTTTTGGTCGATGCGATGGAGGAGTTTGAGGCGACGCAAAAGGGGGAAAGGGAGGATGAGGACGAGATGAGGAGGAAAAGGATGCGGATTGAGGATGAGGTGAGTAATTGGACGATGTAGAATGATATTTAATCCATCTGATTAATTTTGGGACAGACAGTCCAAAGTGAGATACTCCCATCGACGCAACAACCGTTGATACCGATCACCACACGGCATCAGTTTCCTTCCATCATACCACAATCTCAGCCTCCTCGAATACCGGTTCAATCTCAGACTCCGCGGCCAACAACAACGATCCCAGTCGCAAAACCGCCGCTCGCCACTGGGTTCCGATTTGATGCTGGACAGAGACCTAACACAGGTTCTCAGGTTTCAAACACTGCGTCTCAGTTTTCGGGCGTGCGGAGCGCAGGGAGTTTTTTCCCGCAGCTTGGCGCAACGCCTACAATACCTTCATGTCCAGCTCCAACTGTCGTGTCGGTGCAAAAGTCTGGGAACACGATTGTGCCGCAGCTTGGAGGGGTCCCGTCGGTCCAGAGGGCTGGGATGAATTCACCAATGTTTGGAGCGGGTCCGTCAGCTCAGCGGAATCCGATGCCGCAATTTGGGGGTTCGGCCCAGTCTAAGCCGAAGACTGGAAGCACAGCTTTGTCACAACAGCAGGACACATCGAGACCAGTGAATACACCTGGTCGAACTGACAGTCCAAATTTCGGTCGAGGTGGTGCGGCTGCGCAGGATCTGCCCAAACCAGTGAATACACCAATTCGAACTGTCAGCCCCGTTGTGACTCGAGGTGGTGCGGCGGTTGCCAGCTCAAAGTCGGGACGGGCGCTTCCTGGACCAGCAGGTGAACTTCCGCCACTAGTAAGCAATCAAGAACGACGTTGTATTTCTATTCATCCAATTCTGTTCAAGAGAGAAGACGAGCAGCTGATGTTGTTCAATAATCCTGCAGCGTTGGAATTCCGCCCCACCACTCCAAGGACTCCTGCAGCGCAACGACAGATCGCAAGAACACCGGGAACGACGCCAAGACCGGCCAGTCAACACAAGAGCGGCCATCGATTTTCGTCGTCTACCGGTTGGACGAACATGCAGGCTCTTATTACCGATACGCAAGGTTAGATCCAGCAGCATTGCACGACGGATGGAGACTGATTTGGGGATGGAAGGAATTTTGACAGTAGCGGATGTGTTTTCAAACCCGTGCGACAGCAAGATATCGCGGATGATTGTTATGATTGTCGAGATCAAGCATTCCGATGTGCTTTCAGACGCCGGGGCGGTGTTCAACGATCCCACTGGTATGATGGCTTTAATGATTATGCAAGTCAAGAGTAAGAGTAAACTTTTCTGCATAGGAGAGATGCCCGGAACAATCCATAGTAGCGTGTTTGAACGATTTGCGGAGGCGCTCAACCCGGGCTCGGTTCTTGAGCTGCAGCAGGTAAAAAGGTTTCGTGGACGTCTACTATTAGAGTTTTGTCTGACTTTTTACTGAATTTCGCAGATATCTGTGTTCAAGCCCAGTGCGCGGTCGCGATACTTGAACGTGACGATTGGCAATGTGCGGAGCGTGTTTCCGGCGGGAGGTGTTCCTGTGCGTGTGCTTAGGGACGAAGAGCAGCCGAGCTGACCGTCGTGCCGAGATTCTGTAGCTGAGAAGTGTGTTCGTTCCCATTGTTGTTGAGTGTGACATTGATATATATTTGTTGATCTGCGATTTGTCTCGCAGACTCTGCGACTGAAAAACTTTCGTCCGCTTCCAGCTAACAATGCCAGCCTCGCATTCGCATGCTCACTCGCCAGTGCCTGATGGTGATGGATGCTGACTACGACGTTTCTGCTGCTGCAAAAGCTAGTAGTCCTAGCGCAAAGCACAGGCGCAGACTGTCTCCATCGTAGACGGATGCTTTCACCTTCAACGATCTGAACCCCCTCTTCCTCACAGGCTACCGGAACCCCCTCTCCTTCTCCGACCTGCCCGGACTAAACTCGTCCCGCGGGGTGTGCTGTATAACCGTCTGCAGTCCACCTGGGACAAAGAAATGGCAGCGCGGCGTGTGAAGGATTTGGAGGCGAGAAGCACGACGAAGAGGAATCGGCTGCGATGAATGATAGTGGGGACGATGGGAAAGAAAGGAAGAAAAACACGCACAAGAAGAAAGAGAAGGAGAAGAAAGGTCGTAGTTTTCGGCGCACCAGTGAACGCCTACGTTTCTCTTGGCCGGATCGAGTCCCTCATGATGGCCGAAGAGAGATCGTGGTAGAGGAAGACACGAGCGAGCCGGGGAGTGTTGCGACCGCGAAGGAGGTGAAGAAGGAGAAGAGGGAGGGATGTGGAAGGAGTTGAAGAACAGAGGGGGTGGACATCATCATCGGAGCAAGGTAATCGTTCCGACGTTGATTAACGATCCCAAGCGGGCAGCTCCGTGGCCATTGGTGAGAGAACTGATCGATGCTTAAAAGTTCAGCGAGTTCTGAGCAGACCGAGTGTGTGCAGAGCGGCACCGTGCGTGACAACATTCTCTTTGGACTGGAGATTGACCAAGAGAGAAACAAGGCCGTGATCGAGGCGTACGCGCTTCGTGCGGATCTGCGGATGTTCCCGGCTGGAGATCAGACCGAGCGGGGGGGAAAGTGGTGTGAATCTTTCGGGTATGATGATATTCGGGACTTAACGGGACTTAAGGAAATTGGGCAGTTGACAGTTTGGGTGGACAGAAGCAGCGAGTGAACATTGCGAGGGCTTGCTACGCGAATCCGGTCAGTAGCTTGATAAAGGATGGACTTGGTGACACGAAGTCTGATCATGGCACATCACACCGAAACCCTGACGGGCTTGACGACAATCCGTACTTATGCGGAGGTTCTGCAGCTCTCTTATAAAGTTCTGCGCCTTGTGGATGAGAACAACACGCCATATTTCTGTTTCTTGATGGCACAACGTTGGATCGCTCTGCGTGGTGAAAGTATGTAATTGTGGCAACATGTATTAAAATGAATTTCTTACATTGATCACATCAGATCACATCAGTGGCCGCTGAAGTCAACCCCGACACTGTCTCCCGGCTCCAGCAGCGCCGACGCTCCCGCCGTGCCTCGGATTCCATGTTAAAATCCGGAAAATCAAAAGCAAACAACGGCGCTGAAAGCCCCTGTGGCCCGATGATCCAGAACTTGAATCTTCGCTTCGCTCCGGAGCTCCCGCTTGAGCTCCGAGGTGGGTAGGAGGTCGGGATCGTGGGGGCGAACGGGCGGGGAAGAACAGCATTATTTTGGTACTGCTAAGGCATGTGGAAGCTGAAGGCGGATCCAGTATTATGGTTGATGGCTTTGAGTTGACAAAGCTGAGTACAGCGTTGCATGACACACCAGTCGTTTGCTTGAAATACTGAAATATCCGGTATCTGATAGTTGACTGATAGACGATGAGATGTGTGATGCCTTGGACTCTGCAGACTTGAAACCGTCCAACATGGCAATGCCCAAACCTCTCGAAGAGAACGGCGAAAATTTCTCGGCTGGACAGAAGCAACTTATGTGTCTTGCTCGTGCAATGCTTTAAAATGGTGCGTCGTGGCCGATTTCGTCTCTCGCCCACCAACTTAACAGCGGGTCAAACAATTTCCTTTACCTGCCATTACACAGTTAAACAGTGCTGATGATAGAATGTTATGTAATTGTGGTTCATCTAACCTAAAATTTGGTGGCACGATATCACGTCAAAACCTGTTTGGTTGGGTGCCCGATCTGATCGGAAGACACTCTCGTGTGTATTTTAAACCTTGCGAGACCTTGTGAGATAACTATCACGTCCGCAATAAAAATACCGAAACCAATGGCAAATGACAAAGCTCAACCTAGTTTGGATTGCGATCATACCTAGGAATTTCAAATTTCTCCTGAATTGAGCGAGCCACTTACTGAAGTCTTATGAATTCGCACTCTGAACAACGACTCGTCCCACCTGTGGCCCGACACAAGGATTGATATCGTCCGCTACAAAATCCACACATGGTCCCTTGTCAAATTTATGGTGCCCCCAAATGCCGCGCCCCCAAAACTTTATTTTGGATTTCTAAATAATTTGCAGTTTGTTATCTTTGCTGTCGCCAACAGGTTGAGCTATAAAAGCTGTATCCTTCTCCCTCCTCAACGGCTATCAATACCTCCAATCTTCCCTTTTTTGTGATTTCACAACAAAATGCAGAGCGCCCAGTCAACCGTCGCAGAACAGACCAAGAATCACGGCTGGGCTAGGAAGGCATTCATCCAGCCTATCCATGGTACGTTCACTTTGATTTCAATAAACAATTACTAACTCTCATCGTCTAAGATATCCGCAACTTTTTCACAGAGGCGGCCAAGCTTCACGGCACAATGTTCTTGGTGATCATTGCAGCAACGTACTTCCTGCAAGGATTCCGCAACTACGCATTCGGTGGTGCTATCACATGGTACCTTCGTAACCTGAAGCTCAGCTCGGGAGAAACTCAGATCGCACGCTCGACCATCCAGATCACCTGGAACATCAAGTTCGTGTACGGTCTCATCTTCGACAACTTCCCAATCCTCAAGCGTCACTACAAGCCATGGTACATTGTTTCCGCTCTCATCGGCTTCGCTTCTGCGCTTTGCCTTGGTATTCAGGGTGTCGTCACCAACGCTGGATCCGCTACCGCTCTGCTCTTCCTTTGCTTGATGGGCATGGCTATGTGCGATGTCATTGCTGATGCGCTTGTCGTCAAGAAGGCCCGTGAAGCTGGTGCTCGTGGTGGGGCTGCTCTCCAGACTTTCTGCTGGATCATGTTGTATGTCGGCTACATGATTGGTCTTCCCATCTCTGGAACAATTGTCGGGAAGAGCGGTGCAGATGGACGTATCAACAACTTATTCTTGTGGGCCTACATGCCGGTGGCTATTTGCTTGCTGGTTACGTCTTTGTTCATCAAGGAGGAGGCCGGTGAGGGCAAGTGGACTCCTATGATCCTTGTGACCAACTTCATCGTGAGTGCAGTATGTGGAAGCTTTTTTCATTCATCCTCATTTCCCTGTTCGTATAAATAGCGTCTGCTCAAGTCAATCTTCTTGAACCGGTTCGTGCTCCTGCCCGTTTTGTTCATCTTCTTCCGTGGCGTGCTCAACGTTGACATCGCTGATGCATACGACTTCTGGCTTTATGACCGTCCCGACGGAGGTGTCTCATTCGGCGCTGATGTACAGGCATACATCCAGCAGCTTGGTGCTTTCTGCAACATCATCGGTCTACTCATGTACGCCCGCTTCTTCACCGCGACTCCCTTCCGCAAGATCTTCTTCTGGGCTCAAGTTGTCATGGGTATTCTCGGCATCATGGACGTCGCTCTCTATAAGCAGTGGAATGTTGCTGCGGGCTTCCCGGATCTGCCGTTCCTGATCTTCAACTCTTCGCTCTCAAACGCTTTCTACCAGCTTACCGCCATGCCTTTCCTTGTCATGGCTGCACAGCTCTGCCCTGCAGACATCGAAGCAACCTTCTACGCCGGTATGACATCTATCTCAAACGGTGGTAACAACGTCGCTACTCTGTGGGGTGGTGCCATGCTCATTGCTCTCGGTGTCGATACTGTTGATCCCGTCACGAACGAGCGTACCTACGACCTTGTTAAGCTCGAGTACGCCGTCTGGATTCGATTTGCTCTTGCTTTCGCCCCTTGCCTTCTTGTGTGGATGGTTCCTAACTCTTCTTCCATCGACCCCTACGGTGAGGGCGTTAAACACGAGCCGACGGTTGCAGAAATCGATGCGATTGAGGCTTCGGACGCGGATACTAAGAACGTCGAAGAGGCTAAGGTTGCTGAGGAGGTCAAGGCTTAAGAGTAACATTGCTGTGTCTTGGACGGACATCTGATTAACATCAACCTCATCTGTGCATCTTTCTTCACATTTTACTGTACATTCCTTCAGTTGCACATCTGCTGCTAGCTGAAGTGTTCTATGTTACCCTTCAAGTTTAAAAGACAAATATATCTAGCTTTCAGATCTGATCATTGATCCGAAACCCTAGCAAACACTACACCAATTGTCGTCGATGTCAGAATTTGAGTAGAGCGCTGCAGAAGTAATGTTCAATGAGGAGAGCACTGAGCTTCCTGAAATAAGTATGTTGCCCTAATAGACGTATCTGAACACACTACGTGTTGTGGAATCCCAATTCATCGTGAGCTCTTCATGGCTCACACGATCTTGTTACTTTCTTGGTCTCATGAGGCGTCGATGTCATTGAGCTAAACACAGACTCTCCCTCTTTCGAAATGGACATGTTACTGCAGAGACGTCCCAAACACCTTGTGTAGATTGAAATAAAGATCATCAGGTCATCTTGGTTCGAGAGCGAACTGCTTTCGCAGCCCAGCCTCCCTCCTTGTGTAGTAAGCATCCAGACCGTCGACTGTCCGAACTATGCCGAATCTACCGCAGTGTTCAATCAAATATATCGCAGTAAGATAGTGCAAATTCATTTCCAGAACGAGTTCAGTCCGCGCGCTATCCATTCTGTAAGTGTTTCCATCCATTCTTTGCAGGATCCATGTTGATCGAATCGATGATAGTTGAAAATGCTCGATGCTAAAGGGGATGTCGGAGTGAACGGATATAGTAGCCTTGGGATTGATAAGAGCGAGTAAACTCTTCAATGAAGGTTGGAATAATGGATTACTATGTGTCATTGGACGAATGAGCTGTGCCTGAATCCATGCTCTGTCCTCGTCCAGCAAATCCGACATCATGTGCTCTGATCCACCAACCGCGACAGAACTTTTGCCAGCCGCAAACACATCCGTTTCTGTGATCGTCGCGGTCCCCATTCGCACCTTTTAACTCCAGCGCTCGAAACTCTGCAAACGCAACCGGGCCCAGACCACGCGATCCTCCTGTCCCAGGTCAATCAATTTCATTCTCTTCCCGTAAACGCTTATGCTGGAAGGATGCACATCCCCATGCACCCATGCGTTCAACATCGATTCAATACCTTCTACAATGGTCCAGATTGAGCATCTGCTCCACGGAGATTTGGAGAGCGATTTGATGTCCGGGCTGCAGTCGGAGAGGATCACTACCGATCGGGTATCGTCTAACGTTCGCCCGAGAGCGCTTGGAACAGCTCCGGAGGGCAAAAGCCTTGAATGCTTCAACTTCGTGAAGAAAGATGTCCCGGTCGGAGTAGATTTTGGCGTATCGGCATTGCTTTGTGTCAGGATGGCGGCCCAATTAGACGCTCTGCCCCCATTTTTCAACTTTTCAACACAGCATGAGTTTCCGTACTCCAAGTCCATGTAAGTGCACACGGCATGTGCTGAGCGTAGCCTTTCATTTGAAATCTGTTTTCCCCATTTTTTTTTGTTATGCAAAGAGATCAATAATAATGCTTGGGGTTAACAGATCTTGAAGAATTTTAATGCATGGCCAGTTGCAGCATGTCCTCCAAAAACAATGCCATTTCAAATGCAACATTTCCTTGAATCTATAAACGATTCATGCGTAGCGGGCGGGAGATCCCACGGGGATCTCACCACGGAGCAATGCGTCAATATCCTTTTCAAACGCGAAGCGCTGGACGGCGTATGCGAGAGCCTCGGACATTTGCTCGAGGAACACCTTGCCGGAAGTGCTGACGTTGTCCAAATCGTCGCAAGCTGTTAAGGGTTCAAGATGTCAAAAGTGGAGAGGAATACAAGTGTTCATAGAGGTCTTACGTTGGTGGTAGCAAGGATCCAAAGCGGAGCCGGCGATACCTCTACAGTTCAAAGTCGTGTTAGAGTAAGAGTGGAAAGGATTTTGACTCAGACGAACCCGAACTTGCGAGCCTGGGCATAGGTCTTGATGGCCTCAGCACCAGTGAAGAGACCTCCAGCCGGAACACCGACCTCAAGGAATCCACCGTAGTCGCTCTAAAAACAAAAATGAGGTGAACCAAATTGTACTATCCCAAATTGATATCAACATACGCGTCCGTCAAACTCGGTTGTTTCATGAGTCAAACCCTTGAAATCGAACCAGCCTTCAAACACCTCCTGAATGACACCGGAAGGTCCAGCAAGCTTGGGGTCGATCGTGGGTCCCGGGTTACGTCCGTTGTAGATCGCACGGATTCCGTTCGGAGACGCAAGCATGTCATCGTTGAGGTTCAGCACGATCTTGGCGAGTTCCTCCGGGTTGCGGGCTTTGAGGTCGCGCACGTAGTGGAACGAGCCGAGGAGACCGAGCTCTTCAGCGGCCCACCATGCGAAACGGACCTTGTTGACGACCTTGTTGGAGAGACCGGTGCGGTAGAGCGAGAGGGCGACTTCCAGGGTTGCGGCGGTGCCGGAACCGTCATCATTCATGCCCGGGCCGGCGGGGACAGAGTCGAGGTGGGAGCCGGCCACGACGATCTTGTCGTCACGTCCGGCCTTGGTGGTGGCTTCAAACACAAATTGTGTTTAGGTTGACGTATTGATCGCTTTCTTGTTAACTTACCAATGACGTTAGAGGTGGGCACATTGACGTACTCAACTTCGGTGGACAGAGTCACGCGAAGACCCTTGGGACCCACAGTGGCGAGCAACTCAACCAGCTCGGTTCCGACCTTGGGAGTGAGACCGAGACCGGGCGTGGCAGTCTCAGTGCAGTTGACGCAGCGTCCCAATACGGGAGTGGATTCGATTCCGGAGGTGTACATCAAGATAGCAGAGGCCTTGGCGTTGATCGCTTCGTTGACCTTGACGCGGTAAGTGCACGGTCCACCGTCCCTGCTGAAAATAACGACGTGGCCAGGACGGAAGCGGCTGAGCTTGTAGTCGTCCGCAGTGCATCCACCGCGGATGAGGTGGAGGGGTGCGCTCACGGCACCAGATCCCGCGTTCGAGAGAGTTGCAAAGTCAACGTCCGCAACGTACGTTTTTGAGGTCGCGGAGAGAGTCAGCTCGGCATCACCATCGACAGCAACCGTGAGAGTCGGCTTCTTCACGTCGCGGAAGAAGGGGATGTCAAAAGTCTGGACTTCGACGTCGTAGTCAGTGTTGGCGCGGAGAGTCGACGCGACGTACTCGACCGAAGCGTTGTAGCCGTTCAACACCGAGCGGGAGCTCTGGGGGAACTTTTGAGCGATCTCGTAAAGGTTCTCGAGGTGGGAGAACGTGTTGTCGATCTTCACTGAAGAGGCGAGCGATACAGACGTCTGCGCTGGAGCGGTAATCAATATTTTGACAAGAAATATACCGACCTGAGAAAGGCTTTACCAGCGACAAAGTACCAGGTCGCAGCACCGCCTAGTACCAGAACCGCACCTATACCAGCGTAGCTGGCATACTTCTTCCAGGCAGCCGCAGTGTTGATGTGTGCGGCAGGCTCTGCAGAGATAGATTAATTGGCAACAAATAACAGCACAGCGCACGGAGTACACGCACCTCCGCCGAGTAAAGGAGCATTTTCGGCCATTTCGCGAAGACAATAAGTTTGTGGGCAGCTTGCTCTTCAGACGACGACCCGTTGATAAACTGTGCGACAACGTGGGAACGGAAAATTTAGCAGGAGGCAGACCGTGGGATTCCTATTGGGGAGTCGTGGGTGCGGAGACCTAAAAAAGAAACAAAAAACAAAAAAAGAAGGTAGTCACAGGGAATCGAACCCTGTGTCGGATGGCCGTTTCTTGATCTTCTTGTTTAGGAACACACCTTATTTTGTAACTTTTAATCTAAATACGTACCATTAAATGGTATCAAAGGAGTAGATCGTTCCGCTCTTTCATCATGCGCAACTTTGCCTCAGAAACGTACCTGCCCCATCCATCCAACTTTGACAGGTTTTCCTTTCATCATTCAATATTGCATTCAATTTTAATCGATTGCTTTTGCAATATCAGGTCCTCCCCGTACTTCCATTCATAGAAAACTTTTTCAATATGCTTGATACGCTGGAGAGGGGAGAGAAATCATCTTGACACTCAGGATTGGTTGGAGAAGTATAGCAAAGGTGGCACGAGTTTGATTCAGCAGAAGACTTTGGTAGACTCGCACGTAGATTCGATTCTTCTTCTATTTGCAAACCGCTGACTTTTCTATAGGCGGTCATTACTGCCGATGCTGGACTTTGTCGAATCCTTCTAAATAAATGAGTGCGAACGGACCGATTTCGGCGATTTGAATGGTAAATATAAATCTGTATTTTGCGTATTTGCACCCTGAACCTGATCGACGACGTAGGGACGTGGTCGAGTACGGTCTGTTTGCGATGCCATCAGGCGACGTCTGGAAGGCTCATCGTCAATGGGTAACTATCTTCATTTTCGTGCTTCGAACCTTCTTTAAATGACCCCACTTCTCATTGCCAGATCCAGCCTGGATTAGGGCCATCCCACCTTCGGCATACCTTTGCGGTAACCAATTCAGTCGCTAAGATCTTGGTTTACGGAATTGATGCCAAGCTCGACGAGTCGAAGGAAAACGGAAACCTCTTGGTTCTAGATATGTTCAGTCTCCTCTCTAGCTTGACCGTCGATGTTCTGTACGTATTTCCGTAGCTCTGATGGACATCTCATCGCACACATTCACGCAGTGCACAATTTCCTTTCAGTTCGGATTTAGTGCACTTCCTTACATCTTGAATAATTGAAGAGTGCGCCAGAGGTTGAAGAGCATTTTCTTTTACTAACATCATCACGGGACGTGCCGTGATTCTTTAGTTTTTGTTGTGGGACTTGTTCGGCGTCTCGGAGAGAGATACACTGGTGATTCGAAACCTGTTACACGGCTACGTTGCAATCTGGTATCGGAACGTGTCGCGAAGAATGGCGAGAAGGCATCGAGTGACTTGGATGTCATGGACAGGTTGCTTGCTGAATACGACTGCGGAAAGGTCAGAAGTTAACTCCCGAAATTGAGATCGGAGAGGATATTTTCTTGGCTTAACGCTCACGCAAATTAATCATAGAACTGACTCAGTGACAAGAGGTCGTGGATGAAGTAGTTGCTTTTCATGCTTGCCGGACAAGAGTAGGTCGATCATATTGATGTTGAATTTTTGTCTAAAGCGCTCAACGTGTAGAACCACCGCGAACATCGTGATGTGGTTCTTGCTTGGAGCTCTCGAGACACCAGGATCTTGCGAAAGAACTAGACGCGGAGATCGACAGAATTTTTGAAACCCTATGCACGACGACAAGTTCACCGTATCTGACACAAGCTTCGACAAATTCCTGGCACAGGCTCCGAAGCTGGACGCCTTGTTCAAGGAGGTGCAGCGATTCCATCCTGTTGTGTGTGGTGTCGGACGGCTGATGACAGACGAAGTTGTCACGCTAGGCGGGCACACAACAAGGTAACGTTTGTCAGATAAGGTAGTCTTCCTGAGGGTTGCGCTCATAAATCTTGATCAAAAACACGTTTCGTTTGTCCTCCGTATTCGAGGCCAGCACTTCAACGAACAATACTAGAAAGAGCCAAAAATATTCGACCCCGCTCGATGGAACGATGTTCCTAACATCCCAGGCTCGTTCCTTCCGTTTGCCGATGGACGTCATAATTGTGAACACGTTTGGATGTCTTAAGGAACTTCACCGATGTTACCTTTATTTCTAAGGAAGTGGGAAGGAGATGGCCATGATTGAAGCCATGACCGTGCTTGCTTTCCATCCGCAACTTTAGGTTCAACCTCTTATCTATCTGCTCAACACCTCCGTGGAAAGGTGAGATTCGTGGATCAGCTCGATATATTCATAGTCTTCGTTTTTTGACGCATTCGTTTATGCGTTTAAGACTGGTTTTACGGACGGTCTGAAGCTTGAGATTGAGCGCCTAAGGTTAGAACTAATCCGAGAGATTTCCTTAGAGAAACGATGTTGTTTGTTAACTACCGTAGCTGCAGTGTGCTGTGCATTTGCTGTGCGTTATTATTGACGAAGTATGATCAATAAAAGTTGCTCTGCAATTTTGGTCCCATTGAATCGATTAGCAGTAGGTCAAGCATCATGTCTCAAACAAGCCCACTTTTTCTCCACCATTCAAGCACTTTGATCTTGTCGGTCTTGAATGCACGATCGCTCCACTTTAGCTCCAATCCACTCGACACCCACCAATCGAGCACTTCAACGCTTCCATTCAGGCTTGCACTGTCCATGGAGACGTTGGTGTACTTCAAGGGAAGCCCGCTCGATTTCCACCAATTCAAGGTTTCTATATATGCAGCTCTGGCGGCCCAATCTATTGCGAGATAAGACCACTTCAGCTCCAGTCCGCTATGCTTCCACCACTCAAGAACATCCATTCTTCTGAACAGACTTGCGATGTCCATCGAACGATCGTCATATTTGAGTTCCAACCCACTGCCCTTCCACCACTCAAGAACGTGTACGTGTCCAAGCTCGCAGGCTTTTCGAATCGATTTATCCGAATAAGACAGCCTCCATCTGCTGTTCTTCCACCATTCCAGCACAGCGACGTTGCCCATTGTGCTCGCAGTATCCATAACGTTATCTGAACCAAGATTCACTCCAGTGCTCTTCCACCATTCCAAAACATGCAAATGTCCACGGCTTGCGGCACCATCGATTCCCTCGTGTGTCCACGAGAGCCTCTTGTTGTTGGTTTTCCACCATTGCAAGACTTCCAAATTTCCGTTCCTGCACGCACCGTCTAATGCATGGGACTGGAACCGCAGATTGGGGATGTTCATTTTCAACCACTCTAGCACTTCTACGTGTCCCTTATCGCAAGCGAAAGTGACAGCACCGGCGCTGATCCGATACCGTAGTCCCGAGGACTTCCACCATTCCAGAACATCAATTTGACCGTTTCTGCACGCCAAGTCCATAGATCGGCGGCTGAACACGAGTTGCAGCCCGCTTGATTTCCACCAGTCCAACACAGCAACGTGACCGTTCGCACTTGCATTGTCCAGAGCATTTCTGGTGTACTTTAACTCGTGTCCGCTGTTCACCCACCACTCGAGCACGTCTACGCGACCCATCTCGCTCGCAAAATTCATCGATTCAGCGGAGTAGCTCAGCTTGCAGTTACTCGACCACCATTCCAGCACCTGAACGTTCAGTGCGAAATCCACGGCTCTGATGCTGCGTTTTAGGCCGTACCCAGTATCGTTCCACCACTGGAGAACGTTCAGGTGTCCCCTTCTGCTCGCATGGTCCAACGCTCGCTCACTCCATTTCAGTGTGAGACCGCTGGACAGCCACCAGTCGAGCACATCGATGCGACCCCTCTTGCTGGCCCCGTCCATTGCATCGCGAGAATGGGAGCTTCCTTTTTCTTTGTGAAGACTCAAAAGGTGCGTACTCCCAAAAACGCTGGCGGAGTCAAAGGAGGGGAGTTTTGGGAGCAGTTCCAGGCAGACGTGTCTACTGCGAAACTGTGATGCGACTTTGTAGGCGAGTATTGGTCTGTTAGCCCATTTCCCCAGCAGTAGCAAGATGTCGTCGATGATTTCGGCTGGCAGCGAAACTTCCATAGAAATGAATCCCTTCACGGCCACAGAACAGTTTTTGAAACAAAAGAACAATTTTATCTCCTGACAGTTGAGTTGTTTGTGCTTTAGCAATTGTTGCAAAGAACGTTTTAGTTTTTTTTATTGATAACCAAGCTGCTCATCAGTAGATGGCTTCAGCAACTGAATACAAATTACAAACATGAGATCGTTTGCAACAGTTACTAAGCTCAAGAAGGAACCAATTAAGGTGGGACAGCTTTCTATTTATTAGAAGTCAGCTTGCTTGATCACCGGTGTATTGTTAATCGCAATGGTTCTTGTCGTTCGGCCAGCGTTGACCCGTCGGGAGGTGCTCTTCACCAACCAACTATGCTATTCAACGTAACCAAAACTACCACAAATCGAATTAAAAGTTCGCGTCTAAAGTATTATATCTGTAATAGATGGGGTGCACCAAAGCTCTCCCCCCTCGAGTTTGAGGATCTCGAAATGTCTCTCCTCTCACATCCCTTCGCCGCGAAACATTACAGCTGCTGGATCCTGATCGACACAGAAATCTCGCCCGAAGACCAGCCCGTCAAGAGCGCAGATGAGATCCTTGCTGCTTGCGAAACCTTCGAACGAGAAGCGAGTATCCGTCTCCCGGGTTCCCCACAGATCCACGCCATCCGGATCCACTGCGTCGCTGCGGTGCATACGCCCGAAATCCATCGCGGCAAAGGATACGCATCAACTATGATCGATCTACTTCGATCGAAATTGGTTTCCCCAGAATTTGGGCCAGCCAAAGCTACGCGTCCTTGGTTCGAGGTACCCATACTTGCTCCGATCAATCACCCTCTCGTTGCATCAATTCTGTATTCTCACATCGGTCCAGAATTTTACGCCAGGCTAGGATGGATACCGCACAGAGCGATAAGCACAGAGATCCACGTCACGACCGCGCTGGGATCCTGCGCGACGTGGACTAGCCTAGCCAGGGTCAAGCAGCTCCATCGAATCGACGTCTCTGAACTCGACGCCATAGTTCAAGCAGATCGTATAAACCTCGAGATGGACTTTGCAAAAAGCGCGGAATCACACCCCGATGCGGTGCATTTTGCGGTACCGCTGGAAGCCGACAATTACCGCTTTCAACTTGCAAGATCGCAGTGGAATTATGGCAAGTTTGCGTCGGACGACACGCGCGCGAGTGTCGGTGCTTTGGAAAATCGCATTGGTGCATGGTGGGGCGATGGATCCGGGAATAAATATGACACATTCGTTCTGTGGAAACACGAGTTTGCGGAGAATAAGCTCGTCATCAGGCGATTCAAGTATCGTGGGCGGAATGCGGCCACCGAACCTGCGCAAGCTCTATTAGGTGCAGCGATCCTGGAGGCAGAACAGTGCGGACTTGAGAAGGTTGTGTACTGGGATGCTGGAGCGATTTGGGAGTCGGATGAAGGGATGGTTGATAGAAGGCATTTTGAGGCGAAGAAGGAGCTGCCTGCGGGAATATCCGTCGTTACGAGGACAAAGATTGCGTTGCCCTCGCTTGCGTACTGGGGGCCGCGGGATGCACAGAAACTGGAAGGATGTGATCTTTGGAAAAAATATGCTCCGGGGATAGATGTTGTTTGGGTGAACGACGAGGAACATGCATGGATATGAGCTTTTGGATTATTGGTCTTTCCCAATCATCAACAAAAGGGGATGTACGAAAATGTTAATGACACAAATTTACTCGGTTCTTGTCTGTTGCATTTACCAAAATGGGAAACACCGGTCAGGTATGCTTTGTGGTCTCCGATCGCGTGCAATGAATGCCTCATAGTCCCACATAATAGCACCAGAAAACGGCAACACTCTCAAATTCAGCGACCTACCCATGATTTTGCCTACATATACAACATTAGACTCGCACCTAATTGCATAGACTAGCAGTGTTCTTCGAGGCGACAGATTGTAATGAGCAGCAACATCGCGATCGGAGAATATTTCAACAGCGAAGTGCTCTTCACTACGACCCACGCAATGCTCTCATGTGCCACCGTCATCACTTACGAGTGGAATGGTGTTTGTGCGCTGGAAACTATTGTCAACATGAACAGTCAGTTAATGATGTGAAAAGAAGCACAATGGATATCCGTCAACAACCGAATTTATGATTACATTTTCTCAAACTCGCTTAGGGGGGTTTATTGATATCTCCCCTCCGAAATCATTCGCAGAATGGAGAAGCAGGGAATCGAACCCTGTGCCTCACGCATGCGAAGCGCGCGCTCTACCAGATGAGCTACATCCCCTGGTAGAAAAAAACTCTCTCTGTCATGATCATTTGCACCTCACCTCCGGTTATCCATCGCAACTGTGAGCCTTGTACCCCTGCTGCCCTTCTTTTCACCTCTGCTCCTCTCTCCCTTAGCTCTCCATTGACCCTCTCACCTGCTTCTCTTCTGAGCAGTCTGCTGACTAGCAGGGGCTACTCCTCTGCTCATCCCTTATCTCTCTCACTTGCCTCTGCTCTGCCTTCTGACTTTGCAAGTTCCCTGACCTTCCTAAAGTGCTCTGCACTTCTATTGCGCTCCCTTTCTGCTCTCTCCCCTGCTACCCTCAACCCTGATCTGCTTCCAACTCTCCCTGCTTCTCCTCCACATTTACACGTCGCTGCCACCTGTGCCCTTGGTGCCACCAACACTGCCACCAGCACTGCCCCTGGTGCCACCCACACTGCCACCACCACTCTTGACGGTTCAGCCACCTGCTCAGCCCCATCTCCAGCCTCATCACCTGCCACCAATGATTCCATGAATGAGCTTACTTGTTCGCACTTCCTCTTGGACGACCTGCCGACCTCGCATAGAAGCTTCAAATTTGTCAAAGAATGTGCCGAATCCTTCACTACTCTCCGATTTTCTGGTTTTACTCGTCGCCCAATCAGGGACCTTCGTGTGTTGCTTCGCAAAGATCTTCCGTATACCGCTTACCATGGCATCCGCTACATCTCATTTCTCGGCTCTGATTCTGTTGAATTTCTTTGTCGTTCTTATGCTGCTGATCTGATCCGCAAACACATACCTGGTCGAGAAATCACTGATTTGGATGTGTCCCCTCCTTCGTATTCTGACAGTTCCGACTCTCTGCAACGCTATGACTCTCTGCTCCATCGAAGTGCCAAGGCGATTGCTACTACGTCTGAGCCAGCTGTTGCATTGTTCTACCGCAATCTTGTTGATCCGTCTCATCTTTCTACGCTGTTGCATCTCGCTCGATTATATGCCCCTTCGATGACCTCAGCTTCTGACCTTCGTTTGACCCAGTGATTTGCTCTTTGCTGTTATATTCTTCACAATGTTGAGTGTTCTTTCTTTTCTTTATCCCTCACCTGTATTTGACACCTGAGCAGAGCCTGACGGGTAGTCACAGGAATGAGTTTTTAAGATCTCTGATTTCTATTTCGCTTTGCCCTCCGACTTGCGCGCTTCCCTATGTGCTGGTCCACGACCATCTTGTAAGGCACTTTGGGTGTTGTTTATTGTTATGCATTGTATGTGCAAATAAATAAATAATATTGTTCAAAAAAAAAAAAAAAAAAAAAAAAAAAACTTTGGTGGGTCTGCTCCTGGTGTTGCCAGGTTGTTGTTTTTGTCTTTTATTAGACCTTCACTTGAGTTTGGTTTAGCACTTATTCGGCCTTCCACTGCTCAGCTTCAGGTACTCGAGCGTTTTTGTTATCATGCACTGTGTCGTCTGTTTTCGATAGCCCATACCACTTCGCGTGTTGGTTTGTTGCTGTTAGCGCAAATTCCTACTTTTGAGTTCAGGCTGAAGTACCTTCAGGCACGTATGTTTGCTCGCTGGTCTAGTGATTCCAGCCCTCTGTTACCAGCTGCTGTGTTGCAATTCTATCGGTCATCTCCAGTCGGTTATGGTTCATCTCCTTATTTTTCCGCTTGTCACAATGATCTCATTGTTCCTATGCCTGTTGTGCTCCCACTTCATCCGTTGATGTTGCATTTTCAGTCTTTAGCTGTTGCGCATGATGGACCAATTGCAGTTTCGTTTGCCCCTGTCCGCAATTTGAAACTTCGCCACCCTTTGTTGCTACCCCCACACCAACATCTCCCAACAGTATGTCTTCGTTTGTTCCTGCTATATCGGCTTGGCCGCCTGTTTCCAAACCCCCGACCTTATTGTAGGAACTGTCATGATGCCCCTGAAGTGTCGCGTGCCCATGTCTCTGTGTGTCTACATTTGCGTGCTAGTTTGTCTGCTAGTTTTGATTTAGGCCCGCCTGACGATCCCCGCCTACCTCTTGACATTGCAATTGATATGCTTTCACCACGGCCTTTTTATCCTTCCCCTGCCTTTTCCCAGTGGGTTCTTGTTCTTCGTGCACTTAACCGCATTTGGTCAAACTGTCTTGGTTATGAGTTAGTTTTGTCTCCAGCTCCTGATTGTATCTTGTCTGCTTTTGTTGATTTGGATATGCCTTAGTGTTTTGAAACATTTTACTTTTCCTACGGCTCGCACGGCTCCCCATGTGCTGCCAATTTACGTGTATTTTTACACTTGTATTTGGATTTTGCACCAGCGGGTGATATGTATTGGTTGGACAATAAATACATATTATGAAGTTCAAAAAAAAAAAAAAAAAAACTCTCTCTCTCTCTCTCTCTCTCTCTCTCTCTCAAATCAATGCCGCCTGCCAGCGGTCCGCCTGCGCAGCCGCCTGACGCGCCGCATGCCGCGCCGCCCGCCGCACCCCCCTCGAAAATTTTCATCGCTTCTGGCCGTGCTCGCTCCCGTGCTCCCTCTGTGTCCCACCCTCGCGCCCCTCAGGAAAACATTCCTGACTCTCAGCCCAGCAACTTTGATGGAGAAAATTTTCTGTGGGCAGATGAAGTGAATTCTCCTCGCGAATCACGTGACTGCCGATCACGTGACCAAGCATCATCCACTTCAGAACCGGCTCGAATTAGAGGAAGATCCCCCGCAAGTGTCGTTGATGTTCACATGAATGATACAGTCGAAATGTCACTTACCCTTGCTGATGCTGATCCCAAAGGGAAACGTCGAGCATCAAAATCACCCCCGACTCGCCGACCTGCCTCTCGTGCCAGGGTCGAGAAGAATGCCTCTGCAGCTGATCATGCTACCTCTCCCTTGCCTACTCCTCGTGACCGATTCTTGGATGCTCTGCATATGCTGGCCCCTGCTCAAACTTCTGGATCTCATCCACTAGTGATGTCTGCTTTCACTCGTGCAATGCAATTTCTCCCAGTATTGGAACCAGAGACTGAGGCTGCCTTCTTTGCTGCATTGACTATTGCTGTAGTTCCGTTGGTTGAAACTATCAGCTGCCCTCCTGCCGCTGTCTCTGCCGTGCCTTCCTATGCTCAAGTTGCGAGTGCTAGCCGACCGCCACCTGCCCCTGCTACTCGCAATCCTGGGCCTTTCAGCACTGCAAAATTTGCCTCTCGTGCATCAAATGCTATTGTTCGTATTGAAGCTGCCGAATGCAGATGCTCAACCCGCCCTTTATCGCTCAGTGGTTGCTGGAGTGGACCCCATATCTCGCAGATCACTACGGCCACCCAGATTGGTGATTGATTACCCGGCTGAGTCACCAATTCTGATCAATCCTCCTCAGCCTGTTTGTGATCGTGCTGCTGGTTTTGCTACTGTGAGGTTTAAGGAAATTAGTCGTCAGCCACTTAATCAACTCCGCACTCTGATTAATCGAATTTCTGGAAACCCTCAATTTTCCCGTGACATTCGCCATATTAGTTTTATTGGGCGTAACACTGCTGAGTTTATTTGTACTTCTGACTGTGCTGACAAGCTCCGCAAGGACATTTTTCCAGGTGATGAGGTGCCCGTTGATCTTTTTGACCCTGGGCAGCTTCGTTCTGGGTCTGTTCAATCACTTGAGCAACGTCAAGTTGCTGTAGCAAAGGCTGTTCACAAAAGATTTGCTCACCTCTTGCGAATTACTCATGATCCTGCAGTTTTTCATTATCTTCGTTCTAATCTTCCTGCTGCAGACTTTGAAGCTACTGTTTCTTTAGCCCGTTCTTCGCGTTCTGAACCTACATCTCGCAATTAATGTGGACTTTTCGTTCTGGAACCTTCAACTGTAGAGGTTTGCCTCTGGATTTTTCAGATTTACTTGCTTGGCTTGTTACTCATCAGCTTGATTTTTTAGTTTTAACAGAAACTCATCAGTTAACTTTAGACAGTGTTTCTTCATGAGTATTTGTTGTTTGATTCTCGTCCTCCACCAGACGCTCCTTTGGCATCTGGTGTTGCTCTTCTTATTAACCCACATCGTTGCAGTACTTATCAATTTAGGTTGATTGCATCAGTTCCTTCTGGGTTTGGTTTGTGGTTTAGGTTTCGTCAGGTCGTGATTGGTGGATTTTATTTTCCCCCACGTTGGACTGCGGAAGACTGTTTGGGTGCATTATCTGATTTTCCTCAATTTGTTTCGAATTCGGATACACCAGTAGTTTTGATGGGTGACTTCAATTTTAGAACTCAGAGCACTGGTGATCATGTTACTAATGCCCGTGCCAGAGCACTTCTTCCTTTTTTTACAGCCCACTCACTTTCATTGGTTGTCCCAGCTTCTTCTTCAGCTCGTCGCCCAACTTTTCGTTCCCACTTAGGGAGTTCAATTATTGATTTGTTTTTTGCTTCTACTTATGTGACAGCTTCCTCTTATTTAGTGCATGATCAACCCCAGTCTATGGCTCCCCATCCTTCAGACCATTTTGCAGTGACCTGTTCATTTTCTTTAGCTGGCCCAGATCCTCAGGCCACTGTGCCTCCTCCTCTACCTTCTTGGAATCTCCGATTGTTAAAGGATGAAGTTATTCGTAAGTCGCACAGAGAAACTGCTAAGATTCTGCTTCCTCCAACATCAGAGGCGCTAACAGCAGCATTGGAACCACTTCAGGTCCCTGTGGGGACTTCTCTTTCTCGTGCAGTGGCCCAGGGAGCAATTGATTCCGCATTTCAAATTATAGTTGATTTTGTTGAGGCAACAGCAGTTCTGACATTGGGACCACCAACACCTCGTCGTAGAGCACCAGCGACCACTCCTTTGCCCCCTGAGATTGCTTTGTTGCGTAGTAAGGCTCGTTCAGCATTCCGTGACTATTATTCCCTCTTTCACCACAATTCTTCTGACCCTCTTCTTCCTTTTCTAAGAACTCGCCAACGTGATAGTCACAAAGCATTCAAATCAGCTCTGAGATCACACAGGCGTAAGACAAAAGCAAATTTTTTTGATGACCCTAGTTCTTCATCAGTGCCTTCTCTTCTGAAACATGTGTCTCATGCTCGGCGCTGCGCTAACTTTCGTACTTCAGCTAATGGTTTAGATTTTGATCCTCAGTCTTTAGCCAAATATTCTGATCATTTTGCTAGTGTCTACAATGCTCAAGCTGCTGACCCAGTTTCACCTTCAATTGTTCTGTGTGATTTTCAGCTGCCATTGGATGTTGAAGCTTTTGTTCTAGCTATTAGGGACTGCCCTTTGGAGTCTGCCCCGGGTCATGATCGTCTGCCTGCAGAACTTTATCGCCCAATTTCAGCTATTCTTGCTCCATTGTTCTTGCAACTTTCTCAGTCCATTTTTCGCAGTAGTCTTACACCCACTTCATGGAATCTTGGGCTTTTGCACCCAGTTTGGAAGCAACGTGGTACGCTTGGTGATATTACTAATTATCGCCCCATTACTCTTTCGTGTGTTGCCCGAAAAATTTTTGAACGAGCTTTGTTGCCACATCTTTATTCTGCTATCACGTCTCAACGCCCACTTGATGCTGCCCAAGCAGGATTTCAGTCACACCGCTCGGGAATGGAATGTGTTTTTGGTCTTCAGGCATGTATCTCCCGTGCGTCTAATGCCAAGGTTCCTTGGGTTGCTGGTTTTTTAGATATTCAAGCAGCTTATGACACCACAAATCGTGCAATTCTTTGGGCTGAGCTTCTTTCTAGGGGAGTACCGTTGCCATTTGTTTTTGTTTTGAAGTCTCTGTTTGATTTTTGTTCTTCCAGAGTGGTTGTTGCAAATTGTTTTTCAGATGCTTTTGATTTGTTTAGAGGTTTGTTTCAAGGTTCTGTTCTCAGTCCACTTCTCTATATCACTTTTCTTGATCCTCTACCTGGGCTCCTCCGACCATTTGCCCCACCTATAACACTCTTTCATCCTGCCAAACCACGATATAATTCTTTTTTATTTGCAGATGATTTGGCCTTGTTTGCACTTACTTTGGATGCTATGCAGGTTCTTCTCTCTGTTTGTGACCAGTTTGCCCAAGCTCGTGGTTTTTCTTTTGCTCCTTTGAAGTCTGTGATTCTCACAAAAATTCCTATTCCTGCTCATTCACCTTTGCTTCTTCATGGTCAAACTCTGCCTGTCAAGCCTTCATTTCGTTATCTGGGTTGCTTTTTTGGAGATACTGGATTTGATGTGTCACTGACTATTTCCCATCGACTTGCCAAAGCACGCGCAGCTTCTTTTGCTTTGCTTTCTTTTTCAAGGATGTTTAGTTCTCATTCTCTGGTTGTGGTTCGTCATTTGTTTTTGTCTTTTATTCGACCTACGCTTGAATTTGGTTTATATTTTATTCTTCCCTCTGTTGCTGTTTGCAAACCAGTTCGGACTTTTATTCACCAATGTTTGTGTCGATTTCTTCGCCTTTCATTTTCTACTTCAATTGCTGGGGTTTTACTGTTTTTTAAGTTTCCTGACCTTCAGTTTCAGCTTCAATATCTGCAGTTTCAGATGTTTCAACATTGGCTGGATGATGTTGCCCCTGATATGGTTCACTCTATGTTGTCATTCTTTCTTCACCAGGGAAAGCACTTTCGTTGTTCTCCTGTCCCTTTCAACAATCACTTCCTCTTCCCGGCTGCAAATGTTGTAGTTCCCAAACCGTCTGATGTTATCGCAAATCACTTTCACCAAGTAGCCTCATCTGCCTTTGGTTCTATAGCTGCTAGCTTTGCTCCCCTTGCATCTGCACACCCTCATGCGCTAGCAATTGCTCCTCCATGCTTCCCTATTTCGTCAATCTTGAGGCTTCTGCAGTATCGCCTTGGACGTTTGTTTTATCACCCCCGCAAGCAGTGTTGTCACTGCCGCACTGCAACTCTCTCTAGATCTCATGTTTCAGAGTGTTTGCGTCTTGACCTATTGTTGCCTCCTGTTCCTGTTCCTGTTTTACAACTTCCGCTTGACGTTGCAATTGATAGCCTTCGTCCACTTCGCATTGTCAACCCAGTGAATCTTGCACCGTGGTATCTAGTTTTTCGTTGTCTCCATAAGATTTGGCTTCACTGTATGGGTCTGCCATTAGAAGTTTCTCCTCCAGACTCCCTCTTTGGCCCTGCATTTGTGGATCTTTAACGTTTTCTCTTCTCATTATTTATTACTCACCTGTTTTTTTGGCACCTTAGCAGTATCTGACGGGTAGCCACAGGTTTGAGTTTACATTCTCTGTTTTGCTTTGTTGCTTTTCCTTATGCTGCGCGCGCTTCCCTATGTGCTGGTCCATGACCATCTTGTAAGGCACTTTGGTGTTGTTTTTTGTTATGCACTGTATGTGCAAAATAAATAATAATATTGTTAAAAAAAATAAATCATAGTGGCTCAGTCAGTACGAATGCGACTTTTCGAAGCTAAAGGTTCGAATCCATAGGGGACTGGATTCGAATTTCCTACGAAATATATCTCTCGCAATATCGTGTCACGTGCAAGTACCGCGCCACACCTCCTTCGATTCGCCATTGCCTTCGCTCCTCTATCCTACGGCTCGCACGGCTCCCCAAGTACTGAAGATTCCAAATCTTGGTTGAAGTACACGTGGGTGACATGTACTGATTAAGCATTGTCAATACATGTTATAACATTCAAAAAAAAAAAAATCCTGCTCCCTCGAGTGTTGCATCTCTGGCCGATCTCCGTGTCGTTCTCACTCAGATGCGATCTGTTTGTGCAACCTTTGATCCGTTGGCGATGCTGGATCCTATGCTTGCACATTTGCCGAGGGACACTCCTGCTGAATTTTTTAGTGTTTGTCGTGATATGGCCGAGGATCTGGTGGGTCGCTTTGGGAGGCCGCTGCCTTCGCCTTCACCTCCGGTTGCCCCTGTCTCCCGCCATGATGATATGGCTGCGCCTGTGTGCCTTCCCCCTAGACAACTGCATGGTAATCCTCCAATTCAGGACGATCTTGGGAACTCTGGTGCTCCTGGCCCTCGCCCCCCGTCTAGTCGACCTGCCCCACGTGGACATCGTGGTCCACGCACTTATGCCGCTGCTGCTGCCAATGCCCGTGCCCGTGTGCTTGAGAGTCTCCTCACACTGAGTGCTGAATCTCGTACAGAAGCTGTCAGGACTGCCCTTGCTGGTCGTGACCCCACTTCGAATGTCAGCCTTCGTGGCCCTCGGCCTGTCGTATTCTATCCTCCGACCTCTCCGCTGCTGGTCTCCCCACCTGCTGATCTTCAGGCCCGTGTGGATGATTTGACCACTGTGTACATCAAGGACATCATGAGACAGCGGCTCGGCTTTGTGCGGACCATGCTGAGGGCTCTCTTGGGCGATGAGGTGGTGCGTGGTATCCGCCACATCAGTTTCGTTGGTCGCAACATTGCTTCCTTTATCTGTATTCGCTCAACCGCAATTGCTCTCCGTGCGCACTTCTCCACCCAGGAAGCTTCCACTGACGAATCAAACCCTGACTTCCTTCGTCGAGCCTCTACTCTGCCTTTGGAGCAGCAGGAGGCTGCGGTCAGGGAAGTTGTCCACAAGAGATATGCACATATCCTCAGTTCAGTTACTGATCCTGCTATTTTCCTGTATGTCCGTGGTCAGCTCCCCATGGATGCTCAGGAAACTGTGCTGGACAGTGCCCGCGGGATTGCGCGTCAGCCTCGCTCAACCCATCTTCGTCAATGATTAGTGTTCGAGTTGGTACCTTCAATTGTCGAAATTTGAGCTTTGGAGTTCTTGATTCACTGTTTCGTTTTATGCGCGCAAATCACATTGTTTTTCTGCTCCTGACTGAAACACACCTTTTTCCTTTAGACCCGCTGCCTTCCCCAGATTTGATTTTTGACACTCGTTTTTCTCCTGGGTCATCGGGTACACGACGGGCTGGTGTGGGAGTCTTGATCAATCGCAGTCTTTGTAGAGCTTCTGATTTCCGTCTCGTTTCTAGTTATGGTGGCACCTCTATATGGTTTACATTTCGTGGGCTTTTGGTTGGAGGGTATTATTTGCCTCCGTGTGGTATTGCTCTAGACCCCTTCCTTGGAGAGTTTATTGCTTCACTTCCTCAACATGTCCCGTCGTCTCCGTGCCCTGTTCTTTTGTTGGGCGATTTCAATGCCCGTTTTTTAGCTACTGGTGATCATTCTTCAAATCGTAGGGGTAGGTTGTTTGAGCAATTTATTTCTGCCGCTAGTTTCTCTCTAGTTAAGCACCCTTCCTGTCATAACCCCACATTTTCTTCTCGCAATGGTGACTCCATTATCAATTTGTTGTTTGTCAATCCTCTGCTTCAATGTGATCCTATTTCTTACATAGTTCATAGTCGTCTAGCCGACGGCGAGTTTATGCCTTGGGCTTCTGACCATTTTCCGGTTACAGCTGTTTTTTCTTTTGCTCCTCCCAATGCCAGCGCTCCCTCTGCTGCACCTCCCCACAAGCGCTGGGCTGCTCATCTGTTGCGTGAACCTGCTGTCTTTCAAGCAATGGAGGATGTGGGACATTTGTTTTTTGATCCCACCCTTGCTGATGTCAATGCTGCGCTCAGTCCAAATTTAGAAGCTCCCGCCTTTGCCCAAATGTCTGTGGATGTTGCACAGGGATGTATTGACTCTGCATTGGATATTATTTTGTCCTTTGTTACTTCGTGTGCTGCTTGTGTCATTGGACCCCCCCGTTTAGTTCGCCGTCGCCCTGCCCTGCCATTGTTGCCGCCGCATTTAGTGGCCTTGCGACGGAGCTACTTACTTGCTCATAAGCACTATTTAGCTGTTTCTTCCTGTGATGATCCTGATCCTGTTTTAGTTGAGTATTGCCGCTTGGAGCGTGACCGGCTATCGCGTGAGCGTGTCAAAGCTTTTCGTACTTGGTCTCTTTCTCTGTGAGCTCGAGAGGCTTCTGGCGACAATATGTTTAGTTCTTCTCCTAGTTCTTTAACTGAGGTTAGCAAAGTTCTTTCCACCGCGCGTAGGTGTCATCAACGGCGCTCAGCTGCAAGTGGTTTATTGTCTGATCCTGCCTTTTTATCTCATTATCGCAATCACTTTGCCTCCGTTTATCAGACTCAGTTTGCACAATCCTCTGCCAGTGCAGAACACGTTCGACTACATGCGCTGAATGATTCTGTGTCAGTTAGTGTTAGTGACTTTGTTTGTGCTATTCGTTCTTCCCCAAACAACTCTGCTCCTGGCCCAAACCATATTCCAGCTGAGTTATTGAAGCCGTTAGCTTCTGATGTTGCTATCCTTTTTGTTCAACTTTCAAACGCTATTTTCCGTTCAGGTTTGTCGCCCTCTGCCTGGAATGCTGGCTTGTTGTTACCTGTTTGGAAGAATAAGGGCTCCATTGGTGATATTAGTCAGTACCGCCCCATTACTTTAACCAATGTTGATAGAAAAATCTTTGAGCGCACCCTGCTTCCTATGCTTGTAGCTCATGTTGGTAAACTTGATCCCGCCCAAGCTGGTTTCCAGGCCAATCGTTCAGGTGTTGAGTGTGTTTTTGCATTAGATGCTACCCTTCGACGGGCTTCCCGCACTGCTCTGCCTTATTGTGTTACTTTCTTAGATATTAAAGCAGCGTATGATACTGTGCATAGGCATCTTTTGTGGGAACGTCTTCGTCAATTTCCCAGAATTCCAAACCGTTTGATCTCTGTTTTGATGAGTATGTTTGATCGTTGTTCTTCTCAGGTTGTTATAGAGAATCGTTCTTCTGATTTGTTTCGCTTCCACGAGGTCTTTCTCAAGGTTCTGTTTTGTCTCCGTTCTTGTACTCAGTTTTCATCAATCCTTTAGCACAGCTCCTTCGTCGTGAATCCTCTCATCTTGCTAGGTTTTCTTATAACACTCCTGTTTTCAATTCGTTGTTTTTTGCTGATGACATAGCTTTGTTTTCTGCCACCCCTGAGCAAGCCCAACGTGCATTGAAAATTTGTGAAGATTTTGCTTTAGCTTCTCATTTTGTGTTTTCACCTTCTAAGTGTGCTGTGTTATCTTCTCAACGGTTACCCACCCCCTTGAAGCTTCATGGCTCTGCCCTCCCTGTAGAGGTTTCATTTAGATACCTTGGTCACTATTTTACTATTGAAGGGTTTGATCTTGCTGCAACTATTGATCATCGCTTAGAGAAAGCTCGTGCCTCATTGTATCTTTTTGCACCTTATGTCTCCTACTTTGGTGGGTCTGCTCCTCGTGTTGCCAGGTTGTTGTTTTTGTCTTTTATTAGACCTTCACTTGAGTTTGGTTTAGCACTTATTCTGCCTTCCACTGCTCAGCTTCAAGTACTCGAGCGTTTTTGTTATCATGCACTGTGTCGTCTGTTTTCGCTAGCCCATACCACTTCGCGTGTTGGTTTGTTGCTGTTAGCGCAAATTCCTACTTTTGAGTTCAGGCTGAAGTACCTTCAGGCACGTATGTTTGCTCGCTGGTCTAGTGATTCCAGCCCTCTGTTACCAGCTGCTCTGTTGCAATTCTATCGGTCATCTCCAGTCGGTTATGGTTCATCTCCTTATTTTTCCGCTTGTCACAATGATCTCATTGTTCCTATGCCTGTTGTGCCCCCACTTCATCCGTTGATGTTGCATTTTCAGTCTTTAGCTGTTGCGCATAATGGACCAATTGCAGTTTCGTTTGCCCATGTCCGCAATTTGAAACTTCGCCACCCTTTGTTGCTACCCCCACACCAACATCTCCCAACAGTATGTCTTCGTTTGTTCCTGCTATATCGGCTTGGCTGCCTGTTTCCAAAGTCCAAACCCCCGACCTTATTGTAGGAACTGTCATGATGCCCCTGAAGTGTTGCGTGCCCATGTCTCTGTGTGTCTACATTTGCGTGCTAGTTTGTCTGCTAGTTTTGATTTGGGCCCGCCTGACGATCCCCGCCTACCTCTTGACATTGCAATTGACATGCTTTCACCACGGCCTTTTTATCCTTCCCCTGCTTTTTCCCAGTGGGTTCTTGTTCTTCGTGCACTTAACCGCATTTGGTCAAACTGTCTTGGTTATGAGTTAGTGTTGTCTCCAGCTCCTGATTGTATCTTGTCTGCTTTTGTTGATTTGGATATGCCTTAGTGTTTTGAAACATTTTACTTTTCCTACGGCTCGCACAGCTCCCCATGTGCTGCCAATTTACATGTATTTTTACACTTGTATTTGGATTTTGCACCAGCGGGTGATATGTATTGGTTGGACAATAAATACATATTATGAAGTTCAAAAAAAGCCCATGGAAGGGTATTTATACAAATATATTTGGATTTTGACACAGCAGGTGATATGTATCTTCACTGTATGGGTCTGACATTAGAAGTTTCTCCTCCAGACTCCCTCTTTGGCCCTGCATTTGTGGATCTTTAACGGTTTCTTTTTTTCATTATTTATTACTCACCTGTTTTTTCGGCACCTTAGCAGCATGTAGGGTGATTCCCGAATCCAATCTTAACTGAGATCGTGTGCAGGCTGTCGAGGGATGTATACTTGATTTTGTCTCCGGTTTTGATCCAACCATCACTGTTCGGAAGCGGGACTGTGGTCGACTCTTTCTCCATACACTGCTTAGTAGCAGCACAAACCTCAAAATGTGGTAGAACTAATGATTATCAAAACATGCTCACCGTAGTTCGCGTGTCAGTTTTCCGAATCCGGTAAGACTTGCTTTGCATTCGGGAGAGTAGCGCTGTTTGTTAAACATATCGCGACCGGCGCACACCAATTCGCTAATCAAAGGAGCATTGTTGTCATGATCGTTGCTGTCGTGAGTCGGCAAAGATGACTAAGCGTAAAGAATATTTAGTGAGAAGATAGAAATTGAATGAAATTTGACCTTATATCAATTGCACCACAAAAGGTGGCATCGCTGGCCCCCATACCGTCAGGCTTGATGTTGTGAACATCAATAGGCACCTCGCTATCCTCACTGTCCGACTCCCGTTGCTTTGATAATCGACAAAATGAGTTGCGTGGTCAGGTGCAGATCTTGGTTTACTACCGTGTGAACAGTTGTTGCGGATCGCAACACAATGAAAGTTACCGCAGGGGTAGATTTCGATACGAAGTCGGCCGCAGTGAAAACTCGAGTGAGTGTTCTGCTCGCTTTTGTGTGCTTTCAAGAACTTTGGCTCGCATTTGCAACTATTTTCTTTTCAATCTGTACACTGCCCATTAGTCGAGAGAAGTACGTTTTTGTACAAAGCCGCGGGGAAGAGCGCAATGCTCGCCCCCACGACACGATCCCACGCAAGCGAAAAAGATCCGGCGTACTATAGAGGATCTTCGGGCTGCGTACAAGTGCATTGACGATAGCAAGACTTCCGTTGCTCTCCCTTGCGGCAACCAACAGAGCCCAAGGTTGCAGAGTATAATCTCCCGGCCCTTAAGAACCAAACAGAGGACCAGCTTCGGCCTATCACTGCGAGCCACGTGATCCTGCTCAAACAATTGGAAGAATGTTTGCATACGGCGGAGAAAGACAAAAGACAAGCACTTCATTTGCACTTGAAGTCGAAGCCTCTCCAGGTGAGCTGTGATTTGAAAATCGTAATGCTGGAAACTCAAAAAAGGACTTCAGGGCCGATTGGTGATGGTTGGAGACTAGTATACCACGGAGTTTTTTGCCGGTGCACGACGAATGCTTGCGTTCTTGACCTCGGGGGACATGATCTAATTGAAAGTATACTCGAAACGTGTATCGAGAGCTGAAAATAACAGCGTTATATGAGTTTCCTGATTTTGGGGAAACAAAAATGTGCAAACAAACTTTCCAAATGTCCAAACAAACAACAAGGACTTTATGCCAATCACATTGCTTGGAGTCATCGATTGGACAAAGTGCCAAATAATCTTGGATGGAGGTAGTCGAGACGACATATCCGGAGAGATTAGCAGGGTACAATCTCGACTGGTCAGGGCTGGTCACCGGTCGTGACCGATCAAAATTCTTATATTTGTACAGTGTTTTATGTCGTACGAGTCTATTTCTATAGTTCTCATTAGAGATATATAGAGCAGCTCGTCGTAACAATTACCGGTAGAAATGAGCACTATTTCAATATTAGTTTGTGGGTGCCAAATCTTCCGCTCGCCACAATCCGCAAATCTTAAGTCCAAAATCCACAAACCCAAAAACACGAAATGTCCTTCCCGCTGGCCAGCACAGACTGGATCATCGTAATCAACCCGTCGAAGGCTTCCCTGTCGCTCTCAAGACCGCCCTCTCCTTTGAATACATCCCCGCCATCTGTCGCCGATCACAAACAGATCGATACAGATGCACTGACGGAATCGGTCTTGTCAGCTACTCAAGGCATCGTGTTCAGACTCCTCGAATATGGCATCAAAGTCCGTGCGATGCCTCTTAACGACCCCAACGGATCCTTCGGTCTGTTCGTGTATGCTCCGGATGATGTGTTAATTGCCGAAGCTCACAAGTCGAGGTAAAGGTGCCACCTAACAAAGTTGCACTGAACTGAAGTTGGCTACTAAAAGAGTGCAGGATTGGTACAGAGGGATCGGGAGTACCGCTCGAACGTTAAAGTCCCCCCCACCTCCGCCTGAAATCAGCGAGATCACACCTTCTGAACGTTTAAGGTTGGTCTACACCCTCCTCACCTCGCCGCCCTATGCGGGTGGTATGGGCATCACTTCGGACGAAGAGATTGTTCTGCAACTCGGTGGACGTGGTGGACCTGTGGTTGACGAAATCTTCGCCCTCCATGATCGCGCATTTGCTGAGGTGTGACAACACAGGGATCATGGACAGACATTAACTGTTTCACAGAGAATCTTTAAAAAGGGCGATAGGAAGATCTTTCTTTCCGCAATGGATTTCTCAGATTTACGAAGCCAATATGGAGAACAGGTACCGATCTGTGCCCGGCTGTTGGTCGAACTCACTCTTACGCATATGAGCAGGTCGCATACTACTTTGCGTTCCTCCAATTCTACACACTTTCCCTCGTGCCACTGACCGCCATCGGCGCAGTCATTTACTACTTCCTCAAGCCGTACTCCCGCATCTTCACACTCGTCCTCCTCGTTTACACCGCGCTCTTCCAAGTACTCTGGAAGATGCGTGCAGCAGGTCTAGCCCGCCAGTGGGCTTCCATCGCGGTTTCAAGTGCCGACCGTCCCCGTCCCGCACACAGACCCAGACCCTCCCGTCGTCGCGGCACGCCGCTGTCTCCAGAAGCCCAGGCCTGGCGCCGCACCGTCACGCTTTTAACGATCTCGATCCCTGCTGTCATTGCGCTACTCTTTGTTGCAGCGTTGATGATCACTGCGTTCCTTGCGCTCGAGTTGGTGGTTGTGGAGTTCTACAGAGGTCCACTGAAGCCAGTTGTGGTATGTCACAAGTTTCAAAGCGTTTTCTGCACCAATGTTGGTATTCACGTTGTTCTTCAAAGGACCTCCTTCCCACCGTGCTGTACTGTCTCGCCCTGCCGTACATGACGACCTACTACACTCGTCTCTCGCACACCCTCACCCGCATCGAGAACCACAGCTCCGAGTCCTCGCATACAACCTCCCTCACCCGCAAAGTCTTTGCCTTCACTGCCCTAGTGTGCTTCCTCGCTCTCGGCATTGTCGCCTTCGTGATCGTGCCTTTCGAACCCGTGATCGAGGCATGGCTCGTACGCAAGGGATGGGTTCCCGAGACTGGAGGTGCAGGAACTCTTGGCTTCAATGCTTTGAGGGACCGGCTGTTTTATTACGTTGCAACGGGACAGGTTGTTAATTTTGCGCTGGAAGTGTTGGTGCCACTGGGAGCAGGGTGGATGTCAAAAAAGAAGAGAGAGGAAGATAATGGAAAGGGAATTAGTGAGTCTGAGGATGATCGAGTGGTGTTGAAGCAGGCGAAGAAGGAGCTACAGCTGCCTCAGTACGATGTGTACGACGTAAGCCCGGATTCTCATCATTCGTGAAATACGAGCTGATAAATCCGTTCTTTAGGACTATGCAGAAATGGTCACGCAGGTAAGAGAAGGATGCAAGCAATGGAGTTGGCGATTTTCCTTTACCCTCCGATTCGCTTGCAGTTCGGATTTATCACGCTCTTCTCCGTGTGCTGGCCCCTAGCACCGCTCACATGCCTTCTCAATAACCTTGTCGAGATCCGTGCTGACCTCTTCAAAATCACCCGTCTCGCGCGGCGGCCCATACCGCACCGCGCGGACGGTATCGGTCCATGGTCCTCCAACATTGTGAGTCCCATCCCCGACCCCATAGCCTTTGCAAAACTTATCATCTCAATTCAACCAGGCAGCAGTCGCCTGGCTCGCGTCCCTGTGCTCTCCCGCCCTCACCGCCCTCTACGGCTCCGGCACCGTCCCCAAAGACCCTGCGGGTGTGTACCCAT
This sequence comes from Cladochytrium replicatum, assembly GCA_025526935.1. Classification (NCBI taxonomy): domain Eukaryota; kingdom Fungi; phylum Chytridiomycota; class Chytridiomycetes; order Cladochytriales; family Cladochytriaceae; genus Cladochytrium; species Cladochytrium replicatum. The sequence continues at coordinate 455,082 of JAHLKD010000019.1, forward strand.
ACGTTTTTGGAGTTGGGGTTGTGTGTGAGCATGCGTACGTTTTGTTCCAAAGCATGCTCGAGGGGGTGTTGCTGGGGACACCGGGAAGGGCAGTGGAAGCCGTGCCTGGATCTCCGGTTTCTGCACGGGAGGGGGAAGACAAGTCTAGGATGGAGAAGATGGTGGAGAGGGTTGCGGGAGTCGGAGATGTTATGGAAGATGTAAGGGGGTTATTGGAGAAGAAGGTGCTGTGATGCGTCAACTGGATTTGAGCTGCGGATAACTTTGTGTTATGTTTAATCAGGATAACGTTTTTGGTGGTGGTGTTGGTGGTGGTGGTGGGGGGGTGGGGGGGGTTGTAGTTTCAGAACAGTACTGTGAGATAATTGTATGATGTAATGAAATGAATGTAAACTATCCTAGGCAGAGTGCTCCTCTTTCCAAAATGGTGTCGCGAGCGGATAAACCGTGACTGTATTGGATAGTTGGCCGTAAAGAAGAAAGCTAAACATATCGGTACTCTTGTGTACCAATTACAAATGCTGCTGTGTGTCATAGAATGATTATACCAAAGGCTCATAGCGACACCGGAGTTGAGCACGAAAGCCCATACGATGCCGACACATCCGCGCTCCAGTGCATCACCCACATCCCGATCGCGACCGACCCGGTCATCTCCATCACTGACGCAAAGGTGTTCCGAAACCAAACTCCTTGAACCTTTTCCTTGTTCTTCTCAACCCACTTCCGAATCTCATCCGGAACCACAAGCGCAAACGGCGCAATGAGCAACATTCCAGCCATTCCGATCCCAAAACGCGGCAATGACGACGTGATGTCCGCGACTGTGCAGACTTCGGCCAAGTACGACGCATTCTTGCTCGCATGAGTTAGCGCAACGCCCGCAAAGGCACCGCCAAAACTGAAGATGGGATAGAACACACGATGGGCTTGCCTTGAACGTATCTTTTTGGTTGACAACTTCCGTTCAGCTGCGTGCGCGTTCTTCTCCCATTCGTCGAGCACCTCGGTGGGAACAGGCGGGTACGCCCACCGCACGGCCATTAGCACCGCAACCTGTGCGAGCGAAGCAAGGACAGAGAGAAGGAGTTGCGTGGACAAGTGGAACTGCATGAAATTCTCGACGAACTGGAACTGGTGTACGATGCTCGGCGTCGCAATGCCAAGAATCATACCGCTGACCACGTCGGAGAGGAAGTGAACACCCAGGTAGGAGCGCGAGAAGCTCAGCGAGACCATGAGCAAGATCCATCCTGCAGCTGCGAAAGGCGACAAGCTGAACTCGAAAAGCAGGGACACGACGAAGGCGGAGATGATCTGTGCGTGGGAGGATGGGAACGAGAAGTCGCCTTCCCATGCTCCCTCGATGTTCTGCAGCTTCGAGTCCGGGTTTGACAGGTCGGATTTATCGGGCTTGAGCCAGAAGGGTCGGGGTCGCTGTGTGGCCCATTTGAGGACGGTGTTGAACCATTCGGTGAACACGCTGACGACGAAGATCTTGAAGCCTTTCCAGGGCGATATGAGCCATATGAGGGTTGGAAATACCAGGGCAAGAGATTCGTTGGTAACGAGTTGGCGGAGACAAAGGGCAGCGTAATCCGCGACGGGGCTACGAAAGTATGCTTGGAATGCCGCGACGAGCTCCCATTCGCGAATGTTACGACGCTCAGCGCCTGAGAGTTCTCTGACCATGGCTCGAACGCTGTGTTGGATGGGTGTTTTGTCCCTGCCTGATAGTGGGAACTGATGAAGGGTGCAGTTTTGAGATTTGAGGGCAAAAATTTCACGATGGGGCGCAGCTCGTGTTTTGGTGTTTTGGTGGAAATGGAAATAATGTCATTACTTTGGATGTTTTCGTGCTGTCAACGAAAGATTAACGGCGGATTAAAAAGGAATTAGTCGGAATGTGGCATACCAATCGAGTGGTCGCAGGTTCGTAGTTGTCGAGAGCCCGGAACATCAGGACGAATTGAACCAGCCTGGGGAAGATTGAGGTATTCTTCTGAATGCACTTCTGAAGATGGAGCAAACGCCATACGCCACAAAGTTGTTCATTTTTCAGAGAATTGAAGGTTCGCAACTTTTTGCTGAGAATAATTGATGGTCTATCTATATTTCGCACTTCATGTTGGAACATTTATGAGTCTGGCGCTCACATTTTGTGATTGATTTTTGGGCTTAGTCGCTTTTCCAATGTGCGTGGCGCGGTGCCTCCGGCTATAAATACTGGTCCTCCCCCTCATGTACAAACTATCTTTGTGCAGGGAGGTTCAGATTCCAAGTGAGGTGAAAACCGATGGGTCTGCAACGCTGGTTGAAAACTAACTTCCAAACCATCTGTCACGGCTCGGTCTTAGGATTCGGGCCGGGGCGGAATTTTTGGACTCTTTCTCTTGCCTAGAACCGAGAGGTCTGGGTTAAGATAACGTTACTTCATAAAATTCAAAATAATGATCGCTTCTCAGAAACCATAGACTGTCAGCAGATCGTGAATACATCAACTACCTTTTCCTTCCTCAGTGAGGAGAGAGGACAATTCCCGGAAGACGACTAGCGGAACAGTGCACCCAGCGACTACACGGAAGACGACTAGCGGAAGTACACATTCGACACCGTGGATTCTCTTTTTCTGTCGATCGCATTGACACTTTTTTCCAGCTGGGTCACGAAATATACTTTCCCACAATGCTTCCTATGAGAATCGAACTCATGATCTTGTGCTTACTAGGCACACGCTTTGCCAACTAAGCCAAGGAAGCTCGAAATTCGACCCCGACCTTATTGTAGGAACTGTCATGATGCCCCTGAAGTGTCGCGTGCCCATGTCTCTGTGTGTCTACATTTGCGTGCTAGTTTGTCTGCTAGTTTTGATTTAGGCCCGCCTGACGATCCCCGCCTACCTCTTGACATTGCAATTGATATGCTTTCACCACGGCCTTTTTATCCTTCCCCTGCCTTTTCCCAGTGGGTTCTTGTTCTTCGTGCACTTAACCGCATTTGGTCAAACTGTCTTGGTTATGAGTTAGTTTTATCTCCAGCTCCTGATTGTATCTTGTCTGCTTTTGTTGATTTGGATATGCCTTAGTGTTTTGAAACATTTTACTTTTCCTACGGCTCGCACGGCTCCCCATGTGCTGCCAATTTACGTGTATTTTTACACTTGTATTTGGATTTTGCACCAGCGGGTGATATGTATTGGTTGGACAATAAATACATATTATGAAGTTCAAAAAAAAAAAAAAAAAATTCGAGTTTTGTCTTATATTTTATATACGTCGAAGTTTGGTTTATATGTTATTCTTCTGTTTGCAAACCAGTTATTCACCAAAGTTTGTGTAGACTTCCTCGCTTTTCATTTTCCACTTCAATTGCTGGGATTTTTCTGTTTATTAAGTTTCCTGACCTTCAGTTTCCGCTTCAATATCTGCAGTTCAGATGTTTCAGCGTTGGTTGGGATGATGACGCCCCTAATATGGTTCACTCGATGTTGTTATTCTTTCTTCACCAGGGAAAGCATTTTTGTTGTTCTCCTGTTCCTTTCAACAATCCCTTCCTCTTCCCAGCCGCAAATTTTGTAGTTCCCAAACCTTCTGATGCATCTGCCAACCCCCATGCGCTAGCAATTGCTCCACCATGCTTCCCTATTTCGTCAATCTTGAGGCTTCTGCAGTATCGTCTTGGACGTTGGTTTTATCACCCCCGCAAGCAGTGTTGTTGCTGTCGTGCTGCAACACACTCTAGATTTCATGTTTCAGAATGTTTGCGTCGTGATCTATTGTTGCGTCCTGTTCCTGTTCCTGTTTTGCAGCTTCCCTTGACGTTGCAATTAATTGCCAGACCACAAGGATGAAAAAAAAATAGGAGTAGCACAGAACAATGATTCCAAAAGTTATCTGCAGCTCCTGCTGGAATCCATACGTGTACTTGACTTGTGTATGCTCCAGATCAAACTCGGCGCAACCAGCGCTGTGAGGGACGCTATCAGTTCAAATTCAGGGTAGAACCACCATCTACCTTGAATCTTCCAATCGACTACACGACGTGTTTTCCTGAGTGCAACTGCGATCACACCTGGTCTCATTGGCGAGAAAAAGTCGCCCCCGACCAATCCGGGAACAGTAAAGATGAGTGCCGCTGACAGCGCCGTATTGACGAACCAAAGCAATCCAATGAACGTCTGGGCCTTTTTGAAACAAATCCCCAGCTAACGAGCATGGTCAGGCTGAGAAGGCGTGATGAGCATGGGCAATATGGAAAGCACGGCATCTGGAGGACTGGAAGCGACCACGATGGAGCACGCTTGTGCAGGACGAGAAACACGCCGTGAACTTTGATCGCATCGTGGCGGCGATAGGCTAGGAAGCCAGCTGTTGTGCCGATGATGAATCTATGTCGAAGAAGGATTGTCGACCACACAACAGAGAATTTGTATTCATGTTTTGCATTTAACGGGATTGGGAAACAATGGAATTGCCATACCCACACCCGATTGTAAGCACAAAATCTGATGTCGAGTTGAGTGTCATTGTTCCACAACCCCAAATGACTCGAGGTGAACTGACCACGGAATCATCGTCGTCTGTTGATTTCCGCGGTCCACAATTGCCGTGCTCATTCCAGCCCCACGCCCACACATTGCTTCTTCCATCCGTTGCCACAACATGCTCTGATCCACAAACGATCTCGTGGATCCCTGTTACGTCTAATAGCATGCAGATTTGGGATCGACATGCAATTGTGCCAGCAGCTTCATAGGAACACTTGATACCGAGCTGCCCTTTATCCCCTCGACCCCAGGTCCACACTTGACCATTGGTATCCAGAATAACGACGTGCGACCAACCACACTTTAGACTTGCAATTTTGTGGGAGAACGTGATGGTGGAGTGGAAATTATTTGAATGGATGGCGGCATTTGGGTGCATGCCATAGCGATCGGGCCCAAATACATGGACTGTTGCTCCCGAATTGCCATCGTTGTGATATGCGACTGTGTGGAACCGTGCGCAAGAAATACCGTCAAACGGTGATGTTGACGAATATGAAGCTGGTTTCCAAACGAATTGGGGAAGTTTCCCAGTTTTCTGACTGCTGTCATCGCTCGGAATTTGTCCATGTCTGCGCCAGCCAAAGCTCCATAATCTTCCGTTTTCATCGATCACAACGGTATGTCGAAGCCCAGCTGCAACTGCTATCACTTTTGGAAGGTCAGGAACCTTTATGGGTGCACATGACACTGCTTCAGTCGCTGGATCCCGTCCAAGCTGTCCATAAGAATTATCTCCAAACGAGTAAACGGTACCTCCATAGTCCAATACGACAGTGTGCTGCCACCCGCAAGATGCGCCCGACCAACCAAGTCCATCCGGATGCGACACTTCACGAAACACAAGTGAATTATCGACGTGAGACGATCGATCGGTACGACAGCATCCGAGCCCCAATTCTCCGCTCTCGTTCGACCCGCTCACCATCAATCTCCCGTCGTTCAGCACAATCACAGTGTGATTCGCTCCCCCCACGATGCACTTGGGTCCGACCCTTGCTATCTCAGTCGCCAGCTCGTCTTTCAGCTCTGTCGGCACCCACCTGTCCTCAGTTGTCCCGTCGCCCAGCTGCCCGCCTCCATTCGCCCCCAACGCAAACAGCCCCATGCCGTGGCACAGCGTTGGATGAAGCGTTTTGGACTCATTCCAAAGAAACCCGTCGCACCGAGGAGGAGAGTGCTGAGGGACGAGGACGATGACGATGAGGACAGTGGTGCGGCTGGGGGCAGGGACTTGGTGCAGGAGGAGCTCATCAAGGTGCAGACCATGAAGGCAGCACAGGCCGCGAAGCAACATGCAGAACTGGCAGCAGAATATCCGTCGGTTTTCGACTACGATGGTGTTTACGACGAACTGAAACGTGAGGAGAGGGCACGGAAGTTGGCTAGAGAAGGGGTCGAAGGTGATGGAGGGAAGAAGGCAAGATACATGGATAAGATTGTGGAGACTGCGAAAGCGAGAAAGATTAATTTGGAGAGAGCGAAAGAGCGGATGGCTCAGAGGGAGAGAGAATTGGAAGGCGAGGATCAGTTTGCGGACAAGGAAAAGTTTGTAACGTCTGCTTTTCTCGAGAGGCAGAAAGAACTCAAGCGACTCGAAGAGGAGGAGGAGCGGAAAGAGGGTAACGACGAAACTCTTTTTTACTTGATTTGTTCTAACTATGGAATCCATTGGCGGCTCGCAGCCGAAGATGCCAGAAAGCGTGGTGAAGATCCAACTCTGTTCTACAAAAACTTGCTCGAACAAACCTCCAAATCTGTCTTCGATCCAAACGAAAAAGTGGATGCCGAATATCTCCGTATTCTGGAAGAAGCTGACCGTGAACGCGATGAAACTCTGAAGAACATCGCATCCAATAAAACCGGGGTGGTCCTGAACGACTCCAACGAAGTCGTCGATCACCGCCAGCTTCTCTCCGCTGGACTCAACCTTTCCTCCCGCAAACTCAAAGTCATGGAGTTTGAGAGGCGGAGAAAGGAGGAAGCCGAAGCCAGACGAAAGAGGGAAGAGGAGGAAGCTAGGGCTCAAGAAGTGGAGAAGGCGGAGAGGGAAGCTGCTGAGAGGAAGAGGCGGCGAAAACAGGTTGAGGAGAGCACGCGGACAGCTGCGATCCACGTTGAAAAGCAGCGTGCGGAGATGAGGGAGAAGCAGCGGAGAGCGAGGGAGGAGGAGGAGGATAGGGTGAGGAAGCAGATGGCGAAGAAGGCGGACGAAGGTGTGGTCAGCGATGCACGGGCTCGATACCTTGAGCGGCAGAAGGCGAAAGCTGCCGCGAGAGCAGACGATGAATAAAACAATGTTTTCTTCATTCTGATGGTTTCTCTCCACTTCGGAGACAAAAAGAACTAATCCTTGCTCGTTCCCAAAAACAGTCCGGTCTCTCCGCTGCGCGCATATGACACCTCGTCGACACTAAAAACAAGCACTTATGCCGTACTGCGCAGCGCGTTGCAATCGCACTCACCGGCCCCCTGGAGGGCTCCTGATATTTCAGAATGGTGTTTAGCCCATCAGGAAGGCGGTGTATGGGATGCTTCCGAAGAACAACCTCAGGAAAGAGTTTATGCGGAGACTGAAGATGTTCCCGGATGCCGAGCACCCTTACGAACAGAATATTTTGCGCTGAAGCAACGGAGGATGGGGTTAATGTCGTGGGTTTTGGAGATCACACTCGCAGATTTAACAAAGTTGAATATATGACCGAAAGAGCATCTGGGCGGTCCTCCAATCTTTTCGCCGGGTGGTGATCGTTGGAGGTGCAATATCGGGTAGTGTGTGAAGATTGTCATAGTCGGTTGAGCGAAGCACCGGAAATGGAGAGTACGGTGGTGTCGAGGCCGTGACATCTGCAAGGCATCAGTTTTCGGTGTTATCCAATGGTAACCCTTGAACTTTAACCAGATTTATTAGATCGAATCATCTGTTACTCCTTCAATCTGCTTGGGTCAATAGATCTGCCTGATTTTTAACGATGCTCAACTACATGGCAAAAAAATCGCATAATATTGCATGAGCACAAGGCGAACATTCAGCTGGGGAGAAACTTTGGGAAAGTGTTCAGAAACTACACTCAAAAGAACGATGAGTTGAACTGAAAGCTTCGAAAGCAAAAGTTTTCTTGCTCTCACCAGACTTTGGACAACCTGATCGAGAGCGCCATTAAAGACATTTACCGAAAAATTGCGAGTTTCTATGGAATCAATACACTGCCGACGCACTATTGCTGATAGGTTGAGCTCCATCGGAGAACCAGGTCGAATAAATACGTCGCAAACAGCAATAAATTGCGGGATCAGGGCATGTGGAACCACGATATTGTCGCCATCGTCGACGATTGAGCAAATTATTGGAGAACCATATAAATCGGTCAACTTGCTTGTGGGCTTTGAGCTCGACGAAACTGGGCGGAGCTCGAGTGAGTCTGATGTTTCGACGAATGTTTTGATCGAGCTCAGGTTGTTGGTTGGAAAATGAGCTTTAGCTCGTTCACCAAGCACTTTGTTTTTCAAAGTCCAAACTTCTTCCAAGAAAATTGTTTGCTCGCTGCAGAAATCTGTAGAATAAAGTTGTAAGTAACCCTGTAAATATAAACCCAAAATAGAAGCAATCAAGTACCTCGTGCAGCAAGCTCTTTCAGCGAAGCAAACACAACAGGATCAGAGAGCACCCTCCAGAGCGACTCCATATTTAGAGCCAAATTCATGGAGGCACGCTTTCGAAGTACCAGCTGGACAAGCGGGTAGACAACCGACCCTGCATGCCCCGCGAAAAAGTAGAAATACAAAAGAGCGTTTGGCGTGAACCCGCTCTCGTAGCTCCAGAATACAAGGATATACATGAAGTAAAGTACATAGCAGATGACCGCACCGCAAAACGTTATCAGTAGCTGTATTCTCAGTCCGTACGTATCCCTCACGTTGCGTAAGCTCCAGATTGAGATGGGTGCCGCCAAAATAGCAAAAACGCCCATGAGTCCCAAGCCAGGCCAATACCACCAGTGTTCGGCTTGGCAATCGACACCCCGACGTGTTTTTCCAAGCGCACCGGCGACCACTTCCGGCCCCATCGTGGCAAAGAAGTCATCCGCAACCAATCCCGGAACAGCAAAAACAACAATCAGCGACAGGGCCGTATTGATGAACCAAAGCGATCCGACGAACGTCCAGGCTTTCCTCATTGCTGCCCGTCGAATTCCATGCTGCACTTGGAACTGCGAGAACTGTTTCCGTCGCCCAAGGGGTGATGATCCGATACATTCGTTGATCTCCGAAATGGAAACTTTGTCAACTTTGTCTTTGCATGGTTGTTTGCAAGTCCTCCCTCAGCGAGGCGCCTGAACTTGCTGTATTGTGTAACCAGTCGACGGTGGAAATCGAATGTCTCCCGGAGATGAATGACGCGCCCAACAAGACATATATCCCAGTTGATGATCATGGTCAGGCTAAGTAGTGAAGCGGCGCACGGGTACCAAGGGTAAAACGCCATGTGAAGAATGCTGAGAGGTGAACCCAGGACGACGCAACATGCTTGAGCAACGATCAAAGATATCCCGTGGACTTTGATGGTGTCGTGATGCCGACAGGCAATAAAAACTGCGGTGGTGCTGATAATGAATCTACGAGCATAGAGACGATCTGAACCTTGTTTCTGGACCTTTTTGCATTCTACATACATGGTGAAGCAGGAGAGAATGGTGATCATTCGTGGTGCATTCTCAGGCAACTTGTGAACGTTCTGGTAGTCGATTGGAGTCAGCTCTGGGAATGGAGTGTACTGAGGTCTTTCAGCCATGATGATAAGAAGCTGAACAGATGATAGAAATAGTCCATTCAGAACCTTAAAAAAATGTAACTGATTTTTGCACAATGGGTCTCCCTTCAGCTCGCTTCCTATTGGACAGGAATATTGCTATGGGCATCTGGATCTATTTCAGAGCGGTCAATGGTTGAAGCACTTTTTTCGAGCGGAATCCCAAACCCAAAATTAAGCTTAAGCTGTTAATGAGACACTTCAATTTACTTACCAGGTTTTGGATTATCTGATCCACGGAGAACAGTTTTGCTGCTAGCAAGATGCCGGATTCAGAACCGTGCGCAAAGTTGCGGAATCTCAATTGGGTCGTGAGGGTGGGAAGCAGTCCTCCAGCTTGGCTTCAATAATCCGAAAGTTCTCAACCCTTGTCTCGGTCGAGCTTCCCCTTCAATCGTGCCGGGACGATTGTATGCATCGTAATTTTTAATGGCGCGGCGATGGAACATGAGCATCTCTCTAAGACGAATTGCGCGGACATAGATACAGATCCCCAATTGAGAACCACCGTTTGTCTAAGGAGTGCTGCTGCGCAAGGATACCATGGATAATACGGCATTTGGAGAATTAAGAGTGTTGAACCCATTACGACGCAGCATGCTTGTGCGACGACAAGAGACACGCCGTGAACTTTGATGACATCGTGATGTCGATAGGCTACAATACCGCGGTGGTGACTATGACAAAACTGCACTGAATAATATGTTGAAGCAACGATTGTCCCGATCGAATGCATACTGGTTGAAGCAGAAGAGGGTTGCTATCATTCGAGGTGTATTCTCGGGCAGTTTGTACAACGGTTCGTAATCGGCCGGAGTCAGCTCCGGAAATAGAGTGTACTGTGGTGACGAGGACATCCTAACGGAGATCAACAAATTTGTAACATTAACGGCACATTTGAGCAGGGTGCCCGTTTGACATGACTACAATAGATGTGAGAATAGAAATCAATCTATTGGTCAGGAATGCCTGCCTTCACACTGCCCCCCCTTTTGTTGAAACTAATGATAAGTCGCTGCCAGAGCAGAGTAGAGGAGGCGATGCCTTGGGAACAGAGGAGCTGTAGTTGCTCTTGACAATATCAATACGTGAGCTCGCAAAAGTTGTCTTCTGTAGTTCAATTAAAGTGGTTGTGGATGCCGAATACATTAAGTTAATATAGCTCATTTGGAGATCTCAAATCGAACAAATGCAAAGTAAAGGCATCACAAGGCCAACAATCAAGCAACGCCATGGCCACCTGTAACAGAGCTGGCGGAGTATCCCTCCTTTCTAAAGACCGCGAGCACTTAAAAATAGACTTTTAAGTTCACTATTGCTTCATTCGACTTCGGAGCTTACGGTAGAACACGGTTGTGAAAGTGAGCCCGATTGCAGGTACGAGAATGGTCGATACACCTCCAAGAATCGAAAGATACATCAGGAACCCAAAGATCAGATAGAGCACCGAGCGGAACAGATTGTTCTCAAAAAACTTCAAAAAGCCCTCGCTGAAGGTATCGAGGTCTATTAGAGGAGTACAGTGCGGATGTGCAGGACGTCTTACAAGCGTGGGCCGGTTCGGAAGCACTTGGTCAAGAATGGAATCTGAAAAGCGGTGAGTTTGCATTTATAAAGCCAAAACACAAGGCAAACTTTACCTCCAAGAACATCATAATTACGGCCGCAACTCTTTCAAGGTTGATCAGGTTCAATGATCGCCTCAGATAAGCTAACTTACATGGCAAGTAACGACCAAGGGATGAAAGGCAGGTTACCCATACCGAAAATGATCAGCACTAAAAATAAGAAGAAATATGTGGGATCTTTTGTGATTCTTGAAGTATCGGGAATACATACACAGGATCGACAAAATGGCAGACCTGCCAGAGAGAAAGGATTAAGTCAGCAACAACGTCGAGCAATCAGTTTGGGAAAAGGTGATATCTGTGTGAAACGAACACCTATCCCTCCATCCATACAAGTACATTTTTCGTTCGGTGTTGCCCCATTCCCATTCCATCCGCCCCCAACCAAGATCATTCCTCGCTCTGACACTAACCATTGTGCATACACACCAAACTTTCCGCTTTTCAGCTCCTCCTTCAGTGCCATTTCTGCAATTTAAACTCGTCGCTCTTGGGGGGAACCGCGCCACTATCGCGTGTGGAGCGTGCACAAGTAATTCTGGGGTCGCTATTATTGTTTTTGTGATTATTCCATATTTCAAGGGGAAAATGCGTCTGAACATTCCAATATTCCAATGCAAGTGTAAGAATATGTTTCGGATTGCACACCGCACTCGTAACTACAAACACCAATAATACATGAAAAGAGCACAATATAGGAGACAGTTTCAGACAAGTGCGCAGCGAATTAACTTTGACTTTTTGACATCTACGAACCTGGCGCAATCTAAAAAGCGAACTGAATGAGTCTCCAAAAAAGATAGATGTATTCCGATGGTAAATATAGAAACCCAAAAAATATACTGAACCCATCAAAAAACTACCGCTACAACAAATACAGTTCTCTGGATATGTTTGTTCACTCTTGGGGCAAAAATTCAAGGCTAGCGCTGCTGCGTTTCAGTCGGATTTGCTCCACTGGAAAGCGGCGCGAAGTTGGGAGCGGAAGTTAAGGAGGCAGATGGACTCTTCGCAGGTCGGTTCAAAGAGCCGTTTGCAGGAGGCGGCGGCAATGCTACGTTTGGCGGCGGAACCACAGGCGGAAGCATATCTTCAGCCGCATAAATGACGCTATGTACAACTCGATTCGGGGGTGGAACCGGATCAAAGTATTGACTTTGAACGGCTTCGCGTGCAGCCAGGTTCGGCGCAGGGGGAGTAAAGTTTACAATCGGCTGCTGGATTCCGGGAGGGGGCATCGAGAACTGGGCTCTCCATTGCTCAGTTGAGACAGACTCCCTGGAGTTCGCCGGTGCGTCCCAAGTCGGCATCGGATCCTGAAGTGGAATGTAAGGATGTGGAGCACCGCCCTGTCCTTTCATGTTTGTTCCTCCATATCCCATTGTCGCTGCCCCGTACCCATCTCGTTGTTTGGTGCGATCCATGCTGAAGAACGGAACCGGTGTGGACCGGAACGGATTCTGGAATCGATTTCGCTGCAAACTCTTCGTCCAAGTGTCAAAGCGGTTGCTCAAGTCTATCTCCACTCGTTTGTTCTGGCCCCTCGCGTGGCCGCTCACAGAGCCTTTAGGTCGACGGAGCATGTATACGGCCAACCCAGCGGTGAACAAAAGCACCATTGCCCCAAGCCCAATGCCCACTCCGATGCCCAAAAAGTTGGTTGTGGATAGAAGAGGAGAACCGTCTGCATTGACACCGTTCGAGGGTGTAGCCGACGGTGACTGTTTGGCGAGAATGGTGGATGTCGTGGGCCGCGATGAAGTACGTCCGGTTGTGGTCGTCCGTGTGGTTGTAGTTGTCGTAGTCGTAGAAGTAGTAGTGTCGCTTGCTGAAGTTGTGGTAGCGGCGGTTGTTGTGATTGTAGTCGTTGTAGTTGTTCTGGAGACCCGGGCATCGAGCCGGAAGATTCCAGCGCGTGTAGCAGAGCTGGGACATACTCGGATGTTGGTGCCCAAGCACACGTTGCTGCAATCCGAGTTACCCACAGCAGAACCCAGCAACGTGGTCAGGCTCTCAACTGAATTAGCATCGAACGCAAAGCATCGAGGAAGTGAAAGAACGCCCGTTTGCCCATTTGTAAATCCACAAAATAGGGTCACATCTGCTTGGCAGGCATTGAAACATGTCGCAAAGGTATTCGCCTGCAGCGTCCTCACACCAGATGGCGGAATAAAAGCGTTCATATTATAGCAACCGACGAACGACACTAATGATGAGCGAATCCTTTAGCAACCGAAAATCTAAACTCAAGCAACTCTACATACATTGTGCGCCAACATCTTGAACCACAACCAATCCACAGAGTACCACAAATATGAAACGAAGGTCTGTTGGGTATGGAGTCATCCGAGGCGAATTCTTCTCCTCACCAGACCTTCAGGAAGCAGGCAATATAGAGTGCCCAAGCAAGGAGAGCACAATTGACCCCTTGCGTTCTTGTGGGACCCCCCGTGTATCTTGCGGTGAGTTTCACGGCTAATCCGTCGCTTCCGGGAGTGTTCCCCTTGTCTAGGGTCCAGACAAATTCTCCAGCAACGCTAAGTGGCGTGAGCGCGTCTGAAACTCAACCTTTTTAGACTTTGGGTCAGGCGGAGTATCGCCACTTAACCCGGAAAGTGATTCGGCTTCGGTAATCGATCACAGGTTGAGCCATCTGCACATTGGAACGAATTCACGCTACGCGGATAATTTATCTAGCGGAATTTGTCTCTGTGACTAGCACCACGGCGTCAGGGGTCCGTTTTCTCGTCCGCTGTGCTCCTCGACGTCAGAGACCGCGTCTTTCTGCTTGGAACGACTGAGGTCGACCAGGCGGCCGCGGAAAGCGCCAGAGCCTTCGGCTGAAAGATGGACGATGCGGTGGCGGAGAATTTGCGAGAGAGGGTGATCGCAAGTTTTATCGAGCCGCCCTTTTTCGACTTTGAGCCTTCTCTGCGGCGGCCGGGAGGTTGTGGGCGGGTTGTGCTTTGAGGCTGAGAGCCCAGACCTTTGGGCCAAAGTTGTATGAAGCCATGAGTCACCAACGACGATCTTTTGGCGGGTATCAATAATAATGCCAGGCTGCTCTAGAAGATAGTTGAATCACATCTCCATCGGCGCTGATCGATCCGTCAACACAGTCCCGTGCGGGAGACGACAGCCAAGGTGAGCCTTATAACGGTCCGAGCTTAATGTCCATGACTCACCCCATTTCCTAGGGCGTTTGGGCATGCCCCCCGTTTTCATGGGTGCAACATCCATTTCTGTACAAACAGCTGGATCCTCCCTCTCTCAATCCCGGATCTCTACCTTTAACAACACACACCACCAGTCACACATTATTTTGCCAACTTCTTTAAGTTGCCTGCCACTGTTACTGTTGGCAATATGGCGCATGGTAAGTCTTCATGGTTTGTTGGGGTCACTGAAAAAGTGTGGAACAAAGATATTTTTTCTTGGGATCCTGGCTAGCGGTGCCGGGAGTTCTCGCCGTGTGCTTTCGAGGGTGTTGAAAGAGTTTTTTTCGGGGCTCTTTATCGCGTATGCGTTGCACCGTGATTTGTGCTGATCTACCCATGAATAATTATTTTTATTTTATTCAGGTTTTCGTTTTATGTTCGCCAATGCCAACCAAACAAGACAAGCTATCGTGGGCTTTTCTCGAGATTCCTCTTTTCAAGTGATAAGAATCATTTTTGAGTATATTTTGCCCATATTTGGGTAGCTTGATTTTGTGCTTTGATGCCCTTTGATTACTCAAATGAACATTCAAGGGTTGAGAATACGATGCTTGAAAGGTCCACATTCATATTCGACTGGAGACGACAAAAGTAATCACAGATTCTGTGGCACAGTTCATTGTAGAGATCACGTGGACAAAGAGGTTTGGGAAGTTTTGTATTTCATTTGGAGTCAGGAAGGAATGGGCATTCTGCAAAACTATAATGGGTCAGTCAGTCGTGGGGTAATGTTTCTCTCCGGAATCGAATCAGATTGCAAAAAAGAGAAACAAGTGAGAACATTATTAAAAAAAAGGGAGGTCTCACAAATCATCTATCTTCATACTAAAAGAAAAAACCTTCCCAGACTGGAGATAACTGGACGGGACCGTAACATGTAGTAGCAGCAGACGACCCCCATCAGTCCCAGTCCCAGACCTGAGAAACGATACAAATAATGATATACTCTAAAATCCAAATCGGAGAAAAGAAGAACGGTAATCCAAAAAATAACATAAAGAACCAATAAAGGAAATATAGTTCCCAGAACCTTCCCACCAACACCATGTCGAGCGATCCCCTCAAACAAATACTCCAAGCAAACAAAGGAAAACCGAACATGATGTAACAGAAGGTGTGCAAAAAAAACCCCCCATAAGGTGGTAGTCTCCCCACCATCGCAAATTTGAAACCATCTTCCAGTCGCTCGAAGCGGACCAGGAAAAAGTTCAGAATGGAAGAGAAGTCAGTCTTGTTCGTGTGCAAAAATAGATATCGAGCGTGATCGCCTACCAAGAGCCCTCCTAACCAACCAACCAACCTATCTCTTCTGCTTGGAACAAAGTACACCCACTCCTACACACGTCCCCAAAATTGTTATCCCCTTGGTATCCCCCCCAAAAATCCCGTTCTGCCTTATGCCTGCCTTATCCGGCTCTTGGCACCCAAAGCCGGACTGCCCCCGCTCATACTCGTCCCCTTCTTCACCTGCACAAACCTCGCATACGTGTTCAAATACAACGACCTCATAACCTCGTCCGCAGCCTCGTCAAACACCGTCGTCGAGATCTTGTACGCCCCGCCGCTCACAAGCGTGTCCGTGATCCTCCTCCTCAGCGTCCCAGCGATGTTCACCTCGTGCGGCGAGCCGGGCGCAATGTACGTGTCGTAAAACACAAGGAAGTGCGACACCAGCCAGACGGGGACGTAGCCGAAGGGCGAGTCGTCCGAGGTCGTGGGCGAGGAGTGCGCTGTCGAGGCGGTGTTGGAGGTCGAGGTCATCGAAGACTGCGAGATCAGCTGAGAGGCGTTGGCGTATTCAGTCGGGTCTTCGAAGCCAAGGAAGCGCCGGACGAGGCCGGAGCGCAGAGCGCCTTGGTACCGCTCGGCGTATTGAAAGAGTACCTTGGCTTTGTGCGCGGAACCGTATTTGGTGATCGACTCGGCGAGCTGCTGCTCGAGCTTTGTGAAGGATTCGATAAACATAAAGTTCTCCATGCAAAAATCGACCTGGTCAAAGACGCACACACTCAGCAAAAAAAAAAAAAAAGTCGCGAAAAATATTAACTTCACATACCTCGCAGAATGCCTGGAATTCCCTGTAGTGCACCACATCGTCCAGCACACGCGCGTAGCTTTCCCTGCTGTATTGCAGCTCGGGATCAAACTGTTCGGCCGAGTATACAAACTGGTGGTTCGCCATCGGCTTCTCCGGGTACGGCACGGTCTGCGTGACAACAGGGCTCTGATGCACCACCGCCGTTCCCGCAGGGCTCACCGCATTCGGCGAGTCCTGCCCCTGCTGCTTCATCCTGCGCTTCACATCCGGCAATGCAGCCGCCATGTCCGCCATCGACATCTCGCCGTGGTTCGGGTTCGCTTCGTTGTGTCCCATTCGAGGTGACGCCGCGTTGGCAGCAGCATAGGCTGGTCCGTCGCCTCGGGAGTTCACGGGAGCCATGTAGGGCGAGTCGTTCTGGTGCTGGCCTGGGTTGTACTGCTGCTGGAACTGGTGGAGAGAGTGCTGCGACACCTCGATCGCGTTCGTGGAGGGTGCTTTGCTCCCGTTAAGGAAGCGGGGGAACACTTCCCTGTAAAGCACTAGTACCGCTGCATCGACGGCGGGATCAAAGATGTTGGAAGGGATCTTGTTCCCGGAACCAAAGACGAGCTGGTCGGCGATCTGTCGGCGCATCTGCTCCGATACACCTGCGACGGGCGGCGCGTTTGCAGACAAAAATGCCTCGTGAAACACGAGAAAGTTGGAAACCATAAACATTGGGACGTCGACGACTGGGAGTTCACCCTTGATTCCCAGCATGGGGCCATCGATGGTTCCGCCACCCATCATGAAGCGGTAGACAAAGTTGGGAAATAGTGATTTATCGGCACGGCGCGCAAACGAGGGCATCTTCGATGATTTGACAGCGAATTTCGGGACGGCTTCAACAAGCATGTTTTCGAGTTGAACAAAGTGCTCCAATAGCTGAGTGTGCCGATCATATTTCTATTTTTAAAATTAATTAATGAAGGTTTAGAACACAGTAAAAAATAAGGAAAGCATGCACCACCTACCGAGTCGAATAGTTTGAGTTCTGCAAAGATAGAGGGTTCTGCGATAATTTTCGAGAATCCCTCCCTGTTGAGCTGAATGTCGCTGGAATCCAAGGACATGTTTGATCCGCTAGCATTGCCTCCCTTCTTCTTTAGCCATTCAAGAACCTTCTTTTTCTCCTGTGGGATTGCACTGGATGCAGAGCCGGGCGACGAAGAAGGCGAGGAAGAGGGGGCAACAGAGTTGGGCATGGTTGGACTCGGAGTCGAGGGCAAGTTTGGGATAGACGAGAGAGGGGAGTTTGAGTTAGCAGATGGTTGTTTATGGTGACGGAGGGGTTCCATATCCCGAGCTCTCTCTCTCTCTCTGTCTCTCGCAGCAGTATGAAGCGGATATCAACAACCGCGGGACAGTTCGGTTTGGGCAACGGAACCGGAAGTCGCACTCTCAGGTCAAAGGCAAGCGTTGGGGTGGCTGTGGGTTTGTAATTCATTACCAGAAAATATTGGAAATTGGAAATTGGAAATTGTGTGCCGTGCGACTGATCTGTTGCTACTACCTAAAACTTGACCAATTCACCTCTACCTCTGCGTCGTTTTTCTCTGTGGAACGTGCTCTTGCCGTGACGACTTTCTCCGTCTCTTCATCCCTTTGTCCAACTTGTCCTCCTCCTGTTTCTGCAATTTATCTTCCATATGTCCCCACCCATGATGCTTCTCTGCATGCCCTTCTTGCGGTGCCGCTACCTGTCTCGCCACCTGGTCGACCCCTTCTGCAGCTCCATTCGCATCCCCGTCCAATACCTCCGGGTTGACGTGCAGCCGGTGTTTGCGTTCGACGTGTGTGACCCCGAAGAGAGGGTAGATTGCTCGGATCACGCGGTCCAGTCTGAACGGCCACGACCAGAGCACCAGCACGACCGCGTAAAACGCCCATGATTTCCAGTAAAGTGCCCCCGTCGTCACAATCGAGTTGTTCCAGCTCGCAACCGTGAACGTCATCCCCATCATCGACACTGTCAGATACGTCCCGACCCATCCCAAGAAATCATAAATGGGCTTGAAGACTCTCAGCTTCGACTTGTCCTGCGCAAAGAGCGGACGGAGGCTTCGGCGGAGGTGTCCGCCTGCCACGTTCGAGAGCGCACCGAGGACAAAGGCAAAGTAGTAACCGGGGTAGAATCCGTGCCAGAAGGCCGAGACGACATAGGTGAGGAGCTTGGCGAGAGATCGGGAGCCGCCGACTCGGTTGTACACGCACCGACGGAGCCAGAGGGTCGTGCGGATGTTCCAGTGGTCCGTGACTTCTTTCGGCGACTGTGCAAACTCGCACCGCCGAATGTCGATGTTGATCACCCGGTCCCACTTCTCACGACCCTTCTCGTCCACACCATTGTAAGATACGCCAACCATCGTGCACGCACCTTCTGCGAGCTTCCAGCCGGCGTAGTACTGCGCTTTCGTCAACAGCGCGGCAGCTTGAACAAATGCAACCCTACGCGTTGCGAACACAGACAAGTTCAGACAAGCGCTGATTCGAATACAGATACACTACCTCTTCCAAAATGACCACTGGTTCAAATAGGTGTCTGTCAGGCAGAACCAGTAGTTGAATCGGGAAGAGAAGACCGCGTACACCGCGGACAATATCAGACCAAGCCCAAGCTGCTTGATCGTCGGGATCACAACGCTGGGAATACGGTCCATCGGTGCCTACACAAGAAAATAAGAGTTAACTATCACGTCATCACCCCGACCTCCTCACAACCGACCTCACTGTCGATGAACATCTGGTAGTCCCTGAAATTGAGGGCCGGTCCAGCCAGGAAGGTTGGAAAGAAGAACACATAGCCCAAGTACTCCAAAAGCCCAGGGAACGATTTGATCGCCAGATCCTTTTCGTCCTGGGTCAGACGATCCTTGCGCCGTGTGCCGTCATGCACCGACCACGCAAACGACGTCGTTTTGATCACCAAAACCATCATCGGCGATGTATGGTCAAAACGCACGCTCACGTCCGGATACAGCAACTGCGTCCACACAAAGCTGTCAAACAACCCCGTTTAGCATTCTGTTTCTCAGAGTGTCCTCACACACACACACTCACACACACACACACACACACACACACACACACACACACACACACAAAAAAAAACGTACTTTGCAGAAAGATGCCCGAGCGCACCAAAAAACACGACGACGGGCATCCACTTCTGTCCCCTCGCAGCCCACGCGAGCAAGTACACCACCACCGTCTGCGCGACAAGTTGCGCAAAGCCCGGGAGCGGGAACATGGACGTGTACAGCGACACGCTCAGCACGATCGAGAAGGCGTGGCGGAGAGCACGGAAACGACGCGGGATGAGGTTGAAGACCGCTGCGGAGGGGTAGAGGAATAGCATCAGGAAGGCGGCTTTGAGGGTGTCGGCTGGCATGCCGGTCGCGGCGAGGATCGGATCGAGAAGGGCGTCGATCATAGCTGGTGGAAAGGGAGGATTCAGGGGAGCCGAGATTCGCGGCGGTTTTGAGAGACACAACTTTTCACAAGTGGCTCGGTGGACGGGCAAACTTTTGAAAAAAAATAATAAGTTATCAACGTGCTAGTAGCTGGGATTAGATCGTAGGTGATGGCATGGCATGGCAAGCATAGTCACGAAGAATATAAAATGGTAAAGAAGAATACGAAATGGGCTGCTGCCGAACTGCTTGGCTAGGTCACTGCCTGTCGGTTTGACGGGCCATCGAGACTTCGGCAATATGCTTGTTTGCTTTTTAGCAAGAGTCTCAGTCGCTTACGGTAGCCGACCAAGAACAGCACACTGAACCCAAATAAATGGACAAAGCTGCCCAACAACAACCAGATCACAACTACAACCCATCAACTTGAAATCATGAACAGCACCTCATCACTGAGCTCCACCAAACTCGATGGACCCTGCTTCCTCTCCCCCTCAAGCGAGCTATCAATCCACAGTCCTCACCGCATCCCACAGGCACGATCATGGGCGGCATCGGTGGCAGCTTCGTGGTCGCGTTCGTCACAGCATTGACCCTCCGCATCCTCCTCGTCACAATCTACCAGGTCACCATCGCAAGCCGCAATCTCGTCATCGAAGGCGGATGGATCTATTGGCATTTCATGACGATTTGCACACCTGTCGTAGGTACTTGGCTCAGGGTGCACGGTAACCGCGCGCGCAGCTTCAGTCTGCTTATCGTGCACGCTATCGGAGTATTGGTGGTCGCTTTGCCGTTGACCCTTTGACGCCAAAGGCCGCTAAGCCGAGTCTCACACGTTTTGGCCTATGTGCGAAAACACTGTTTACTGGACATCGGGCCTTCGCGATATCCGCTCTGTGTGCGATTGCCAGAATGGAATTAGTCCTGGCGACAGTTTACGGCTCCATTCCCGTTTGTGATGATGCAATCTACCTACTAATTTGGTCGTTTGGACATGGATTGGATTCATTTTTGCCCCGCCTGCTCCAAGCAACCCTGGCTTGGGTATATCAGAGTTTCTCAGCTGCAAAACGGCTGGTGTTTTGGATCAGCTTGTATCTATCATTCCTTAGTAGTAGTAACTCTGTGAGAAGATGAGCTCAAATGAAAGAAAAACATTGCAAAACCTACAATGAAAGAAAAAACATTGGCAAAACCTACAGAGTTGCAATGTTTTTCTTTCATTTGAGCTCGTCTTCTCACAAAGTATCTCATCAGTCATTCTAATCAGTTGTAAATCTATCCCTAGTTATGTTATTCTAATCAGTTGCAAATCGATCCCTAGGTATGTCACAATATATTTCACAATGCAAGCTGGAACTCCACACTTTCATTCATCCTCCGGGATCACGGCATTCGCTCGCCCTGTCTGGATCGTGACCTTGGGCGGAGACCTGCTGGATCTGCCAGAGTTCTGATTTCCCGCGTTCGCTGCATACTCTGCTTGCACATCTGCAAAGTCGTATCGTGGGATCGTTGTGGTATCTGGAGTGGGTGACACGTAGGAATCTGTGTGGGCAGTCCTTCCCAGCATTGACGTGTGAATCGTAAATGTTTCCGACGTGGTTCCAAGACTGGATTCGCTAAACAAGCTGTTTCTGTTATCGTCACCTCCGTAGTTCCGTTGCACGAATTGCTGCAGGAACTCGCTCGTATAGTCCGCTTCCACTTCATCGTCGTCGTTCTCTCTCATACGGTGCCGTCGAGGACTTAGACCTTCGTTGGATGTTGATAAGTGGCCACCAACTTGTGGAGCATGATGCCGAGGAGTCACAGCGGTCGAGATTCCCATCGGCTGATTCTCCTGCATCCCGTTTGTTTTGATTGGCCCGTCCACGAAAATGACCCCTTCTTCGTTCTTATCCTTGACACTACGGAAACTTCTACGGTCGGGAAACTTTCCAAGAGGTGTACCTGCACGCGATGTAGGTTTACGAGTCAGAGCGCTCACGATCGATATTCTTGCCATCCGCATATTCGGCACAGAGCTAGGAGGATGTGCTTGTGTTGCCGATGCGGGAATGTCGGGGATGACAAATGAATCCAATCCATCAGCGTACGCCCCGATGATGTTCATTGCGATCTGTGAGTACTCGATTTCGGATGGACCAAGCTGGCTCTGTAGCCTTTGAATCTCTTGAGGGTTTGCTGCCGCTCTTGGAATGAATATGTCCTGTTGGTAAAAAATTAAATGAAATAGGAGAAAAACTGTTTACAATTTGCTTACCTTGCTATACTCCTCAGAGTACATCGCTATAATATCGTTCACGGCAACTCCGCCGTCCACACCAACGCCCTCCCTCATTAGCGCAGCCTCCTGCACTTCGGAACCCGCAGTCCGCGGACCACCCCACGTCCTCTTTGCGCACGTAAACATGGCATACATGTGAAAGCACCAAGTTAGAATCGGGTACACAAAGTGCATGATGGGATACATGGCGGCCTTGAACCTGTGGAGACGGAAACCAAAGTAGATCATGCACATCCAGTTGAGCACAAGAGGGATTGCGAAAAAGAGGATCGGGACGATGGCGGGCTGCCTTGCATTTACCGAGTCAAGGATCGCTGTGAGGAGGATTACATAGATGAGAAGAGAGACGGATTTGATGGAGTCGGTGAAGAAGCGGATGAGTAGGAGGATAGGATACTTTCTCCAGAGAGTTGGAGATGTGAGCATCATCACCTCATTTGCAAATGCACCTAGAGCAATGTCGTTAGAAATGCATGAAATCAAAATCATCGTGAGGCTGACCCAAGAACCAACGTCTCCTCTGCTTAAGAAGGATATTCAATGATCTCGGAGCATCTGTTTTACAATACGCAGTCTCGACAAACCCAATGCAGTAAACTCCCAGAGTTCCGTTCTCCATGAATAGGTGCGTAAGGTATCGATCCTCCCCAAGATGAAACCTAGAATAGTCAAACACGTCCATCTGCTTGGGCAAATGCTGTCCAAAGTAATCCTTTGCAACTTTCTTCAATTCGTTATATCTGACCATTGTCAGGGCACCAGGCAAACAGGTCACTGCTCCGAACCAAGACTCAAGCACGCGATCCATCATCTGTCCATGAACGTACTCGATGTCCTGCAGTAACAGCCAGAAATTGAATGACTGGGACGAGCAATTGATCAATCCTGTGACCGCGATCCTTGTCTCTCCATGAACCACCATATCCTCAACAAAGTTCGCAACTGCCAGTTCATCTAATACGATGTCCGAGTCTATGAATAAAACCATCAGGTTGTTGGGAGGAATGATTTCAGCAGTGGTGGGATATGGTCCAAAGTAGTGCTTCTCCAAAACCACGAATGCCTGTGATTGTGTGAGCCGTTTTCCGCCATGAGGGAAGCGACAGACAGTGATGCGAACGTTATCCACGTTGAATTCAAGTTCTGGAGGGTATGTGGGCACACCTTCGCCTTTCAGCGAATAATGCGCGACGATATTGGGATCCAGTGACTTGATTGTTTCCAGGTACAGTGGCGTCTCACGATCATCGTCGAACGCAACGATGAGATGGAGACGAGTTTTTGGGTATTTGGAAGCAGCAAACGTACGGATCGCTGCGAGAAGAAGCTAGTACGAATAAACTTTGAGGAAAGCTCAAGACAATTAGAGAAACATACCACGGGGAGTTCGTTATACACCGGGACGATTCCAACAACCATAGGCGCTGCGTCGGGGTTGAAAACGAGTTTGTTTCCCACCCTTGTGGTCCCTCTAATCATTGTCACAATGCTCGCCAAGACAGGAAGCACGATCAACGCCATATAAATTCCACCCGTGACCCACAAACTCCAATCCGTCAAGTCTTGTGGGAGAACACTTCCGGAGTACGGTATGGGCAAATTGACGATCACAA
This sequence comes from Cladochytrium replicatum, assembly GCA_025526935.1. Classification (NCBI taxonomy): domain Eukaryota; kingdom Fungi; phylum Chytridiomycota; class Chytridiomycetes; order Cladochytriales; family Cladochytriaceae; genus Cladochytrium; species Cladochytrium replicatum. The sequence goes on from JAHLKD010000019.1 coordinate 478,683, forward strand.
GTGGGAGGACGACGCATCTGAGGCCGATGAAGAGCGGCATCATGATCATGCTCAGGATCTTGCCTTTCCAGTTGTGTCCAGCATAGCAGTGGAAGAGACAGTAGACGAATCCACCAATGTACAGGAGATACTCGATCGCACCTAATCCCAGGATCGCCCCAACGATGACTTGATAGGCTGGGTGGGTTTTGTACGGTGCTTCGGGATACGTTGGAGCGATGCGGATCATGGATGTTGGAGAGGCTGTTCGGATAGCAGTTCGTTGGAAGGTAGCTGTCGCTGAATAAACGGTTCTTGAGTGAGAAAATGGGCCGTATGCTGTTGGAACTCCGTCTAAGCGAGGCGGTAGGTAAAATCCAGAGGTGGGTGAAGGACCAAAGATGGACATACACTTTTTACTTCGAGCTCAATAATGTTGCACACGAGCGATCTGTGATTGGGCAAAACATGATCCCATTCCCATGTAACAAGGAGAGAATCTGGCGGGAGCATTCGATTACCATTCCAAAACTGTAAAGCGTATGTTGGTCCGGTGGAGATCAATGATTTTGGAGAGATGACAGTTTGTCGGTAGATTGCAGTTGCTGAATTAAGGGGTTGTGGACGAAAAATGGAACTCCTTCTAAACGAGGTTGCAGATCAAGCCCGTAACTAGGGGAACAGATAGAATACAGTTTTTCAATATGTACTCATTGCCAAGAGTATTCAATTGCAAAAGTAAATTTCTGAACCGGCCTAAATATGAGTCTTCGCACACTAGTGGGCCATCCACTTGCTCCCGATCGACAAATAATTTCAATCTGCCTTCAATCTGACTTACTCAATGACTCCCGCAATTATATTAGTGCGGTTAAGCTTGCTGGTGCCCATAGCGAGGAGTCGACCCTGACATACTCAACCAGCCAATTAAATCCGTATCCACTCTGCTTCCTCCATTGCTTAACTTCCGCACTAATATTGTGGGACCACAGAACATCCTGGGTGGCCTTTACCTCAAGTCCACTGTGTTTCCACCATTCCAAAGCATTGACGGTCTGTTCAAACTTGCGTTTATTGAAAGAAAAGCAGATTTTTTGTTTCTGCAACTACCAAAAGCATGTACACTGACCACACCGTTTGCTCAGGAAGAAATTTATTCTGCACTGTGTAATGCTTGATCATCTTCGACAGATGACCGGCATCTGCAAGCTCCAACACGATGATCAGCTTGTTGTTTTCGACAAAGGACTCGTAGTACTTGATCACATTAATGTGGTTTAACGACGTTGATGATACAAACGGGAACGTTTTGAGGGCAACGATGGTTGCGCCTTAACGTTCTTGGCTCAATAAATCATTGAAAACTGTCCTTTTTCAATCTTCTTTTGAAAAAAAAATTCAACTGTGTTCTGAAGCGGTCGCCCGCGGACTTCAGCGACCGGTTTGGCCATGAGTTTGTTCATGACCAAGAATCTTGAAAAAAAGCACTTTTCAAGTATCAAAACCACACCAACTGACTTGTCTGCTCAATTGTATCCTCATCACCTGCGACGTCGTCACCAAAACACTGCAGGTTTATGATCACAACGTCTTTGACCTTTCAAGATCACCAGTGTTGGAACAATGTGCAGGATGTGGATGAATTTTCTTCAGAGAGGTACTGATAAAAGAGCGAAAGCGTGACGGGAATTTAAGTTCATGGTGCCATTGATGGTCAGGTAAATAATATGAAGTGCAATTACAACTTGAGAAGAATACCTGACACCACAATTAGATAGTAATTTGTATCTATGGACATTGATGACGAATTATCCGGAGTAGAGAAATGAAGCGAAGCTTCCGATCCAAACATCTCATCCACGCGGGATCCAGGGCAACTCTGCAACTCTCTTCTGCAGAAGAGGATCGCTGTGAAAGGATGTCAGAAGAACAACAGTGTCCCTAAGATTGTGATGTACTAACGTCCCACTTTGTTGTCTCTTGAGGGTAGTTTGAGAAGAAGATCGACAAAGAATGCATCAAAACACGTTTGCGTCTCTCACAAGGGTGGTGAAGGCATCAGCAACCAAGATTGTCCCGCTTTGTTTTCTGTTGACGGTATGTAACATGATGGTGTTTTTGCTTGCAGTTTGAGAAAGCCTACCATGGCGTGGTTTCCCATACTTCTCAGCTCCAGGGTCCTCTTCAATCTTAAGAAGTGATCAGAACTCTTCTGCAGAAGAGATTGAAGGGTCTCTCACCTTATTTATGACCTCTGCAACAAACCACGGACTAGGTCGAGGATGTTTCCCACTGTGGATGTTCCCCTGGAGAGCTTGATCAAACTTGCCAGTAGGGGATACTCTCCGCGGCAGATTAGTACGGGATCTTAGCTGCATGCGTGACTGCGCACTGTAAGAGGGTGCGATCTTTGATCTCATTACATCTGCAAGCAAGATCTTCATCGACAGGTTCTTACCCAGAAGCATTGTCAGCAAGTTCCTCCGTTCTCAGGAAGAATAGTTCCGAGGAGGGACTTGACACTAAGAAGTGAGAATCAGTTCGGTGAGCAGTGTGTCACAATGCATGTTCAATGAATAGCACACCTTGTCTGAGTGCCTAGGTGATGCTCGAGGCCGCCAGAAGTCGCTTCAGGTGCTTTCACACCAAGAATTTCACCAGCTTTGGCTGCCTCAAAATACTTGATCCAACCTGCAAAAAGTAGCATTGTCCCATGCACCTACAGAGATTGCTGTGTTGAGATGACAATCTGTCTGTTAAAAACCAAGGGCTTCTCCTGGCAGCGGTAGGGCGTCTGAATTTGGAGCGACATATCAAGAAGTACAGAGAAGTTTTATGGGACACAGCAGGCGGACTATGAGTGGTTCTATGCTGCGCCTGCAGCGGATGAACAGCAAAGAACAAGACGGGTGGGGATTCTTGTTAAAAAAGGTCTTGCAAAGTATGTTCAACATTCAATTGACAATACAATTTCAGGGGTGATGATAGCAATCTGCCTGTGCATGAGGGGTAGAGAAATATGGCTCACTAACCTGTACTGCCTGCATGCAGATAAATACACCCAGAAGTCAGAAATTCCCTCTAGTCATGTGTCAAACACTTGGATACTCGAGAAAAGTTTGTTACTCAATGTATCTAAGAGATGTTAGTTTCAAATCAAGCATGTCTCCACAACAGATATGGTTGTGGATATTTTCACAAACTACTTCCATGCAAGTTGTTTGTTAAACATTGTAATACATAAGTATTAGTCAGTCAATCTTGTCTCAAGATAAAGAAAGACTGAACTAGTAGGTCCTCGTTGTTTCGCTTAACAGCTCAGTCAGTAACATTGACGTTGTTAAAAAGGGAATCTATTACTACAGTCACTTTAACAACCATACACATAACACACTACGACATAACAGAGAGACTGGAGACTTCTCGATGTGGGATGCGGACCTGTCGGCTATAGTTGTTAAGTCGATAACAATGGTTTAAGCGGGAAGAGTAATATGTATTTATGATAGTGGAAACACGTATTTACGTGTCTTCTATTTTGTTACCACATATGGTAATATTGATTAAATTATGTACCGTAGTTTAGTAATCACACTGTACTGCTATATAAGAGTTTGCAACAATGATTGAATGGCTTGTATGAGCTTCACAATCGACTCTACGCAATCACGTTCGAACGAAGTATACCATACTCTGACTACACTGATCCACCACACTATTCAATAAGGTTCGGCGGGTCCGGGTCGGGTCCGGGTTTCAGTGGCGACCCGCACCAAACCCTTTGGGGTCGGGTCGTGTTTGTCTGGGGACCCGCCGGGTCACTGACGGGTACAAAGGGAATACCCGGACCCGAAGTGGTTGAAACCCGTACCCAACCCTGACCCGCCGGGTTTTTGCTGCCCAGGAGAGGATTGATTGAATTTTGAGTTAGACCACGGATATTTACATGAACACTTTGTGTCTGTGTGGACAGTGTGTATTTAAGAAACACTATCGTAAAAAGAAACAAAACTCCACTGAGCAATCACAAGTTGATAGGTGGAACAGCCCAAATCAGCTTCTGTATCTGGTTCATATCGTCAGAGTCCCATCCACCACTGGTTACGTCCTTCGCCAACCCAGTCCTGATGAACCGATCAATGTCGTCATTTGAAAGCATGAAATCCTTGGCTAAACCTGTCTTCCAAGGTTTCCAATCCACCTCAGGGAGCGTTATGGACGAAAGATGCCCGATGTTTGCCGTCCAGAACCTTAGCCACTCAGAAGGATATGCATCCACTAATGCCCTGAACATGCGATAGATAGTGGCAGACGTACTTAGCGAATTATTGTGCCGTATCCAGTTTCCGAGCAAAATGTGCACCCTAAGAAGAGTAAGGCTGCTCCGAGAACTGCTACTTGAAGTTGATATTCGGCCTGAGCGGTCGTCTGATTCAACAAATATGGGCCGTAAAAACTCATTTCGGGAGAGGACTTCGTAGTTTACATTGACGTACTTGATTGCTGGTGGAAGAGACGGCAATTTAAGGTCATAAATAACCTCATTGATCTTATGCATCTGGAAGCAGATACCCTGGATGACCTCTTTCACCAAAAGGATAGCCGTACGACGATGCTGCTGCAGGCTAAGCAATGCAAGGGAACTCGTTGGAGAACTGGTTCGATGTACCTTCGGAATTCTACCAATCCCCTTGATAGCCGACGATATGCTTATTAGGCCGCCTGTTGATGTTGGCGCCGCAGGTGCTGCAGCTTCTGAATGACCAGCCTGTCGTTTCAGAGCAGCAAGCTCTCCCTCCAGGGCAGTCACACGTGATTTCCATTGTGAAATCTCCTGGGAAGTTGCCTGCTTCTCCCTTTCCATTGCAGCGGTGATCTCCCTGAATCTTGCTAGCTCTTCGTGCTCGCCGTGCTGAATCAATGCACCCGCCCTGCCCAATTCATCAATGAGAGCCTTCTCTCGCACTTCTGCTGCGATGCGGGTCCTTCTCTCGTTCATTGCAGTCTCTTCAAGATCTTTTGTCATGTTCAACAGTCGTTCTGACTGTTTGAGGACCTGTTTTGTCCTTTCACGGTCCTCATCTGCTCGTTTGATGGTCGCTTGGAACTCGTCAACCTTTGCAGTGACGGGCATTCCTCTGTAAATGCCGTACTTGTGTCCCTGCCGCCTGTAAAAGTCCAGAAATGTTGTTTCCTTCTGAAAGGAAGAGCTTTTCAAGCACTCCATACGATAGGCGTTTGCTGCTGTTATGAACTCCGTTCGTCCACTGCATTCATCGTGAATTTCGTTCAGGGCTTGACGAACTAGCTTGCTGTCAGAGTTAAGTCGGTCGATCAACCCTTGAAGAACAAATCTTGGGCCGCATTCATCACGATTTGTTTGACAGTTGCTGATGAAGGCCTCCGAGTCGTAGCTGTGGCCGCTCGCTTTGAATTTTCGATACCAAAGTCGTATGTCTGAAGCAGGACAGAGTCCGTCGATGAGCAAATAGTCAGCATCCCCTTTAGTACCACGTCGCGCCGGTTTCTTTGAAGGAGCTGTCGATTTGACATCTGTCGATTTGACATCAAGGCCAACTTCTGCTTCTTCCACTTCAGAACCCGATGCCAGAGATGTTTCAGGTGCAGTCACAGGTTCTGCACTTGATTCTCTTTCAGATGATGGTCTGGATTGTTTTAACGCTCGCTTCTTTGTAGTTCGAGGCATGGTGTTTGTACTGTTTGTCGTGGGAAGATACTGGCCCAGTGTTCTTAGCCGGAATGTTACAGGAATGTATGCTATAATACTTCCCTGACACTATAGTTTTCTACCCGATCTGAAAATAATAATAAGCTAGGGAAGAAACTGGCTAGTAACATTGATAGAGAGGATTCTGTCCGGGTGGACAGAATCTTATTGCTAGTAAAATTGATAGAGAGGTTAGCTGTACTTGATAGAGATCAATGAAGTACCGTCAATGAGTTGAGAAAGTGTCCGGGGGGACAGAATCCTATTCTACCCAGACAGACACAGTGACACTCAGTCTCCCAGATTTCTGTCCACCCGGACACTTTCTCAACTCATTGACGGTACTTCAGTAATCTCTATCAGGTACAGCTAACCTCTCTACAAATACTACTAGCAATAGGATTCTGTCCACCCGGACACTTTCTCAACTCATTGACGGTACTTCAGTAATCTCTATCAGGTACAGCTAACCTCTCTACAAATACTACTAGCAATAGGATTCTGTCCACCCGGACACTTTCTCAACTCATTGACGGTACTTCAGTGATCTCTACCCAATACAACTAACCTCTCTATCAATGTTACTAGCAATACGATTCTGTCCACCCGGACACTTTCTCAACTCATTGACGGTACTTCAGTGATCTCTACCCAATACAACTAACCTCTCTATCAATGTTACTAGCAATAAGATTCTGTCCACCCGGACACTTTCTCAACTCATTTACGGTACTTCAGTGATCTCTACCCAATACAACTAACCTCTCTATCAATGTTACTAGCAATACGATTCTGTCCACCCGGACACTTTCTCAACTCATTGACGGTACTTCAGTAATCTCTATCAGGTACAGCTAACCTCTCTACAAATACTACTAGCAATAGGATTCTGTCCACCCGGACACTTTCTCAACTCATTGACGGTACTTCAGTGATCTCTACCCAATACAACTAACCTCTCTATCAATGTTACTAGCAATAGGATTCTGTCCACCCGGACACTTTCTCAACTCATTGACGGTACTTCAGTGATCTCTATCCAATACAACTAACCTCTCTATCAATGTTACTAGCAATACGATTCTGTCCACCCGGACACTTTCTCAACTCATTGACGGTACTTCAGTAATCTCTATCAGGTACAGCTAACCTCTCTACAAATACTACTAGCAATAGGATTCTGTCCACCCGGACACTTTCTCAACTCATTGACGGTACTTCAGTGATCTCTACCCAATACAACTAACCTCTCTATCAATGTTACTAGCAATAAGATTCTGTCCACCCGGACACTTTCTCAACTCATTGACGGTACTTCAGTGATCTCTATCCAATACAACTAACCTCTCTATCAATGTTACTAGCAATAGGATTCTGTCCACCCGGACACTTTCTCAACTCATTGACGGTACTTCAGTAATCTCTATCAGGTACAGCTAACCTCTCTACAAATACTACTAGCAATAGGATTCTGTCCACCCGGACACTTTCTCAACTCATTGACGGTACTTCAGTAATCTCTATCAGGTACAGCTAACCTCTCTACAAATACTACTAGCAATAGGATTCTGTCCACCCGGACACTTTCTCAACTCATTGACGGTACTTCAGTGATCTCTACCCAATACAACTAACCTCTCTATCAATGTTACTAGCAATACGATTCTGTCCACCCGGACACTTTCTCAACTCATTTACGGTACTTCAGTGATCTCTACCCAATACAACTAACCTCTCTATCAATGTTACTAGCAATACGATTCTGTCCACCCGGACACTTTCTCAACTCATTGACGGTACTTCAGTGATCTCTATCCAATACAACTAACCTCTCTATCAATGTTACTAGCAATACGATTCTGTCCACCCAGACACTTTCTCAACTCATTGACGGTACTTCAGTGATCTCTACCCAATACAACTAACCTCTCTATCAATGTTACTAGCAATACGATTCTGTCCACCCGGACACTTTCTCAACTCATTGACGGTACTTCAGTAATCTCTATCAGGTACAGCTAACCTCTCTACAAATACTACTAGCAATAGGATTCTGTCCACCCGGACACTTTCTCAACTCATTGACGGTACTTCAGTGATCTCTACCCAATACAACGAACCTCTCTATCAATGTTACTAGCAATAGGATTCTGTCCACCCGGACACTTTCTCAACTCATTGACGGTACTTCAGTGATCTCTATCAAGTACAGCTAACCTCTCTAATAATGTTACTAGCAATAAGATTCTGTCCACCCGGACACTTTCTCAACTCATTGACGGTACTTCACTGATACTTCACTGATCTCGATCAAGTACAACCAACCTCTCTACAAATACTACTTGTAATAGGATTCTGTCCAGGCGGTCGCTTTCTCAACTCCTGGACGGTACTTCAACAGATGAACAGTCTAAACAACAATTTATATTTAAAAGAGTGGGTTATCATCAGTTGCTTCCAACTCTAATACCACATCAAAATCCTCGCCAAAATTATGCACCTTTACAAAATCCTCACTAACATCACTTTTTGAATCTAGGGAATCATTTTTGAACGGTTCTTCAGCACTCAATTGATGCAACCATCATGACAGCACATCAACGCATTTATTGTTCTTGGAGCAAGGCGGTTGCGAGTTGCAGGTACCAAATCAACCCCGGCTGAAAACTTTCGTTCGACTGGAGCGCTTGTTGCTGGTATTCCTAAATAGTCCATTGCCATCTGGCTTAGGGCTGGAAAGTTCACACTTCCAACGGTCTTCCACCAGTCCATAATATTGATTGGCTTCCCATCAGAATCAATACCGCGGAGTACCTGATCGCCAAGATAGCGATCCAGCTCACCTTTTTCCTCAGGAATCTCTTCTTGCCAGATGAAAACGGATCTAATGGCTCTCAAGCGTTCAGCGTCCGTTTTTTTCTGTCTATCACCGGAAGCTCCGCTCGAATCGTGTCGACGTTCTGGCGTGTTTCCAAAAACATCGGCACCACTGTTCTTGATTTTCCGTGACTTATACGATTCCTCCCAGACTTTCCGCACTAGGGTGACCTGATCCCTTCCTACATCTTTCTCCCAAGCCTTTGAAAATCGATAATATTGATCCTTAAAACGAGGATCGAGTACCGTAGCAACTGCTAAACACGGGCTCTTAGCGATTGAGTAATATATTCTCAGCTTATCTAGTGCATTTCGAAATGCTTTGGTGAAAGTTTCATCTAATTCTGCATCCTCTAGGTCCTCCAGTTGATCGATAAGATCGTTGTAAAATGGAATAACAAGCGGAAGTGTTGGATATCTAGACCCCTCGATTGCCTTTGATATAACCTCGAAAACACTCAAACCATCCCGGATCTTCTGTAGGACCTCCCATTGCTTTGGATTTATTGACCAATCTTTCAAAGAATCTTCAATCCAGCATATTTTGTCCATTGCCTCTCGTAGCTGTAAGGCTCGTTTGACCATATAGAACGTGCTATTCCAGCGAGTTGTCACATCGATAATTGGTAATAGAGGAACCAGTTTCACAAATCGGCACGAATCAATAAATGAGCTTCGTCGTTTTGGGGAAGACCGGATTCCTCTGACTAGCCGTCGAAGAAGGTTTATGACATTAACGCCGGAGTTATCGTCATTTGCGACTGTGTCCCCTGCGGGCGCGAATGTATCGATAAAATCCTTTGCTGCAAGATTGATAATGTGTGCCATACACCGCATGTGTTGAGTTTCTGCAGACCACGCAATATCCCTATCTTCCAAGAGCGTCTCCAGCTTAGCACTCATGGTAAAGTTGTTTGAACCGTTGTCGGTTGTAATGCACAATAAGCGTTCACCCGATAGCATGCCAAATTCATCCAGACACTTGACAAGCTGACTAGCCATGGCGACGCCTTCATGCTTTCCAACCATCGGAATCATCTGCAGCAGCAAGTCCTGCGGCTCCCATTCTTTCGTGATGAAGTGGGCAGTAATTCCAAGAAAAGAAATCTGGTTCTTCGATGTCCAACAGTCAGCTGTTATTGATACTTTTGAAGGCGAACCAACAATCAGACCTTTAATGAGCTCCTTCTGCCTATCGTAAAGATCCATCTCCTTTTGCTTCACTGCTTTTGCCGTCTTTGGTGTATAGTTTGGCTGAAAAGTCTTCAGCATGCTGACAAAGAACTCGTTCTCCACAACAGTAAAAGCCTGATTGTCTGCAGCAATCCAGTCCAAAATCGACCGCCACACTACGTCTGGATTGAACACAAAGTTTTGCTCCTTCTCCTGCGAGCCGAAATTCAATGTCTGTTGTCCCTTGGGGACGATGTCCAACAGTCCAAGCGACCTGGCAATACTTCCATGGTGGCTTTTCAGATGCCGGAGGAAGTTTTTTGTTGATCCCGTCTTATCGACCTTCTGGCTCCACTTGCATTTCGCAACCAAACATGTTCTCAGACCATTATCAACCTTATAGTAATCCTTCGCTATGCCGCCTCGACTACCTCTACAGTCCGACATGTTATCAACATCTGCGTCTGATGAAAGCATTGATGGTTGAACTGATCCAGCTGCAGGCTCCTGTCGCACTGAAGAGTCAGCAAAACTAACGTCGGCAGGAAGCTGTGGTGCATGCTGAGAAGCCGGGCCCAACTCGCTGGAGTCATTGGAAGAAGATGTGGAGCTCGGCTCTCGAGCGCTGTTGTTGCCACCGTGTCCTGATACACGTCTGCGTTTGTCCTGCATGATCTTCCCCTCGCTGGACGCCTCTGAAATTTGGGGGGCTGGCAGACTTCGCTTCCGTGTGTCAAGTGGATGACTGTCCACTAGTCTTTGGCTTGCGTCGGACGCTGCCTTACGCTTTGGTTTAACAAAGGCGGCGTCCATTTTTGCTGTGGTGTGGCTGGAACGTTACCGACTCTAATGTCCAGGTGCACAGAAAGCACAGCTCTCGAGGTCTGTCGTGGTAGAAATTGTTTGTTACAGAACTTCCGTTGTGACTTCTTGGAAAGTGTCCGGGTGGACAGAATCGTATTGCTAGTAACATTGATAGAGGTTAGTTGTACTGGGTAGAGATAACTGAAGTACGTCAATGAGTTGAGAAAGTGTCCGGGTGGACAGAATCCTATTGCTAGTAACATTGATAGAGAGGTTAGCTGTATTGGGTAGAGATAACTGAAGTACGTCAATGAGTTGAGAAAGTGTCCGGGTGGACAGAATCCTATTGCTAGTAACATTGATAGAGAGGTTAGCTGTATTGGGTAGAGATAACTGAAGTACGTCAATGAGTTGAGAAAGTGTCCGGGTGGACAGAATCTTATTGCTAGTAACATTGATAGAGATGTTAGTTTGTACTTGATAGAGATCACTCAAGTACCGTCAATGAGTTAAGAAAGTGTCCGGGTGGACAGAATCTTATTGCTAGTAACATTGATAGAGAGGTTAGCTGTACTTGATAGAGATCACTGAAGTACCGTCAATGAGTTGGGAAAGTGTCCGGGTGGACATAATTTTATTGCTAGTAACATTGATAGAGATGTTAGTTGTACTTGATAGAGATCACTCAAGTACCGTCAATGAGTTAAGAAAGTGTCCGGGTGGACAGAATCTTATTGCTAGTAACATTGATAGAGAGGTTAGTTGTATTGGGTAGAGATAACTGAAGTACGTCAATGAGTTGAGAAAGTGTCCGGGTGGACAGAAAATACATGCCTCGATGTCCGTTGTGATGCAAAATTGTTTGATACATACAAAACTTATATTGCGTCTTCTTGGAAAGTGTCCGCGTGGACAGAAAGAACAATAGCTTCGTTTTAGATTCTCTATCACATCGGTTTTACTCGGGTCTGACTTTTGACCCGAGAAGGGTTTTCCTACTGGACCCGATACCCGACCCGGATCCGACCCGAAAATTTTCCATGAAAACCCGGCACTCGGGTCGGGTACATTTAGTCAATGGACCCGGACCCGACCCGAAAGATCCTAAAACCCGCCGATCCTTACTATTCAACAAGTAGTTGAAGACTTGTGTACTGTGTCAACAGATGGCTGTATTGCGAAAAGATCAGTAGCTAAGGGGCTGTGATCAGGTCGCAGGTGCACATGGATTTGATGACAGAGGAAAGAGCCAAGGGTAGATTGGTCTGTTGCAACAGCACATCTGGATTTTTGGATGAGGTGATCGTTCGGTTGTTCACGGCGGCAAACGCAGCAAAAGTGATTATTGCCTTTGTTACAAGGTGGTCACTTTGGTGTCGGATCGGGGGTTGGAGTTCACAGCAGAAGTGAACAGCATTTTGACGCCAGCAGGAATTCACCCAGAGTGGTCTACAGCATAGTATCCCCAGGCAAATTTGGTGATCGAACAACAGTGGCTAGATCTAAGTGAGAAAAGCGTTGACTTGATGGCTTGAAAACAAAGGACACTAGTGGGCAGGACATCGGCGGTATGTGATCTTGGTGTACAATCTGACAGTGAACAAAATCACAGGCTTTCCCCCTTTCTTTTGTGGTTTGGGCGAAAGGCGATTATGCTGATTGAGCTTTCAACAAGTTTGTAGGACACAGTCTATTGGAATAATTTGATGACATCGGAAGAGTTGATCCACACACATACAGATCAGATTGCTATGATAGAGGAGAGAGATGGTTGAGTGTACAAGATCAGGAGGTGGATGGAAGCGAATATGTGGAGCCTATTTCTGGATCACAGTTGAAACTCTTCCGAGAGCGCTGATCTTGCACCTCCAACCGAGGATGGTGCTGACAACATTCGCGCTGATCATGTGTCAGAGGAACTGTAGTGGGCATTTGTCAGAAGATTTTGGAGGCGATTTTGGACATTGGTTCTTCTTGTTTTGTATGATGATTTCTTCATAGAGAATTTTTTATTGAGCACTTGCTCTTTTTCTGTTCCCGTTTTTTTATGATGTTCATTCAAAGTTCGAAGCGAGGCACTGATTAGTGCAGGAAAAATTTCACTGATTGGGGCGTGGCTTGTTGCCCACATCAATAGGAACACGTCGGTGTCTCGAAAAAAAAATTAAAGAACTTTGAAGTCCTCATTATGCTTCCTCCTTCATGCCCTGAAACTCCAACTGCAAGAGAACCATCACTTTACTTGAGAAACTTCTCGAATGGCAGTTTATGAAGAACTCTTCCTTCAGTCTGATGACTGAGCACAAACAACAATTGGAGACATCCACGATGAGCAAGTTGTTCTGGGGGAGTTGATAGAAGAAGCAAAGTCTATCCAATATCATGAAGGCAGTAAATACAACCTCAACTGTGGAGAATGAGTGGTTTGCGAGGTCAAAAAGAGAATCTGGGATTCAATTTGTACAGAAGTTTTGTGTTTCAAAGAGTCGATATTCTTTTAATGCGGCGTGTGCAATCATGAGTGCTACAGACACTTCTTCTCCGTGCACCAACCAGGATCTTCACATGACTCGAGCTTGGTCTCAATTCAACAGAGCACTTGATTATGAGGAATATGTGCTTGCAGACAGCGGATACGGTATGCAGATGTACATCATTCCTCTCTATAGAAAGCCACAGAAGAAACTTCTTTCAAACGACAAGAGAAGCTTCAATACAGCGGTGTGGGCTGCCTGAGTTGAGGTGGAGCACACATTTGGTCGTCTCAAAGGGCTCTTCCAGAGACTAACCGTAAAGATGATGAATCACATCAGCTTGCTTGCACACGGGCAAGAGCATGTACCATTCTCCATAACATGGTCCACAGCGATGTCTACCTTGATGAGTGAGATGAGGATTGTGAAGAGGAGGAAGACAGTGATGGCAAAGCCAATAGCTTCCGGAAGAATTCTTTTACTCTGGAGGCAACCCGTGATGCCAAAGCAAAATGAACATACATACATATTCAATGGGAACTCATCCGTCAAAAGTAAACAAAGCAGAAGTTTGATGAATAGTTTATTTCTGCTATTCTTCGATAAGTCAGAAGACAAAGCACATAAAGTCCAAACTTTAATACATGTTCTGTCCTGGAGGAAGCATCCTATTCAGGGGCAACCAAAGCATATCTCATTCTCAGCTATTTCCTCTCTGCATCTGTGTGTAGCCGTGTTCTCCTGAGGATCCAATTCAAGGAGATTATCGGCATCATCAATGCTTTCTTTGTGACGGCCACTGGAAAGTCTCTGTGCTACATAATAGCAGTAGCAGGTGACATCTCAGGTGCTGGACATTCCGTAATGTCATAATGCCAACCAAGTTTGAACATGTTACAAGTTGCCTCCCCTAAATGCACAGTGCTTTCAATCATCACAGCCATCATCACAGCTGCAGCACAAGCACATCAGATCTTGGCAAGGTAAGCCAAAACTGACATCCACAATCATCAACTTATATATCCAGCAGCAGACGACTCGCAAACACCGTTGAGGTGTGGTGGGAAGTTATAAAATGTATAGTAGACGTGATTTGCATGTGGACGGTCTCAGGTAAGGAGTGCTGATTTGTTATCATTCACTTAAATTTGTTTTACTTCAGATGTACACGCTCTTGCATTCAATAGTGCGTCGTCTGACAAAGGCACTCTTGTAAAGCACAGGCACCAAAAACCAACCAAAAATACTACGAGATTAAGATCATTACATTCTTGTGTCATGTACCTTGGGATCATGACACCAGGCATTGAGCTCATCAATTTCAGCATCTCCGTCACTACCGTAATCGCCCACGACACCCCCTTCAAATCCCTGTTCTCCTCCACATCGGGATCCAAATTCTGACGTACAATAGATCATCATGATCCCGTGCTTTGTCAGCTCGATCCACCGTACAGCAAAGAACAGTTCCACTGTCTCCAAGCCAATTCATTTAGGCTGATCCACCGTCCACAAATCGAAGAGCATTGGGCAGATATTGGAGAGCTGTCTCAATGAGCAGACTTGGTGAGATTGAGCGGCAGCGGAAGGCAAAACCAGTGTCGACTGTGCCAGTGCACACCTACCCGGAGCATTCTTGTGGACAGGCCAATTTACGATCCTGGATTGTGGAACGATTTGAAAAGTGCAATCTTACTTGTTGCTGTTTGTTTTTGATTTCTTCTCACCTCCCTCCTATGTGTCCTAGGGTAAAAGAGGCACAGCCAGCCAATCACAACACATGGCTTGTGTGGCAGTTCCAGAGTATATCGATGTGACCCGAATCCCATCTCCATGTCACTTCGAATCCACTGAAAAAAATCAGCCAAAATGAAGGTGAGCATAACCAAGGCAGAGTGGGAGTCTGCTATTTAAAGTGTCGACATTTCGTTGATCTCAGACTTGTTCTCTTCTTCCAGTGCTAATCGTCTCTCTCGTCGTCCACTCTCGCTCGCTACCTGCGCGCACTCGCTCTCGAAATTTCGTCCAAACGCTTCACAACGTCCTGTTGACCCCCCAATCGTGAACGCCCCCTGTTTTTCTCTGGAGAACTACTTTCTACAACCTTTTACCATGTCTTCCTAAAACGTCTTACCCTTTTTAAACCATTTTGGTTCTCTTTACACACACAACAATGTCTCTACTTAGCTGTCACTACTCTTAATTCAGAAATCACAACCTTCGTACTTCCTCACGATTCCCCCGTGAAACTTTTCCTTCATACTTTCAGACCCTAAAACAATCTCGTTGATCGAACCCACACATTTTTACTTTTAACACATTTGACCGAAGTCTTAAAACAATCATTGCAAAAGCCGTATATTAGGTAAGAACATAGATACATACACTGAATCTTTTTGTTGACTGACTCCTAAGATATTCAGAATGGAAGATTTGAACACTCAACTCGCGCTTTTGCTTGGTGGTAATGCAGTGTTCGGCGACTCCTCGCTTGTTTCTCAGGCCGTCGACGAACCACTTGCATTCCTCAACTCCATGACCTCTAAGGGAATCTTCAGCTCCCCTTACTCGGAGCTTACATCTCCCTTCATGGGCACCTCGCCGCTCGATTCGATGACCATTCCCGTTGAAGAGCTTTCGTTTGAGACCCTTCATACCCCCGGCCTCTCGTTGAACAGTTCGGGACCGTCCCCTGACATGCCGTTCACCTCCTCGCACTCACCTGTCACTGGGATGTATGACATTTTGTCGTTTGGCGTCCCTGCTCGTGGCGGTTCGCCCTCTCTACAGCTTGCTCAGTCTTTGCTCGGTAATGCGATGAGCGAAGGTGCGCTCATGGGAACCGATGCCATCTCCGCGAATGAGTTGGCAGCGTTGACTGCGCATTTGTTGGCTAACGCGCAATCTGCGTTGCCTCCACCTCCCGTAACTCCCGCTCCTTCAGCGGACTTGTCTTTAGCATCAATGTTGCTCAATATGGTTCGCGAGAAGAATTTCGCCGAGCCTGCGATCAGCTTCTCGCTCCCTATCACTACTCCTATCCCTCCCAAACCTGAAGCTGTTGCAACCGAGCCTCCTCCGCCGCCTGCCATTGACCCTATCACTGGTCTCCCCATCAAGGTGAAAAAGAAGGTTGGGAGGAAGAAAAAGATCCGACCTACCGACCCCGAGATCATTGCTGCGGAGCTTGCGCGAAAGCGCTTGAAGAACACTGAAGCTGCGAAGCGGTCCAGGCAAAAGCGGATGCAGAAGGTTGACTCGCTCGAGGACAGGTTGAAGATACTCGAACAGGAGCGTGACAGCTTTGAAGCCAAGGTTGCGGAGTTGGAGGAGATCAAGGCGAGGCTCGAGGCCCGCGTTGAGGAGCTTGAGTCGAATATGAGCGATACTGAGTAAGATTGCAACGGCCTGTAGAGATTATTGAGTGAGCTACTTGTATCCATTTTGTTTTTGTTTACGACACTCTATTTGTGTGTGAAATGGCTTGTGTGTTTTTGGTTTTGCAGCAGGCCATTGGGATTCTTTTTCGAGCTTGGGCTTTGTGGTTTCGAAGTGTCGAGTAGATTGTTTCACTGCCCCGTATCCCACTATTTTTATTTGATCTCGATGCGGATCAGTTTTCTGTTTTGTTTACGATTCCTTTGTTGATTGCAACAATCCTTTGGTGGCTGCAACAACGGGGTTTCGATTTCTTCTTGCACAATTGCGGGCTCCTTTCCCCTCGGGTTTCTAGAGTTCTCGTATCATATAGTGAGACTATGGACGCCTGCTGCAAGGCGAGTGCATCTTTTCCCATCACATTGGCCCTCCCATCGCGAATATTGGCGTAAAGTTAAGCGGAATGCCAATGAAAATGAAGCGAAGGGGTCAAAGGTTCCGAATTGGTTTCCTTATTGTGGGATGATTTGTGGTACAATAACGACCAATTAAATGCGAACAATATATTTGAAAACATGGCAATTTCGAAGTTAATAGTTGTTCTGTTTGCACGGTTTGATTATCGGAGTTATCTCACCTCATCTCCGCCCAACACTTGTCCCCTCGTAGGACGAGAAACATCCATCCTTGGTCTCGCGGCAATCACCGTGCGTCCTGATACAGTAATGACCCTCCCTCTCACCCACAACGTCCCGACGCTGCTGCGCGCCGATCGTTCGAAACTGCTTCGAGAGCTGCTCCCGGAATCACGCCGGATAAACTCGGCGCTGTTCCGCCCTTCGCGCGGAGGATTGGACGACGGTTCCTCGCGATCGGAGCTCACCCGTCGGCGACCGAGCGACGCGCGTTGGTAGTAGTAGAACTGTTCTTCGGAAGTCATAGCAGGAGCGTCCTTGTTGGCGCGAGTGTGTCGGTCGAGCGAGTCGTGTTGACTACAAAGCAACGATTGATTAGACGCCATTAAGTGATGGAACGGGTTTTGTGGGATTTTTCACCAAAGGGTTGAAGGGATCAATGCAACGCTCGTATGCTCTGGAACAATTCTCAAGCTCGTCTGGCTGATGTCCTTGCACGTAAGTGTCTTCATCTGAAGAATTGGGAGGTTCTTCTAAGTAATCTTGTCTGCACCTCCCCGCAGGCGATACAGAGGCGATGTTGGGTATTCTTCCTCCCAGGGTGTT
This sequence comes from Cladochytrium replicatum, assembly GCA_025526935.1. NCBI lineage: Eukaryota > Fungi > Chytridiomycota > Chytridiomycetes > Cladochytriales > Cladochytriaceae > Cladochytrium > Cladochytrium replicatum. The sequence continues at coordinate 496,337 of JAHLKD010000019.1, forward strand.
ACACGTCGGTTTGCTCTCTCGTTCGATTATGTTGTGTTGACTAAGTGAGATGTTTAGTTCAAAGGAAGATAGTTACTTCAAAGAATTTTTGCCAACCTTCTTGATGAAGCAGGTTGGCCGGATCGATCATACACACAAGCTTTGGACGAATACTCCATCATCCGAGTAACTCCCTCATGATCGGACTCGAGCGCTTCCTCGGAGTCTTCATTGTCCTGTGCCATGCTATGAGTATAGAACCGCATGAAAACGCCGTCGGTGGGTTCTGTAGATGATGAAACGCGACTCGCATGATCCGATCCGTTCTGGTTAGAGTCGTAGTATTCTCGTGCTGCTCCAAAGGAGACGGGTTTTGATTGCGTCGATGTACGGTCTGTGAGCTCAGATGTTCGCCGGAAGGCTGGACCGTCCGCATCAGACGAATGCTTTCGTTCAAACGAGTATTACTTTGGCCCGGCGACGATGATGTCGAAGCCCTGAGGTTTGCTTGCGCTGAGCTTGCAGAGCTGTTATAGATTTGTTTTCTTGACGGTGCTTGGAATTTGCAACGAGTTGAGTGGAAACAGTGATTCCGTTTAACGTGGTTGTCGTCGGCGACATGTCGTCAAGCTCGCTTTTCTGTCTGTAGCCGCGCATTTTCAATAGTCCAGATCAAAAGAGGGATATGAGTTTTAAGGATGGATCGGAGATGAGCGATCTGGTCTTATCAAGCTGACCCGCACTGCGAGACCGTCACTAAGGTTCGACATTTTGGAAAATTGCAATAAGAATTTGGGAAAATGCACGCAGATTTGCTGGCAGAATTGTGTTTTCTATCTCGGCTCGAGATCGACATGAGTAAACCAGTATGTTATACCTGGAAAAATCTCGCTTCAATAGTCCAGCACACCGCAGGTTGTCGCAGCTGGACGCTAAAAATCAGCATCTGGTGAATACAAATCTTCCATGACAAAACCAATCAGTATTACTTTCTTCTTCATCACAATCAGTCTAGTTGAATTAGTTGAATTAGTTCAATTCATTGTGTATCATTGCACGGCGCCTTTTGTTCACACCAAGGTCCTCCATGGTTTATTTCCTTGCTATCCGGTATAAAAAGCTAACAAGTACGACCGATGTAAAATAATCAAATTCAGCCGAGAAATCTCTGTGAATCGATCTTCACGAAGCATCGCATTTGTTCCCGTTGCAGCCAAAGCGGGAGGTTCCCGCCCAAGCTTTCTTTGAAGGGACTGAAAGTGCGGACCCCCCGAATCTATTCCAAATGCAGGAGACCGACCGCGACCGATGGTCCCGTGGCTGCCTGCGTATCCGTCGCCACCATGGTCCTAAGTCTGTCCACGACTCCTTTGTGCACTGTTTTGCCAATCAGCGTCCTTCGCATGAGCCGTCGCACGACGGTCACCGACGCTTGTGCGTGCCGATCGCTCTCCTAAACCTGTTGCAGGTCCGTACCCGGAGTCACGGCGGACAACCTCGACGCTCTTGCGGTCCCCGTCGCCGCTGCCCCGTCGCTCGCGAAGAGCTGGGTTCAAATCGAATGCAGGATCCTCGGAAAAATTATAATCGGCACTTCTGCGTCGGCGACTGAGGGTGGAAGTTGCGTAGAACATCTGCTCTTCTCCGGATTCTGATGCGTGGGTATTAGTACGACTCTGCCGCTCGAGAGTGTCGCGTAAGCTAACAAGATCATTTTTAGAGAGAGAAGCGAGAGATGGATGGCTATATGTGTACTTACTTGAACGTGTTAAAGCGTCCAGCAGTTCGATCGTCATGATCGAATTGTTGTGCATATGTTGATTCTGTGGACTGATCATCGTCATCCTCGCCAAATCGGTATCCACCGAAGTAGCGTGAAAAACTCCCCGTCTCCGAAGAGCGGTATACATGTGCACGTTGTTGTTCAACGTAGTTATAGTCACCACTTCCCCGTCGGCTGCGCGGGGTCTGATCCTCAACGGACGGAACATGTGAACGCCTCAGACGTTCGAGTGTGCTATATTGACTAACAGGAAACGTTATTCGGGAGGATAAAACACGTATTGATGATCGAAGCTCACCTCGTTGGCGCGGGAAAAGATCTGCGTTCGTCTGTACGACCCGTGGACGAAGCCTCCTTCTCGTCGTGCTGGTATCCCCCAAAGTAGCGCATAAACGTTCCATCTTCGGAGTCTTCCGTCGTGGGAAGAAGGTTCTCGTGGTTCTGGTTACCTGCGGGAACAGCGAAGTAGTGAATGAAAACGCCGTTATCCGACACTGAAGACGCTGTGCGAGGCTCTTCGGCAGCGTGATAGGTCCCGTCTTGGCTATGTTTGTGCTGATGATGGTGACGAGGAGAACCGTGGGCTTTCCGCACATCGTCTGGGAATCGGCCGGCAGAGTTGTACCATGAAGTCATCTCATCTAATTTTGGCTGGATTGATTTTCTTGCAACGGGTCTACTTGCTACGTCGGGTCCATTGCTGTGGGTATACGTACCAAGTGCAGTGGCAACGGAGATTCCGTTCACCGTGGTTGTCGTTGGCGAATCGTCCTCAAGTTCGCTTTCCTGTCTGTAGCCGCGCATTTTCAAGTGGGTGAGATAAATATCAATTAGATTCAATGTGTTTTGGATCGGGGATGTGGCATCTGGTTATCTGGTAGGTTGGTGAAGGTTTCCCAGGGTTAGCATTTTTGGAAAATTGCAAGGTGCCACAAACTTTAACGTCCGACTTGCGGCTCAAGAAGTTGCCCCCCTCACGTTTGGAAAATGAAACCCTTAAATGTTTCAGATATCCGGCGGAATTGTGCTGCTGAGCTTCAATCTTGGCAAACCAAATCGGAGTTGCTTCGGTCGGTAGATTCGATTCGTCTCTTTAATTATGCAGTGGGTAAAGAACAAAATAGCTGGCTCACTGTTCCAATGCCAAATGCGCGCTGCACCACTGTAAAACACCTCCAAATTCGCTGCACTGGCGATTCGAAACACAGAGTCGTCCCATTTCAGCGCAAGCCCGCTCGCAGACCACCACTCGAGTTCATCCAAGCACCCGTTCTCGCATGCATAGAGAATTGTAGTTTTTTGCTCCATTTCATTGGCAACGCGCTCGCTTTCCACCAGTCTAAAACGTCGACACTGCTGAAATCCATTGATCTTTCCGAATAGATAAGCTCGAGTCCACACAATTTCCACCATTCGAGTACGTTTATGTGGTCATATATGCTCGCACCATCGATTGCATCAGCGTAGTATCTCAGCTGACGACCCGTTAATTTCCACCACTCCAGTACTTCGACGTGCCCATTAATACTTGCCCCCAATCGAGGACACCGACATACCCATTCTCGCCTGCACGCCTGATTGCGAAAGAGGTGCATTTGAAGTCAAGCCCATTGCTTTCCACCACTCAAGTACGTCGATGAGTCCGTTATCCGAGACATAGATAGTCTCCCAGGGGCTGTATTTCAGCTCAAGACTGCTGGATTTCCACCAGTCCAACACGTGTATGTGACCGTTCCTAGTTGCATTTTTGATTGCTTTTTCAGAGTATTCGAAATGGCTTGATTTACGAGGCGGTACACTAGGATTCAACATCAAAACATTCGAGCACAACAAGTAGGTCCAGTCAACTGGGTATTTGTTTGCTCTGCCCCAATACGTGTTTCCTACAGCTACAAGCTCAATGTGTGGTATGTGGGAGGGCAAAAGTCGATCGAGGAGGTCGATACGGCCGATCTTGCTAGCCTGGTCGAGGTCAGTGAGGAGGTGCAGGATGGAGGTCTGCACTGAATGTCTGCGCAGAAGCGCAGCGACCGAACATGCTTGAGCAGGAGCGCAAGCGTGATATGCCAGTGATTCGGTCAACGATCTCCGTCGGCAGGATCACGATGTGCTGTGCAGGCATCTGTTGAATTTGTGGCACCGAAGGTAATAATACAATTTACATGTATAAGAGGAGTGAGCAGTTTTCATCGCATGGTTTACATCCTATTTTATTGTATCTTTGTCCGTCAACATCGAATTGACCGAGCTCAATCTCTGCCAGCTCAGTGGTAAATCGGTTGTCGATTTGCTCGACTCAAATTTCACACAAAATCACCAAAAATTACAAAAAATGTCCCCCAGTCTCGAAGTGCGCCCTGCCCTCTCCCGTGTTGAGGTGCTGTTCACAAACCAGCTGTGCTACCCCTCGTATGTATCTTAAGCGATTGCTAAGTGTCTCTCACTTAATGCTTTGTCTTTGCAGTTGGGGTGCTCCGAAGCTCTCGCCCCTCGAATTCCTCGACCGCGAGCAAACCCTCCTCTTCGAGTCCTTTGCTGACAAACACTTCACGTCCTGGGTCCTCGTAGACGCCTCCGTCTCGCCCCTCGAGACCTCGGTCTCCTCTTCCGAAGAGATCCTCTCAGCCTGCGAGACTTTCGAGCGCGAGGCATGGGTCCGTCTCCCGGGCTCACCAGACCTCCGACGCATCAGGATCCACGCCATCGCGTCTGTCTACACTTCCGAACCCCACCGCGGCAAAGGCCATGCATCGACCATGATTGAATTGCTAAGGTCCAAACTCACCTCGCCTGAATTCGTCGTGTCGAACGAAACTCGGCCCTGGCATGAGGTGCCGAAACTCGCAGAGGTGCCTTACCCGCTCCAGGCCTCGATCCTGTATTCGGACATCGGACCCAACTTTTACGCCAAATTGGGCTGGTTACCGCATAAAGCAGTGCACACGGAGATCGACGTCGCTACGGCCCTCGCTTCGGTGACTGCGTGGGCAGAACTCGCGGCGAGCTCGGAGCAGTTGCTCTGGATCGACGCATCCGAGATCGACGACATCGTGCAGATGGATATCAAATCCCTCGAATCGGAGCTCGCAAAGTCCGCAGAGTCATCGCCTTTCGCAGTCCACTTTGCCGTGCCCCTGGACGGTGACAGTGTGCGATGGCATCTCCGACGATCGCAATTCTACTATGAAAAATTTGCGTCCGAAGAGACGCGTACGAGCGTCGGCGCGTTGGAGAAGCGCGCGGGTGCACGCTGGGACGTTGGGTCTTCCAGCGACCCGTTTGTGTTGTGGAAGCACGATTTCAAGGATTCGAAACTGAACGTGCTGAGGTTCAGGTATCGTGGACAGGACGGCTCTACAGAGCCTGCCCGCGCGCTGTTGGGTGCGGCGATGCTCGAGGCGTACAGGTGCGGGTTGGAGAAAGTGGTGTATTGGGACGCTGGGGCGATCTGGGAGTCCGTTGATGGAGATGGAAAGAATTTCGAACCTAAAGCGGAGTTGCCCGCGGGCATCTCGATCGTGACAAGAACAAAGTCGTCCTTACCGTCACTCGCGTACTGGGGACCGCGCTCTGCGAATGAGACATCCTCTGACCTGTGGATGGACTACGTTGCAGGCAAAGATATAGTTTGGTTGAACAATGAAGAACATGCGTGGGTCTGAGGAATGAGAAGCATGAAGAAATTAAAGTCGACTAGTGTGTAGTAGCACTACCCAAAACAAAGAGACTGCTTTCTTCCCGACATTTGATAAATTCCTTGTCTTGAGCTCCAATTCCTGAGCACATCCAAATACCCACGCTTAGCAACACTCCAGTCCACGTCAGACTCTTCTTGTGGCCCTTCCACCACTTCAGACCTCCACATGCCCGTTTCTGGGCGCAGTCTGGTGTATAAAACACACGCCGAGAATATTCTTGTCCAGCCATTTCAGTACGTCGCCGTTTGTTTCGAGAACTTTAATAATCAAATACAAACACGGAAACAGTATCAAAAATGATTTTCACTTGCGTTGTTCTTGCCAAAAACTCTTTCAGAGCCCCAAGGGCAGCAGTCCCTTAATTAACATGGGAACCCACTACATATTTTAGCGGCAAACATCCACACGGGATAGTATTTCAGCAATCCCACCAAAGACGATAATCATTCAAAGTCTTGCATAAAAGTCTTGCATTAAAAACCTCTTCAGAAAAACCTTTGGATCAGGAGAAACCCAAGGAGGAAATGCATGGCTAATGGCTGGGTGTGTAGGTGGGCGTTTGCAATTTCCAATACTTTGGAGATCAAGGAGAACAAAGGCCATTTTCTTGACTCCAAGCCGAACGGGAAATCTGATAGAGTCGTTCTTGATATAACCATCCTGTACTTAATATTCAAGAATCGTTATCCCCACGAGCACTCTGTGTTCTCGAGAGGCTCATTTGTACCCGACACCTTCATCCAGCTCAATTACAATATCATGGAGCCAGATACATTCCTTGGTTGGCTCATACAGAGCAATCAATTCGGAATGTGTGGATCAGGCGGTTACAATGGTCTGCTTGGCTGATTTCCATGAAATAGCAGTACCATTTAAGGGGACAAGGTATCCGGTCTGTGATTTCTCGCGGGGCATATCAGATGGGTATCCAGCATCCGCGCAGGCTTCCAGATCATGTTGATCGCTGCGAGCTTGGAAAAACAAGCCGACATCCAGAGTCTCTTTCAAATACCGAAAGATCTGTTTCGCACCAAGCCAGTAACGCCAGACAGGGGATTGTCGGGAAGGCAAGTAAATTCACAAAGAATGAAATACCTGGTGTTACTGTACACTTGTATTTATTGTAGCGCCTTTTCTCCGTGTATTTCGCTTTTTTGTACAAGTGTACAGTAACGGCTGGCTACCAGCCTTCGTGACAGCCACGGGAATGTGCCCTATGTCACAGTGCATTTGTTCCGGTCCGCAACAGTTCCACCTCACGCCTCTACCCATCAGCAATTTAGAAGTTTTTTGGATGTGGAGTATTACGGCGGGGTTGAATTAGGGCACCGATATTCCCGCTTATGTGAATATCGAGCATCAGGTTGAAACGAGCTGACGACATTGCGGCCACCACCAATTTGAATGGTGATGATCTGTCGTACCGTTTCTGGCGGGGCAGTTATAAGAACCTTGTTTGATGGGATTGTCGTGTTAACATTTGTGGTAAAGCATATATATCATTCTGCGTGCCGTCATCTTGAGCATCGTGAGCCGTATGGCGAATGAAACTAATAGTGATACAGATCTTCAAAAAGCTGTTCTTTCCTTGAAAAGATCACTTGAGGTGATGTGATAAAACATATCGGGTGTGACATGACGCGAGAGTTCATGTCAATTTCACGTTTGGATGAAATAATACCGATCGCACACCAACTATCATTCATGCTGCAAAGACGAGACCACTCTGACAAGAAACGAGTCTGTTTTCGAATGGCCAGGGTCGGTCCACCTTTTTGAGCTCTTTTTTGTACTTGTCCAGAAACCTTGCTGTGCGCGCCGCACTCTGATTGGCTGGGATCGACGCGTCTGATTGGCTGCCCGCGATCAAGATTCTGAGGTCAATGCGCTGAATGCGACCAAACGTTCTTTGCGTGCGGCATGCCAATTTTGTACACCTGGTGTGGATCATATAAGAGCACGGAATTTCCTGCTGCTCTTCAGCTTGCACAATTCGTCTCTCCAATACAGCAGAGGGAATTATGGGTCTGTGGGAGCTCACACCAAAGCGCATTGCTTGGTACCTATTCTGGTTTGGTTCTAACGTAGGGCTCTTCATTGCGGGATTCCTGTGAGTACAACCAAACATGCGGAAGTGAGCGGAAATTGATCCAGTGCAACAGCAAGCAAAAGAATGACCCGGGACTTGCTCTCCTCAACTCCATCGGTGGATCCGTGTTCTCCTCTCGAGGTGCCGGTATGGCCATGGTCTACACCTGTACATGTCTTCTCCTCCCCGTCTGCCGAAACCTGATCGCCGTGCTCCGAACAACCCCACTCCGACACATAATGGACTTTGACGACAACATCTACTTCCACAAGTGCGCCGCCTATGCAAATCTATTCTGGACAATGGTGCACGTCAACGCGCACTACCAAAACTTTTTCATTGTCGAACTCAAGCTCTTCAAAGTTCTCCCCGTCCGTGCCTGGCAGATCCACTACACCATGTGGGGTGGTGTGACGGGCCACATCATGCTGGTCATCATGTTCCTCATGCACACGTCGGCAAAGATCGAAGTGCGGAAGCGCAAGTTCGAGGTGTTCTGGATTACACATCACCTGTACTTCGTCTACTTTATCTTGCTGTTCTTCCACGGTTACGGATGCTTCGTGAAGACGGGTACCGGGGAGTGCAGGCCCTACTACAACTACTGGTTCACTGTGCCGGTGTTCTCGCTGTACTTCCTTGAGAGGATGTTGAGGGAGTACAGGGCTCGGCAGTTTACGGCACTGATCAAGGTGGTGTTCCATCCCGGGAATACAATGGAACTACAGTTTGAGAAACCGTCGTTCAAGTACAAGCCTGGACAGTACTTGTTCATCTGCATCCCCGATGTCTCGAAAGTCGAATGGCATCCAGTAAGTGAAAGAAGTTATCATGCGAATCGATTACCTATTGAACCCCTTTATTGTTACAGTTCACCATCACTTCGACACCCGAAGAAGGTTTTGTATCTATTCACATTCGTATTGTCGGTGACTGGACGAAGAAAGCATCACAACTTCTCGGTGGATACCAGAACGCGAAAGTGCTACCGTCGATTCGTGTCGACGGACCCTACGGTGCCCCTGCAGAGGACTTTTACAACTACCGCATGGGCGTCTTGGTCGGTGCGGGTATCGGTGTCACACCTTCAGCTTCTTTGCTCAAGTCGGTGTGGTACCGCTACTACCGCAGGGCACCCATGAAGCTCCAGAAGGTTTATTTCTTCTGGGTCAATCGTGACAAAGAAGCCTTCGAATGGTTCCATTCTCTCTTGGCAACGCTCGAGGAATCGGTGCCGACAAGTTTCTTGGAGATTCACGTGTACCTAACTGGGAAGCTCTCGGTGGATGACATTCAGAACATTGTGTTGAACCACGATGACGAGGTTGATCCTCTGATCGAGCTGAAGACTCGTTGCCACTATGGACGACCGAATTGGGAAGCTATCTTCTCTGGTATCGCGGCTGCAAATAACAGCTTTGCAAGAGACGAGATCGGAGTGTTCTACTGCGGTAGGAAGATCAAACACTGATTATTGCCATATCTTTTGCTGACGAGTGTCTTTTTTTAAGGTCCCAACCCCCTTGCAGAAAGTTTGCGCAAAGCTTGCCGGCAGATCAGCTCGACATCGGGAGCAAGGTTTGTGTTCCGAAAGGAGAAGTTCTAGTTGATTTGGGCAGCAAGCGATCAACCACAGATTACTACAACTACTTTGTGTACACACTCTTATGGCCATTCGCCAACCACCACCAATTTTGGGTCTATTTTTTGTCTTCTTTTTTTGGAATGCTAGATCTAATTACCAACCCACGTGGTCTGATGCTTCCCGTCAGTCCACGTGTCCTCGCGTTTCCCAACCTTGTTCTTTGAACCTAAATAGCGGCAGGCCGTTTTGGCGATGTTCTCAATTTGCCGCATCTCTTAGAGAGTGCCGCTGTGTGTCCTAAAACCATCCAGGGTCCCACCGGCAGGAAACTTAATCCGTGTAGTGAGTGTATCTGTATAACGTGGAGCAACCATGGGTCTTTGGGAGATTACCCCAAAGCGAATTGCCTGGTACACTTTCTGGGTTGCATCGAACGTTGCTCTATTCATCTACGGGTTCATGTATGTGTTCTTCAACGCTTTTCCTAAACGCACAGCTCACAGTCTATCGTCCTTACTATTCCAGCAAGCAGAGGGATGATCCCGGTCTCACACTCCTCAACTCGATCGGAGGGTCTGTGTTCTCGTCCCGTGGTGCCGGACTTGTTATGTGTTATACCTGTACATGTCTGCTAGTCCCCGTGTGCCGAAACCTGATTGCCATCCTCCGAACAACACCCCTTCGTCACATCATGGACTTTGATGACAACATTTACTTCCACAAATGCGCCGCCTATGCGAACTTGTTCTTCACCATGGTCCACGTAAACGCACACTACCAGAACTTCTTCGTTGTCGAGTTGAAGCTCTTCAAGGTGCTGCCGTTCCGCGCGTGGCAGATTCACTACATGACGTGGGCGGGAACGACGGGACACATCATGCTTGTGATCATGTTCCTAATGCACACATCCGCGAAAATCGAGGTTCGGAGGCGCAAATTCGAAGTTTTCTGGATCACGCATCACCTCTACTTCTTCTACTACATCTTGCTCTTTTTCCACGGTTACGGATGCTTCGTCAAGACTGGGAAGGGAGAGTGCAGGCCTTACAGCAACTTCTACTATACAGTTCCCGTGTTTGTACTGTACTTCCTTGAGAGGATGTTGAGAGAATACCGCGCGCGACAATTCACAGCTTTAATCAAGGTTGTTTTCCACCCTGGAAACACGATGGAGCTGCAGTTTGAGAAGCCTTCGTTCAAGTATAAACCTGGCCAATACCTGTTCATCAACATCCCCGATGTTTCGAGGGTCGAGTGGCATCCTGTAAGTTAAAACAGACCACATTTTAGCATATTATGATCTAAAACCATCGTTGTCTTTCAGTTCACAATCACATCCACACCCGAGGAAGGCTTTGTTTCGATCCACATCCGTATCGTCGGTGACTGGACTCGAAAGGCGTCCCAGCTTCTCGGCGGCTACCAAAGCGCGAAGGTGCTCCCAACCATTCGCGTCGACGGTCCCTACGGTGCACCCGCCGAAGACTTTTACAACTACAGCGTCGGCGTCCTCGTCGGCGCCGGTATCGGTGTCACGCCCTCAGCCTCCCTCCTCAAATCCGTCTGGTACCGCTACTACCGCAAAGCACCCATGAAGCTGCGCAAAGTTTACTTCTTCTGGATCAACCGCGACAAGGAAGCCTTTGAATGGTTCCACTCGCTCCTCGCCACCCTCGAGGAATCCGTGCCCACCAGCTTCCTCGAGATCCACGTGTACCTCACCGGCAAGCTCTCGCTCGACGATATCCAGAACATTGTGCTGAACCAGGACGACGAGGTGGACCCGTTGATCGAGCTCAAGACTCGGTGCCACTATGGCCGCCCGAACTGGGACGGGATCTTCGCGGGTGTCGCCGCGCAGAATAATAGCTTTGGGGCTGATGAAGTTGGAGTGTTTTATTGCGGTCCGAGCCCGTTGGCGGAGACCCTCAGAAAGGCGTGCAGGAAGGTCAATTCAAACGGCGGCACCAAGTTTGTGTTCAGGAAGGAAAAGTTCTAAAAGAATGCAACCATTTTCATCTACCAAAACCATTTGCGGTCCTATTGATCCCGTTTTTTTTTTGGATTTTCACGTCTTTGTACGCTTCCCTTTTCTTTGGGGAAACGTGTTTTTTCGTCTCTACTCTTTCAAAACTGTACACCACACCTCTCTTTTTGGACACACTAACTCCGTTCTTTTCTCTTGTCTGGATTTTTGGTTGTACCGCACACGCAAACACAACGGGTGAATGCATTGTTGTTACGACAACTGCAGCAAATAAATAATGCACATAATTCAACTTTGTTCAATAACTTTGGTTGCATTGAGGTGGGAAGAAACCATAGCATATTTTGTTCTCGTATGCATATAAAGGCGAGGAAATGTTCCAAACATAGACGGGGCGGATTGGATCATAAGCATGCAGCCATGAATGGCTTGTGGAAATCAGAGGAGCGATGAGTCTGAAGGCGTTGCTGTCAAATGCGCATACAAAGTCAATGCCCGGGTTCCATGTCTTAGATGACCTCAAAGGACTTTTCTGGACCATCCTAACAGTGGCCGTCATTTTTGTGTTTCTTATGCAGGTTCGTGGGAGAGTAATTCGATAACGAAGCACTTCAAATGTACTAAAACTGAGAAAATCAAATGTAGATGCTTAGCCTCATCAACGGAAGTGGGGAAGCAAGTGGCATAGACACACAACAAGCTGGATCAGCCGCGGGAAAGCCAACAGCAGCGGCAAAAGTCCGGACGACGTCTTCGTCTCAGACTCTTTTTGAGGAGAAAAGGTCGGGATCGGTCGACGAAGCTCCGTTAGAGCGTCCCCTTTGTGATCTTCAATGTCTTCACAACGAAAGCAGCGCGCGGTTGACAACGGAGTGCAGTGTGACGAACGCAGGAGAAGCAGGGAACACCAACGCCGACGAATCTTCCACGCGACAACGAATCACGATCGACCGGCCGGGACCCAAGTCTCTTTCAGAAATGTCGCCGGACGAAGTGCTACAAATCGTGCTTCCGCCGATCGTGAACGCCCAGCTCGACAAGATCGATTGGGCGTGGGACACGGCTGTCGATTGCTGTGCGAATACCATCTTGACCGCAACGTCGTTTATACCATTCCTGCCAAGGAAATCAAAGCGGGTTGGGAAAGGAGGAAAGGATCCAGACGGCAAATTGCAGAGTTTAGATCAACGATCATCAGTGTCGACGGATCACGCTACGGCGAAAGGAAACCTCAAGAACGAAAAGATTTGACCGCTCACAATCGCCTGAATTTTAGATATCTAACACTCTGGACTCAGAGAATATAGTTTAATACCAGAGAACCATACCGGCGAGAACCACTCATTTTTCAAAGTTTATTTTCATGGATCAATAAACACTCGGCAAATACTGATGACGTTTACAAAACTCAAGCATGCATGCGTGCACGTTCTGCTGCACGGCTGCGATAAGCCAGGACGACGCGGTACACAACGGACACACCGGCGACGACGAGCAAACCACTCGATGCGGTTGAACTCACCCATTTCATCGTATCAGCTCCTTTCCCGGGATAATAGTGTATTGCCTTGGAATCAGACACTCCGTGGAGCGCCCAGGCGAGCACCAATGTGATGGTCACGTCCCCGCCTTTGGTGAACGGCAGGACGACACCGATGGCCGAAAGGAAGACGACTGCAGCGACGGAGTACGGAACATTCGGGAAAGGGTCTTCGGGGTCAATCGGGAAGAGCCACACGAAGAGATTGACGCAGGTCGCTGCTGTCGTCCAACCTTTTGAGGCAAGTTCACAGATTAGTGCGTCCTTCACCAGTGACAATCAAGGTGACTCACCCAGGTACAAGCCGAAAGGCAAGCGGGAGAGACAAACGATCCACCATGGGTGTTCAGAAGGAGTGGACACAATCGGGCCGTAGTGGCCCAGCAAAGGCGTTCCTTCTTGAGCCGGTGCTCCTCCCGCAGTTGAGGGAGCAAGCATGGGTCGGCGTTGTCGCACGTAGATCATCGAGAGCACGACGACGAGGAGCAGAAGTACGCAGAAAGCAAGAGGAATGATTCTCTGGCTCCAGATGTACAGCCAGAACACATTCAACACGCAGGTGAGCAAAAAGTAGCCATGGACGCGGAGGGTAATTTGGTCGAATGCGGCTGCACCGGCGGGAGTTGAGACGTCAGTTGTGAAAGGGAGGAGTTGGAAGATCACAAATGCCAGGAGTGTGGTGTAGATGAGGCCCCAGATGGCAAAGGTCGGACCGGAGGGGGTGATCCACGTGTCCTCCTTGTCTGTTGGCTTTGTGTTGAAGATGTCGCGGGCCAAGCCGTTGGCGACGATCATTGCGGAGAAGAAGACAAAGTTCAGGACGCGGTAGGCCCAAACGGCGCCCCGGTGATCAGGGGTGGGAGGTGCGACGATGTGCATCTTTGGTGTTCGAGATCTGAGACGCGTGTGTGGGGTAAATGGGGAGAATTTTTATTCAAAATATTTTTTTTTGAGAATGAAAACAGTACGATTTTATACATTTCATTTATATTATTACGATTAGTTTGATTACCGGTGCAGATCAACTTGAAGTCACCAGATAGGGCGATCGCTGAATAATGTTTTCACAGAATTCGCAAATTAAAGCACAGGATCATCAGTCCTGCAGTGATGGATCAAAGAGACAATGAAAACCACTACGAATGCCATATCCATTCCCTCGGCAATTTCAGCAGACCGTGAGTCACAATTTCCCCGGTTGACCTTTTCTACAGCGACGAGCTGTTTCCCTCCATCGATGATCACAATTTCAGCAGACCGTGAGTCACAATTTCCCCGGTTGACCTTTTCTACAGCGACGAGCTGTTTCCCTCCATCGATGATCACAAAGATCTCGGAAGTCTTATAGCCCAAAGGCACATTGATCACGACCTCGTGAAGCTTGTCGTCCAGCAGGTTTCTAACTGTGGCTCGGATTCCATTGTTTCTAAATTCGCGTGTCATGTACCTGAAGCTACTAAACTCGTACTACACGTAGAAAGATAGAATGTCCTTGTCACCAGAATCTTCACGAGATGAAGGAGCCCTCAATTTACTCACCATTTTCCCCCCGTTTGCGCAGCACCCAAAGTTCTGTGCCTTTGAATTCAACCGTGCAGATAGTATTTCCGGCGAGGTCACTCAACGTCCTGATGCTTGAGGTGAAACCGTGGCTCACTTTGAGAATCGCCTCTTTCGAATGAATGTTCTGAACTGTGAATTCGGTCGCGAAAGCCGAGGGATCCTTTATTTTGAGAATGATTCCACCTTCTGGTGCCTTGAAGCCGCCGTGCACCGAGAAGTGGACTAGATCAAGCTAAAAGAAGCCTCATTAGCGATAAAAACGTAACCTGCCTTTCAGGAGCTTTTCCAAGTCCGAAATGTCATCTTTGAAGAGATTGTTGAGCAACTTTGACATGGTGGGACGCCGTAATCAAATATCGAGCATAAAGCTGAGTTGATGAGGCTGATCATTTCAATGTCATCGACTTTATTTTAAATTCGACTTGTTGACGGAGTGAAGTACACAATGAGATTTGTGAAACTTTGAAGGGTTGGCAGAGTTTTGTGGCTCCGAGGTTTTTGGAGGATTGACAGCACTGAAGTTCAAGTTCTTGGGAAGCATAACCGTCCATCCTCATGTATGCTCCAATACTGTTCACTTCGGATCCATCCGGATCGACATGTAAATTTGGCAAACACACGAATTGAGTTCCTGGGTTAACTCGTCAGGAGATGCGGGTTCTAAACGGATGGTTTAGGTTTGAATTGCACATATATGCACATTATGAGATCCTTCCAAGTCCAGCAGCCTGTAGAGTTGTAGACCGGTATCCCCGCTCTCCAATGGTGACTCGGATCGCAATGCGTAAAACCTTGTTAATGAGATTCCAAACTGCTATTCAAAGAGGATGGTAACATTTGCAAAGTCCATTGCAAGTCATCAATTTTAGGGCACTTTCGGCTGAGTCGTCCTTCTGAGGTGAATCAACGAAAGAGCGAAAACAGTAACCAAGGTCATATCCATCCCCTCCGCAATCCCAATACGGCTAGAATAATTGTTCCAACAATGTGCAACGACGGCAACAAGCTGATTCTTTACTCCCACATTGATAGAAATCTCTCCTGCCTGTACCGTCATCTCGTATTTCTCCCAACCAAACGAGTTTTTCACAGCGGCCTTGCCCGCATCAATGTTGATCGCACGCTCCGCATTGTTGTACTTGCTCAACAGTTACCGTTGGTGATACAATCGATGTTAGACTGGTCTTACACTGTGCCAAAGCACATACCACTTCCACTCCGTCTCTGTTGAACACCTGTCCGATCTTTTCTTCTTCGTATTCTCTAATGGCTTTAAACTAGATCATGCAGATCTCGTTCCCATTGACATAAGTCAAATGACATGTGTTCGGGCTGAGTTGAGAATCACCTCCCCCGTTTTCGAATTCACAGCCATGAGAGAACAATAGTCGGCTTGTTGGGCTAGAGATGGATCCGCTTTTGAGAGTGACGCCACCTTTTTCAGCCCGTTGGCTGACAGGTGCTAAGGAGTCGAATCTTTGCAGTTGGGCAAGATATCATATAAGATTGCACAGTGGCATATTTTCTATGCATGATCAAAAACCCTTCCTCCCATATTTCCTCCTCCTGTGAAATGACAATAAATGTTAGAAAATAAGATGACAATATGATGCGATTGACAAAGAACTTTGAGAAAAATTTGAAACCCAAGCTAATAAAGGAAAGCATGTCGAAGCAGCTTGTTTGTGTGGGCTTCTTGTTGACGGAGTGTGGAGTGGTTAAGGTATTGAAGCTATCTTTCATGAAAATTGTGTTTGAATTTGAAGAGAATTACTGGCAAATGTTCTCGGCCATGCCAAATGGTTCTGGGTTGACGAAAGTATATTGAATGATCAAAGACAAAGTCGAAAGGTCAAAGAGAGAGAACGGATGCAAAACACAAGTGGCCCTCAATGCTACTGAATCCGCTCTGCAAACACTCCAACTTCTCCATTGAACGTCTCAAAACATTGACGACTTTCATAAAAATCGCTCCTGTCGACACAATTTCGTAACAGCAAGTATGCAAGAGGCCGGTTCGGAAAGGTTCAGTTGTGCACTCCCCACAGGGAAAAGATGATCGAAAATTTATACACTTCTTTGACTTTCCATGGATCCGTGCTCAATCATAAGAAGGCAGTATCGTCCACAAACACGTGGTATCGAGGAAAATCCCATGGTAAACGTGATATAGAAGCTACAATAACATATGCTCATAATTCCTCACGAGTCCCTGTAGTGATGGATCATCAAGCGAACGAAACAGCAATTTGAAGCAATTTACATTCCCCCAGCGACCATAACGTAGTGTGAAACAGTGCTGCCTCGGTTTACTTTGTCAATGAATAACGGTGGTTCTAGTTCCGCTTTCAATGCTGGCATCGTATTATGCCTTCTTTCTTGTAAATCACCCCCATACTGACGATTTTCTCCCCATTTCTGTCAATCACCAACGATCAGGATCGTCGGTCCACCAGACGAGGCTCTCTTTGATCAACCGTGCAGATCCGATTTCCGGCGACATCAATCAACATCCTGGCGTTTGAGACAAAACTGTGACTCAGTATGGAAATTCTCAACCGTGAATTCTGTCGCAATAACCGAAGGATCCTTGATTTTGAGGATGATTCCACCTTGCGAGCCGTGAAGTCGCCGTATACTGAGAAGTAGCATGGATCCAGCTGCGATATAAGTCACCATAACACGGCACAAATAAGGCTTCTTGCTTATCTTTTGTCATTCTCACATGCGATTTCTCCAAGTCCGATACGTTATTGTCAAAGCCGTAATTGTTGAGGAATTTGAACATAATGCGCTCATGGGGTTCATGTCTTGCAACCTCCTTTTGGTTAGGTTGTTCTCATTAGTTTTAGGTGATACTGTGGGAAACGTCAATGGCGAACGAAACTTCAATGGCCCAGAATTCATAGTGCTCGCAAACTGGATATGGCACAACAACTCACTAAGTACGTCTGCCACTATCTATCGCATGTTCAGAGCATTAGTGGATGCATATCCTTCTGAGTGGTTAAGGTTCTGCGGCATACATCCGGCATCTGTCGTCCATCACGCTCCCTGAGGTGGATTGGAATCCTTTGAAGACAGGTTTAGCCAAGGATTTCATTCTTTCAAATGACAACATCGATCGGTTCATCAGGACTGGGTTGGCAAAAGACGTAACCAGTCGTGGATGGGACCCTGACGATATGAACCAGATACAGAAGCTGATTTGGGCTGGCTGTTCCACCTATCAACTTGTGATTGTTCAGTGGAGTTTTGTTCATCTTTACGATAGTGTTTGTAAATAACACACTGTCCACACAGACACAAAGTGTTCATGTAAATATCAAGCGTGTTCTAAATCAAGTTCAATTACTCCTGGGCAGCAAAAACCCAGCGGGTCAGGGTCAGGTACGGGTTTCAACCACTTTGGGTCAGGGTATTCCCTTCGTACCCATCAGTGACCTGGCGGGTGCCTGGACAAACACGACCCGACATAAGGGGTTTACTGCGGGTCACCACTGGAACCTGGACCCGACCCAGACCCGCCGAACCTTATCCCACACATACACATAATAAAACAAATGCCGGTATGACAAAACAAAAAAAAGACTTTCCAACATGCATAATCACAGCAACAGCACAAAAAACTCTCAAGCCCAAGAGAAAGATCCATTACCAGAAATCGATGATGGAACTCCAGAAAGTCATAGAGAATTTAACGTATTGCAGTTGGATCTGACTGTTCTCCTATGCAATAGTGTAATGTATATTTGCATCTCTGCATTGAAAGCCGTGACTTGTCATTGAAAAACATTGATTAAGGCTTGATCAGCTCCTGCAGGTGGAGCTTGAATTGGAACCGGGATTTGAGGTAACAGGAGTAGACCATGTTGGGTTCTGTGATTGTGTTCCAGTATAGGAGTCAAACGCAGCCCTTTGATTCTGCAAAAGCTTTGACGTCCTTGAAGTAGACCTAAAACTCATGGAGAGATGCTCCACTTGTTGGATTATGTACGTTATAGGACTCAATTACCACAGTCCCTTTAAAAACCTTACACAAAACACACTATGACATAAACCAATAGACTGGAGACGTCCAGGAGCTCTCAATGGGGCATGCACAGAGACCAGTCAGTTATAACTGTTAAATTGATAACAATTGTTTACTCGGAAAATTTATGTATTTATGGTGTTGAGAACGTTAACAACCGTGCCTTCATCTTCAAGTGATGGGTGATACGAGGATGGAAAGGCTCAACTACAAATGTGCCGGCATACATGATCAGCCAATTCACAACCTAAGAATGGAACTCACTGTGGCTATATTTCGTCGGGGAATTGTTCACTGCGTCGGAAGTCTGTTGCGGTTGATCCAAGAAAGCTGTCTCCAACATAAGAGGGATTCCCGAAACTGCTATGGAGACAGCTTTACAGTTTTAGTAATCAACCCATCTCTGTATAAAAGGTACACTTGATGTTTGAATGGCGTGTATGAGTCTCAGGATGGACTCTAAGCAACGGAGTAACAGAGTTTACCCAACTCCGACAAGGCCGATTCACCACAAGTTCTGCTCATAGTTATGATTCAAGTTGTGTCCATTATTATGAAAAAATCCTGTTTTCTAATTGCTACCCCAAAGGAATTTCAATTGGTTGGATTTTGGGAGTGTATATGCTCTCCGCTATGCACATGCCCATTATATTATTCTTACTGTCGATTATAAAATTATTACATCAAATAGTAATATATAAGAATACAAGAAACCCCAATGTATTAAAACCTCAACGCTAGCCATTATAAAACAGGGCAAATGGGAAACATTCCAGCACACAGTTTGATTTCTATGGGAATCGGCCATGCGATTCCAATTCGTCTTGCACCCGAGGTGGCGGAAGAATCAGCTGTCGAAAGCGAGACGAACCAGTTCAAGGCGTGTAATAGTCCTTGTTATCGGATTGTAAATACCACCTAATGTAAATTTTCCTTGTGAATTTTTTTATGTCGTGGGGCTGGTTACACCTCGAAGATTTTGATGTGTTCCACCGGTGCTCAACGTGACAAAGCACATCAACAAGAATACAAATTCTTTTGTAGGTGGAGTGGGGGTCAATATGATGGGCTATAAATATATCAGTGTCGTGAATTGGGAAACAAATCTCTCAATGGCGAAAATCCCAATCTCAAATGTGTCACCCAGGCTTTTGGCCATCACGGCCCTGCTCTACATCAATACGGCGTTCCTTAACTACAGTACCACATCCGGTGCAACTGTGATTTTGTCTTTTTCAAAGCTAGCGCACAAACAAGGACATGGCGATCTATTGCTATTCTCTCCAATGTTCCGTATTGGGTCCATAGTTGGCGGCTTGATCTCGGGTTTTGTGGTTGACTGGAGAGGTCGGCGTGTTGGTTTGGCGATCGGTTCCCTGCTAATAATTGCCGGGACGATTATCCAAGGCAGTACTTCACCTGGTACGACATAATTCGTGACACAATATAGTTGCTAACAATCTTTGCATCAGAATCCTCGAGTCAATTTCTGGCTGGACGGCTCATCAGCGGGTTTGGTTTTGCGATCACCTCCTCCGCCGCGACGATCCTCGTCGGCGAGCTTTCCCCACCAAAAGCCCGTGGAAGCATAATGGGCCTCGGCACTTCAGCAGTATGTCAAATGATCTTGATCAGGGCTGTTATTAACATATATATGGCTGGTTAAACAGGCCTACGTTGGTGCATTCCTCGGCCTTTTAACAACTGACGGCATGGCACCATATTCAGCGGAGCTCAAGTGGAGACTCCCCATTCTCTTTCAACTCTTACCAAGTTGCATAGTCCTGTTCACACTCAAACTTATACCTGAGTCGCCGCGCTTCCTTGTTTCTCGGGGCCAAATTGACGCTGCCATCGAGATTTTGGCGAACTACCACGCTAGAGGAAACAAGGACTCAGAGATCGTCCGCTTTCAAATGAAGGAAATGCGGGAAGAGTCGGAGCGGGACCAAGCTTACACATCCACAACATTCGTCGGGTCAATGCGCGCGGTCGGTGCCATCTTCAGCTCCAAAGCCACTCTCTACCGTCTCTTCCTCTGTTGGGTGATCTCGTGGGCTCCCGGGATCACGTATCTGGACTACTACGTTTCGGACATAATCATTGAATCCGAGCTGAGGACTCTTATAGGCTATGGCATCGGCCTCTTAGTAATCGCGCTAGTCTGTTCTCTCGGAGGCTCGCTGTTCTTGATTGACACCATCGGCAGGCGGCGAACGGGGCTCTACTCAACTATTATCATCGTGTTGTCGTATGCCGCGGTTGGTGGAGCAACGGCGGTTGCGAAAACCTCAAGCGCTGCAGCGATTGCCACATTGGTTCTTGTTTACGTCGGTTATGCGGCTTACTCAGCTCTGTGGAGCCCACTCGAAAACGTGTACGCACTTGAAATCTGGCCGTTCGCTCTCCGTGCGAAGGCGATGAGCGCAAATTATGTACTCTCTGGGCTGTCCGGCTACTTCTACTCTTACATTTCCTCGTATGGTTTCGGCAATTTAGACGGGACGTTCTTGTTTGTCATTGGAGCGTTGTGTGCAGTGTGGGCTGCCCTGATCTGGTTCTTCGTGGTTGAGACGAACGGGCACACGCTTGAGGCAATTGACAAAAAAATCTTTAACTCAGATCACCCGATCAAGGAATCTCTCAAACCCCCCAAATTCGGAGATGAAGCAATCCCCGACTTTGTAGTCGAAGGTGACTTGAAGGGGCCTGTCGGGGACGAAAAAGCGTGAATTCCCTGACATATCTGTAGTCTCACCATCCCATATTGTGGAGCTTCTATGATACTTATTCTCGCTTAAATCCCCAAAGTTATCGTTTCTTTTATTGTCAAAATATTGACAAGTGCGGACAGCGATGACAATAATATGTGTGTTCAATGTGTGTATTGCCGTGAGCTCATCCAGCAAGAAAAGTTGTGGTATTTGTCCCGTCCAACTGTTTGTGTCCGCCCACGTTGGTAGAAATCTCTCCTGCCGAAATATTGGATTCCTCTTCAGTGAACGAGTTTTTCACTTCGGCCCTGACACTGCGCGTTGCGTAAAGCCAAAAGTGCGTACTGAAGTTGCAATCGAGTGAGTGCAATTATTTTTAAAATGTCCCATCCTAAAGCTCCTACCATTTCCTGCCCATTTCTGTCGTACACCCTCCCAAGTCCATGTCGTTCTTCGCTGTTTTCTCCGCCGCTGTTAAACTCAACTGTGCAGATTGTAGAATTCTGTTTCTGGGCAGTAGTCGGATCCGAGAGTGATTCCACCTTCTGGAGCTCTCATGCTGTCGTGTGCGGAGAAGTCGAACTTATCCAGCTGCCGACCAGGAGAAATCATCAGAGAGCTCGCGATTTTCTTTTTAGTGATTGAACCAACCTGTAACTGACTCCTCGGAACTTCCCTTTTCAGCAGCTTAATCATGAATTGAAATAGAGTACGAATCTTGGCTTAGAATACGATATATTATTGTGAAGAAGTAGTTCTGCTTTGTATTTCTTTCATTGACGAAGGGACTATTGAAACAATCCTGCATTCAAATAATTATTGATCGACGGAATGCTCTCAACTTTGAATTTTCGGTAATCTTTGGAACAAAATAATTTATTACTGGAGTTTTGACATGTTATCCAAAGGATTTAATACATGGTGAACATCGAGCCCGACGCTGCGCTCCCTGATGCACCAACCTCGCGATCGGGCTTTCAACAGTGGTGCGAACTGTATTGAAGCATAAAAAGCAAAATGCAAGACGGAACAGCGCTCAAGTCAACGGAAACCCGGCTCTCTTTAATCAACTCCACCTTCTCCATCAGTGACTACAAGAAGGTTGCCGACTCGTTGAACTTGAGTATCAAGTCCACCACTGCCTCGATCATGCGCTTAAGGGGGATATGGTTTGTCGTCTGATCTCAGAGGAACTTTGCGAGAATACCAGAAGAACAGAAAAATCTTTGTTGTTCGTATGGAGATTCCCTCCGCAAGGTCTGGCCAGGAGCGACCATCTTGGATGGCCAAGAAGGTCCGGCTCCCACGGTTGATACCTGTGACAGGTAACTTGGGCGAAATGAACTGGCAAAAAAAAGAATAATCAACTGTTAAAGTATTGAATCCAGCAACAACAGCAGTAGGATTAGCTGACTGCACTGAAAGCACAGTTCTTTTTCAAATAAACGAAAGAACATGTTCGTCAACTCATCAATTTTCGCTGGTGGTGGTGATGTGGTTCGTGTGGTAATTGTTCAACGATTCAACATTCAACTGAAGGACGGGCGGCGTGCGGGAACACTACTATAGACTACGCGAATCTCATCGCACCGCACTGCTGACTGTTGCCATTCAGCTTGGAACACCTCGTTAGCACCGGCTGATTGGACTCTCTTCCGACCTCGCCTGTATTTGGTACTGAAATAGATTCTATACCCGTTTTCGACTATGGCTACCCTATTTAAACGCTGGCTAAGGCGGATCAATTCGCCCGCAAATGTACCTCCGTTGCAGGCAGATAATCTAGAAACTCCGTTACCAAATACGACAAACGCTCAACCTCATCCTCACTCGAACTCACCTTCATCGTCACTACCAGGCACCTCAAATCTACCTTCTCGCTCGTTCATTAAAGTCTCAGAGGACTCCGCATCTATATCGACGACTTTTACATACAACCAGGATGGTGAACTGGTTGCTGCAATGCACATGCCATCGCAACCACTGCGGCAGCTCGCGACTGCTGATTTGAATAAGAACGCACAGAGGACGTCGAAGCTTACTCTTGCCGTGGGGAAAAGGCCCGTGCCCAGTGCGACCGATAGTGATGTATGTGTCAGTGCGACCGATTCCGCTTTTGGAGTCGAAGACATTCGACAAGGTTAGGAAATCCAGGATTTCTTGATTCGTATGCATCACTCATCGTGATCTTTGTATCATCGATCAGACTTTTTGACTACGCTGCCCTTGGAGATTGCCGTTCACATTCTCTCGTGGACAGATAGCGTTCCAACTCTGCGGATAGTAGCTGGTGTGTCCAGACGGTGGTGCGAACTGGCCAACGACAACGAAGTATGGCGTGTTCTATACACTCGACGGTGGGGACCAGTCCATCCTTCCAAGTACCCCATCATCGTCAAAGCAGAACGCGTCCGTGCGCTAGTAGAATCGTCGCAGACTTCTTCTTCCATCGCCGCCTCGGGATCGCAACCATCCTCGCCATTGTACCAAGACTCCTCATCGCATCGCCCCATGTCCATCGTCGCCCAAACAAAAGACCGCACCTCGGACTCGGACGCAACCTCCGACTTTTACAGCGTCACAACGCCCTCCACCTCCCACTCCACGCACATCGCACCCGTCCCGAACTTTCGCTACCTCTACCGCCAACGGCTGCTCCTGAACCGGAACTGGGCCGAGGGGAACATCGAAGCCAAGTACATCCATGGACACGAGGACAGCGTCTACTGCATCCAATTCGACTCTGAGCGCCTACTCTCCGGCTCTCGAGACCGCACGGTGCGATACTGGGACCTCAAGACACTCGAGTGCACGCGCGTGCTGACGGGACACAACGGCTCCGTGCTGTGTCTGCAGTACGACGCGCGCTACGTCGTCACCGGGTCCTCGGACACCACCATGATCGTCTGGAGCTTTGACTCTGGCGTTCCGATCCGCACGCTGCGCGGGCACGCGTCGCCGGTTCTCGACGTACGGTTCAACAAGTCCATTGTCGTGTCGTGCTCGAAAGACTGGACGATCCGGGTGTGGGACCTCGAGCTCGGGGTGCCGCTGCGCTCGCTCGAGGGGCACCGTGCGGCTGTGAATGCGGTGCATTTGTGGGGGCCATATGTTGCCTCGGCGTCGGGGGATAACTGCGTGAAGCTGTGGAACGTAGAGACTGGGACGCACGTGCGTGATTTCAGGGGGCATGACCGCGGGCTCGCGTGCGTGCAGTTTGACGGGGAGTATATTGTGAGCGGGAGCAACGATCGGACGATTAGAGTTTGGAACGCGGGGAGTGGGGATTGCGTTCTGACTCTGCCCGGGGGGGTGAATGGTGGTCCGTCGTTGGGGCACACGGATCTGGTGAGGACGCTGTGTTTTGATAGGGAGAGGATCGTTTCGGGGAGCTATGACCAGACGATCAAGGTGTGGGATTTTAGGACGGGGGAATTGATGCTGAACTTGGAGAGGGCGCATACGAGTTGGGTGTTTCATGTCCAGACGGACGTGACCAAGATCATCTCGGCGAGCCAGGTGAGTGTGTTTGGATGCTTTAATTTCTTGGTTGGGAGCTAATGTGTACTTTGTTTTTAAAGGACAGGAAGATCGTAATCTGGGATTTCACTAAGGGCCTGGATGATCCTGCGATGTTTGTCTGAGAAGGCTGCAGAAAGACGAAAGATGTCTTGCTGGGAAGAACATTTTTGGGCTGCTCCTTTTTGATTTATCGGAACCATTTTCTTCTTGCTTTTCCGCAATGTTGGGTCGTATGCTGGGTTTCACCATTCTATCCCAAACCAATTTGCGATTGAGAAAACTAAATATATAAAGCTTTTGATCCACCACCAGCATCACAGGGGGAAGTTGAGTATATTCATATCACTTAAAAGCTCTCAAAAAGAAAATGTGGAGAGTACGAAATGGACGACATAGAGAATAGGTTTGTTACAAGAGATCCCGTAACCGCTTGTGTAGGATACCGTAAGATTGGCAGAGTTGTTCCCAAGCTTGATCTATGCCCGTGCACTGAAGATCATCAAACTCTGGACGGGCGAGTGAGCAAATGATGAGGCATGGACTCTGGCACTTGGAACACTTGCCTTTCAGCGAAACCTTCCAGTCAAACACACGCGGATCTTCCAAGAGCTAGAGGTTCCATGAGAGAAATCACAGCACTTTCAAGGAACATACCCTTGCGAGGATCGCTCCGCGGTTCTCAAAGCATCTTTTTCGATCCACAAGAAGCTTGCTCAATTGGTTCTCGATCGCGTCGACATCGAGCATTGCATCGTTCATCATATCTCGGCGTACGGGGTTGAGCTTTGGCTCGCACAGACGAAGCTAAATTATGAGTCTCAGTCAAAGTAGAAGGCCAAAGTGTGTTTCTTTATTTTGGTGCTTGTACCTGCATCGAACGTTTGACCGTCGAGAGGTTGCGGAGGAACACCTTGACTTCTTCCTTCAGTTCCGTTTCCACGGCCAAAAGACCGCGGGCGGCCGAGTCCACTGTTGATAGATTGAAGGTGGGTTTCTGAGGGCTCGGTGAGTCTTCATGAGGAGTAGTGTCGTTGTGGGTCGGCACAGCGGCACTGGCGTTAGGTTCCCGAGTCGACCTGGACCCGGACTTTGCTCGACCGACTGGCTGTGCTGCGACAGTGACTTCTGTCATCTCGAATATCTCCAAAGGCGTGATTCGAGGTGTGAGTGGGTCCCGCTGCTCAGTCCGCAAGCGTTTACGATAGGGCTGATCTGATACCATGCTCATGTGCCGAGCTGCGTCGGTGGCTGTAGAAACCCATGGCGAGAGCGTGATCCCAGTCTGTATTCTTCGGTCGATTTCGATGGCTTTGAGCTGGAATGTGCGCGTTACAAGTCGAGCCGCGTCCTATTTGCAAATCGAAGAAATCAAAATGTTGTGAGCTCATTCAGTTTGTGGAAACACGTTTTTAGCCCATACAGAGTGCAATGAGTTTTCGTACTCGTTCCATGACTCTTCGACGCCATCCGAGCGCGATCTCTTCCTCCCGAGCAGTCGTGCGATCGAATCCATCTTTGGTCCAGCGTGGGAACACCCGACACCAAACACTTGTTTGTGGCTTGAACGCGGTTGGGGCTGTGATGGTCAACGCTCTTCCGGTGCTGTGCGTCGCGGTGATCGGGAAGGCGGTACGGGAGGAGCAGGGGAGATTTATTGGGATACTGGGTGACTGAGGGGAGGAGTTTTGGAGTGGGTTCGGGCGAATTGCGAAATGAATGACTGACGGAGGTGTTCCAATCTTGTAAACCCCCACAGAACAACCCGCTGTACATCCAAAGCGCTCCGTCAAGCCAGAACGACCTCAAATTTCACTACATTGCACATACGTCATGCGATGTGATTGAAGAGCGAGGTGGGGACTCGTGTTGCGCCAGCTTGACGAATTTTGGAACTTTCTGACACCGCGACCTTGCATGAATCT
This sequence comes from Cladochytrium replicatum, assembly GCA_025526935.1. Lineage (NCBI taxonomy): Eukaryota > Fungi > Chytridiomycota > Chytridiomycetes > Cladochytriales > Cladochytriaceae > Cladochytrium > Cladochytrium replicatum. Next base: position 522,752 of record JAHLKD010000019.1, read on the forward strand.
AGTGAGCGTGGGTGCGAAGAACGCAGACTTGTATCTGGGATTGCTTTATTCCATGGAGGATTTGGCTGTGTAAGTCTGGCGACTTAGGATTTTTTTTGGAGGATGATTGAACTATGGCAGATACGGCTACATGACCAATACGAGAATAAAGGTCGGTACTTTGGAGGGGTGCGATGGTTTCTATGGTGTGCAGGATACGCTGACTCAGTTTTCAGTTTATTCTGATATTGAGAAGTCAAGACGTTGCGATCAAAGATGCAGACATGAAAGTGGTATGCGAAGAGGGGCCTATGTTATTGTGAAGCAAAGTTTGAGACTGACCCAATGTCCCTCTCTTTCAGCTATTCAAGAAGATCCACAGTGCGTACGTAAATCTCACATCAAACCCATTTTACGGTGAGTTAAAAAAATGCCTTTTTCTTTGCCTTGCCTTCAATTTCATTTCAAAGATCCCGATGCAAACAAGATGATAACTTCGAAGCTTTTCGCTGCAACAGTCGCCGAAGTTTTCTGAGATCGAAACCTACGTTACTCACTCTTTTGTACAATGAATGCATTGCAAGATCGAATGCTCTAAAATATCGAGCATTTGTGCGATCTGTATTTGTTTTTCCTGGGTCTGTTCCAATCAAGAAGTGCCCGATCCTCAGCTCGTCCGGTCGGAATCAACTAAAGCAGTCCGCAAATAAACCGCTCGCCTTCTTAGACTTGCAAGCTCCCTTTACCGTCCCCATCTTTCCTCCTCAGGTACGTAGTCCCCCAGCCGCCACACGCGCTTGTCGTTGCTCCCAAGCCAACACCCCCAGCAACTTTTCAACTTTCGCTGGAAAGGAAATCATCGGGGCGGTCGCAGCAGGCTGCCCTTCCCGCTCCCAAGCTTTCTCTCACTGATCCTGCAATTTTTGCTCTGTAATTTGCAGTGTGTCAGCACACCAACATCTCAACACAGTGTTAGCTTGAACAAACTTTTCTCGTTTGCGTCTCAGGTAGACCATGCGGAGTGAACTCAAGAGCAATATGTGTACTGAAACTTGTTAATTCTCAATTCAGGCTGGCAGATATCTAGAACCTTTTGAATCCATCCATCTTAAGCGTCTACCTCTACTCCCCCTTCTCTGTGCGGCAGCTACCTCGCCGGCCTTCAAAAAAACACATTGCAGACGTAGGTTTTGGGACTGATGAGCGAGGCTCTCTGTATTTCCACCCAATGGCTAACAATTCGCCTTTGTTTTCAAATCACTCGTTTACTCTTTCGTTTCGGGGTATGGATACACCCAATTACATCCTTGGGTCCTTGGGTATGAATGCACCGCAGCCCCAACCCGCGATGAGTGAAAGATTTTCGAGCGATCCATCAGCAGTCCAATCCGTGTTTCCCGAAATTCTCAAAGACCTGAACCGAGAGGTGCTCAGGGCCCAACCACAAGATATTTACCAGTTTTGCGCAAATTATTTCAACCAGAAGCTCGCCGAGGAACGCTCCAAACTTTTGGCACTTGGTGGGTGGTTTCCGCTGTTTCCTTCGCATTGGACTCACCGATCACTCTTCTTTCCCCCACAGCAGACGGACACCAGCATACAGGCGGATCGATGGTGACAGGCAACGATTCCGCTGTCATGAGGACGATGGAGGAAGACGAGGAAGCAAAAAAGCTTTCTGGTGGCGCTGAGGATGAGAGCGACACGTACACTGATGACGACGACGAGGAAGAGGATGAGGAAGAGGAGGCCGCCCCACCGCCACCCCCTCCTACCTACAACCGCGGCCGCCGCACCTCCGTGTCCGCCGAGTCGATGGCTCCGACCCTGGACACCAACTACGTCAAGAAGGTCGTGGACAAGTCCGACGAGCAGCGGCAGCGAATCAAGCAGTCCATCATCAACAACTTTCTCTTCCGCTCCCTCGACGAGGAGCAGTACGCTGACGTAGTGAACGCGATGGAGGAGAAGAAGGTCGCTGCGGGCGAGGAGGTGATTCAGCAGGGGAGCATGGACTGCGACTACTTTTACGTTGTCGAGACTGGAACGTTGGACGTCTTTGTGTCGAGGAACGGGCAGCCGGCTGTGAAGGTTACGGATTATGGACCGGGGGGGAGCTTTGGAGAGCTCGCGCTGATGTACAACGCCCCCCGTGCCGCGACGGTCGTGTGCACCTCGACCGCTGTGCTATGGGCCCTGGACCGCGTGACGTTCCGTCGGATCTTGATGGAGAACACGTCGAGGAAGAGGCGGATGTACGAGGAGTTCCTTGAAGAGGTGCCGCTGCTTGTGTCGCTTGAGCCGTATGAGAGGCACAAGATTGCGGACGCGCTCGAGTCGGTGACGTTCAATGACGGGGACACAGTGATCAGGCAGGGAGATCGCGGGGACAACTTTTTTATCATCGAGTCTGGGGAGGCGAGGGTCACGCAGACGGACGAGAGTGGAGTCGAGCACGAGTCGTCGGTTACGCTCAAGAAGGGTCAATATTTCGGAGGTGAGGAGACGAGCGGAAATAGAGTTGAAAAATGTTTATTGATGCTCACCACTATTTAAAGAACTTGCGTTGATTACAAACGAGCCGAGGAGAGCCACGATCATCGCCAAGGGCAGGCTCAAGTGCGCAAGCTTGGGGAAGAAGGCGTTCGAGCGATTGTTTGGTCCTGTTTTGGATATTGTCAAGAGGAACGCTACAAACTACCAAAAGATTGCCGAGCAAGTTTTGGTGAGTGCTTCTTTTATCCGATGTCGATGCATTGCTGATCTACCTACAACTTTAGCCAAAGGCGTGAATGGGAATCTGGTTTGGAGGAGATAGAAGCAGGGTTCACGAGAAAACATGCGTCTGATTTGAGCCTTTTTTTTAAGCTTTTGGTGCGCAAGGGATCTTCTGTAGTGTAGCATTTTCTTGTGTTCCTCTTTCCTTTGTTACCAAACCTGTGTTTCTCCCCAATTCCATCCTTGACACTTTTACGGCCCTGCATTGGTGATCCCGTCGTGGACTTTTTCCGCTTTATTTTTAAATTGTCTTTCAGTTTTCTGTTCTTTTTTTTATTAAGAGAGTAATGTCTCGACAAACAGGTTTTCTTCCCCAACGTGGTTTCTATCTATTTTGGCGATGAGGTCTGCGCTGGCATTCCTCTTTCAGTATTAAAGCGTAGAAAACATTGTTTGCTCCCTCCCTCTTCGTATTTGCCTGCCTTTTTCCTGTCAGACTCATTTGTGTAGTTGCTTCGATCAGTTTCCAAAAGGTTTCTTCAGACGACAAAGCAGTTTACGCAGATGGTCGACAATTGATTGGTGGTAAAGCAGCCTTGTTTTTTTTCAAGAATCTCTTTCAGGTTAAAACCAATAATTTACAACAGGTTTGTGAACACTCTCCAAGGTCCGACAAGCTCGAGGGCAATCGATACATCGCCACACACTTTCGACACTTGGAAAATAACTAAAAAGTCTTGGATCAGTACCTATCAAAACAGAAAAAAATCAGCTACCGCTCAAACGTACATTACTCTCTCAGTCGTCATACTCCTGACTCTGGCTTCCGGGGGGACCCATCTTCTTTCCCATGGGGTCCTTGGACTTTTTGGGCAGCAGGTTGTTGTGAATGTTCGGAAGCACACCGCCCTGGGCGATTGTGACGTTTCCAAGGAGCTTGTTCAACTCCTCGTCGTTCCTGATGGCGAGCTGCAAGTGGCGGGGAATGATACGGCTCTTCTTGTTGTCGCGGGCAGCATTGCCTGCCAACTCGAGAATTTCGGCGCCGAGGTACTCGAGGACAGCGGCGAGGTAGACGGGGGCGCCTGTGGTGTGTGAGTTAAGGTCAGATCTATTTTTTTCGTTGGTGTCAGAGTTTGGGGGTTTGATTTCATACCAGCACCGATACGCTGAGCGTAGTTGCCCTTGCGGAGGAGACGGTGGATACGACCGACGGGGAACTGGAGACCCGCACGTGCGGAACGAGACTTTCCGAGCTTCTTGTCGGCCGAGCTAGAGCTCGACTTACCTTTTCCACCTGCAGACAGACAAGCCAAGAGTCAATACGAGGCGAATGTGCGCTTTCGTATTTGATGGAGACGTACCGGTAGCTTTACCTCCTGCCATTTACAAGCGAGAGTGTTTGGGCGACGGATTAAAGTGTTGGTGGGGGGTTGGTGGCTTAAATAGGAATAATAGTGTGAACCAAAGTCACATGATACTGTTAATGTAGCTTGTTTGGGACGCTGTAAACCACATTTCGAGCATCCTATCATAGAAGAACACTCAGCACTTCGGGAAAGCGGCATCTTGTCGTTGAGCGTCACAAAGCGTGATCGGCCAATACTAGCAATCTCGCACCAACTGGCACCTTTGCTGCAACATGCGACACTATCTTCTCCATCTCATCTGAACAAGCATAAACTCACAAACATAAACTCCGCGCGACTTGAGACAGCTTCTCCCGATTCTTGATGTCATCTTCTAATCCTCCAACCGACGTTGCAGCCGCGCCTAAGTATTCAAAAGTGAAAGAGAAAACCAACGAGAATAAAGAAGAGCAGAAAACGGCGGGTAAATACACGTCGAGGGGAAAGCACTGCTTGAGAGGGTATGTGTGCAACGCAGATTCGAGCAAAGGAAGGAATGCGCGCGGAGGGCTCGACATCACGAAGCACCAAGTCACGGTTCTTCCATCAGTGGAAGCTCGGCTCTCGGAACTTCGGGGATAGATTCCACGTCGAATCTTTGTGCCACGATTTGCTCGCCGTCTGCATCTTTCCGATCCCCTTTTCCTTCAAGAATTCCTGTGAAATTGCGTAAGTTTTCTTTCATCTTATCAATTGAACACGTACGTTATGGAAATGCTGAACGCATCCAAAGAGCCGTCTCATGAGCTCGTCTTTCCGCTTTGCAAGTCTCCACCCGAGAACAGCGATCGAGTTCGTGGGGTTCGAATTTTTGAAAGCCTTTTTCACAGGATCCTAAATCTCTCGCTCCCCCCGCGAGATCGATAGCATCAATAGCACAGAGAAGGTAATTTCGCCTCTATACACGGATTTCGACGGCTTGAACAGATATGCTTGCGGAGAAATGGTCCGGAATTGGGCGACGTGCGATAACTCAAATCTCGGCAGAAATCTCATTCTGTTTTATGCCCCCTTGGAATACGAAATCCTTAACGATCATACCGCGAGGTTGATTCTCGACAGGCTTCTTGATTTTGAAGAAATCCACAACGCTTCCTTCCGATGTCCCCGACTTCATCAAGAAAGTGAAGGCGTTGTCGAGAGCGTAAAAAGCCTCAGCGAGTGCCTTGTATCTTTTGGGATGCTTCACAGCGACCAAGAGCTGAGAGCCTGTTGAAGGGCGTTCGTGGGGCTCACTTTTGGTCTCGGTGCTAGCAGCGTTTTGGACGGGAGAGACGGTTGGCGTTGGTGGTGGAGGTGCTGTTGAGCTGAAGAAGGATTTGAATATCTTTGCGATTGTAGCCCCTCGTATTCCACAATGTCACCTTTCTGCAAATCGAAGAGGTATGGTGAGGTGAAGAAGAGCGGGATCGAGAGCCTGGGATCGACACCGCCATCTGCCGCTTCGGAGTGTGGACATCATCGGCTTCACGATCACGCGTTTTAGCAATCTCCTTGAGTGTGCAATGCTCTAGTGATGTGTCTGAACATCTGCAACGGCTCGGTTCTTCAGCGTGCTCGACGAATGGATTGGCATCTTGTACGGTAGCTTAAAAAAGGGAACAATATTGCACACACAAAGTTACCTTCGTTTGTGTTGCAGTGGAAGGGTCACGTTTTCCGATTTTATTGTGAGCTTGAGATGCAGAGTGCAGCTTCAGCTTGTTCGATGCCAGGAGAGCCTTCAGCGATGGCCGTTCCATCTCGGTTTGCGTATTGGATTGTATGTATTGGACGGGAGACACGACGAAATTGTATTGCACGTGACTACGTGGAGCATGGGAAAGCAACTTCCTAATTAAGATTTACACTTGGTTGGAACGAACAAACGGTCTCAGTCCATTCCTTGTAGTTGTTTCACTGCGCTGAAGTTTTGCTGCAGACGGAGAAATCAGCATATTCACGCTCATACCTCCAACTAAAAATCAGGATCGTGAGCTTTCATTGGACAAGCAAAGCGCAGATATCACCTTTGGCCAACTCAGCGAGAAGGACAGGATCAAGTCCCGCAAGCTCTCCAGAACTGTGGAAACTAACCAATCGCTTTCCAACATGCTCGATCGCTCGTCGACGACTTTTGCTCCAAATCTCCAAGATGGCAACATCTCGTCCCGGTATCGACTCGAGCGCTTTCACGATCCTGTCAAGAGATTGAAGGAGTACAGCGATATTTGAGAGTCCATCGGAACCACCCCGACTTCGAACGCTGGGTGCCGAACGTAGAACTTTGTCCACCGTGTTTATGACGACAATGTGGGTAACTCTGATGTTCAAGAGGTCGGGAAGCCCGTCTATCTGATCTGGACTCGCATCCTCATCGAACGCAAATTTTGGAGCCGGTCCACCCCCCGGAAGCTCTCCGCACCATATCGTCGATCCGGATGAGAAAGAGGGCGGGACCACGCTCTTCGCATGCCGATTCAATCCGAAAAGCGAGAAATGCCGATTCATCGGGGTCGAGAGGACCTTGAGCGCATTCGCACTCATGAATGACACGGCTCGGTCGTGAAGTATCTTCAGTATCTCGATGGTGGTGCAAACTCGTTCGACGAGTTTAGAAATCTTGGGTGGGGGGGACAGAGGTGTTGTTGCTTTCTTCTTTGGCGAGAGGGTTTCTACGAAGAGATGCTTCTGGTACTCCCGTCGGGCTTGGAGCTGCGAAAGCGCTTTTTGGATTGTGGTCGACGGGGCGAGTTCTTCGAGACGTGCCATCAGCCAGTGGGTCCGGAGCAACACAGCAGGTGCAGAGGAAGGATTTAGAGATGCAATGGTTTGGTCCAATACCATGGCTTGTCGCACTGTTGAAAGATCCTGGAAAATGAAATGAGCTGTTTCGGAAGAAGTTGGTCTGGATTCGAGCGTTGCTGAAGTCGAGTCGATATCTGCCGCTGGAGAGATCTCATCCGGCTGATTCAAAAGCTTAGTTGAGGACATCTCATTTGGTTGCTTTGCTGAAGCTGTAACGCGACCAGATCCGATCGGGATTCGACTTTTAGGAGCAGTTTTTGCAGGTGCAGACGAAGTGGTGCGCACTGGAACGTTGGCAGTACCTCCACTGACTGTCTTAAAAGGACTTGGCCGTGAGCCAGCCTTGAGCGGGCTCTTTGAGTCGAGTTTCACCATCGTTGGATTCAACGCAGCAGGCTTGCTCATCTGTTCCTTTGCATCCAGCCTCTCTTTCACACTACTCGTCCCTCCATTCTTCGCAGCCAAACCATCCTTCTTCTTTTTCGCAGGAAACATCGTCCGTATCGAAAACAAAAGCACTCTCAGTAGCCTCCCAGTCAAATGCTTTGCACAATCGGTAGAAATCTCCACCGCCCACGGCTTCATCTCTGCAAGCATTTCTTCGAATTTCGTTCGTCCACCGCTCCTCCCGACTTCCATCATATTTACAAGCTTTTCGACCGCCGAAACAGCGTAATTTCGCGCTCTCCTGATCCCTTCAACGTCCATCATCTGCGGCTCATCTTCATCCACCGCCCCCATCTGCCCTTCTTTCATCACGCAATTCCAAAGATATGGCAGCTGAATCGTGCAATTAACGCATTCGTTCTTGTCGCAGTCGTCCATGTCTAGATGCGCTTCCTTTCTGAGCTCCGCCATGATTAGTGGAGTGAGCTCAGTGACACACAGAAAATCAGCGATGCGTTGGAGGCTCAGGAGCATCCGGATCCGATCCATTGGCATGAGCGATTGCGATGATTCTCGTCCTTGAGATGCAATTGGCACGTCATTTGGAGCTATTCGTAATTCACCGGTGTATGTCCACAAGAGGAACGTCCAAAGTGTTGCAGGATCGTCCACGACATCCTCGGTGAGAACTATAGAGCCCGCGCTGGAGTCGGAGAATCCATGGGTGGTGAGTGCGGAGAAATAAGGGATGCGGGAGAGGACGTCTCTGTGACAACGGAATTCTCCGTTCGGGTGGAAGATAGTGAAGTCCGCGCAGGATTCGTCTGGGTGAAGCAGTCGCCGAGCGTTGTCCCCAAGCCAGGTTCCACTGTCACCCTCCATGGACGCAAATTTTCATCAAACTGCAACACCAAATCACGACGAAATTGTTCATTTAAAATGTTTGAAGTGCCCACATCTTGAAGTGACCGCAACAATTGGGCACACCGACGAAGTAAAGTTCACAACTCATGCTCAAAGCAGCACACTCCGATCACTAGTGACAGCTCCCTCCCATATACCCCTGCTACCTACCTTTCGAGTGCGAGTTGGAATCCACTGCTTCTAACCAGTACCGACCAGTTAATGATGGGAAGAAAGGAACCGATTGATTAGTTTGACAGATGAATATGGCGCTTTGCGTAGAAAAGAGTCTCAGTTTTTTTTGTTTCAGTACAAAGTGAAAGCTGGAGTGAGAGAACGAGTGTGGCCACAATTAAGAACTTACTCGATAAGCAGCAGTATGAGGTGGAAACGGTGGTATCTTCAGGGACCGCGATCGTGGACGTCATTAGGAATGGAAAGAAGCAGCTGATCAGAGCAATGATCAAATGATGATGAGCGGCCCCACGGGAGGTTTTGATGCTTTTCTTTGTGTGTCAATCAAGCTCGCATTTAAGTAGCACAATGAATTTACTGGGCATGGAAGAAGTAGAATCGTATCGGCTCGTGGACTTGTTTCCCGGCTTGTCAACTATTTGCATACCTCCACCCCACTAGATATCAAAGGAGGTCATCGATTTCTGAACTCAGTTTGGACGCCTAACCACAGTGCAGCAATCGTGCCGTCTCCTCGTCCCCCATTCCTACGCTTTGCCGGATCCCTATGCTGGACAATATCATACCACGTTCCATCATGAGCCCTAGTTTGGACGATGTCGGAGCCGTGGCCGTGAACGATTGGGGCGCTTTCGTGATTCATAGTTCACCAACATATACCCAAACCAAGAATGTTCAGAATTAATATTCGCCAACACCATCCTGTGGAGCCTGGGACATATATCGATAAAGCATGCAATTTGAAAGTGACACCAATGAATGTGTTGTTCGTTGTCGGAGAGAGTCCTTTGGTGGCAGAAATCGCGATATCTAAGACCTTCGGAACCAACGGTCAGGTATGCACTCAAATTTTCATCAATTAATCTTTCACCAGCTCCAATTCCACAGATATGACAAGCACTGAGGAGGTTGGTTTCGAACTCATGCCCACAACCGCGCACCCTGATCCTATCACCGGTAGTTCCCTCCCATTTACCCCTGCCGCCTTTCGGTCCATGGCGACAACATGGCTCCCGAGGGCGGCATCACCCTCAAATTCAAAGACGCACCCGTAACACACGACGTCTCCATCGAAAATTACTACACCAAGGAAGTGCTGTTCACTGTGACCACTCCGATGTTCTCAAGCTCCACAACGGTCAACGATGCACGTGGGAACTGTGTGTGCTAGATGGAACCTTGGGGCTTTTTCCATGATAGATATGTTAATGATGGGAAGGGGAATCGCCTGGTGAGCTATTAAATTTTTTGACGGCTCATAAGCGAACTCTCAACTTCAATAAATGCTCTCAGTATAAAGCAAACTTCCCGAAGCGATGGGGAGAGCGAATGATCGCGGCTACCGTTAAAAACGAACTCGATGATCAGCAGTACGCTGTGGAACTGGTGGTCTCTTCCGGGGCTGCCTGTATGTACGTCACCATTGAGGGAAAGAAACAGCTTGTTGCGGTTAAAGGAACTGGTGGGATGTTTAAGAAATCTACACCACGAAAGTTGCTGAGGGTATGGATATGCCCCTGGTGGCTGTTTTCACTGTAGCTCTTATTTATCAGGATAGAGCTAATGCTAGGAATCGTATTTCTATGATGACAAGCGTTGCCGGTGCAGGAGGAATTTAATCGCTACCATAATATGAATACAAGAGAGCAGCCCAAACGAAGATTGACGCTCGTGGCTTCAGCCGCGCAAAGTTGCCAGCCATACTTTTACTGTGAAATCTGCAGAAGAAGAAGTGAGGATGCGTTGCTTGTACGGATGGAAGTTGACCTCGTACACACGGCCCCGCGTCCTTCGAGTCGTTGCAGCAGCTCACCGCCCGTAGAGAGCCCACCTCCGGATCCTGATCCCATCGATCCCGACGAGCTCGAGCCTGATCCGCAGCTCCTCTAGATACCAAGTCCTGATGTGGCTGAAGTGCTTCCAAACCAACGTTTTCTTGAACGGGAGAAAGTTGAAGAGAGATTCAGAGAGCTAATGGATTGCGGTTGGCTATTACTTGCCCCTGTTCACCCGCTCACGGCGTATACATGGATATATGGGCCGTACTACCCGTCGCTGTTTCGCGAGATCTCTTGTCCTTTTCGAAAACCTATCGATGTTGAAATTAGCCATGATGATCTTTATCATGCATTTGTGTTTACCCACCTGCTCGAGTCCATTGGATAAGCTTGACCGTCTGCACCGCTATACACATCTTCACGGCTTGATATTCTTCTCACAATATCTGTCAGTAAGCTTTAGCCAAGTTAAGGTCATTTCGAAACAAAGAAAAACCTACCATCGTGGGAGTAAAAGAACGAAGATTTAATGGGCCATATGACCGTTTTTGTGTCGGTTTGTCGATAGGAGAACTTTGGAGGCTGGAACTCGGTCGTACACTCGTATAACTGAATACAACCCGAATCAGAAAGAAAAAATCCACAGAATTTTGAATGATCCATACCATTGTCGTAGCTGTTGGCCGCAAGGAATCGCGGGTCTTCGTTCAAGGCTAGTAAAGCGATGAGTTGAAGAAATCAACTTTTCGACAGTGAGTCACTTACAAGGCGTTGTGTAGCACATGGCCAAGTGCGATATCGGGCTTCCCGCGTGGGGAGCCTTCATGGGAGTTACACGCATTTGACTTAACAAAAGGTTCATGTTCAGATGGTGAAAATCCTCCTTTTAGAATATGAGCCTTACTGAACGAATATCCCATTTCTTTAAGTAGCCCAAGCTGTCACAAGTGATGACATAAAGACCATCACGCAGCATGTAAGTTAAGAGACCCAATTTTTGTTCACTTAATGCGTGAGTCATGATAACGAACTCACAGGGAATTGATCATGGAGCGTTTATGTTTGACCGAATCTAGAGGAGAATGCGCTCGGAGGTGAAGGTGACGCGCTGCCATCTCCAGCAGACGTGTGCCGAATGAATTGTCGGTTTTCAGCATTCAAAAAGTCCACCTGCATGGCAGGGATCTCCAAATCCCTCCTGTCCGCATATCTTCTGTTTAAACGTTTTGGATTCGCGTAGTAACTTTTCCTGGTCCTGCAAGAACCTGAGAGAACGAGCAAGCAAAGTTTAAAAGTTCTTCATTCGATGTACACATCCGACCCGATCCCTGTTGGTTTCTTTGAGCTGGAAAGTGCCATCCATCGAGAGTAGGAGGATGACTTGAACACGACCACTTAAGAAGAATAATAGTTTTCTAAAATACATTTGAACGAGCGACATACTTGTTTACATTTCAAGGCAACTGAATTCCCACAACGAATTATGATATCTGAGAAAAACACCGAGCGATCACAAATCAATTAATGAAGTCACATATAACAATCTCAAGTTTAGTGCGTCCAAAAACTGTAGCCTCAAACGGGGTATCTGCCGCCTTTTCCATTTTTTCAAACTCGAGTCATCACCGATTCATATGTTGGAACCATGTACTTGATGTTGATAAAGGCGTCCTCCCCACCTGTTAGCTCAAATTTCTCCAGTGTCTCCTGAATTAGATCACCGATATTTTCTCGCTTCTGTTGTGAGTAGTAGATCCCATCACCCAAGTTTACTGTAAAGATGGCAGCATTTCAAGTTGGACTTTTTGTTTGAGCGCATACAAGACTTACCATTCTTATTTTTGAATAGATTAAAGATTGGCAAGATCTGGCGGTAGTAAGGAACGAGCGCTTCGCCGACCATGTCCGCGGACTCAACGAGATGCTGCAAGACTTTGAGCGTTGTTGTGATTACATGGACGTTTCGTGTGTTCAATGCCTCTTGAAGTATAGAAAGTTATTGAGGTGAAAACCGGCATACTGGTTGTAGACATACTCTTGATTGGAATGATCAACTGTGGAACCACAGGCAATATCTTATTTCCGCCTTTGTCCAGTAGATCGTGGATTCCCTGTCGAGCGAGGAACGCAAAAGGCTCTTCCGTTTCACAGAGACCGGAGAAGAACAATGGGAGGTAGTGGTGGTAGTCGAGCTTCTCGATATCGACCTGGGCGTAATAATCAAATAACTTTTAAAAATTCTTTTTTCCGATTTCTTATCCACCATATTATACCTTCCAGTTTATCTTGTTGCCTTTCGCATCGTGATTCACTGAAATAGGAAAGTCACCTCGGTCATAAAGCTTCCTAAAACCTGTCAAGATGGACGAAAGGAAACGTCCTCAGAATTTCTATCGTTCATCAGGAGGTTCTATGGGAACATACTTGACACGACTGCACGGGCTGCTTGAGGTCGCCCAACAAGAGTGTGAGAAACACAGTGTACTAGCCAGTGCAAAACACACCTGTAGGTTCCTGACCATTTCCCATTTTCCTTGGTGCGAAAGCTCCAGCACGGGGTGGTTTTGAGCCCTTGGGAGCGAAGAAGCCACCTGCACCGCTAACAGTTCCATGCTTAGCGTCTACGACAACACTGATGATGAATGATGTGTTGTGAGAAGGTGAATCTTGTTTAGGCTTTCGACATTCTCACCCTTCCATCATTGTGAAATACAGATATCCGACAGGAGTTGTCTGAAAGTGTGTGATCCAGCTCTTAAAAAGAAGTGCGATCTGGTGATCGTGGCCCACGTGAATGCTAAATGAGAGCATGTGACCACGGGAATGTTCCAAATATTTCGCCGTAGTACGCGGTCGCGTTAGAGAAAAGGCTGCTTCGCTGCCTTCGACATAGGGCAAGCGTCGCAATCGTCAAGCTCGTTCGCGTACTTCGCTGACGCATCTTTGATCGTTATATTGTGAATGAATGTACAAGAGCTCAATGGGATAACTGCCTGCAGATAATAGAAATGAAACTGAAGTAACTTTAATTACTCCAGTGTTTGGAAAAACTCTTCGTGTGCTCTGTTGGGCGATTGAGTTAGCATGCTAATGATAGCGTTTGGCATTCGAGAGAGCTAAAACCCGGACACTCACCTCGAAATATCAAACTCCAATTGTCGCACTTGATCAGATGTTAAAGAATCAAATGCCTTCATCTTGTTTAATGTCACAAGCCTAAGAGGATAACGCAACGGAATTGGGTTAAAGTTTCTGAAACGTTTTTCTTAATTTGGACTGACCATTCCTTTATCTTTGCTTTTCCTTCCATTCCTTCTGAGAGCGGGAACTTGCCGAGAGTCTGCATGAGTCCGCTCAGTTGAGGATGGATCTGGTCGACTTCGACCATGTTAAGCTTCAACGCATCCATAAGCGTAATGAATATCTTCGGGGATGACTGAGCATTAAAGAACGATCTTCACACCAGAAATACGGGCTGGTTACCTGAGTAACTTCCGCAACATTCCTCTTGGAGACTGTGGAAGTCTCTGCCGCCGTGTGTTCCACAGTTGCAGGCACGCCGATCTCAACTAGTCGTCGAACTGCCGCCGTGCATGATAACTAGTGATGACAGCTTTCAGCGCATATGATAATTTTTGCGAACCACCTTGGTTGTACCCTAAACTCTTGCATAAAGCGCTCCACATCCGGTACTTCATCTCGAAGCAAATTCAATGCGGTTTTGAACTGACCGATCAGTTTATTGCATGCTGGTGTGTACCTATTGAACAAAATGGATATTTAATTGAGATTCATAGCAAGCAATGTGACCTACTCTTGAGCTGTGATAGCATCGCGCACGTACGCTCTCTCGAGGTGTTCCGTAGCCACTATAATGCTGTACAGGTCTGCCATGTTCTCGTACTTTTCTCTCTCCTTGTTAGTGCCATACAGTCTCACTTCCTGGTCCAACGACCCGTCCTTCTCGCCTGCTGTCGTGGCATACATGCCGTGTGGCTGGGGATTAAGGTTGCCAACTGCTCAGGGGTTCGTTTTGATAGAGGTAATGGAATTTTGCTCTCAAGCTCTCTACCAGTCGTTGCCTTCGGGGACATGCTCGCTCGAAGGTTGGAACTTGAACGACGGTGTTTTTTTCTTTGAATCAAATAGGGGGTTGGTATATTGGATCAGCAATTCGAGATCAGCATACTCTGGCAAACTTGTTGTTGGTCGACCCTTCAAGTTCCAGTCGCATTCCACGCCGGCAATGAGCTTTTGCCAAATGTGTATCCTCATCAACAAGCATGATCACTCTGCTGCCCCTCTTATTACCCCACTGAAATCTCCGAGCACCGTGATTATTCTTCGCAATGAAGGAACTGACCACGTTCCGTCGGGATCTGCAACCAGGCCCTCACGTCCGCCGAAGACCTTGCAGCAAACTTCCGCCGTGATCCGATCGCACTGCACTGCACTACCTAAACCAGCTGGCCCGCGGAATCTTCGAAACGATCGGAGAGCGGGACTGAGACAACGTTACCTTCTGGATCTATTTAAACTGCTCATCTCGGATCGGGCTGATCCCCATCCTCAGAGATCCCCGCGACGACAACGCTTGATCTGATACCACAACCATGATTGCCAATATCCTCGTCGTTGCACTTCTTGCCGCTGGTACATCGGCCGTCCCTGTCGCCAACTCCAACGCTAATTCCAACAACCCGGCGCCGGCTGCTGCCGCCGCCGCTCCGGCAGTGAATGCAAACTCTGGCGCTCGTATCAAGACTCAAAGGTGTTAGAAAAGTCCCTGATCCTTTGTGATCCATGCTGATTTTTCCCCCTTGAAGCGCTGTGGACAATTGTAAGGTCACCTACGTAACCCACGTTGCGATCTGCAAGGCTCAGGGAAAGGGCTACGGTTACGACACGTGCAAGAAGCAGGCTGACTCGTGGTTGGCGATCTGCCAGGCTCAGACCACCGGTGGATACTACACCCCTCCGAACACGTACTACGAACCAGATACCGAATACTACGAGCCGCCCGCGGAGGAGTACTACGAAGAGCCCGAGACTGAATACTACGAGGACCCCTCGACCTATTACAGCTCAAAGCTCCGTGGTGGTGCTGCTCGCGCGAAGGGTGCTTACGAGCCGCCGAAATACGAAGAGCCACCGAAGTACGACACTTCTTACGGAAAAGACCACTGCGAGGTTACTTACAAGCAGCACTTGGCCATCTGCGAGGCTCAAGGATCGTACTCTTACGGTTACGACACTTGCAAGAAGGACGCCCAAGCGTGGGTCGCTATCTGCCGCGCTCAGACTTCCGGTGGCTCTTACTACGAGCCCCCCGCGGAGGAGTACTACGAGGCACCCGAGACTGAATACTACGAGGAGCCCTCGACCTATTACAGCTCAAAGCTCCGTGGTGGTGCTGCTCGCGCGAAGGGTGCTTACGAGCCGCCGAAATACGAAGAGCCACCGAAGTATGACAGTTCTTACGGAAAAGACCACTGCGAGGTTACTTACAAGCAGCACTTGGCCATCTGCGAGGCCCAGGGATCATACTCTTACGGCTACGACACTTGCAAGAAGGACGCTGAAGCATGGGTTGCTATCTGCCGTGCTCAGACTTCTGCTGGCTCTTACTATGGGCCAACGACCGAATACTACGAGCCGCCCGCGGAGGAGTACTACGAGGCACCCTCGACGTACTACGGTGCTCGCGCTCGCGTCCATGGTAAGGCTCCCGCTCGCGCACATGGCGCCTACGAGCCTCCCAAGGACTCTTACTACTCTAAGGACCACTGCGAGGTCACATATGAGACGTACGTGGCCAACTGTGGTGCCGCCAGCTACGGTTACGGTTACGACACTTGCCTCAAGCAGGCTAAGAACTGGAAGGCCATCTGCGAAGCTCAGACCTCTGGCGGCTACTACAAGAAGCTGAAGTAAGAGGTCGATTGGTGAAGTGGCTCTGAGATCGACGGGGAGAAGGTCGAAAATTGTCAGTTGGATTGCTGTTCGTGCTTTGTCAAATACTTGTATTTATGTCGATGTTTGATAGTCGAGAAATATTATCCGTGCATAAATGATTTTGATGGTCATTGAGTAGTACACTGACTACGCACTTCTACCAGAGCTCGACGATTTCATGTGCGATGTTATTGTTGAGCTGGTGCGGAGGACACCAGCAAAGCATTGGGAGTTTTGATCAACCTCAGCATTATTCGTTGCACAAACACTAAACGAATTACGAAATGGAATCTCGGCGCTCGCATCGTAAATAACATAATAACCTGATAATAAAAGGTCGTACCGAGATTTGAACTCGGGTCAACAGAGTCAGAATCTGTTATGCTAACCGCTACACCATACAACCGTAAAGTCGCGTGTTAATGCTTTTCCCTATAACCTTACTTTTCCCAATGATGAGGTGCCCATTGATCTTTTTGACCCTGGGCAGCTTCGCTCTGGGTCTGTTCAATCACTTGAGCAACGTCAAGTTGCTGTAGCAAAGGCTGTTCACAAAAAATTTGTTCACCTCTTGCGAATTACTCATGATCATGCAGTTTTTCACTATCTTCGTTCTAATCTGTTAAAAACTAGCATATCAGACTGTTTGCTATATGGGTTATCCGTTGGGTTGTCTTTTTTCTCTTTGACCTGAGAGTTTTTTTGTCAATCCCTCTTCATTCTTATTTATGGACTTGAATTTCATGTATTTATTTCCATGTTTGGCAGGTCCTGTGTGGAGTGATCTTGGCATTTTAGTGGGGAATGTGGTGTGGCTTGGTCCTTTGAGTTGATGTGACCATTGTCTTTGACCACAGGTATGCCCACACGCACTGTTCACTTGAATATAGGAGTTGATGTGACCAATGTCTTTGACCACAGCATTCCCTGGTTGCCTGACCAGCTTGGGTGTAGTGTACAGCCTGTCGGAGTATTAGGCATATACACAACTGGGAGAACAGGTACTGGGCCAAGAGACGGAACCTGGAGCTGTTGTGCTAGCTACAGTACAGCTAAACACAGCCCTACCGCTGCCAGGAGAAGCCCTTGGTTTTTAACATAATCTTCCCGCTGCGGACTTTGAAGCTACTGTTTCTTAAGCCCGTTCTTCACATTCTGAACCTACATCTCGTAATTAATGTGGATTTTTCGTGCTGGAACCTTCAACGGTAGAGGTTTGCCTTTGGATTTTTCAGATTTACTTGCTTGGCTTGTTACTCATCAGCTTGATTTTTTAGTTTTAACAGAAACTCATCAGTTAACTTTTTTTTCAATATTTCCTACTCACTGTTTTTTGGCACCTTTGCAGTATCTGGTTTGAGTTTACTTTCTCTGTTTTTCTTTGTTGCTTTCTCCTGATGCTGCGCGCGCTTCCCTATGTGCCGGTCCATGACCATCTTGTAAGGCAGGTCCAGTTTATTATGCTGCATTGTATGTGCAAAATCAATAAATGATATTGTTCAAAAAAAACATGAGACCATATTGCTCTACATTTCATGCTGTGTTAGGGTTAGTTAGCTGTCAGCGACAGGTGCCAAAGTAAGGGGGCGACATGTTTTCCGGTGATCTCGTCGCGGGCGTGGTTGAGGACGTAGAGCCTGAGTTTGGCGAGGTTGCACCACTTGCCAAAGAATTGCTGGTCTTTGCCGACGGCATGGGGGAGACTCAGCTCTTTGGATGCTGCTGGTGTCGATGGGATACGTAGTCCTGAATATGACGACCGAGTGGAACACATGCACAGCACGATGGCTTACACACCCTGAAGTAATAGGATCCGTGTCCAGATCCTACGTCAGCTCCGGACTGCTTTATGGGTGAACCAAGCGGTGATGAGGTGGTTCGACCCGGTTGTAATAATGTATTAACAATGTTGTATTGAGAGTTCACATCTGCTACGTAAGTACCAGCGGAGTCGACTGATAAAAACCAGCACTACTTGACAAACAGTGGTGTGATATATTCCAATATTGCTGTCCGTTCCATTCCCACGGGATGGTGGTGTGGTTTGTGTGGTGCGGTTTGTGACATTATTTCCTGATTTGGCTAATTAAACTACCCTCCCCGTTGTTAAAACCACCGTCGCATCTCCGCCGTCTCTAGCTGCTACCAGATGGTTTCCAACGATCGAGGTTGCATTGACTGCCATACTTAATTACCTACTTACAGTATTACTTAATTACTCGTTTGTGTTCCAGAAGTCTACATCGTCGCTGCAAAGCGTACTCCCATTGGTGGTTTTGGCGGGTCGCTGGTGTCATTCTCGGCCCCTCAGCTGGGCTCTATCGCTATCAAAGGTACATAGCTCCCGCCAGAAATCATACGAATTTGGTGTCATAACACACTGGGGTGTTTCCTTTCAGGTGCTCTTGAAGAGGCTAAGGTATCACCATCCGATGTCGAAGAAGTCTTTTTCGGCAACGTGCTGACCGCCAACCTCGGTATGTACATTCTTGATCATAATAACATCGCTGTCACCCTCATCTTGCTCTCTACCTCTCTCAAGGTCAAAACCCCGCCCGCCAAGCCGCCCTCGGCGCAGGTCTTCCCAACTCCGTCGTCTGCACCACCATCAACAAAGTCTGCGCATCGGGTCTCAAATCCATCGCCCTAGGCGCGCAGTCGATTCTCCTAGGCCAAGCCGACGTCGTCGTCGCGGGTGGCCAGGAGTCCATGTCCAACGTGCCCTTCTATCTCCCCAAGCACCGCTGGGGCGCAAAGTACGGTGACGACACGTGCGTCGACGGGATCAAGAACGATGGGCTGTGGGACGTGTACAATAAGTACCTGATGGGCGACGCTGCAGAGCTGTGCGGACGCGAGCACGCGATCGGGAGGACGGAGATGGACGATTATGCGGTGGAGAGCTATAAGAAGGCGCAGAGGGCGACGAAGGAGGGGTGGTTTGAGAGCGAGATTGTGCCTGTGACGATCCCCGGCGCAAGGGGCAAGGCTGGGACTGTCGTCAAGTCTGACGACGAAGTTTCCAACGTGAGTCTCTGTGACATTCTGAGGAAAGGCTTTAACTGAACACTTTAAAGTTGAATGAGGAGAAGCTTCGATCGGTGAAGCCGGCGTTCCAGTCCGACGGAGCAGTGACTGCACCCAACTCGAGCACTCTGAGCGACGGTGCGGCTGCCGTGGTCCTCGTCTCTGGATCCAAGCTCAAGCAGCTCGGTCTCACTCCTCTCGCCAAGATCCGCTCCTTTGCCGACGCAGCCCGGGTGAGTGTAACCACACACTCTCAAGATCACATTTGTTAAACTATTTTCTCTGACAGGAACCCGAGCGTTTCACCATCGCTCCCTCTCTCGCGATCCCCAAAGCGCTCTCCCTCGCGCACCTCGACGCCTCCGCGATCGATCTGTTTGAGATCAACGAGGCGTTTGCTGTTGTCGCGGTTGCAAACTGCAAGCTGATGGGTCTGGACCGAGCCAAGGTGAACGTGAACGGCGGTGCGGTTGCGATCGGGCACCCGCTCGGATGTTCGGGCGCTCGGATCATAGTTACGCTGTTGGCGGCGTTGAGGAGGACCGGGGGCAAGGTGGGGGCTGCGGGGGTTTGTAATGGAGGCGGGGGTGCGAGTGCGATGGTCGTTGAGCTGTGCTGATCAGAGGTGAAGAGAAGCTTAAACATCATTTTATTACAGTAATTTGAATATTGAAGGTATAACATTATCCAAAGGTCAGAATCATAATGAAGGTCCGTCCGATCGTGAAGTAGCACCACCCACCGATAGATGAAAGGTTTGCAACTTATTGTTGAAAGGGAATGAGGGTTGCACGCCGGACATTGAGCAAAATTGACGAGAAACTCTATTACTCCGGAAGCAGTGAAGCATTATGTTCTGGTGAGAGGATCGAGATGCTGCCCAACACCACACAATGCACTAATTATCCGCCGCAAGGCGATCTGGCACCGGGTGAATGCCGCCGGGCCGCGCACCTTGTGACCAGTCAGTGCCCCAACGAACAAATGTGGCATTTGCTGAACAAACCAAAGCGGACACACCGATCCGCGATGATCACGGCCATGCATGAAATGAATTCTAACTAGATGACGTGCCATTACGGCCAACGGTGCTGGGTGTAGTTGCACATGATCTGATCGGTGTCTGGTCTCGAAGAGTCTGTGCCCCAGCAGCGTTAAATTGCCATTGTTGCCCATCATTACCCCTTGATTCAGAACAACTCCGAAACACCAGTCATGGGTTGTGGTTGTGTCACTGTTGGGTCGTGTGAGTGATCGAATATTTATATAATCACATTTGTGGGATTCCCTACATCACAGATTCGCATCACGTCGGATCACCGCCCAGCGCAAGCATTCGGATCCCACTTCCCCAAGACTTAAATACCACTCCTTCCCCCCTGTCTTCGATCACAGTTCCACATTAAACTGCTTCAACTTCCTTCTCAATTATGCCCCCAGTTGGTCAAGAATCCACCCACGCGTCCCCCAAGGACCTGATCGCCCATGTTCAATTCAAGGGCATCGATTTCAGCCTCCAAACAGGTCTGTTCATCAACGGCCAGTTCTGCAAGTCCGTATCTGGAAAGACTTTCGTGACTGTGAACCCTTCCACCGGCGAGGAGATCTGCCACGTCCAGGAGGCCGACAAGGCCGATGTGTATGTTTGTTGTTGGATTTCGTATGAACGACCTTCTAAATCCCTCTCTCTCGACAGTGACAAGGCGGTGAGGGCCGCGCATGCCGCCAGCAAGTCCTGGGCCAAAGTGGCCCCGCACGAACGCGGAATCATGCTCGGCCGTCTCGCCGATCTGGTGGAGAAGAACAAGGAGCTCCTTGCGAGGATCGAGTCGCTGGACAATGGAAAGCACTTTACCGAGGCGATGGCGGCAGACATGCCGCTGGTGATCAAGACCATGCGGTATTACGCCGGTTGGGCGGACAAGGTTTACGGACAGGTGATCGACCTCGACGATGATACCCATGGTATGAGATACAATGGAGTGGATGAGGGTGGGAAAACTTAAGTGAGCCGGTTGTTCTGTAGTTTACACAAAGCACGAGCCGTTCGGAGTCGTCGGCCAGATCATCCCCTGGAATTTCCCTCGTAAGCCTGTTTGAACAATTCAACACTTGCAACACGTTGCTGATTTTTTTTTGTGCGCTAACTGCTAGTGCTCATGCTTGCGTGGAAGTTCGGACCTGCGCTGGCGACTGGTAACTGCATCGTAATGAAGACTTCGGAGAAGACCCCTCTGTCTGCACTGAAGATCGCCGAGCTCGTTGTCGAGGCCGGGTTCCCTCCGGGCGTCGTCAACATCTTGTCAGGCTACGGACCGACCGCCGGCGACGCCATCGCTCGTCACCCCGACATCACGAAGGTCGCGTTCACGGGATCCACACCTGTTGGCCGCAAAGTGTTTATGGCTGCGGCGGAATCAAACTTGAAGAAGGTGTCGCTCGAACTCGGCGGCAAGTCTCCCAACATCGTGTTCGACGACGCTGACATCGACAAGGCCGTTGAAGCGACCATTGTAAATTGGAAACACAGTCACTGTCTTGCTTGGGCTACGTTCTGATTCGAAACTTTTTTGAATAGGTCGGCTTCACCCTTAACCACGGCCAGTGCTGCTGCGCCGGTACCCGTCTGGTATGTCGGGAGAGATGCGGTTCCCATTTTAAGAATCCCCGTAACCCTCATCTCGTTATCTCTCCAGTTCATTCAGGAAGGTGTGTACGACCAATTCATCTCCAAGCTCAAAGTCGCCATGCGGCGCGTTAAGCTCGGCGACCAGTTCACCGACGGCGTCAACCACGGCCCGTTGGTCGACGAGCTCCAGTTCAAACGCGTGCTGTCCTACCTCGAAGACGGGAAAAAGGCCGGCGCGAAAGTCGAGCTCGGCGGAGGCCGGTTCGGCAACAAAGGCTACTTTGTCGAGCCGACGATCTTCTCCGAGGTCACGGACGACATGCGCATCGTCCGCGAGGAGATCTTTGGACCCGTCGTGTGCGCGATGCGGTTCAAGACCATGGAGGAGGTCGTTGAGCGCGCGAACGACTCGAACTACGGACTTGCGGCCGCGATCCACACGAGGAACTTGCATGTCGCGCATCGGATGGCTAATGAGGTCAAGGCGGGGACGGTGTGGATCAACACGTACAACAGGCTGGACCCCCAGGTGCCCTTTGGAGGATTCAAGGAGTCGGGTGTTGGCCGCGAGAACGGAGAGTACGCGCTTATGGAGTATACTCAGGTATGAGATTGAACAGTTTCATTTTTGTGGGTAAATTGTCGAAAGTAACCATCGGTTGTTTGTCCTCCAGGTCAAGGCTGTAATTATGAGTTTTTGAGCGAGGTGCTCATCCGTACCGAGGCCAACCAATAACCAATGTACAGAAATGAAACATATTTTTTTGTTGCTGTTGTGCGATTTTTGTAAATACCGCTTACTTTTATGTGGCAACTACACATCACGAAATATAACAGTGACATCATGTCTCGTTTAATATTAAAGATTCGTACGATTGGTTCTGACCATGTGAGAGTTCGAATCGATGCTCACGATATTATGTGAATCCTCACCCCATAATGTAACCAGTTCTCAAACGCACGCTATGATTAGAAATCGTGTTCCTTTCTTTCGAGTTTTGGAGTTACTAATTTTAGTGCGACCATTCAGGATTTGAAATCAAATTCAAAAATGTGACTAACTTTAAGCTTTTTAACGCATCCCTGCACCACCCCCACCCCCATACCCTCAATATGTGGTAATATCATCAGAAAGCGAAAATCGGGATTCCTCCACTAACCAACGCTTTTCTCATCCATCTAGCTACAAAGTCACTTGCACGATCTGTAACAAACCCACCTGGGCTGGGTATGTCGCAAACGACCCGTTTTCTTTGGGTCGCAAAAACTGATCTGATTGTTTACAATGCCCACAAAGATGCGGAAACCACATCGAAAGTGCGTTGCGCGACGTTCCGAAGGACCAGCGATGCACCTGCAAGAAGGCCGACGCGCAGTATGTGTCTTGCTGTAGGCATGATTTGGAACATTTGCTGACTTGGGCCCACACCATAAGGAAACCCGATGTCACCAAGGCAGGAGAGGCGGCCAAGAAACCCTGATCTGCGACAGCCATCGTACGTAAATTCACGAGGCTGCCGACATTGTTTGATTTCATGTCTTGCCCGCACGCAAAAAAGTCAATACATTAATCTCTGATGAAATAGTCAAAGTGTGTCAGAGATGGATGGTTTTCGCGGTTAACCCATTTTGTGGCTCCCTTACGGCTAATGCGACGTGCACGACCATATGCAGCGATAAACACAAACTCGATCGACTTGTAGCCATCACATTGATCGATGTTTCAAGAAAGAACAGCGATGTGCTGTGTGCGCCGGGGGGACGAAACAACCGTCCCTGACATCTACTCGACGATCTCGTTTCCTGTCCGTTGGTTCAGGATGGAACTACAGATCGGCACAATAAATTACGGTTGCACCGCCATCATAGGTGCCATTCCTTTTTGTCGATCAGATCTTGTTCCAAAATTAGTGTCGCCCGTGTTCCATAATTTAAAGGCATACGCTCCGCCTGCTTCTTGTCTAGTCCATGATCAGGAACGTTTCATTCTCGGTGTACCTTGCTGTTGTGGCGATCTATCTTCTCGCTCTCGCTCGAGCGGATGACGAAAGCTATCTTGCCAGGATGATCCGGACTGTCCACTATGGCAAAAGCGACGAAAACCCATTTTCTTATAATGGTGGGTACAAGGTGAAAACCGCTAGGGGAACGTCAATGAAACAGGAACTTAAGACTTGTTTTGGAACAGGTGCAACTGGCCCAGACGAGTGGCCCGGTCTATGTCGCACAGGCAAGCAGCAGAGTCCGATCAACATTGTGGGGGACTCGATCTTGTCGGGAACTCAGCCCCTGGTCTTCCGGTGGTCCGAGCTTGTGTATAACGTAACCTACACAAACACTGGTATTTTATTTTTGTCGGTAGAGCTTTCACTG
The DNA here is from genome assembly GCA_025526935.1 of Cladochytrium replicatum. Classification (NCBI taxonomy): domain Eukaryota; kingdom Fungi; phylum Chytridiomycota; class Chytridiomycetes; order Cladochytriales; family Cladochytriaceae; genus Cladochytrium; species Cladochytrium replicatum. Next base: position 546,892 of record JAHLKD010000019.1, read on the forward strand.
CACGAAACATCTCACAACCTCGTTGTACATTTGGTAGGAACAACGTTGAGAGCAACACTCCCGCCAAACGATCCCTCGCATGTGATCAAGAACGGGGTCAGATACTATCTGATCCAGTTCCACCTTCACAACCCCTCGGAGCACCGGTTTGATGGGTTCAATGCCGCACTCGAGATGCACTTCGTCCATGCGTCGCCGGAGGGGGAGCTTCTTGTCGTCGCACTCCTGCTCGATCCGAAAGCCCAAACACGACAGTCACCGCGGTTCTACACTGAATTCATCGATCTGATTGCAGACGAAGATACCACACCTAGAAACCCGGAGGAGTCCGTCGTGCTGGGGAGTCTTGAGCGCGCAAACCCGGCCCCGATTGAACTCGGGGCAGTGCGGAAAGTGTTTGGACCCCTCGAGAACAAGTTTTTCGCATACTTGGGCTCATTTACGACTCCGCCGTGCACTGAAGGGGTTAGATGGCTTGTGTACAGGTTCATGGTCCACATTCCGGTCAGGAACCTGTTTGCAGTTCAACATGTAAGCTTGACCTTGGTAGTCTCCCTGTTTCCCCTTTCTCATCTTCCTAAAGGTCCTGCCACATACTGCGCGCGTCACCCAACCGTGGAACGGACGACTCGAGCGACAGGAGCAAACCTTCGAAGGGGAGATGCCAAGCCAACGTCGATGAAAAGAGATGTTGACACTCGACGATACCATAATAGCTTCATAGTACCAAACTTAATACACAAAAAGCTTTCGCTCAATTCTATCAGGCAGAATAGTCAATCCGTTTTTACGTCTCATACCACCCAATGTGCTTACTTTAGCTTCAAAGTCAAGTCACTTGCGCGCGATCTGTGACAAATCCACCTGGGCTGGGTACGCGCACACAGCTCTGTGATTCTAAAAACTCTCTCTAAACGTGCAGATCAACATTTAAGATATGGTACAACAAATTGAAAGCGTGTTACAAGGCGTTGCGAAGTATCAGCTCCGCACTTTCTTAACTGAACGAAACAGCATCCTGCGTATGTATTTTTACTTCGCTATGTAAGCGAAATCAAATCGCTCATATGTTTTCGCTGTTCGTTTCAAAGGAGATCATGGCAAATCAAGACAAGTGTGACGGATACTAAGAAAACTGTGAACTTTGGCAGCCTCAGAATGATTATCCGAGTCATCCTCTACAAATGAACAGTTGGTGGAGGAAATACACCGAGAGAACGACAAGTTCGATCAGGATTCGAAAGATGGTGGAGTAAGTGTGCTGTTCGTCGCATGTGTGATCGTTCTTTCCAATTCCATGCAGATAATACATTAGGGCGACGACAATGGTGCGGAAGTCTAGGTTCAAGTTAGTCCGAGTCAGGAAACCCCAACTGCCCACAGTCTTAATTTCGGGGCATTGACCAAAAGCACGAACGTGACCAGCCTAAAGAAACCTAGACAAAATCCATCACTTCCACAGATAGTTGATGAGCTTTTCTTGGGAACGTGCCTTTGTTTGTATCTTGAGAGCTTATAATGTTCACTTGGCTACCATCGCATCCATGGGATGAACGTTATGATATTTCATCGCTGATGGCAGGCATCCAGCTGCTTCGACATGGTGGAGATCCGGAACCTTGCACGACAATAACTGACTCGGATTCAACTGTTGGCAGTTTCAGTGGGAAATTAAATTTGTGGATTCAAAGAGCACAGGGCAGAAATTGCAGAACATATTGCATTTCAGGGATTTTGAACCGAATGTCGGGTACATTTCCCATGGTAATTGAAGACAACTACAATTCATCCTTTCCTCTAGCGGATACGTGCTGGAGGGATACCAAAATTTGACCCCAGGCTCACCAAATAGATATTCTCCTCCGTCCCCGTATTCTTATCGATATCAATATGAGTCCGTGAAGTTCGTGCACCTTTTTCCGAGGCATACAAGGATAACCTTCTCCCGCTCTCCGAGTTACGTCCTCCAGCGTTTGAGCTGTGGAGTTTTGCCTCAGTTGTACCCTTACTCGTGGAGGTACTTCGCATTCGGATCATCCACCGTGGAAGCCCAACGCAACATAAGATCACGGTGAAATGAAAGTTGGAAATAATGACCCGGAGCAGGGTGTTTCCTGGCATCATGTTGACGACCGAGAACGCAAAGATCCACAATGCACAAATGACCAGCAGCACAGCGAGCACACGCATAACAAACTGCACACGGTTGTCGCCACCGGCCGAGGCGTCCCGCTTCAACATTTCTCGGATGCGGTGGTGGTGAAGGAAAAAGACCGTAAGGATCACGATTTCGATGAGGATTCGGAAGGCGGCGGTGCCGAGGGTGTAGTAGGTGTGCTGATAGTCGCACGTGCGATCTTCCCTTGCCATCCCGTGCTGGAAGTAGGCTCCCAAACAGATCGAGGCGACGGCGACGAGAATAGTGCAAACATCCAAGTAGAGCTTGTTGTATCCCAGAGTGACCATGAACCGGAGGATCTGCACGTACGTGTAGCAGCTCGACTGGATCTCGATTAGGACCATGATAAAGCCATGGAAGATGGTGCAACTAAAGTCGTCAAACACGGGGATCAGGCGTCCTCCCCAGAAAACGATAGAGGCTAGAGAGATTGCGCAGACAATGATCTCAACCTTGAGCACCAAATTCATTGAACGTTTCCCATCTTTCAGCGCGTAGTATGCACCCCGATAGAAAAAGATGAACAACCCAGCTTGGAGGAAAAGGTTGAACAGAGCATATACGAGATAAAAGGTATATTCTGCTGATTCGGTCATCGTCTGAATATTTGCATTAGCTTGTAGATACTGAGATGGCAGTACCCTCGGAGGATTTGGTGGTCGAGTGGATAATTCTTGTGTAAATGGAACACGATGATCATAATCGGAAAATAAACTATGATGGCCAATCAGCTGCACATCCATTTGAATGCATATACATTTACCTCGGAGGATGTCTCATTCGATATAAGTTTATTGAAAATGGAGAGAATGTCATGACTAACCAAAGCATGTTGTGCGCAACATTTCTTAACACAAACTTTTCAAGATGACTCCAGTAACTGATTAGACTCGATTTTTCATTCATCTCATAATAGCTTCCTCTTTAAATGCCTCTAACGAGTTTGTGATGGAGGAAGGCGGATATGATACCCCACGCTCACCTCTCCAATGTTTTCCTCCAACCCAGCGTGCTTGTCAATTGTATCAGTCTGCGTTCTTGCACCCTTTTCAAATGGCGAAACACTTATCCCAGTCTCCGAAAAGTGGCCTCCGGCCGAGCTGTTTAGTTTGGCTTCCGTTGTACCGCGACTCGTCGATGTGCTTCGCATTCGGATCATCCACCTTGGAAGTCCGATACAAAATAAGATCACTGTGAAATGAAAGTTGGATATTACGACGCGAAGGAAGGTGTTTCCCGGTATCATGTTGACAGCTGAAAAAGTGAAGATCCACAATGCGCAGATGACCAGCAGCACAGCGAGCACACGCATGACAAACTGCACACGGTTGTCGCCACCGGCCGAGGCGTCCCGCTTCAACATTTCTCGGATGCGTTGGTGGTGAAGGAAAAAGACCGTAAGGATCACGATTTCGATGAGGATTCGGAAGGCGGCGGTGCCGAGGGTGTAGTAGGTGTGCTGATAGTCGCACGTGTGGTCGTCCCTTGCCATCCCGTGCTGGAAATAGGCTCCCAAACAGATCGAGACGATAGCAACGAAAATGGTGCAGATATCCAAGTAGAGCTTGTTGTATCCCAAAGTGACCATGAACCGGAGGATCTGCACGTACGTGTAGCAACTTGACTGGATCTCGATTAGAACCATGATGAAGCCATGGAAGATGGTGCAACTAAGATCATCAAACACGGGGATCAGGCGTCCTCCCCAGAAAACGATAGAGGCAAGGGAGATCACGCAAACGATGAGCTCTACTTTGAGCACCAAATTCATTGAACGTTTTCCACCTTTCAGCGCGTTGTAAGCACTGCGGTAAAAGAAGAACAACAGCCCAACTTGGAGGGAAAAGTTGAAAAGCGCATAGACCAGATAAAAAATGTACAATTCAGAGTCGGTCATTCTGCGATCTGTTGCCAGAAATTTCTTCTAAGTATGTGGATGCTGAGTCGAATAGGGCGGAGCTTTGGTTGGGGAAGCATTTGTGAATATCCATTAAATTTGTTTAAAGATGGAACAACATGATCCATCACTCACTAGTACTGAGCGCTCAGAGTTGCCCTACGATAGCCAATCAGCAACAATGACCCGAGTAGGTGGATAGAGATCGGATCGGGAGAGATTTAGAAGTGAATGAACTCAGACCCAATGAACTCACGAACTATAACTCGATGAGCATGGGCAGAGGCAGAGTTGTAAAAGATGCTGCGGGGGTGTATCTTATTTACCTTGGTGATTTTCAAACATAAACGTTTTCTATCATATATGACTGCTTTCTTTAACCCAAATTCGCTAGTCTGACTGAGCTTCGAGCTTGGAGCCCCGATTTGTTCCACCACCAATCCACACCACTCCCAGAAACATTCCCGTTCTTTAGTTTCATATGGTTCAGCGCAGATTCTGTGTACTTCAGCTCCAACCCACTGTTCTTCCACCATTGCAGAACATCCACATGTCCATTCTGGCTCGCTTTGTTCATGGCCGCCTCGGTGTACTTCAACTCCAGTCCGCTAGTTCTCCACCACTCTAGCACCGCGATTTTTCTACGTGCGCTCGCCAGGTTGATGGCTTGTTCTGTGTACTTCAGCTCCAATCCACTCCTTCTCCACCACTCTAACACGTTCACGTTTCCAGCCATGCTGGCTTTGTCCAAGATCATAGGCGGATAATCGAGCGGGAGACCACTATTTCTCCACCAATCGAGCACGTCAAGACGAGCTGAGGAGCTTGGGGCGATAATCGCTTTGATGGTATACCGGCACTCGAGGCTGCTTGTTCGCCACCACTCGAGTGCAGCAATGTTTCCGTCCGCACTCGCCTTATCCATGGAGCTAGAATTGTACTTCAGCTCGAGCCCGCTAGATTTCCACCAGTCGAGGACGTCCAGGTATCCCAATCTGGTTGCGCTATAAATGGTCCTCTCGTCGTATTTGAGACTGAGGCCGCTCTTACGCCACCACTGAAGCACATTGAGGTTTCCGTACTGACTCGCATTGTTCATGGCTCTTTTCCCGTAGATTAATACGAGCTGGCTCTTCTTCCACCAATCGAGCACTTCGATGTCACCGTTGTCGGACGGAGCCTCGATAGCGTTTCTGGTGTATTTCAAGTCAAGCCCGCTCGATCTCCACCAATCAAGTACAGAGATTTGCTTCCTCGTGCTCGCTGCGTCAATAGCAACATGTGTGTAACATACAGGCAGTCCGCATGTCCTCCACCATTCTAAAACCTCCACATGACCATTATGGCTTGCCAAATCCATAGATGCGACAGTGTACTTCAAGTCGTGGCCACTGTGGAGCCACCACGTCAAAATATGGACGTGCCCGTTAGCAGATGCAATATCGATAGCAGAAAACCTATAGTGCGGTTTTGGTAATGAGGAATGAAAGAGGAGACAAAGAGTTCTCAGGTAGCCACCAGCGCTGGCGGCGTCAATAGAGATTAGCTCAGACACCAGTTTCGCTTGGACGTGGTGCCCTTGGAGGTGGGCCGCGGTCAAGTAAGCACGGTTGAGCTCACCGGCTTGAGCGAGCAACAGCAAAATGCGGTCGATCAGCTCCAACGACCACACGATGCACGTGCATGCCGCAGCACGCGCCGAAATGTTTTATTGATTTTTGAATGAGCTAAAAAGTTACCTGCTCGAATTGTCAAAAGCCAAGCTGGTCTGGGTATTTGAAATGGCCAAAAACATGTTAGCGCAATATTCACTGATGCTTCCTCATGTAAAAGATGCAGAATGCACATCGAATCCTCCCTGCGTGGTGTTCCCAACGACCAGCATTGAAAAGTACAAACAGGAATTCCGTAGGTAGCACTATACCTCGCGTAGGGACGAGCAGTTTGCAAAGTCGTGGGTAGGATGAGCACAAGGGTACAAACCAGCGGCGGCAGAAGCTGCGGGAGGGAGGTCGAAGAAGTAGTTGCGGTGACGGGAACACTTTGGCTATAGGACACTTTATATGAGAGCATTCGGTAGGTATGTAACAAGAGAATCCAAATATCTTTAATTATAAATAAATCGATCAGCTTGAAGTTGGCGCATCCATCATTTCTGTTGAATCTGTGTTGGGCACAGCGTCTTTATCACGAATTCAACTTTCTCGTCCGGCCCCACACACTTTTCAACATCCGCCTGTGGACCCCGCTGTGCATCACTCTTGGCACCACGTGTGGAGCTGTTTGTACTCGGTCTCTTCGGGCCCAGTTCTCGCAGCAATACATGTCGAGGTGTTCGTCCCACCAGTGGCATTCTCCGAAGCCCGTCCGCCGGGCAATGAGTTGCGCTTCTCTCGGGCTTCCGAGCTCCGCTTCGAAGACGGGCTTCTCATTCGCGTCATCCACCGCGGAAGACCGACGCAGAACAGGATCACGGTGAAATGAAAGTTGGACACGATCACGCGAAGGAGCGTGTGACCGGGCAACATGTTGATGACCGAGAACGCAAAGATCCACAGCGCCGAGGACAAGGAGCACAGCCAGTACGCGCACTGCGAACTGCACGCGGTTGTCTTCGCCCGCTGAGGACGTATCCCGCTTCAGCAATTCCTTGATGCGCTTGTGGTGCATGACAAACACAGTTAGGATCACGATTTCATAATGATCCTGAAAGCTGCGGTGCCGATGGTGCAGTATGTGTGCTGGTAATCACATGTGTGGTCATCTTTAGCCATCCGTGCTGGCGCCAAGACAGATGGAAACGACGGCGACAAGGATGGTGGATATGTCAAAGTAACGCTTGCTGTACCCCAACAAGAGTACGTAGCGGAGGATCTGGACATACGTGTAGCAACTCGGATCTCGATTAGAATCATGATGAACCCGTGGAAGAGGAAGCAACTATAGTCATCAAATACTGGGATCAAACGTCCTCCCCAGAAAGCGATTGAGGCAAGAGAGATCGCACAGACAACGAGCTCAACTTTAAGTGCCTGATTCATTGAATTTTTTCGACTCCTCAGCGAGTTGTAAGCATCACGATAAAAGATGATAAACAGCCCAGCTTCGAGAAACAGATTGACGAGTGCATAGACCAGGAAGAATATTCGCTCCTCCGATTCGGTCATGATGGATAACGTGGTGCAGACCTTTCGATTACCTTGGTCCGTTGGTGAGTGACATTGTTATGTTGTAAATATAGAACATCAATAAACTGTTCAATTATTGGTCGATCAAAGATTGGCGACGACATAAGAAAAACCGCCTTCTACCGATCACGGTTGAGACCAATTCTAGCGGGAACACTTTATGTGTGCAAAATTTCAGGTACACCCCGCCTGACCTCCAGAAACGCTGCAGCCTCCGCCATTTAGAGTATTGCAAACCTGGTGTGAATATGTCCCATCACTTGCACATATGTGCGCAATGGTTCCCTCACAGTTGCCAACACCCTTGAACTTATCCTTGCACACGCAAGGATGTCCACCGTTGTTCCCAACGATGTAGCCAGTCACACCTTCCACACACCCTGGGGCGAATGGACTCTCGCCTCCGAAGTATCTATCAATCGTGAATCCAACGACGTCCTTGCATGAGCCACGATAGGTGTACACGTTATTCGCGCTGCATTGATAAATCGATCCGGCGATGCAAGTGTCGAGAGAGGTCCTTCAGCGTCAGCAAACGAGTGATTAGGTGCGGAGCTAATCAGAAGAAAATGTGAATTTACGTGAAATCGCTTCTTCTGCATGATCGTTGGTCCGTTGGTGATGACGTTGATGCCGCCGGTGATGAACTTGCGGCACTACCGTTCCCATTTCCAGAGCCTTGCTGCTCCCATGGCTTAACAACAAGCAGCACCGCAAGGACAACAATAATCACCACGGCGACTCCAATTGCGACCAAGTACATAGCAGTTCGAGATTTCTTAGGCTTCTCAGCTCCACTAGAGAAAGTTGGAGCTGTTTCCGTCCACTTTTGGGAAGGCGATGTTGTTGGAAGAGAAGACGGTAGCGCATACGCAGCTTCGTCGGAAGGAGGGACATAGGCATTGTGATTGTTCACGTGCGTGTGCGCGGTGCTCGATGAACTGGGAGCGGACGGGATTGATGAGGTCGGGACGGGACTGGGGAGGTCAAGCGGGTCGTCCACGTATTGATTGTGTGGGTTCATTGTGTAGGGGAAACGGTAAAATTTTCACTTTGGGAGCACACCCAGATGGGATCTGCAACGTTTGTGTATACTTAAAGTCTGTCAAATAGATCACTGCGATCGCACACCCCCGCTCTCTGTGAACGATCCCTGCACAACGCTTCGCCCTTTCCTCTTATCCCCCTTGATCGCTTCAAACGTGCCCATCACCTGCGCTACCATCCCACCCACATCCGTCGGGTTGCCCGGCACAATCACCGTTGTGCTCTCCTTTGCAAGCTTCTCGAACGCAGCGACGTACTTTTCTGCAATGGAGAGCGAGACGGCGTCGGAGCCCTCGGCGGCGTGCTCGCGCAAGGCAAGTGCGACGCGGTTGATGGCTTCCGCGGAGGCTTCAGCGCGGAGCTTGATCGCTGCCGCTTCACCTGGTTGAAAAGGCGTCAGATGAGTTGCGTCATGAAATGACGGATGATTGGGAAGTAGTACCTGATGCGCGGTTGATGGCATTCTCTCGCTCGGCCTCGGATTGCAAAATCACAGCTTGTTTCTGACCCTCTGCGACGTTGATCGCCGCTTGCCTACATTGTAAAAAACCCGCATCAGATGCATTTTTCCATTTTGGCCCGAATTCCCATACCGCGTTCCCTCACTGTCCAAAATCTCCGCGCGCTTCTTCCTGTCCGCTGAAACCTGCTGGTGCATCGCGGCCACAACATTCTCTGGCGGGTGAATGTCCCTGATCTCGTAACGGAGGCACTTGAGCCCCCAGTCCGCTGCGGCGACGTTGATGCTCTCGACGATAAAGTGGTTCAGCTGCGTTCGTTCCGCTAGGGTGCGGTCGAGCGTGAGCCGACCGATCTCAGCGCGCATGGTCGTCTGTGCGAGTTGCGCGATGGCAAAGTCGCAGTCTTCGATGCCGTAAGAGGCTTTATACGGGTCTGTGATGCGGTAGTAGAGGACGCCGTCGAGGAGGATGGTGACGTTATCTTGGGTAATGGCTGCCTAAATATCGTTAGCACACTGGGTTAGCGTAACGGGAAGAATCTCCGTGATTTTTCGTACCTGGTGACCAATTTCGACGGCTTGTTCTTTGAGGCTTTTGACGTATTTGATGCGATCTAGGAAGGGAACCAGAATCGCCAAACCGGGTTCCAGTATTCTTTGAAACCTGTCCACATATATATTTATTTCCAACGGTTTAGGAATCAGGTTCAGTTCTAGTGGCCTACCGTCCCATACGCTCGACAATCCACGCTTCCTGCTGTGGTACAAACTTGATCACAGTGTTCAGAGGTAGCGCACGGATTCGCTGCGGTGGGTAGCCACTTGAACGGCCATAGCCAGTGGATGGCCAGACCTGCTGGTTGTTGAGAACATTGGGAGCGAGGTGGAATGATCGAGATAGTGGTGGAACGAGGATTGAAGAGCGAGAAGCGGAGAGTAGAGCTTCGGCCAGTAGTGGGGAAGTTGAACGTGCGATTGAAAGCATTTTGAGCCTTTGCAGTTTGCAGGAGGAGAGCTGGTGGCTTGAAACGTTACTGTGCACAGTTGATTTCTGCCCATTTATTGGATCTGGTCATGACGGACCGTCTTTTAGGGGGCATTCGCTTTCACAGGTTTCACAGGGGTATTTACAAATAGAAATGTGTTAAAAGAAAAGATTAGCTCGACCGGTCAACCGCAAAAAATATGATACATATGTTGCGACAGCCAAAAGATGAGGGGAAAGGAGATAACGAGTATGAGTTTCACAAAAAACTTTTAAGAAGTACACGGCAAACGAAATAAAGGTTAGATTTAGTTCCTGGAGCCACCGACATTACCGCCGCGCATATCCCCAACACGAACTCCAAACACATCCTGATCGTCCCACGAAACCCCAATGCGATCTCGATTTCGCCGGGCCCCTTCCTTGCTAACACCAAACAATTCCGCCGGCGTTTCCAATTCAGAAATTTCTTCCTCTTCGCCTCGACTCGGACTCAGACTACGCATTCCAATCCGTAGAGCTTGCATTTTCTCAACGCTGCCGTTCCTGGTCACGTACCTCACCAGCGGATCTGCGGAGGGTCGATGTTTGTGCGAGGACGACACGACAACGATCACCGACGAATCATCTGATCCACGTCGGCTGCTCCACATTGAAATCGACTCGTCGACGCTAACCGCCACGCTCGCTGGTGTCTCGGATCGCTTGTGGTGTCGCTGCTTTCGGCTCGGGAGCACAGCGTCTCCGTCTGTCGTGAAGCTTGAGAAGGAATAGCTGGTCCCTGTCGGACTCACCAGATCGCGTGGACTGAGCAAGTCTCGCGATTGCCCCGAGGTTAATAAACGGTTCGAAAGCTGTGGAAGCTGCAGCGGCTGCTCGCACAGTGTGCAGACATCAATGTGGTGACGACATCCTCTCGGTGATCGGATCGACACCCGACGATGTAGGGTGAGAACGAGTCCAGATCGTGGATCAAGCCCATCTGCCGTTGGGTGCTTGTGTTGGTGAAGCACCAGGCGGCGGGAGAGCATATCCAACGCTTCTTCGGCGTCAAAATCGTCTTCTTCCACGTCACCGCCCTCTATATCCTGTCCTCCTGCTTCCGGTTTCGCTGCTGTGGCAGCGGCGGCAGCAGCAGCAGCAGCCTCTTTTGCAATCTCTAACCCTGCCCGCACCCGGTCAGGAAGTTGCGGTTTCGAGGTGTCCAAAGCCTCCACTGAAAGTCCCCGGGTATCCAACTTCGAGTACCCGACGCTCTCTACAATTCGATCCCGCGAAGCATGCTTTAATGACTCCACGTCCTCTACTATTGAATCAATGGGCGGCACCGCGAAGCTGTTCTGAACAGCTTCGTTTCTCTCATCGTCTATTCCTGTAATCTTCCCTTCACTTGCTTTCATCGGTATTTCGAAACACTCACGTTCGATCGACTCTTCCTCCACAACGGGATGGCGAATGACCCTCCACAGCCCTGCGCCTCCATCGTCCCGCTCATTGATCAGAGTCAGGGCGTCCTTCAAACTTAAAGCATCAGGCACAACAACGCCGTCGCCTCTGCGTATGTCGTTTATGCTCAAGTGCTCATCGCTATTGGTCGGGGAATAGTAATTTCCTCGAGTAGGCACATACTCTGTATACATCGGATTCTCGCTTAAAACGGAACGATCGTAATCCTTCCGTCCACGTCTCTTCCGGCGCAAGCGGCGGACTCCAACGATTCGAGACACTAGTTTAAGGGCACCAAGTCCAATCGTCGTAGTTCGTTCCCCGTCAATGTCCTCGATCACTGTGGCAAATGTGACTTTTTTCCCCCCTTTTCGACCCCTAGGAATGTTGCCGCGGCGACCGAGTCCATACATATCTGACTCCGACGTTCCAGATGAGCTTGTGCTGCTCGTGGAGCCTGAGATGTGATCCTCCATCCTCTCGCGTTGTTCGAGGTACCAATCAGACTCAAGCAAGAATTCTTTGAGAGTCTTGCGATCATCATCGGATTCCCCCGAAGATTCTTCATCATCGCCTGTAATTCGGGCGGAACGCGGTTTCAATTTTGGGAGTGGACGGGGACGCTTGAGCGCCGATCGCAGGGGAGGGTTAGTTGCTCGGTTGTGAGCCGCAAGCTCAGGAAGGTTGGACGTTGACCCGGCTTTGGAAATCGGAGGGAAAGCGGATGGGAGGGCCTCATATGATCGGGATCGAGACATATTTATATTGGTTTCCGGCACTGTTTGTCGTGTACGTGGAGCCGAGGGTTGAACAAGTTGCACGGGGTCCCACCTTTGCGTTCGAGAAGAGGTGTCGCTTTGGCCCGTGTTTTGTTTGAGATTCTCGGCAGACCGTGTCTTCTGAAACACAGCGGGATCTGAGGTCGCGCCCCTTCCGTCCACTTCGATTGTTGATAGGAAGTGCTGGATATTGACAGCTTCAGTTTCCAGCTGAGAGTGCATTGGGCCTGGCTTAGCGTTTTTCCTTAAGGCTGATCGAAGGTGCTGCTAAATGCAGACATAAGTGTGAGCATTTTGAAATATATCGCGCTCAATCTTTCTACCTTTGGCAATTCTGGCATTGGAGGGACTGCAGTCGAATTATCCTCCTCACTGAATGATCGATGCCGTCTAACCTGCGGTGAATACGTTCGAAGTGTTGCGGAGCTTGCGGCAGAAGCGGAGGAGTGCGCACCAGGAGAGTCACCATAGACTGCAGTTGTACTGTTGAGTCGAGCAAGGGGACTCTGGATATCGTCCACCGAAAGCGACCGTTTTGGGGAAGCGCTGTGTTCGTTTTGATCCCAGAGTTCACTAAGATCCCACCAGCCTTCGCTTTTAGAATCTTCAGCAGCAGGAGTGGAAACATCGGTGTTATTCTGGGGTACGAGCTCAGGCGGAGATTCCATTGAATAATTGAAAGCATAAAGGTCGCTGTTTGGAACCGGAGAGCGAAGATACGTGGCAGACGACGCGTACGAAGATGAGGAGAGAGTTGCTATGTTTGCGGAGCGAGTAGGTTCGGTCCTACGATGAGGGTCTGGAACTGAGCCGGATCGTACACCTGATGGTGGGGTGAGAGGAACCGTTGGATTGTGAAATCTTTGACTTGGGCGAGGAGTTCCGCTAGATGCAGGTGAATACGGAACCTTCTGAGACTGAACATTGGTGTGTAGGAAGGGTTGAAGGGCCAACGACTCTGACGATCCGGGGATGGACTGCTGATCGATTGCGGGAGGGGACATGTCTGGCAGCAGAGCACGCAGAGGAAGGAAGGGGCCACCTGAGGGCAGGAATCTACGTCTATGGGGATGGGGATGGGACGGAATGTCGATAGTCGCAGCGCAGAGCACACCAACCTTTAATATACCAACCCCCACCCAGCATGGCACAGCCACGTGCAGGGAAGCACGCCAACGCGTAGGGGTTGCTGCCTTTTAGGGTACATTAGTTGTGGCTGAGTGATTTAGCTCTTTCCGTAAATGATTTTATTACTTTAACATCGATCGTTTCAGTGACGTTTTAGAGGTTTGAAGAATCTTTCTTGATCTCGCTTTCGTGCCTAATGTGTGAGCAAAGGTCCTCATTTGGTGCCGCCGAACGTCGGCTCAGGCTCATCGAGACGCCCATACCACGGCTGCGTGTCCCGTGCAGTGTGGGGAAGAATCTTATTAACAAAAAGTCAGTCGTGTAACTACTTGCCACTTGGGGACGTAAACTTACACGCTGTACTGCAAACAAGCTCTTGACAGGGATGTAGACTATCGACTTGAACACATGCCAGCGAACACCTTCAGTGCAAGGAGGCGTGGTCAACGACCCCGTGTAAGCATGGAACTTGTTCGCGGTCGGTCCAATCATCCTCCTCACTGCTCCGAGCTTCACAGGCGAGGACTCAGGGTCGCCCAGATCTCCGAGCACAATCGAATCGCCTTTTTCCTTAGGGAGCGTCACGGGGTCCATGAGTAAATCGGTAAACTCAGAGTAGAAGCTTGGGGTGTTGCGGGTCAGGGACTTGCTCCCAGTGTTGGGATCGAGGAGAATTCCGACGACCAGAAGTCCGCCTTGAGCAGAGGCGTGGACGAAGTGGACCTCCAGCGCACCGTTGAAGCCTTCAAAGCGATGCTCCGAAGGGTTGTGGAAATGGAACTGGATCAGATCGTAACGAATACCGTTCTTGATCACATGTGATTGATCGTTGGGCGGCAAAGTGGCCTTGAGCGTTTCTCCTGTTCGGAAAAGAGGTGTGAATCGGGAGATCATATCTGCAGATCTATCAATTCACAGACCTGTGTTTAAGTAGGTAACATTGTACACAACTTCAGACCAGCGGAACTGAAGTGGAGGGGTAGGCGCCAGGATCGAGTCTCCCACAATGTTGATCGGGCTCTGCTGCTGGCCGGTCTGGCAAAGCCCAGGCCATTCTTCAGGTCCAGTCGCACCTGGAGTTTTACAGATCACTATCATTCTGAGCAGTAAACGACTGATCTAAGACTCACCGTTGTACGAGAATGAGCCTTCATCGCCCCGCTTCCTCAATTGTATGGTGCGGATCACATCAGCAAGACAGTTCTCTTCATGCGCTTGCGCAAGCGAAGCCAAACTGATGGCCAAAACAGCCAAGAAACCAACTGAGATTTTGTGCATCATTATGATTGAGTGAAAACACGGTATCACGTGGCAGTGGTTCCTCACGCCAGCCTAAATGCACTACGTTTGAGACTCAGTCGGTTGGAGGACAAGTTCGGATCTCATTTGTCAGTAGCGGACTTGGTCGGGACTTTGGAATTTGGGGTCCCTATTATTTTAAGAACGAGCATTCTCGAAACGAAAAATGCCATTTGAAAATGCTCCCTCCTTTAATACCCAAATTCAATGGATTTCTTTTTGTGGCGGTTCCAAACTTATAACTCTTATCATAACTCTGTTCAGAACTTCCTTCTCCCAATATGAGGTTTTCTCTCATTCTCAACATTGTTTACGTAGTTCTCGCAACATTTACCATTATCACAATGCACATCTCGCCGCTACCCCTGCCTCCATCCATACAGCTTCCAACCCGCCCCGGCCAGCATGCACATTGCCATCAAACCCAAGAAGATCGGGCCAAGCGTAATGCGTAGCGCATCTCCGTACGTCCGAGCCTTCAACAGCATCACGGGAGCACACACCATCATCGTGTAGTATCCAACCATGATGCAATCGAAAATTCTGCGCTGCCAGAATTGCGGGAAGGCGTGTTCGGCAAGGCGCGTGCTCCTCGGCATTGAGTAGAGCGCGGATAGCATGATGAGGGTCGCGGAGGTAACGAGGATGTAGCGGGATATTGGCTCAAGAAGTGGGGAGCAGCGTTGGGGCTAATGTAGGCCCACGAATCGAATCGGTGTTAGATGATGTTCATGAAAGGAGGTTTGTCGGAAAAATACTTACATTGCCATGCAATGCGTCCGCTGGTAGTTCGGTGGCGATATTTTCGTACGGGGGAAGAACATCATCTAGACTTTGATGTGGAGCCGAATCGCCTTTGCCCACCTGGGACTCCAGGTCCCCACATTTCTGGCTGGTTTCATCCTTCATAGACGCAAAGTGGAGTTCAAAATTGTGGTTGCGAGGTGGTCGGCGCAGTGTGCGTGATGAGCTTCAGTTTGTAACGGACGTCCTCCAGTTGCCCCTTTCTGGCGCGGGATTGGGATGTGGGGATGAGCCAAATTTTTATCTCGTTGTAAGACCAGCGAAAGGCGAAAAAATTACGAGGAAGATTGAATGGAAGAATCGAATGAACAAAACGTTCTTCGGTTCTTGAAGGAGTCCAGTCTACGAAAGTATTATTCAACTTCAAATTAATGTGTCAATGTACCCATCTGCACTAGAAACTATACGTACTGCTATTATATTTTTCGAGTAACATTGAGATGCAAATCTCTTATTTGCATCTCTAAGTAGTACAAAGATACGCTTATGGTCAATGTACCCCATCTGCACTAGAAACTTTACGTACTGCTATTATATTTTTCCAGTTACATTGATATCAATTAAGAGATTTGCATCTCGTCACTATCGATGAGGTATTGAGTTCTGCTGCCAGCACCAATGAGGTTTCGCATAAAGGTCTCCTCAACAACTACGCTGCTTGCCCCGCAAACATTAACAACTCTCCACATAAAAATCATTCTGCTCTTCAGTCTTGCCTCCACCCATCCCCAACGAACAGTCTCCACCCGGCACCGGCCAGCATGCACATTCCCATCAACCCCAAGAACGAAGGTCCCCAAATTGCACAAAGGGCATCTCCGTAAGTCCGAGCCCTCCACAGCATCACGGGAGCGCACACCAGCAGTCCGTAGTATCCGAGGAGGATGGAGCTGAACGCTTTTCGTTGCCAAACGGCGGGGAAGGCGTCGTCGGCAAGACGGGCGGCGCGGGGTATGGTGTAGAGCGCGTGAAGGCAGATTAGAGTGACCGAGATGAGGAGGATGGCGCGAGATATTGGGTCCAGTCGTGCGGAGAAGCCATCTCTCCGCCTAGAGCAGTGGATAGCTTGGGAATTTTCATGACAGGCTGAGCTTTCCGGATACTGGGAGGAGACCAGGTGACGAGGTTTGGAAGTGTTTTCGTAGGGCGGAAGCGTTTCGTGAATATCTGGATCGGAAGTTAAATCTGGGCAGCCGGTAAGCTGGGACTCCAGATCGCAGGATGCTGAGCTCTTCTCCATTGTTCTGTTCACAATCGCCACCGGGCTTGCTGGATTATCGAGGAAAGGTCAGCAGGTCTGCGGTTCCTGCTTATGCACAATGTAAATTTCAGTGCGTGGGTGATGAAGTGATGTCCGTTAAGCATACTGTTCACAGTTTTATCATGCTCTACAACTCTTGTGCTGGAGCAACTCAAGCAAGTTCTTTTACATTTCATATTTTTTTCTTTTTCAAATCGATGTTCGCATTGTCCAAACGTAGAATTTATTACATGAAAAATGTAGTCGGAATGTTCGCGATTCGCAGAAGAACGCTCGGACCCCATTGAGAGTTTCAGACTTGAATAGCAGAAGTACATTTCTTTTCGAACTAATATAATTCTTAATATAATTACTATTGATATCAATTTGAGATGGCGTTTTCTTGCTTCTGCAAAGTATGAGGTTTTCAAGTGCTCCCCATAGTTTACCAATGCTTGCCCTGCAAACACATTAAATCACCACAGCTCGCTACCTCCCATTAGCCTGGCCACAACATAAGATCCTAATCAAGTCAAACGTGTCTCCAACCGTCTCCAACGTAAAACCACCACCCTGCTCCAGCCAGCATGCTCATGCCCATCAAAGCAAAGAGTAGCAGTCCAAGCGTCACACGAAGCACCTCGCCGGACGTCCGAGATCTCCATATCATCACGGGCGCGCACATCAGCAGAACGTAGTATCCGAGCATGATCGAGCCGAATACGTTCCGTTGCCAGGGGGACGGGAAGGCGTCGTTGGCCAGAGAGGCAACGCGGGGAATGGAGTAGAAAGAGTGGACGATGAACAGGATTACGGTGACGAGGAGGACGCCAGGGGAGTCGACATCGAGAAGCGTGGAAAACTGGAAGGGAACCGGTCAGATCGGTTTGTTTGGATTTGATGACAAGCTTACACCCGGTGTAGGATCACCGACAACCAGAAGGACAGCATCAGCTTCAGAAGAGCTGTTGTCGTATTTGGGAGGAGGCTCGTGACTATCGGAATCATAGATATTGGTCAATGGCGCATCGCTTTTGGCCATGTTGATGGTTGCTTGAGACTCCAGGTCCAAACATCCACAGCTATTTGGCTCCATCAATGGTGGTTTGATAGGTGGGTTAGTTAGAAATCAATTCGAACAACCACGAGATTTATAAATCAGATGAACCACCCCTTTCCTGCGATGCGTTTGCGGCCGGTGGGGCGGAGATTTTATGCCTTGAATGCAGTCCAAATGGCACACCAGCGCAATGCACACCCGCAGTGTCTGGGGTGCATTAAAATAAATTTCAAGCATACACCCAAATGCGCGCGGACCATCAGAGTGCAGATACCCAAAAGAAGCGACCTGGTCGACCAAGGGGGACCAAAAATAAATTGGGGCACCAAGCTGCGCGTCCCAATGGTAGTTATCGACAGAGTGCTTCCTGCCCTGGCCATCGTAAGCGCGAGGATTGTATAATATCAAAACGACTGTCCATCTTCAAGCCATTGAAGCTTAAATCATTAATATTAATAAATGATATATAATTAAAGCAATGTGTAAGAAGGGTGCATATCATTAAATTCATTGCCTAGAAAAAAACCCAAAAAAAGGTTTGGAATAAAAGGTAACCACACGGGGTTTGAACTGCTGACCCGCGCTTCAGCACTCAAGACAACCATTGAGCACCCAACCTTTCAGGTTCTCTCTCTCTCTCTCTGTCTCTCTCTCTCTTATCTTTCACTGGCTCGCGCTCCAATCGCATCCCCACACTCTGATGGACTTTCTGGTGGCACTGTGATTTTTGAGGCCCACTCACGCCCCCGTGCCTTCTCTGTCGAAAGTTCCTCTCCACAGTTTCCATTCTCTGCTCCTGCATCTCCAATTTACTGGGCCGATGATGTGAATTTGGGGGAGGATGAACATGCCAAATCACGTGACTCTGGATCACGTGACTCATGATCAACCCCAGACCCAAAAGACCTGCTGAACATGAATGGCCTCGTGGTTGCTCCCATTCCCGTTCGTGATCACATCTGCCCGGTGCGCGGGTTCTTGCTGCTGTGGCTGCTCCCTCGAGTGTTGCATCTCTGGCCAATCTCCGTGTTGTTCTCACTCAGATGCGATCTGTTTGTGAACCTTGTTGTTCTCACTCAGATGCGATCTGTTTGTGAACCTTGTTGTTCTCACTCAGATGCGATCTGTTTGTGAACCTTTGATCCGTTGGCAATGCTGGATCCTATGCTTGCACACTTGCCGAGAGACACTCCTGCTGAATTTTTCAGTGTTTGTCGTGATATGGCTGAGGATCTGGTGGGTCACTTTGGGAGGCCGCTGCCTTCGCCTTCATCTCCGGTTGCCCCTGTCTCCCACCCTGATGATGTGGCTGCACCTGTGTGCCTTCCCTAGCCAGCTGCATGGTACTACTCCTCCAATTCGTGACGCTCTTGGGCACTCTGGTCCCCCTGGCCCTCGCCCCCCCATCTAGTCGACCTGCCCCACGTGGACCGCGTGGTCCACGCATTTATGTTGCTGCTGCTGCCAATGCCCGTGCCTGTGTGCTTGACAGTCTCCCCACACTGAGTGCTGAATCTCGCACAGAAGCTGTCAGGACTGCCAGTGCTGGCCGTGACCCCACTACGCATGTCAGCCTTTGTGGCTGTCTTCTATCCACCAACCTCTCCGCTGCTGGTCTCCCCTCCTGATGAAATTCAGGCTCGTGTGGCTGATTTGACAACGGTGACATTAAGGATATCATGGACAACGGCTTGGCTTTGTGCGCACTATGCTGAGGGCTCGTTTGGGTGATGAGGTGGTGTGTGGTATCTGCTACATCAGTTTTGTTAGTCGCAACATTGCTTCCTTCATCTGCATTTGTTCTACCGCAGTTGCTCTCTGTGCGCACTTCTCCACCAAGGAAGCTTCCACTGACCAATCAAACCCTGACCTTCTTCGCCGAGCCTCTACTCTGCCTTTGGAGCAGCGGGAGGCTGCGGTCAGGGAATTGGTCCACAAGCGATATGCACATATCCTCAGCTCAGTTACTGATCCTGCTATTTTCCTGGATGTCTGTGGTCAGCTCCCCATGCTCAGGAAACTGTGCTGGACAGTGCCCGCGTGATTGTGCGTTATGTGTTCAAGTTGGTACCTTCAATTGTCGAAATTTGAGCTTTGGAGTTCTTGATTCACTGTTTCGTTTTATGCGGGCAAATCACGTTGTTTTCTTTTCTGCTCCTGACTGAAACGCACCTTTTCCCTTTAGACCCGCTAGCGGCCTTCCCCAGATTTGATTTTTGACAATCGTTTTTCTCCTGGGTTATTGAGTACACGACGGGCTGGTGTGGGAGTCTTGATCAATTGCAGTCTTTGTAGAGCTTCTGATTTCTGTCTAGTTTCTAGTTCTGGTGGCACCTCTCTATGGTTTACATTTGTGGGCTTTTGGTTGGAGGGTATTATTTGCCTCCGTGTGGTATTGCTCAGAACCCCTTCCTTGAAGAGTTTATTGCTTCGCTTCCTCAATGTGTCTCCGTGCCCTGTTCTTTTGTTGGGCGATTTCAATGCCCATTTTTTGGTACTGGTGATCATTCTTCAAATCGTAATCTATTTCTGCTGCTGCTTCTATCTAGTTAAGCCACCCTTCCTGGCATAACCCCACATTTTCTACTCGCAATGGTGACTCCATTATTGATTTGTTGTTTTTCAATCCTCTGCTTCAATGTGATCCTATTTCTTACATCGTTCATAGTCGTCTTGCCAATGGTGAGTTTATGCCTTGGGCTTCTGACCGCTCCTTCGTTGTGAATCTTCTCATCTTGCTAGGTTTTCTTATAACCCTCCTGTTTTCAATTTGTTGTTTTTTGCTGATGACATAGCTTGGTTTTCTGCCACCCCTGAGCAAGCCCAAAGTGCATTGAAAATTCGTGAAGATTTTGCTTTAGATTCTCATTTTGTGTTTTCACCTTCAAAGTGTGCAGTGTTATCTTCTCAGCAGTACCCACCCTCTTGAAGCTTCATGGCTCTGCCTTCCCTAACTTTGTCACAATTTGTTGCTTCCCCCACACCAACATCTCCCAACAGTATGTCTTCATATGTTCCTGCTATATTGGCTTGGCTGCCTGTTTCCCAACCCCTGACTTTATTGTAGGAACTGTCATGATGCCCCTGAAGTGTCGCGTGCCTATGTCTCTGTGTTTACATTTGCGTGCTAGTTTGTCTGCTAGTTTTGATTTGGGCCCGCCGGACGATCCCTGCTTACCTCTTGACATTGCAATTGATGTGCTTTCACCACGGCCTTTTTATCCTTCGCTTGCTTTTTCCCAGTGAGTTCTTGTTCTTGGTGCACTTAACCGCATTTGGTCAAACTGTCTTGGTTATGACCTAGTTTTGTCTCCCGCTCCTGATTCTATCTTGTCTGCTTTTGTTGCTGATTCTATCTTGTCTGCTTTTGTTGGTTTGGATATGCCTTAGTGTTTTTGAAACATTTTACTTTCCCTACTGCTCGCGCGGCTCCCCATGTGCTGCCAATTTACATGTATTTTTACACTTGTATTTGGATTTTGCTCCAGCAGGTGATATGTATTGGTTGGAAAATGAATACATATTATGTAGTTCAAAAAAAGTTCAAAAAATATTTATAATTATATTATTTGTTTTCCAATTAATTAAAATTAATTAACTATTTGCCAGCACCATGCAGCTGCCCAAATTGCAGACAGATGCCATAACAGTACGCTGTGCGGATGATGACGGTAACTTCTTCGGCTTCTGTTCAATGTCCATCTTACTGAAGTTTTCGCAGGTTGAAAAATCTATATATCATTGGGATGCTTGAACGTATGCCTAAGCAATTCGTGCATCCGCTTCCTCAGACAACTGGTCGCACTGGTCACAGAACACTGAGGCACCAAAAACGACGTAAAAAACCAAACTGAGAGTTGAGATATCAAAAGACGAACAGCACTTTTATCAATCTCGAATCCATAAAAGCATCATCGAAACATCATAACAAGGGAGAAAGCTAAGGGGCATCCCAAACGAGAGAAAGAGAAGAAAAAAAAAGCCAAAACAGAGCTGCTGCAAAACATAACATACAAAAGGTTGGCATTGCCAGGAAACCGTCCACAGCAAGTATATGCAACAGCCGACGAAGCGACAACACGCAAAGAAGTTGAACGGTGATCCCGTACACTTTACGGACTCTACATCAAAAATACCTCCACGCAAAAATCAAAGTCGCATAAACAGCAAAGCACGTCTCTCTACTGGTGGGGGTGGAACTGCTGTTGCTGCTGCTGCATCATCATAGGGCCACCCTGCATGGCCATGCCTGGAGGAGGCGGACCCTGGGCGAATCCTTGATGAGGCGGACCCTGGGCGAATCCTTGATTAGGCGGACCGAATTGTTGCTGTTGTCCCATGAACGGGCCAGGAGCTCCGACGATGGTGTATGGTGGGGCGGGCTGACCACCAGCCATCATCAAGGGTTGGGGGGCCATAGATTGGAAACCCTGCTGAGAGGGTTGCTGGTTCATCATGCCGGGAACAAATCCGGGTTGCGCTTTCATGTTGACCTGAGCTGGGGGAGGTGCAGCGAAGGTCATCTGCTCTGGTGCCTGAGACTGCTTCATGTAGGCAAACGGATCTCCACCACCATTGTGACCGCCCTTTTCCAACGGCCCATCGTCCAACGACACATTCTTCAATTCGTGGTCCTGTCCTTTGTTCATCATCCTCTGTAACGACGCCTGGCCACGACTCCTGCTGCGGTTTCGTGATGTTCGTTTTGTGTAGCGGTCGCGACGTTGCTTCTGGGCCTGACCAACGTTCACATCACGCTTCGCACGCATGCGGACCCAAATTACTGTGCCGGCAATTGCCAACAGAGCAATGGCGCCAATTACAGTCAAGGCCGCGATGGTAGTAGCAGAGATGCCTTTCCCGCACGAGTCATTTGAGTCGCACACCCAACCTCTGGTGTCGCCAGTCAGAACGCTCGGGATGGGAGAGGGGCTAGGAGATGCACCTCCGTTGTTCCCACCGGGTACGAGGATGCCCCCCGAGGAGCCACCATCGGTAGAACTGGGTCTGGCACTTGCTGACGTTCTTGTGGCAGACATATGATCGAGTCTAGTCTATTGGTCTAGATTGTGAGGATATGCTGGACAGACGCCAACGATGAGACGTTCAGCCAAGCACAATAAAGACACAAAAAGCACACGGACGCACCGTAGCCGAGGTTGACGAGCGTTTCGCTTCCGCTTAACGAGACACAAAATTTGAGGCTCGTCACCCAGCTAGCAACTAGGGCTGGTAGGGTTGAAAAATTTAAATTCAAAGTGAATCCGCACAGCCTTAAACAGTAGGGTGTATCCGAAAAAATAATTGTGAATTACAAGTGGATTGCATTGCTGATAACAATCAAATGCTTTTGGTGATGAACAATTGTCAATACACGTTGTTCTCGCCAGATTTGGACATATCGAGATGTGGAGGCGATTTCCTTTTCGGGACATTCCGATTCATTGCCCATTCCCATTCGGAGATCCATCGAATCTCAAGGAGATCTTTCGAATACATGTAAAGAGTCCCACGGCAGAACAACAGTATGTCGGATTTGATATGCACATGGAAGACCGGCAAGTAGGTGAGTTTTATTAAACATCGATGTGGCCTTTTTCAATTACAGTGAATTTCGTGATGATGGACAAGATCAAAATTGCCACTGGCTATAAACCAGCCTGACCGCTCATTGACTCTGACGCTCTTTGAATGAACACCTCTTCCTTCCGCCACAACGCATCTCGTTCAGTATAAAAAGGTGTTTAGATTTGTGATGCATCAAAACCATCCGGCATACTGCTGCAACGGTCAGCAAACCATCGTTCCGTCACTGCGTCGCCCGTTCTTCGATCATGTCGCTGTGCAAACCAATTCGAATCCGTCAACGAACCTCGGCCATGGCTCTCTTCCGTGGCCTTTGGCATTCAAAGCACCACCAAGCACACCTCGGCTCGCACACCTACCCACGCCACCAATCCTTCCTCAACCACTTCCAAGATCTATCATCAACAGCAACGATCACCTCGACTTGTTCAACAACGAATGGCTCATCCATCTCCGACAACCAGTCCCCACGATGGATGACACTGTTGCTTCGCAGCTGTTTTCTAGTTCGAGCAACCTAACGTCCTTGAACGAACAATTTCCCGCCGAGCGCTTGGACACTCCCGTGACACCGCCAGCGGTTTTGTCACAGAGTCCGTCTACTGTCACCTGGGAGCCGAGCTGGAGCACCAACACCACTGCTTCACATCCGGGGATAATCTCACTTCGATCGCCAACAACTGCCGTCTTCACGCAGACTCTTAACAAAATCGATCCAACGATGATCGGGAATTCTTCGCCCTCGTCACGGAACATTTTGTCGCACCAACAACCCAACAAATATAGTTTTCAAGTACCCACCAGCAGCAACAACAACAGAACTTCCGTGGCGACAACTCCACAGCGACATGCAGCTCACTCCCGCAGACCCCCGAACTCATTCATGTCGTACCGCCTCGCCCGCGGCCATGAGGTGACACTTGCGAACCCGCACCTGACTTCTCAACAAGTCTCGCGTGTTATCGGCCAGATGTGGAGAAACGAGGACCCTGCTGTGCGGGAACGGTTTGACCGTGAAGCGAAGGAACGGCATAGCCAGTTTGCGCATACCGTGGTCCCGCGGGGATCAAGGAAAACGGGGAATCGCAATGCAAAGAAGATGGTGGGAAGTGAGGTGGAGGTGACGAGATCTGATGATGGTGTCAAGGTTACTGGGTGTAGGTTGTATGATCCTACGATAAGCTGTTCTACCCAGTTTGGGAAGAAAGAGCTGGAGTTGGCGAGGTCTGCGGCTCAAATAAGTGTCGCTGCATTTGTGAACGCTATGGAGGAGGAATGCTCGCAGTCAGTGTTCAAGTCTATCTTTTGATCTGGATCATTCAATGTTCTCTCAGCTTACTATCTTTGGATCATTCAATGTTCTCTCAGCTTCTGCGTCAGTTATGCATTTTGTCATGTGGAGGTTGATACCTAAATAAATGTGTTATTGATCAATTTGTTCTCTCATTTCCCACTGCTTTTCATTTTGATGCAGTCATGGGAGAACGGCATTGCCCTAGAAAAGTCCAATAGTCTATTCAAGCAAATGTGTGATTTCAAACAGCCTCCTACGGATAAGGAAGTTGGTTGAAAACACCAATATAGAAACAAATTCGAAAAAAACAGCCCGTTGTCCAAGAAACAAAGAGGACTTGCAAAAAAACAAAACAAACAATACAATACATCAGCATCTCCATCGGAGGTTGCAATCCTTCCTGGTTTACCAGCTTATTCATCTCATGCCTGACGAAGGTGGTACGACTTTGGCCGCGTGAGGGCATCGAATCCGTACTTGGAGAGCGAGCAGCCTCGTCCCGAATTCTTAACTCCGACCCAAGCAAGTCCGGGGTCACTGGAAACACACAAGTATTTAGTATACAAACGGTGTTCATGAGGAAATTATTCAGTAGGGACGTACAGGTAGTCGCATCGGTTTTGGAAGACGGTACCGGCTTCAAGACTGATAACACGATTTAGATCGGTAGAGGCGCAAAATATGACCTGTAACATTAAAACATACCGGTCTGCGAGAGCGAGAGCGGCGTCGTTGTCGCGCGTCCACACCGATGCAGTCAAACCAAACTCGGAGTCGTTCATAAGCTTCACCGCCTCGTCGTCATCTTTCACCTTCGCAGTAACAGCTTCAGGAAAAACGAAATACCGGGGCTGTCAAATTCTTCATATTCACCTTCATGACACCGACAACTGGGCCAAACGTCTCCTCAGTCATGAGCTTCATGTCGTGGTTGACGTTGATCAGGATCTGCGGGGCGACGAACGCACTTCCGGGCTGCCATATAGTGATATGTCAGTATGGCGTTGATGGCAGGACGCTAGAAGATGGATACCTTTGCTTCCGGGAAGAGAGACTCGTCGATCAACGGAACAGCCCCACGAGAAACTTGAGAACGCTAAGGTGAGAATACAGCGAATCAACGCACCTCGGTTTTAATCTCACCAGCTTCGAGCACCTGGCCACGGATGGTTTCAGCGGCCTTGACTGAGATCACAGGGCCAAGGTTCGTCGCCTTGTGGAAGGGATCACCAAGTTTGTACAACTAACGTGTCGCATTGAGAATTCAGGGTCCATCAGAAGCCCAATCGATCAGTCAAATCATATCACACACCTTGACAACATTGACCGCCTTGGAGATGAATTCGTCGAAGACGCTCTCGTGGACGTAAACACGCTCGACAGCACAGCAAGACTGCCCAGAGTTGTACATTGCGCCGTCGACAATGTTTTCAGCTGCATATGCAACATCAGCGTCCGCACGAACGTAAGCGGGGTCCTTTCCACCAAGTTCCATGCCAACTCCTGAAAGTGCCAGAGAAAATTTACCACCAACCCAACGTGCAATATCTTACTCATCAACTCACCGATGGGACGGTGCGATGCGGCCCTGTTAACCTGCAAACCACCCCTCACGGAACCCGTGAACTGCACAAACGAGACTTCTTTCGCATCAATCACTTTCGCAGCTACCTCGTGGTCGACGTGGAGGACCTGGAACACGTCTTTGGGCAGACCCGCGGCCACGAAGGCTTTAGCGAAGCGGTCAGCGCACGGGAAGGTCTGCGGCGCGTGCTTGAGGAGGACAGTGTTGCCTGCGAGGAGAGCGGGGACGACGGCGTTGACGGCGACGAGGTAGGGGTAGTTCCAGGCCGCGACTACAAAGACGACGCCAAGGGGGACGCGACGGATGAATTTCTTGAAGGTGGTGTTGGGGGGAGAGGGGACGGGAATGTTGGCGAGGGAGGATGGGGCGATGGAGGTCATGTGCCGTGCACGCTCTTCGAAGCCGCGTACCTTTTGAAGAGGAGCAAGTTTAAGTGAATTGAATTGGAGGAAGGCGAGGAGAAAGGTTACCTCGTTATAGCAGTGAGGGAGGGGCCTAAGTGTGCATCGCGGATGGGAGTGTCAGAACAGTGTTTTGAAAGATGGTGGAAATGAAGAACAAGCAGACCTAGCGATCAAGTTGGCAAGCTCGTTCGCGATGGCATCCTTATCGGCGAGGAAGGCATCGATAGCCTTTGAGATGATGTCGATGCGAGTTTCGAGCGGGGTAGTTTTCCATGACTCGAAAGCGGCAGCGGAAGCGGAGACTTTCGCAATAGCGGACGATTCGGACTCGAGCGGCACTGAGGCGACGACGGCGTTGGAGAAGGGCGACAGGATGTCGTGGTTGACGGTCATTGAGCTCAGGTCTATGGAGAAAGTTTTGTCGTTGGTGCAAGGGGTGTGGCACTCGAAAAATTTGAAGATCTCCCAAAACAAAACAAAGTGATAAAGATGTGACGCAACAGGAGTATGAAAACTGTGTTGGATTCAATTGGAATACTCATATATGTGATCACTTCCACTTCCATACTCCGCTCTTCACATTGGCAACGAATGCATTTGCGTCGGAGGGTTGTGTGTACACCCAAACAATGGTGTCTTTTCGAAGGAAAGGAGACTGTCCACGGAGGATCAGGTCAGTGTAACGCTTTCGGATCTTGCCAAAGGAGGTGATGAACCACAGCAAAATAGAATCACGGGTGAAGAAGGTCATGTAGAAAGACTCGTGGCAGTTAGTTCCCCACAGAGTTTGTTTGGTAAATGCACGCGCAATGGTGCGTTTGAACAAGCGCCAGAATGAAGTCCACCACGAGTAGTTGAGCCAGATGATCAGGTCGGTCTCTGGAACAAGGATGTCCTCGATCTTCGGTCTTTCAAGGTATGGTTTAAGATCACCAAACCAAAGTGCATATCTCATGATTTTAAACCCACCCGATGTTCCCGGCAATCACCCAGCCCTCTTTCGAGTCGTCCAATGCTTTGCGCAATCTGGATCTAAGTTCCTCGTGCGACGAAGCGACCCAGTTGTCGTTCCAATAGAGGGCGTCCGAGTCGATGAAGCGAACACCCAACACATCGGCAAGCCGCTCTGCTAGCTTTTTTACAGCATGAAGTAGAAACGATAATCTAGTCAATGATTCTTGCTTACGGTCGACTTGCCGCAGCCAGACACCCCGACGATCGCAACCCGTGGAGGCATCACAATTAGGTGCACGAATTTGCGTTGCGGGTGAGCGACTGCCCCCCCGTGGCTTTGTGAGCACTTGAGTGGCTCAGTGTTGTCCCGGTTCCTAGCAGCCCTCATGTCAAAGCCACGCTGTCCCAAATCACCTCACCTGCTCCCACACATCGCATGATGTGATCTGTGATCCAACAATAAAAGAAATGCGCCAGACCTTCCCCTCGCTCCAATGGCTGACCGTCCGTCGTTCATCGTCATTGGTGGGGGTGGCTTCCTTGCCCGCAGAATCATCCACCTGCTCTCCTCAAGACCTCATTCCCGCATCTCTGCTCTCGACATCCGCCTCCCGTCGTTCCCGGATTACCCCAACGTCGTTCCTCTCCAGGCCGACATCACTGACTACTCGACTCTCGCTGCACACATTGCAGACCACGATGTCGTCATCCACACAGCTTCGCCGATCCACGGAAGCTCAAAGGAGGTCTTTTTCAAAGTCAATGTCGACGGAACGCGAAATGTCATCCGTGCTTGCGTAGAAAATCGCGTCAAGGCGCTAGTGTATACCAGCTCGGCCAGTGTCATCTTTGATGGAACGGATTTGGTCGGCGCTGATGAGTCAGCTCCATACGTCCAAAACCACATGGATGCCTACAACGAAAGCAAGGTACATTATCGGAACGATGATAATGGTACTATAGTTATGCTGACTGTTGTTACAGGCCGTGGCGGAGGAAATGGTGCTTAAAGCAAACGGACAGTCTGGCGTGTTGACCATTGCCATCCGCCCGTCGGGAATCTACGGTCCAGCGTTAGTGAAATAACAACTTAAGTTTGTGGATTCAACTGATTTGGATTATCTGCAGAGACAACCAAGGTATGGTGACGTTCTTTGAAATGGCACGCAGCGGACGGAGCTACCGGTTCATGGTCGGATCAAACAAGAACATGTTTGACTGGACGTACGTGGACAACGCAGCTCACGCACACCTCCTAGCTGCCGACGCGCTGCTCTCACCCACGAAATCAGCAAAGTGTGCTGGACAGGTGTTTATCGTCACTGACGACAACCCGATCGCATTCTGGGATTTGCCAAAGACATTCTTCAACGGGCTTGGGCTCCGGGACGCACATTCGATCGTGATTCCATCGATTGTAGCTTACTTTATTGCGTATTTGATGCAGGCTGTGGCCGTGCTGCTGAGTCCTTTTGTCACGCTGCACCCTACGTTCACACCGTTCCGACTGAAGATGGCTGGTGCCAACCGATGGTTTAGGATTGAAAAGGCCAAGAGAGATCTCGGGTACAAACCGATTGTGAGTGGAGAGGAGGGGCTGCAGAGGTGTGTGGAGTACTACCAACCGCTTCTCGCCAAGAGCCGAGGGTTAGGTGGTGCAGGGCACGAAAGCAAGGTGCGCAGTGCCAAAGAGGAGTAGCTGCGAATGGTATTAATACAGTCAATCATGTGTGATGTGGTCCATTGGATGGATTCCCAACATTCCCACGCGAATATCTTTTTTTATTCCGATCCGACAGGCCCAGCCAACGCCAAACTCTCACCCGCTAAACTTCTAACCGCATCTCTCCTTGCTGTGCTGTGCTGCGTCTCTAGCAGCTGGTTCTCCCCAGCGATCTTTCCTTGCTGATCGCTCCTTCTCTCCACCCCACCTTCGAAAGAAACTCGAAACACGCCGCACTTCGATATGTCAACCGTGTCAACAACCTCCACTGCCATAGAGCTCAAGCCTGTCTCATCTGTCACTTCCTCTTTCTCAAATCTCCTCACCCGCTCCAGAAAAAAGCCCTCTTTAAGGTCTTGGGACGAAGTCCCTCAGCCTCAACGTCTCGTCAAGATCTCCTCGCAACCTGTCGCTCCTGGCTCAAATGCTATCCGCTACGTCGCCACCGGAATTTCTACAGAGGCCGAACTCATTCTCTCGCAACTTCCGCCTCCGCTCTACATCGTCGCCTTCACTGGTTTCGGCAGATCGGGAAAATCGTACACCTCCAGCAAGATGCGTGAGATGATCACCGGAAATTCGGATTACAAGTTTCTTTCGGCACCAGGAAATGTCCCCTGCACTCACGGAATTGATCTGATGGTGTTCCCGCACCCGTCGGGACTCGGTCATATCGTATTCTTGGACTGCGAGGGCGGCGCGAACCACAACTCGACTGCAATTCCGTTTGTGATCGGACTGGCTGCTAGGTTGTCGAGCAGAATGTATGTATTTGAGAGGGGCTGCTTTACAACTGCTGGACTCGACACCGTCATGCAAGTTGTCAATATGGTACGTGAAAACTCAGATTCATAATAATTGTTGTGATTGTAACCGTATAATGACATTCACGAACAGGGACACGCTACTTCATCGGACATTGTTGACATCACCCGCCATCTTGTGCTTGTCGAGAACATGACGATCAACTCTGAGATACCCGAGCAACGTCTCCTTTCCGACCTCCTTTCGGAAGAGGACGGCGACGAGATCACCAACCGCGTTCGCCACCTTATCCGCCAACGGTTCGACATCGAGTTCGCCAAGCTCCCTTACAACATTGGTCCCAACGTGGCGCTGTTCGACCAGGCGTGCGAAGCACTCACAGACTCGATGGTCGAAAACCTTGAGCCGTTCACGGTTGCAAATGTGCCCGCGGACGGCACGATGGTGGTTCAGCTTGTTAACGAGTTGCTTGCGCAGATTAGGGACGGTGGGAGCAGGTACAACATGGTCAGTGCGACCGAGGCGTTGGTTGCCAACATGGCGACGGAGGCTGCGACGACGGTATGGATCGAGTTTGTGGACAGGGTCAGGAAGGGCGGGAACCATCCTTCGCAGGTTACGGGAAGGAAGCCGCTCCGAGCCATTTTGAGGGAAGTCGAAGGGGTTGCAAACAATGCCATTGGCGAGCTTGAGAGTTTCATCAACAAGCTTGTCCCCTCTGAACCGGCAGTAGTTGCGAAGGCGATGTGGGAGCGGAACTACGCGGCGTTCGAGGGCGAGATCAGGGCGTCTCACGCGAGGAAGGCGGAGGAGCTTGCAAAGTATACGCAGTGGGCGGACAGGATCAACAGACTCATCAATGAGATAATCGCGCAAGTGGTGGACGCGATCCGGCAGTTGATCAGATTCGCCAGGTTCTCGACGACGCTGATCCTGATGAGCAATTACTACCTGTGGAAGCACTCGGTCAACTTGGTCGCGGGGATTGCAAATGGGGTCATGGCGCCTTGAAAATGGTGTCCATGGTTGGATATTCACATTGTATTTTATGTTTGAGGACTTTTTTCGATTATGTCTTTTCGGTTTACTTTTTTTTTTCTTTTGTTTAGTGATCATGCACTCTTGCCTGGAGTTCAATGACCTGCCGATCGGCGCCCTAGGCTCTTTGTTTTCCATACTTACCTTTTTTTGTTTTATTGTTATATTTGCCCCACTTCGCGAATACCTTTCACATGTTTAATACTGGCTATTGGTTTGAATTTCCCTGAAAGATGTGTGTCTTGCCCTTCATTTTTACCGATCTTCCAGATTCGCTGTTCGAAATACATCAATTACATTCTAAATGCATCGCATCAGCGCCGAATGTTATCATCTGGACGAAAATACAAACCAATCAATTCGGAACGATGTTTGCTTTCGATTGGGGACGAGATCCCTCACCAATATCGAATTTTCCCGCCATGGAAGTTTTTGTGGTTGTGTTTCCTGATTTGCTCACCGATCCTGCTCCTACATGGACGAGGCGTCGCTCAACAACGCACAGTTCATCACATGCGTCGTAATAGCCTCCCTTCTGTTTCTGTCCACGCTGGTCCGCCCCTCGCTACTTCTCACCAAACTTACGCTGCAACTTTTATGCGTCGCGACCGCATGTTTCCTCGGCAAGACGATCACGGCTCTAGTTTACTCGCAAGTGCAGTATCTCAACCCTGCAGCTCGCTACGTTTTACTATACATGCTCCTCAACACCACAAACTCGATCATTTACGTCATGTACGGCATGCGCTTGCAGGTTCTCGTGGACAAAGGACATTCGGGAGTGATCCTAAAATGGGTGTTTGTGGGCTCGATCGTGGCGTATGGCGGTGTTACGATTGCGATGGCCGCAATGTATGGCACTGGTGCCTACAATACGGCGAATGGCGGGTACTCCGTGAAGGGGAAGGGGTTGTTCGAGATCAAAGTCCTCGGCTACGTCATGGAAGTTGTGATTTCAGCAATGTTGTTCACGGGCACACTCATTGCAACAAAGTTTCAAATCAAACAGAACACCACCGTAGGGGTACAAGTGTCTTCATCGGTATTCTACAGGACACTGCTGACCTCGGACGCGGTGTTTTTTGGGATTGCCTTCATTATCACACTCTACAAGGTAAAACTAGATTGCTTTCCCGTGACCTGCAGTAAGTTAAGACTGAAGCTCTCTCGCAAAAGGCTGCAACAAGCTTGGATGTAAGTTCTGCTTCATTTGGTGTCCTCCCCCATGGTAACTTGGGATTTCAACACCTTATCGATGCAATCAAGATCATGGTTATGGTTATCAACATCTTCATTCCTTCTGCAGTCGTTAAGCATCGTGCTCGTACACATACGGGTAATGATGAAGGCTCCTATGTGCGTTCGGCGGTGAACAAAATCAGTCGACACTTCTCCCCAAGAATAGACAAGGAGAGTCGCGGGGTGGGAAGTTGTGTGGGGGAGAATATGCGGAGTAGCAGAGAGTGTTCGGAATCTTTACCAACACCACCAAAATCATAAACACATTGGTCTACCAGGACAGAGAAACCTTGATTACAATGCGGAAAGTTCAATGTTTGGCGGCACC
Source organism: Cladochytrium replicatum (assembly GCA_025526935.1). NCBI lineage: Eukaryota > Fungi > Chytridiomycota > Chytridiomycetes > Cladochytriales > Cladochytriaceae > Cladochytrium > Cladochytrium replicatum. Next base: position 579,320 of record JAHLKD010000019.1, read on the forward strand.
GATTAAGCATTCCGATAAACGAGAAATTTAATAGTTCGTTTGGTCGTCCTATACATTGTTCAAGCATTTGACACCCAAATCGTTTGAGAATTCAATCTATTTCTGACTTCAGAGCTGCTTCGCCTTTGACTTTACTAACAGGAATTCCATTCACTGATTATGTGCCTAGACCCACTTCAAATAAAGGAGCTAACCTTCAAATTGAACGCGCTCATAGCACAGGAGTTTCACGTCCCATATAATCGTGATAGGGTGCAGAGGGTCACGTAATAACGTTGTTAACAATGTGACCGCTTTCTTAAACACATCAGAAGCGAGCAGACTGAAGGGCGTAATGTGGCGTCCACCTTAACGGCATGGCGGTTGTACAAGTTTTACCAGACACTGTTGGGAAGTGCCCATGCGTTGTCATGACAGGTCGCGTGTGCGAGCAAAATCTAACATTTATTCCAAGCTGGAATGTTAATAACATTCTGACAGACCGTCCCACGCGAATTTATCATAGACAGACTGTCCGACCCGAATTTATTAGCCACAGACAGACCGTCCAACGCGTTTTTATTAGGCGCGGACGGACTGTCCAACCCATTTTTATTAACCATGGACGAACCTTCCAGATGCAATTTATTCTGCTTCAACTGTAATTCATGCTACCTCAATCTCTCTTGTAGCTGGTTTTTTCACTAAGTCTTTTCATTTCATGGGCCCAGCGATGCTGCTGTTGGGCGAGAGTCCTTTGATTTCGTGGGCAAGAGCATGGTACTGGAGTAGAGAACTGATTCTTTGTATTTGATTGTCCAAAATCTCCACCAACCATACACCTTGATAACAAGCTTCTCTGCCACCCCGGGGGTTATCCTTTTCAGGAAACTAGAGGGCAAGACCTGGCCACAGGGTCTTCCTGCTATAGATAGTGGATCCCAACTTCCTCTCCGTCCATACCACAGCTTCCACCGCTGCTATCAGTGCAACTTCCACTCTCGTCAAAGCTAGTCAACAATCTGAAGTATGCTCTCACACGGTACAGTATACACTAGGTGCTCATGGTCCTACCGTTAGATGCAATCTAGCAGCAGTGATGTTTCTGCAATGGACTGCAATGAGTTTGTTCAACCAGGTATCACTGAAACCACTCCTAAATCTACCCCTGGTGAGCTTCTCACTTCATGTGAACATACCCAATCTCGACCTTTCTCAACTAAAGGGCTCATGTTTTTTGAGTAGCTGGGCCAATCTCGATCATATCCATGTTAGACCAGCTGAGCAACCGCATCAAGGAACCCAGGATGGAGTGGATCACCAGGGAAGATGGCATGCTCGTGTGCACGCTTTGCACTGGCAAGGACCACAGGGAATACAAGGAGAGAGATGCTTTGAGGAAGCATTGTCGAGCTTCCCATCCCGCCAAGGAAGGATTGGGCACCAATCCTAGAGTTCATACAGAGGAGTTCCTACGCGACGCGTTCGAGGTTGCGGGCCACCCAGCAAGAAGGGGTTGACATGGTTCTTCGCATTCTGCAAGGCACTGTCAAGAGAGATAAGAACAGCCTCAACAATGACAGTTACGAAGAGGACCTCGCCAACGTACGTGTAGCACCCCTTCACAATGAGAACCCTGTGAACAACCCTCTGATTCAGAGCGCCATAGCTACAGGAAACCTTAGGCGTAGCTTCCTTCATCAGGACTGCTGAAAGCATCTCACCTCTATCATTTCCTATCCTCCAGGGATAGCCTTGGATTTCTTCATAGCAGAAGAGTTTGGTGTGCTGGTTTGTATCAGCTGTGGCATTCTCGTGGACGCGTCTTCATGCGGGGCCTATGTCCAAAAGTACCACAGTCAGGTCGACAGGAGCACCCGCCTGATTGCTTCAAGAGCACTTTTGAATCTAAAGGTGGTTAACCAGCTTACACCGCTGTGGAACAACAAGGTCATTCTGGAGTGTATAGACAGAGACAACAACAAGCTTGCCTCATTTACCCCAATCCCAGGAGTCTGTATACAGGATGGTTTTCAGTGCCGAGGCTGCGGCTATGTGTGTGGCACCTTATCTACCTTTCAAAAGCATTGTTGCAAGTCCAATCTGGCAGCAAGAAGTACCTCTCCAAAGCAGGTCAAAGTCCAGAGTATTGTCATGCCGTACTATGGACTTCACGGTTACTGGGTCGTGCAAATGGCTCCTCTGGCACCCTATTCCCCTGATCCATCCTTGCAGCTCACTGAAATGCAGAAGGCAAGCCTGCAGATGCTGCTTGCTGTTGCATTCACCTCTGTCCCTGCCTTGAAGCTATCTGAAGAGCTTCCTCCCTGGATTCTTGGTTGCGACTTTCACCATGTGGATCCTAGGCACAGGAGCAGCCAAAAGATCAACGAGCGCATCACGTGGGAAGATGTTGTCAGGGAACAAAACCAGGACATTGGCCTGGGGTTCAACCGCAAGGAGCTGGGGAAGACTATGGTTGCCTACCACAAGGCACTGCAATCACGGATCATGGGAATGCCCTTCATGGTCAGGCAGGAAATCATGAAGCCCAGGTTTGATCAGGAGCACCAAGTCAACGAGAAGCAGAAATTCCAACAGCTTTGGGACACAACACTGTCACGCTATGCACAGACATGGACCTGTGTTCTGTGGCTGACGATCTTGGTGTGGAAGCGCATTATAGAGACACCCTTTGTGCAGATCAGCAGCTCATTGGGAGCATCTTTGGAGCAGTTTGCAAGAATGTTGAAGCAGAAGGTTGGAAACTCTGGACCTGAAGAACCAACAGGAATACCACTGTTTGATCCAGTAGGGGATCAGGGGCTAGACGTGGCACAGCTGCTGTCTGGTGACACCAATCATGAGGACGAGGTGGACTCTGAAGAAAGCTCCAGTGAGTCAGGCGACGAGGATCAGGAAAGTCCGGTGGTCCCAACACATCTTTTCCCTGTTGGATCTGCGGCAGAGACAGAAGAAGAACTTTTTGCAGCTCTGCTTGCTGTTACAGAGTCTCTCTTCCAAGCAGAAACTGTCATATCAACCATCCCCGAAAAGGTGTTCAACAATCCCCTTTTCACCTGGTGGGTGATTGATTGGAGAGATATGCTGGGGGCCTGGAGACCTGCCAACAGCGTGTCCAGAACCAGAGCTGCATTACTCAGATGGGCGTATGTCACAGGTCTGCACCGGTTTTGGCAGGATTGCAAAGTAACTGGAAGTGTGGAGCCAGAACGTTTAATGCAGATTGGACACTTTACCTCTCGCTTCAATAAGCACACAATGTCAGGGAGGATTGGGGTAACGTTAGCTTGGATCAAAAAGGTTGCCAGCCAGACAATTGCCACCAATCGCACGCAGTTTGACTCCCAGGCATGTGCGTACCTGCTGGCGAAGGATACATACTTCAATATGACCACCATAGGGCATGCTTACAGTACCTTAATCAGGGACCTCAGTCTACTCATGAAGAAGATCGCTTATCCTCTCCAGCCAGATCAAGAGACATGGTTAACTCTATCGTGGCTCATAGAAAATGCTCCTGATGTTACATGTGAGACAGCGTCAGACTATGAGTAGGCGCAACACACAACTCTCTCCAGTACGCACCTGCAGCCAGCTTTGGGAGGCATATTGGCATCCTGGGTTAGAAATATTGGGCCAGTGACGGATCACCATGATCTCTGGCAGCAGCATGGACAGCTGCTGGAATGGAACAAGAAGATTGCAGCAGCGGTTCTGCTTGGATGTGGAGCCCCGCCTCGTCTCACGGACCTAGTTGCTCAGAATGCAGTCAATTCTTCTGCAGTTCCTCGCTCTGTTTATCATAAGAATGATCGTCTGGTGCTGGTGAGCTACCGGTGCAAGACAGAACAGATAAAGGAGGAGCGGACAGTGGTTCCGCGCTTTGTTCCAAGGTCACTGGAGAGGCTGCTCATCTTCCACCTCTTTATAGTGCGGAGGTTGCTGTTCAGTACATTCAAGTGGGTGCAGAAAAAGACATTCCCCCAAGAATGTAGGCGATCCTTGTTCCTGGGAAAGAACGGGACATTGGAATGTTCAGATTTGTCTACTACCCTCACAGAGACTTTCCAGAGCATTCTTGGGGTGCGCGTGACATATGCCGAGTACCGTAGATTTGTGAGCAACTTTTCCCAGATTGACTCCTGACTAATGCCTGCACAAGTAAGCACGTTGCTAAGGAAAGGGGACATGGCGAACCTTGGAGAGGGCCATTCGTCACACACAGCAGAGGCAATCTACAACCGAACAGGTTCAAGCATCCCTCAGCTTCTGGATGTAGTTGCAGCGGAGCGGCTGAGGATATGTGAGCACTGGTTCCAACGTTGCAGGATAGCAGATCAGGAACACAAGCAACTGGTCCCAGCAGTGACATCTCCAGAGGCAGTTCTCCGATCAGGGGACAGGTCCAATGTATCTGAGACAGTAAGAGATACGGCAAAGGTATCAGAGACGGAGACTGTGTTGGGGACCCTGACTGTGTCGGAGGTGTTGGAGACGGTGAATGTCCATGCCACATTCCGTGAAGATTTCCTAGCGAGTGGGGAGGATGCAGCAAGGGCAAATACTGTTCTGCAAGCCACGGAGCTACTTCGTACTTTCACTGGAAACCGATATGCACACTTCAGATCAGATTCCATCAGAGAGGCCATCTGCAAGAGTGAAAAACATACTCTACTGGTGTCACCAACTGGGTCTGGAAAGACCGTGGTACCGGCCATCCTGGCAGCGTTGAACACAGCAGTTCTGCATGTGCTGATATCTCCCCTACGAGCTGTTGCAGCGGAGATCAGAAAGCGACTGGAAGAGCTGCGGATTCCTTGTTACCTGTGGAGTGAAGTGAAAGCCCACAAGAACAAGCTGAACGCAATAGCTGGTCATCCGGGGCTACTGCTATGTCAAGTAGAGCAACTTGACAATCCCAGCCTGCTTTCCACAGAATTGGTCCAAATATGGGAGAACGGGAGGCTGGGGACAGTGATGCTGGACGAATGTCATATTCTCCTCACCCAATGTCACTTCCGTGAGGCCATGACCAACGTCAGGGAATTTGTACACAAGTCAAAGTGTGCTAGTCGACCACTCGGAAGTTGTCGCTTTTTGTATATGACAGCCACCATGCCTGTAGTTCTCCGGTCCGCATTCGAGCAACAGGTTGGCCTGGGCCGTGGAGAGCTGAGCGTTTGCAGGTCTCCGACCGACCGTCCCGAGTTGGCATATTTTGTTAAGAGTTGGCCATTAGCGGAAGTGTGCGAGTATGTACGGGCCACATGCCAGCGCACCATCATATATATTGCCAACGAAGAACAACAGGCTCAGATCAAGAGTTTGCTTCTGGGAGGACCCAGCGCCAAAGAAGCAGTTCCGACAAACATTCACCCGTGCTGTCATCATGGATCGAAAATGTCAGAACTGGACAGAAATGTGGATCTGTGTCGATGGCTAGGCTGGGAAGGCCTAGATCAGGGGCGCGACCCTATTGCTGCAATGGCGGACATGTCAAGGGTGATGATAGCAACCAGTGGTTTGGGTGCAGCTCTGAATGTGGACGACGTTGGCCTTGTAGTTGTTGTCAGTTGCTCTGGGATGATGGAGCTCAGTCAGATGGGGGGGAGGGCTGCAAGAAACGGTTCAGTTGGCATGGAATCCTCATTTGGAATGAGGGGTTTATGCATGTACGCACCGAAGAAGAACTATCTCCCGACCGAGCTGCACTACTGAGTACATGCAAACCAGTTCATGCTTGCGCAGAGCAAAGATCACATTCTTGGACGGAAACCCCAATGCACCGAGTGTCGCAATTCCTGTGCGAAGCTGTGCGGAAACTGTGGCGGACAGTCCAACCTTTACCTAAAATTGGGGCAGCAACAGGAGACTCCACCTGGTCAGCAATACAGCGGTACCCTCTTTAGCAGCACATCCTCCACAACCACCTCTACGCAATCGGACATATCGCGCGTTCCAGAAACTCCGAGGATCATCAGGACACAAACTCCAAACTACTGGGACTCACCTACTCCACTATATGGGCCTCCTGGTGCAACGCAGCCTTTAGGGACTTATCACGAAAGACCCTTTCTGATCAAACCCATACCTAATAGGGGGCACATATCTCCAGGTAAGTGTTAGTTGAAAAGACAATAAGTTAACCACTAAGGGTTATTGGCAAAATTTGCACTCAGACTCATTCTCAGGCCATCATTTTGGCAAACAACGGTCATCTTCCAGCTCATACACCTTGAAGAACCAAAGGATTATGAAGAGAGTCCATCTTCTAGCTCATACACCATGAAGAACCAGATGGATTATGAAGAGAATCCATCTGGTCTGTCTCTGAAAAGGCCAAAGGTTTGGATCCCCGTTTTGACATGTATGTTATACTTCGCCTGATCATCTTTCAAGTAGTTGCTTCAGCACTCCTCTGTTAAGTCAGATTGGTCTTGGTCACACCCGGAGGATGGTTCAGTTCAGTGGCTTCCAGCGGATGTTGGGAGCACCCAGTCAAAGTGGAGGACCTTTACTACAGAACACAACCTAATGATTTCCAGGTAGATATGGGTTTGTCACTGTCACAGCAAATCCACACCCTAAGGGTCTTTCAGCCCTCTGCAAACCCATTACCTGCTGTCTCCACAGCTTCAGTCATCCCACACCTTAAGAGAGACTTCACAGCTCTATACCATAGCATCTTCAACCGTAGTAGGTGTATTGTGTGTGAGACTTTCCAAGGTTTCCCCTGTGGTTGCCAGAATGCGGTGCAGACTGTTGCGAGTTCCTCAGCAACACGGCGTGACCATCGTTGCTGGGTCTTGCGGAGAACCGGGACATCGTCGGTCTGACTGTGCTGGCAAAGAAAGGCGTTAGACAACTTCGCAAAATTCCGACCTAACCAGTTATGCATCTACTGTCTCCTGCGGCGGACACAACAGCATCATTCCTCAAACGAACCGTTCTGCACCACGGACAATAAACGAGCCGCTCTTCACTGCTATTGTCGTCTCCACTACGAAAGCGCCAAGAGTAATGACGTTTCGTCCAGGCTGAAGCGGAGATATAGGAGTCAAGAGGTAGTAGATGCTTTGAGGCAGTTAGACAGTTGGGTTGAGTGGGGTATCCAGACCTACAGTATTCACGATTTTAGCAACAAGTGCAACATAGCTGGTGGGAATATATGTCGGGCACTTGTTCTGGTGTTCGATATACTTCTTTCAGAGGAGGGCTGTTAGATTGTTATCTGTGGCAATGTAGAATTTCAACAAAATCGTAATTTACCCTGTGGCGATCTATGTCAATAACAAGCTTAGAATAGAGGAGGATCAGGTTAGATATAGACAGCTGTATTTAATGACCAAGCAAATTGTCCACGATATTTAACTGCCTCCACAACTAAGTGTTTTCTTCTGTGTTTAAAAAGACACCTTTGTGCATTTTGAATACAAGGCACACCCGGAATTCGCGTGGGCTAGTTCCCCACTTCTCCAGCATATGTTCAAGGGCGCATGATCTGATGAAAAGAATGTCACCACTCTTGAAAGGAATCTTAACTCCGAGATCAGGAAGCACGGTCCTCCCACCCTTGAATCTGCCAAAGCACACCATCGCACACCAACCATCTGGAATGTCCTTGAGAT